>CM021109.1:29366552-30067905 GCA_007115665.2 Sequoiadendron giganteum | reverse complement strand
AAGGCCAACCTCTTCCACTAAGAGTGGGAATACAATAGAAAATAGCAAAATGTAAATATGAGTTGATCAATACTACTGAAACAACTTTACAATTAGAATCAATTCTGCAAGAAGCCAATGGTTAATCTATCCAAGAACCTGTAATATTAATATTTGATCTCCAACCTTCAAAGACTCACTAAATATGAAAACTCACCCCAAAACTCCAACTTCTACAAACTAAAATATCATACCAACAAACTGAAAACTATAGACCAACAACTAATAAACACACTAAAATGCTCATAACTCTCTCAAAACTACTCCAAATGACATGAAACGAAATGCATATGACCCCTAGAGAGATGGTGACCAAGCTAGGACTGAGAAACAACTGCAAATTGAAGATATTTATTTTTCTAAAGCTTTTCAAGACTTCCCAGGCAAAGTATGACTTGGAGAGAGGGTCGACCTGCAAGATAAAATCAAGGACTCCACAAAAAATTCCCACAAATTGCACAAAGGGGCGCCTAGAGTCAAGGAATAGATATATCAACTACCCATAAAAAAATTGCCTAGAGTGCAATGAGCAAAAACCTACTTTAGCCACACCAAAATCAACAACCTATAAACTGACATACACACCAAAAGACATTAAAAAACATCATAAGACTCCATTCCAATAAGCTCAATCTATCCTTCTGAGTAAAGAACAGTCTTCTCACTTAGCTAGTTGTTATCTTTCAAGCAAGAAACCAAGTCCAAGCTAGGAGGTATGCATTCTTCGAAGCAAACCTCTCACCATTTCAGCAGCATAACAGTATAATTTCTTCATGGATGAAAATGAGTGAGCAAGAGCCTCCTTTTATAGATTTGAGGTGACTTTCCAGAAACTTCTAGAAGGTACGCCCCACTCTCCATAAAATATTTTAATTTTTAATTCACTTTCCTCCACCTTCTATGTTGGCGTCCAAATCATGGGAGAAATAATTTTTAATAAAATAATAATCTTCTCCAAAAGTGGCATCCATCCCTCAAGAGTATTTTTGAATTTAGAAATATTTAAATATTCTCTAGATGAGGCATCCGCCCCCAAGGACCCATTTTTTAAAACAACATAAAGTTATAACACTAGGCCAAAGGGGTTATAAAGTGAAAATATAACATTTATAACTCAATAACTTATTTCTCCAAAAAATGCACCTCAAAGCCAAAACCAACATTACTCACTGCACTACCTGAAGTGGAAAGCTCATTTGTTGCTGCCAACATGAACACTGCTAAAAATAGAATTTACTAAAAATAGTAAATTCTAGAAAGTTGCCCAAATGCCTTGCAATTCATATCATTGTGAAGCTCTCTAAAAACCCAGAAAGAATCTCCAATCCGCAATCCAAAACTCCAAATGTAAGCCTCAGAAAAATAACAAACATCCTCCTAAGAGATAGGAAACCCTAATTTCTGCTTCCAACTAGCTTACGGGCCTTCGGGATAGGCTAACGGCCATCTATACTGATCAATGTTGAGAAGGGGACATTACATGGCCCTTGGATAGTGAACTACCATATTAGGTACTGAGAATATAGTCAAATATTTTATTTTCGATGGTTTGAACTCATTTATCAAATTTATCAATGTGTCCAATGATATAATCACAAGTGTGAGGTATTTTATGGTAATGGATGGTGTTTTAATGGGAGTCTTGTCCTTGATTTTTCATAGGGGTGCATTATTTTTTGTGTTTAGGCAATGGCTCTGATAGATCCTATTGTACCCAAAATGAAATTTTTGGCATTTTGCTTAAATTGAGCTAAACGATGTAAAAATTTCATCGAAAGTATGTTTTAGGTCAAACCAAACATGAATTCTTTGTGGGTTTATGTCAAGGAACCTATGGTTAAAATTCTAGAAATCTGAAAATTAGGGTTTTATGCCCCTATTTTCAGGGAAACCCTTAAAAATAAAACCTTCCCGAAAATGATTGAAAATGATTTTGATAGGGTTAATTGACTTCACGATCACAGTGATCAAGTCAGAATCATCAAAAGACATTTTTTACTCTGGTGGGTCTATTCTCATTTTTCAGGAACAAAGTTAGGAGCTCCACAACCATTAATGGTAGATTGGCCAGTACTAGGTGCTAAAAGCTAAACCTCAAAAGCTCCAAAGAAGAAAACATGGTGGAAAAGGTCAAAAAGATGTTGTTATAACAAGGGAGTTTCTCAAAATAAAAAAGGCCAAAATTTGGCTCTCTGGAAGGTGCACGTTTTGGCTGCCAAGGCAAAACACAGTCTAAAGGTCAAAAAGGTACCCCTCTTGAAGAAAGACGCCCTTGGATCTCAGAGGGAGAACATAATCACTTTGCATCTTCAGCTCAGTCATCTCCTTCGTGTTCGAGACGTCTCGACAATGCAACCATCAGTCAGATCATCTGATTCAGAGATCAACGACCAAACATCAACAAAGTAGGGAGAATCTATCAACAATAAAGATGTTAAAACAAGAGCCTCAAGCTAAAAGTGCCCTTGCTGGCTAGGGGCGCCCCTCAGTTCAAGGTACTGGATGAACCTATCACCAACTGCTTCATACACAATGTCTTTCCAGCTTCCTCCCAGCTACGTGATCAATTTGATAACACAGTCACTGGATACACCAAACGATCACCAGTTGAGATCAAGCAGAAAAAGCCAAAACCGAAGAACTGAAAAGACAAGCCAGAAATTGGCTAAGGCATTACCAAAAGTGCCCCTCTTGAGGAAAGGCGCCCTTTCTTGAAGGCATTCAGATTGAGCCAGAATCTTTACTGCTTCCCAAGATGACCTTCTCAGCTATGATCAATCTCATTAATGAGACGGTCAACAAAGACATCTGATAGCTAAATCACTTGATTATAGAGATCAAAGCAAGCAATTTAGAACACAGCCAAAAACAGTCAAAAGGTCAAAGGCACCTTTGTTGGCCAAGGGCGCCCTTGAACTTCAAGGACCTAAACTCACTTTCATCAGCTAATAAGTCAATCATCTTGTGCAGAGATGAGCTGGCTACCCAACACCTTGTCAAGCAGATTCATTTGATTCATTTGTCAACAGGAACGTCAGATTGAAGCATAGAGGGTCTGAAAAGGTCAAAACAAAGAACAGTCAATGAAAATTGACTAAGGCATTGTCAAAAGCACCCTTCTCAAGGAAAGGCGCCCTTCATTCTGAAGGTCCAAACTCATTTTTCTGAGTTGATCACTCCCTGACATATCTCATCAGGTCAATCTCATCTCGAGAACAAATTTGTCAACCACTCCTAGGGATCAACTAAGTAGTTAGAATCGAAGATCAAATGGAGGCACTTCAGCTTGCAAAATTGACAAAAAGGATCAACTCCAAGGATGGACGCCTAAAGGAAGTCAAAGCAAAAATGTTGACTTGAGTTAGCAAATTTGGAGGCAAAAAGAGGCCAAACACTCCACAGTCAGTGGAAATCACCTTTTGGACATCCAAATTAGACCTAAATCATGAGTTGGCATCCATACTTGGTGGATCTAAACTCAAATCATCATATATTCTTGCTAGGCGTCCCATTCTTCATTATTCTTTTGCAGGTTGAAGGATAAAATAACAAGTAGCTCCCAAGAGCACATTTTCAAGATCTGACAGAGGTTTTGGATGGATCTTCGATATTTCTGAAGATCAGTGGCGTAAAAGTATTCTTCTTTGAGGATTGTTTCCAAAGGCAAATTATTGCAAAGTGGCAGTTTATAACTTCCAATCCACCTTTTGTCTACTTCCTCTATTTCTGTCAATAATTCTTTGCATGTCACAGGAAACGACAAATTACCTCAAATCTGACCTACTGGGTATGACCAGTGCATTTTTCCAACAAAACCCATCTTCTCAGATTTTCCAGAATCAACAAAGTTGTTACCCCTATTTTTAGGGATCTTTCTAGAAAATTCTCCAAATCAAAAATCCAAGGAACTGGGTTTGTTTAGCTCCCAAGCACAAACAAAACCCACGTGCCAGATTTTTACCGAAAAAATACTTCTAGGCAGGCACTATATTTAAGGGTTTCAGGAAAGTGTCAGAACAAGGTCAAGTGCCCAGTCAATATTTAAGACTTGTAGAATGCAGTACTCCTAGGTACAATACAAGACCAAGATAGTCTTGTACCATGATTATCTGAAGACGACTAACACTGACTTATGGTAGAAAAAACCAGAAGTCAATTCCGAGGACTTGGAGGGCATGAACCAGATTACATTGTAGAACATTGAAGAGTCTGGCTTATTCCAAGCTGCATCCATTCCAATCACTTTACAAAGCATTGAGCTTGTAACTGTTTGCACAAAGCATTACAACCCTACTACAAGAGAAATCTTGCTAGTGGACAGAAAGGTGATTTGCAACTTAAGGCCAAAAGACATAAAGACGTGTTTTGCAATTCCACCATGCCCTACTAGGAAGGTTGTATCTGTGACAGAATGCAAAAAAGGCATTTGAGGCTTCAAAGGACTAGTGTTCACTAATAATGGTTGAACATTGATTAAAAGTGAAGAAAACCAGCTTGCCCAAATTGGTTGGACGAGGAGAATTCAAAGATGAGTACACAGTGTTAATCACTCTACTTAGCAAAGTCACTAGACAAGAGGGAAAATCCTTCCGACCGTGGATGTTCTATATTATTGGCAAAATAATTAGCAGGAAAGAACATTACGACTGGGCCTCTCTGATCAATGACATGCTCCACCAACAATTTACCAGGTTTCTAGAAGAGCTCCATTTCCACATGTGTTCCTACCTGGTATACCTGATAGCCTTCCAAGGCGAATTCAGAACACTAAACACTGTGGGAACCTTGGGTGTGCAAAAGGTCCAAGAATACTTTCCTTGCCTTGAGTTCACTCTAGCGGAAAGGCACTTCAAGAAGATGAACGACCTTTTCACTATGCACACCATGCACGAGCTAGACCATGAGATGCACGTCTGTATTTCACCAACAGCTAAGGTGGCAATGGTGGACTGGGTGGATTGGTTCATCCAATTCCCCACTTTCACCTACGTATGTGTGTACGGCTACAATGGCCACCCTGCCATGATTCCACACTGCCCTTCAGACAAGGTGGTGTTCATGGAATTCCTAAGACAGTTAGCTGAGGTTCACTCTTACCTTCGCCAAAAGAAGAAGTCAGGTGCAAACTTTCCTATTCATATGGGACTCTATAGATGTAAGACTACAACCGATGCTAGGTTGATAAGCCAGGAAGCAGTGAGATTTAATCTCAAGTACCTCATTGACAGGAGGTCATCATATGATCCAAGAGGACTCTTCGCAGCACATCTCGAGCAAAGATCATCACATGAATCTTCCATAGAGGATTTTTGGGTCAATTGCGAAGATGAGTTTGAAGTGAGAAGAAGGAACTACAACAGATTCAAGCTCTCACAGATTGCAAATTTCAAGTCAGAAGACATCGAGGGCTTATTTGATGATGAAGAAGAAGTCATTCTTTCTTCCTTCTTCACGGATCAAGTGGATGCACAACCACTCAACAAAGTAGATTGGTATGCAAAAGAGAGTACATCAATCAAGGAAAGAACTGGTAGAGTAGTCTGACACAGTCAACTCTACCTTGACAGTAAAAGGACAAGGAAGGTAGTACATCCTCGATCAGAGCCGCCAACGGTTCAATCTACACTACCTTCCACATCTAGGAAGAGACCCAGACAAAAAGATGAGCATCCTTCTTGAAGGAATGCAAATGTCAGAGAGCACATGGGGAAGAAGAGGAATTGCTGATACAAATCAACAAAAGGTACAGGTGGAGATAGCCACCAATTTACCTGAAATAGTTGAGAGCACTACAGCTGCACCAGAGCTAGTGATTGAAATAATCACTGCAGAGATGGAACCCATTGCAGAAGTAGTTGCAGCAGAAACAGTGCCTGTGATAGAAACAGAGCCATCGTCTTCACCACCATCATAGAGGTCGCAAAGTCCCATTGATTTGGAATCGCCACCATGAGGCATCGCCATGACACAGTCTTGTTCTTCCAACATTCAACGGGCCTATGTTCCTCCTTCCAATGAAGCTAGTCGGGATTCTATCTGGCTAGAAAGCTCACTTGGAAGGAAGAGGGAAAGACCTTCTTATCAGCTTGACTTCACAGAGTTCAATCATGTTCCTCAAGACATGTCTGCTAAGAAGTTAAAGAAGTAGACACATGTAGAGAGGAATGCAGAGAATGAGGTTGTCATAGAGACTGTTGCCCCACCTAAAGATAAAAACATACACAATGTGAGGGTTGAGGATTTCACGCTATCAAAGGTGAACCTTGGAAAGACCACTTGTCAGGTGGAGGCAAACCTTCTCGGAATTGCCTCAGCAAGCGTCAAGGAAAGAATGACGAAGGATGGACAAGACAAAGCAACCTTGAAGGCTGAAAACCATCAATTAAGAATGTACATTTCTAGTTTGATGCATGACACTCCCAACTCCTCGGCTTTGCCTCAAGAGTTTTTAGATCTCCCAATAGAGAGAAACCATCATCAATTGATCACATACGGTAAACACTTGAGACGTTAAGTGGATGAGTTTGTTGTCAAAGGACGGTGTGTATTAGCAAAAGCATACCAGCTGAGAGATAGAGCACATGGACTCCGATCAGAGATCCAACAATCAGACTTGAAGGCAGCTCAAGAGAGGCCAGGAGAGGAAGCGACAGTTGCTGATCTACAACAAGCATATTAGTCAGTTACAACCACCAAGAACAAACACCATCTCTTTGATTGAAAAGAACAATTGGCATACAAGGTAAGAGCCTACGATGCCAATTTAGTGGAGCTGATTGACTATAGACACTTTGTCGCTAATATTATCAACTTCGCAAGAACATTGGTAGTATCCTTCCCTGAGTTAGAATATCAGCGTGAGGGAGGAGAATACATTGAGCTTGAAATGGTACAAAGACATTTTCAAGACGTCATCTGTGGCTCATTCCTTGAAGATCCCAATGGTTGCAAGTTAGCCAAAATTGCAGCCATGTCTATTCAGTTGGATGAAGCAGCTGCCCAATGCATAAACTATCAACAACAACTTGTGACAGGCAAAGAAATGTTGAGATGCCACACAGTCATCTTAAGAAGCATTAATTTCCCGAGGTTCGAAGAGGTCAACGACTAGATTGAGACTTTGTTGACCAGTGGCGAAGAGGTGTAAAGCACCAAGGAAGGACGTCCTACCCTCCAAATAGAAATAAATACGAATGAAGTCAAATTGATGCCCCTTTCCAAGTTGACTCTAGATCTCTATAAATCATGCATGTCAGATCCCACTGATCTAGGATGTCTAATTGACTCCCACGATTTATGGATCTCAGATCTCCTTAAAAGGTGGATGTCTATTTGGAGACACATTTATAATTATAGTTCACTTTTAGTTAGGTGTTAGTCAACTAAGGTAGACTCCCAGTTTGACTCTTGTTTAGTATTAGTTAACTAAAGTAGTTTTCTAGTTAGCTGCTTGCTCACCTACTTTTAGACATAGGAATAAATCTTATTGATTGGCAAGAACTGATTGTTAACTCAAGGAGATTTTAGGGTTGCCTACTCCTTTGAGTTTCTATAAATAAGAGCCTTGGGCTCATTATTTTTTTAGCCTTTATTTTCTAAGCAAAATTACTGCGCCATTGTTGCTAGAGTTAGCTTGTTCATATTTGTTCACTCTTGGATGAGAGTTTGTTGGTTGATCGTAATTTTGCATGGTTTCATGCCTTTGTTGTCCCAACCTTTGTAATTCTTTGGAGAAGCTTGAAGAAATAAATTTGATGGTGCATGCTTGCTTGATCTAAATACTTGAGTTCTTTCAAAGTCTTGTTTTCAAATAGTGTATTGTTTCAATCTCCTCCTCGGACAGGTGTCGTCACCTCCTTGGATATTTTGTTATTGATCATTATCGTGTGATGTTTTTAATGAGTTGTCTTTCAGCCTACACTTTGGACTGGTGTCATCACCTCCTCGGGAATCCTGTTAGCCGAATCATCGTGCTTTGTTGTTTCTAGTGAGTTGTTTCCAAGCCTATACCTCAGACAGGGGTTCCTCCTCCTTGGCAAGTCTCAGATTCAGTTTACCATAACGAGTGTTTACTTGTGTCAAACCTTATCTTGGCATATATCCGAGAGTTCAGAGCCTCAACCATATTCTACAGAGACGGTGGATTCAAGTGATCCAACCAATCCATTTCACTCCTACGCCCTCATGCTCTGTTTATCTTGAGGAGGTAGGATATTCTAGAAGCTAGTTAGTCGTAGTTAAGATATGTGGAAACCAGAGAAAAGCTTAGCTATGATGCATTGTGTTTATGCACCCTTGTGTCCTGCTATTGAGTAAAAAAGATAGGAACCTTACTACACTTTTTTACATAGAAAATCAGCAAAGAGAGATCTTCTTCTCTATAATCCGAAGAGCATGTACTAACACACTTGCAATAACTGTCCATTTCCAATAAGCACTCCAGAGGTGCTAATTGAAATGCCAACAGATCCCAAAGTCCCGATTGGGTGAGGCATTGAAAGGTCCTTCAATTTCAATTTCACCTCTATCTAGAAGGTCTTAGATGCAATGTTTTTATTTCATACACTTTCCTATGACATGACCCTTAATTTAGTTGTAATCTTAATATTCATCTTCCTTATACCAAGAGGGTTTGGGTTGACTATCATCAAAGGGTTTTGTTAGTGAAAAGTTGCATGTGTTAGCTTCAAACAATTAATGAAAGACTAGGCCACTAGTCCCTCCTAGGCATGTGAATTACCCCCTCTTTCTCTCAAGCGGAGATATAGATGAAATGGAGATGGATGAAGGTTTTTTATTAAATTTGGCTATGTTTTGAGTAAGTGAGCCCATCACTGACCACATTCTATTTCTTTCTAAAGAATTTGGGTTCATCATTGGAAATTTTTTTTTTTTTTAATTTAATTTTGATGTTTTGAATAAAGTTTTATTACCCTTTTATCAATGAGGGCCTTTTCAATTTGGATACCCCTTTTAATTATCTCATCAAAAGAAGTGACTCATGTACTTGTAAATGAAATGCCAACTCTAGGTTGAGGTTAGTGATAAATATGTATACAAGTTGCTTTTCCAATATTAGCCATGAGAATCTACTAACAAAATCTCTCCATCATTGAAGGAATGATAAAATGTTCTCCCCTAATTTTTTTGTTGTTGCATAGGTCCATCATGGTAACTTTTATTCCAAGATATAAGAGAAGTGTTTAATAATTTTTCGATTAGGTATCCAAAGGACGTGATGGACCCTTTAGGTTGTTGTAAGAACCATTCAAGGGCTTTCCCACCCAGGCTACAAGGGAAGAGGCATAGTAATTGCATGTACTCATGTACCACTTATTGTCTTTTCATGAAGATCTCTTTGATGTGTTCCCTAGGGTCACCCTTCCCTTTGTATTTGTCTTACTTTAGGATCTTGAAGAAGGGAGGAAACATAATTTGTGATATGGATCAATCAAAATGATATGGACATAATTCATCAAGAGTGTGATTTCTTATTAGTCTCACCTCAAATTCCTTTGACTATATCTTTCATGCCTTACCACTCTTGATCAAAAGATGAATTGGGTTGTGGTGCAAAAGGTTGGAAGTGGTGTTGATGTGAGTGATATTATGTAATGCCCCAAGCCATACACGTAGGACATTAAAGGACAAAACACAAACCTTTTTTTTGTGATACACAAGTATCATTAAGCAAGCCACACAACACTAAAACATGCTCAAGATGACATAACAACAAGTGATGAAACACTTCACATGCACATTAGTGCACAATGCATGATGCCACAAGTAAAAGAATTAAGAACATCTTGGGATAAAATACCATAATTAGAACAAAACATGAGGCAAGGGGATATTCAAAGGTCCCCTAAACCATTGGTATATCCTCCAATCATCTCTTCCCAACCAACCTCCAAATCCCATTGGGATACAATAAATAGAAAATCCCGCTAACAAACTCAATCCATTTTTTTAAAATCAAGAGTCACCCAAAAACCTTGATCCCCAATAAGGAATCAAGATTCCCACAAGTCCTATAGCATATCACTCCCTAATTTTTTATACCATATCAAACTTCTCCCAAGATTGATACCGTGGTATTCATGAAAGTTTGACACCATGGTATCAAACTTCACTCTAATCTATATCAATAATTTCGTATTGGAATTATTTGAAATTCCAATACATAGTACATTAGTATCAAAATTATTTAAAATATGATACCTTGACACACAAACAAAAAACCCAAAATGTTCTAAGACAAAAAAATCTAGCAAGCTTAATTTTCACACTCAATGAGGCATAACTTCCTCGATTTATGAGCTGTTACAAAATAACTCAAGGAAAAGGTTCAAGAGGTTGTGGGAACCAAATTGGCCACATGAGAGCCTTCCAAAGGAATGGATCCCAAGAAACAAAGCACACGACTATACTAGATCCTTAATACAAGGAAAGGAACTACAAATCCCAAACATAAGAAAACTGAAACATAGTTCCATGCTCATTTGACACCAATGTCGAGATGGGCTAGAAAAACAATAGAGAATTCAACCATTATGATGATACAACATAGATTCACACATAAACATGATTACACCATATATTAATTTAATCTAAACATGCCCAATTATTAAGATTTGAATGTTACAAACATGTCAACACCCTCATAAGAAGAGGTGTGGAAAAATACCAAACAATTACAACAAATAATTTCCTTTAAAGGTTTTCATTATAAACATAGGCGAAACATAATACACATTGCAAATTATATTAAAGTACAACCATGCAATAACTACAAAGGTATTGCACACCCTACTCACAAACATTGCAATCAACAATTAAATGAATTCATAACAACTAGTTTTGACCTTCAATATACCTCTTTCTTGTATCAAGTCAAATCTATAGTTGTAAAAGTGACCTAGATCACTTCTACACTCATGCAAATGAGCCCTTAATTTTTAAAATTCAAATTCAATTCAAGGTCCAAGTTAACCTCTATTTGTGAGAATTATGTGTCAACTTGACATATGTAATATTTTTTTGTGACACTAAGCATTATATTAAAGGGATGACCCTAGTTAATTTGAGATATTTCTACTAATCATCTAGACCTCTTACATCTTTGAACTATCATCACTATTTAAACACATTATTAGGAACATTTATCACAAAATTATTTTGCACAAGTATCTAGGACATCTTGAATGTTTGAGATTGTTGTCTTTGATTTTTAACCTACCTATTGAGTTGGTATCTTTACATAGTTTGACACAAGGGAAACAATTATCTTTGTCAAGTGCAAACCATTAAACACTAAAACTAGATTTTATGAGAATAGACTAAGGAGATAAATACAAGCTAAATGTAACATTTTAAAGTTTGTAGAAATCAAATATGTGAAACAAAGATTATATTTACACTTACAAGATTGATTTTATGAAACAAAGATCGAATCCACACTCACATAATTTATTCATAACTACAAGTGTGACCTAAAATAAAAAATAATATTAATCTAATATACACTACAATCCTTCACTATTATCTAATCACATTCTATTATCTAACACAATATTTGTTAAGAAATATCATTCTTTTATTATTATATTCTCTAAAACATATAATTCAATACATCTATTATATTTTTAGAAATTTTTAACCAATTGATTAGCTAAAGGGGCTCTATAATGAATGGTTCATAAGGCACACCACTTATTGAAGGTTTTGCAAATGGGGTTGCAAGTTAAGTGGGCTGAGGAAACTCCGTGGTTAAGCGCGCTTGAGTTGGAGTAGTCCTGGGATGGGTGACCTCCAAGGAAGGCCCAGTGTTTCACCTATGTGAGCATCACCTAGATGCAATGAGTGCTAAGTGGACCATTCGTTATCATGAGAGATGGGTTCTTGTGAACCACTACTCATGAAACATGGGTCAATGAGTTTGATTCGTAAAACTACACGGTTGAATCTTGATAGCAATATTAGAATTTAACATGTTGTGAAAGATACCTCCTACTTACAAATTTTTAACCATTTAAAATAAATCTTAAAGATTTCCCTCTCATTTTGGGGGAGGATGTTTATTTTCCCTTCCACGAGAAAAGAATATTGCTAAAATAGTTAGGGGAAAGGACCCAATAGTTGACCATGTTCCAATAGTTGTGATAGTAGTTGTTAATATAATGCCCAATAATTGTTTATATAATGTCCAATAATTGTGACATAAGTACCCTAACTTAAACAAAATGTATCCGTTAGATCTAAAAAACAACCAATCATGTGATGCCACATCAGCGCTCAACTACTCATGATGTGAATGCACAAGTATTGGTAGCACTTTTTTTTTGGGCCATTTTGGACACCTTGACAAAAAACATGCTGATGTGGCATCATATTTGATGATGTGGCCCTGAAACGAAAGTTATAAGCAAGGGACTTGCCATATAAGCTGCTGTAAAAAATTTGGAGTGATTTGAAATTTTCACGTAAGATTTTGAAAAGCGCGAAGTTAGGGTGCTGGTTCCTCTCCCCTACCCGCTGAATCGATGATTTTCCACTTAGCGAGACCTACTACCTAACATAGTTAACCCGCTGAACCGATGATTTTCCATGGCCAGGAGTACGTTGTACAATATTTAAATTAAAATACGTAATAGGGTACCCTCTTCACAGCCCACACCGCTTATTTATAGATCTTCCTAAGCGCCGTCCTCTTCGTCAAAGTTCTGCAATTTCTTCTCGCTACACTTCCCTCCTTTTGTTTCGAATGATTTGAGAGTCATATCAGGAGTTCTGCAAGCAACAGAGGAGCAGGGACTTTCTCAGACGGACATCAATTGGCACAGGTGCCTCATTTTTAATGATTTATTATTTTTCTTTTCTCCAACTTGTTAAATTTTTAACTAAATTGGATTCGCCAACTAGCA
Source organism: Sequoiadendron giganteum (assembly GCA_007115665.2). NCBI lineage: Eukaryota > Viridiplantae > Streptophyta > Pinopsida > Cupressales > Cupressaceae > Sequoiadendron > Sequoiadendron giganteum. The sequence continues at coordinate 30,054,943 of CM021109.1, read as the reverse complement.
GCTGAAAAACTATTTGATTTACAATAAAATTCCAGATTCGCTCTTTGACGAGTCCATCCAGGGGACCGTCCTCAAAGGATGATCCTTTTCTATGAATACCTGTATTTGTTTATGTTCATTCCTTCTATCATGGTGTTTATGGCCTTCAGACGTTTTTTTTATATAAATTTCTCGTGCCGGGTCTCTTTCAACTTAGATGACACAATAGAGGGGTATTTCTGAGCAAAATTTCCCAATATTTACACCTGCCCTCGTTTGTGGGTTACACCACATGCAGAATTAGAGGAATTAGTTTAGTGAATATAACAATCAATATGTCCACCTCCAATTTCCATATCCACAATTGGAGGTGGTAGTTTATCTGATTCAACATATATCATGTACTAGGAAAATTCACCGGCAACAATTCACCATCAGAAAATTCACTGCCATGACAAATTCATCTCTTGGAAAATTCACCACCAGCAATTCAACATCTGGATAATTCTTTGCATATACAATTAGATTTATGATAATAAAAAAAAAGACATTTTTCAATATATTTTATTTTATTCTAGTAAACAAATTATACAACAATTGTCGATAAATTGTAATGGAGGTTATGTATTTCTGTTATTCATGCGGTGGAAATTATTATTTTGGTAAAAAAAATCTCAAGGTTATGAAAATATATATTAAAAAATGTTGATGTGATGAATTATCCGTGAATTGCTGGTGGTGAATTTTCCCCGAGATGAATTTGTCATGGCGGTGGATTTTCTGACAGTGAATTATTGGCAGCAAATTTGCCTGAAGCCATACATATGGTAGTTTACCTGATTGAAAATTAACATGTTTAAACGTGGAATTGGAAATGCTAGTTAACCCTATTGCTTGTAACACACCTCCTAAGGTTCGGAACACGAGTCTCTGCAATGAAACTCCAGACGGTTTATTTCTTGAGTTCATCCCATTTGACTGGCCCCCAGAAGTTATTGTTTGTATGTGATTTTTGATATGAGCTGTTGCATTGCCTTGGAATTGGAATGTACTATTTTATCTGGTCCATTCTATCCTTTGGCCGTGCATGCTAATGGGCTTGTTTGTTAAACTATTTGATGTACGTATCGTAGATCCTTTTTTTTTTAAATAACAATGGTTGTTCCAATAAAAAGGATTTATATTAAATTGTTAAATTTGGTGAATTATACATATACTAGTAATAAAGTTTATGTTATAACTTCTTCCTCGAAATTCGTAGAGAATAGATATGTTCTATTCACCTATCATTCAATACTTATAAAATGGAATCTTAACATTTTCTTTGTGCCTGCTTTCGCATACAATGTTTGCTTCTTTCTTCGGACTTCCAAACCAAAATAGCCATTCATTTTAGATATCAATACAAGTGTGTATTTAATTGTTAGCTATACAAAGCCCTCTTGTATATATCCTTGTATGCACACGTAAAAAGCCTCGGTGTATGCATGTAAAGCCTTCTTGTACATGTACCTGTATATAGCCTGTTGGTACTTGAACTGTGTTTATATACACTAATTCCTCCAAGCTGGTTGTCAAAGTTCAGATTCAGCCAGTGGTTTCATGCATAGCAGCAAAAATCTTTTAGGGAAAAAATCAGCAAATGAAAAGAATAAGATTTAAAAAAAAAAGGGATTTAAATAGGAAAAAAAAAGAAAAAATTAGAATTAAAAAAAAAGGTAAAAAATATAGAAAAAGGGACAAAAACTTGTTTTTGAAATTTAAAGGCATTTCAATAGCATAAACATGTAGAGATTAAATAAAATTGAAAGTTTAGCTCATGAATTGTGAAATATAGATTTTTGTTGTTTATGTTCATATTGATGAATACATTGCATTGCACAATGTATACTTCATAGTGCATAAATAATAATTAGATGTTGATAGTTTTCAAAATTTCATTTACAATTTAGTTTGTACAAAGTCAACCTATTAACTAAGTACAAAGTTAACCTATAAACTAAGTACAAAGTTAATCTAAAAATTAGAAGTAGCCAAGGAGTTTTCCTATTACAAAAAGGGCTACAAGTTTTGATGACGAAGCTTCTTAGTCAAAGCTCCTCTTAAGTTGTTCAACCACATCACTATCAATGTTGGTCTTCGTTAGGATACCAAAATTCTCATGATTGAGAAGGATATCATCATTTGCAATCCACTAAGATTTTGGATCAATTTCGTCAAGGTCAATTGGCTGGTCATCCTCAACAATACTTGATTTTGTCCATATAGAAATTAGTCTTGGCAATTGAAAGTGAAAAAACATAATAAATACAATTATAATTATGATTGGAAGTATATTAAAACTCTAGCCTTGAGCTTTCTTTGGTTTTAGGCGGAGGTTGTGGTAGACAAATAACAAGTCATTCATCTATGGTTGTGTTTCTTACAATGTCTGTGCTCATAAACACTAGTATGCTCACAAGTGGATGAACTACATGGCTGGTTCAAAATGCATCACACTATCCATCTAAGATTTTTGGCTTCTTAGCCAAAAAAATCTCACCATTGCATTGGAAAACAAAAATTATTTCAAAATGATATTATCTAAGACTATCTTAAAAGCTTAACACTTTAAATGTGCATGCCTATTGAAACATCGAAAAAGGTAAGTGGGGTGATCAATGTGGAAAAAGGTGTGTGATCTCTACACTTACACTTTCCTAGTTTCATTAGGAAAAGAGATCCCCAAAGGTAGGATTGACTTTAAACCCTTAGGTGAGTCAACCCTATTGGAAGATCTATTGTTTCCCTTATGACAAAAAATGACAAATATGACTGAAATGCACTTTTGGGAGATGAAAATAAAATGCTTAATGAACTCAATTATGTGAAGTAAAACTTGAAATGCAGAGTTAAGTGATTGCTCAAATAGAAACACCAATTTGCAGGCAGATCTGGGAAGTGCAGAACATGACAAATTTACCCAGAAAAGTGGGTTTTGAGTGTCCTACAAGGACTCATTCGCCCAAGGGTGAATGGGTCTTTGTACAGGGTTTTTCCTCAGCTTCGGGGGTCCTCTAGTGTAAGATTTGAGCTTCTGTTTGCCCCAAGTTTCACTGTTGGAAAGTTGGAAATAAATTCGGGATCTGAGTTTCCGTGTCTTGACGACAATGTTGATAACTTTGACAACTTTGCAAAATTGCTTTTTTGATCAATCTTCAATCCTTCTTCACCTACAAATCTATACATACAAAGAGGAGAAAAAAAATTGTTTGTTTTTGGTGAATAGGTGTTTGCACCCCGGTTTGGTAATTAAACCTTGATAATGAAAGATAATGACAAATGACAAGGATTGATGAATGAACAAATCTATGTCACAACTCACCAAACCCTTAATGTCTGCCCTTAGAGGACTGAAGTCTAACACATCTCTTTCTATAGGAGCGAATTTGCACCCCTCACGCAAATTCCCCTTTTACACATCCTCACTTTAGAAAACCAAATCCGAAGGCGGAATTCCACGTCAGCTGGCTGCTTTCCTTCCACTTGGCATTTATCTATTGTGTTAGTAGGAGAATATTTGTCGGGGACGCGCGCGCGGTGTGCTTACATTCCTGATGGATTCCCGCGTTTGAAGTTGGTAGAGGCTTTACGCTTTTGATTAGGGTCGATTTGTAATGTCCCTCTTCGACCAACGAACCCCAAAAATGGTAGACTCGTCCTCATTCTCCTTCAAATTCATTCATGCTCATTCCATTTCATCTCTTCACGATCTTCTTTTCACTCTCTAGCAATCTCTTCACAAGCTACAACACTTTCTTCACTCTCAAGCAGCACTTCAACACTCCATTGCAGCAACAACACTTCGTCAACTCCTCAAAGAAAGTGTGAAGCAAGCCATTGTAGCGTGGGCTTGAGGACTTGCGAGACCTCCCTTCATCACGGTTGAGGTTGTGGTGACTGTTTCAAGCCTTCTTTCTCCCCCATTGGCTAGTGAGCTCTTGGTGGAGGTGGTAACGTTTCGCTCCTTTCCTTTGTGATTTGGTTGAGTAGCTCTTTACTGTTTTGTAGTATTATTTGCATTCCTTCTTTCTTTACTTCTTTATCGCATATTTCTCTCTCGTTGCTATCTGGCTGATTGTGGAAGTGGAAACGCCAAAACGGGGGTATGACTGAGGTAGGCCCTTAGACAGCCCCAACAATTTTCCCCTCTTTCTTGTGTGCAGGTGGACGTGCTTTCGGAGCTAGTTGGCGAACTGGTGCCTTGGTGAGATTATTTTCGTTATTTTAGCTCTCATATATTTACTTTATCATCTCCGCTTGTACTTGTCATATTTCATAGTTTTGTTTTGTTCATTTAGGAGTAATTAGCTAGGCCGTTAGCTCGTTTTCTGGCGGTTTATATTGCCTTTTCTATCCTCTGGCCGTACAGATGCCAGTGCACCTGAAAGACGCCAGCGCACCGCACTGTCGTCCAAGAACTGCTCTTTCGTCCTCGGGTAGAGAGCTGTCTAAAATGCAATAGTGAACCTGAGAACCAGCTCGCCTAGCCCCAACTTGGATTTTGAGTCTGAAGAGTGGTAGAAGGACCTTATAGTCCTCATCATTCTCGTCCCTTGTTTCGTAGCATCCCTTTAGAGTGAAGTAAGTTAGGGCAGCCTATCGCTCTCGGCTCTCCGTGACCTGGGGCCTTGACGTAGTTGGTCCCCCTCTCTTACATTTTTGGTGAACCCGACGTGAACCATTTTGATTCCGTTTTGCGATACTGAAAGTTCCTTTCCTTGTATTCTAAGAGTGTTGTAGGTGTGAGTGTTGTGAGGCTCTCGCCTGGCAACCCAACTTTGACCCCTAGTACGTGTAGTTGGAAGGTCCCGTAAGTGTTGCGCAATGAAACCTTGATTGGGTCACTGTCCTATCCTATAACATTTGAGGGGCTTTGTGAAAGTATCGTCTGGTGTGTGTGATGGCCTCTTTTCTGCATCAACCTATCCCCTTTAAGCAGCTTGTGAGTGGTGGTCGAAGTATAACCTTCACCTCGCAGGACCTGCCGATGGGCTTCAATAGAGAAACATCTCCTCTTTATATCCTTGCGCGAATCAATGGAAACATCGTAGTGAGTGTTCTTGTTGACCCGACGTCTCAGGTGAATATCATAACTGAGGAGATTATGTTAATTAACTTCCTGCACAAGGATGGGTACAATGCACCCGTGAGCACCATCCATACGCACAACGGGCTTTCCGTACCTCCTTTGGGTAGTATCGTGTTGTCAGTCCTTGTCGGACCTAAGTCTGTAGACCTGCTATTTGACATAATCCCGGGGTCTGAACTCTTCAGAGTAAAGTTGGGTATCCCCTGACTAGTAGCTATGAACGCAGTTCCCTCGGTTGTACACAAATGTCTGGAGTTCGTTCATGGGGGGTTAGTGCATGTGATTCATGAAACTGGTTATAAACCACTAGTCGCACGTGATAGCTACTCCTTAGATCACTTTTGGCTTGCACTTGTTGGTCCTCTCTCGCCTAGGAAGGACCTCTTGTACCGAACTTATCAAAAGTACAAGAAAGGGCGTTTAATGCCGAAAGTAAGATACCCTCCATTGCCTTATGTTGTTTCACATAGGGCTTGCTTAAAAGCTGACAATGATGTCGCGCAAAAGGGAAGAAGAGAAGTGGTCCCGAGATCCTCCCTCTTCCTCTTCCATTGTTCAGCCTGACGCTCCTTCTCGCCCTGCTGTGGTGCCATTAGATTCTGTTTCGCTCTTGCGGGAGAATCCTATGGTGCCCGGCTGGCGAAAGCCTAAGCGTCCTACATTTGAGCTTCCTGTTCTACCCACAGAGCCTAGGCCCTTTCGATATGGCAGAAAGAAAGGTCTCCGAGGGGAATCTTCCATGTCTCGGCCTCCATGGCCTCCCACCGCTTTTGCTCCCAAAGCAGTAAACGGGAAGAGGCACTAGAATCGACTCCCCCCGTTGTCTCTCAACCTGCTCCTCCTGCTCCCATTCAGGAATCTGTCCCTCCACTGGAAACAGCTGTGGTGGACACTCCCATGGCTGAGCAAGAACCTTTTGTCCCTTCACAGCTCCCGGCCTCTAGCTCAAAGAGTCGTAGAAACCGCCTTGCGCGTGAGCACAAGCACCGATGAAAGGGTCTCGTGGCTGAGCAGGCCACCTTGCAGAGAAAGGATGAGGAGATGACCGCCCCTGCTTCAGGGCCTCCCGCTGCGTCCTCCTCTCTCCTCCCCTTTGCCTTTGTTCAACCGAGCTCCATATCACTTTCCGCTCCTGCTGTGAATGCACCCGACCTCAAAAGGGTACAGGTGTTCATCGCTCCTTCAGTTGAGCCGCCCTTGCTAATGTCCCTTCCAGACATCCCACCTTTTCCAAAATCCGTGGACATGCTGAATACTTCGGTGGTATCTGCTACAGTTTTCTCCTCCTCTTCCTCCACGCCTCTTGCCTCGTCTGTGGGAGTCCGCATCCCTTGATGGAGTAGAAGGTGGAGAGTGGCCCTTCTAGCAATGAGGGGCGTAAGAGGAGCCCACCTTCCTTGAAGGGTGGTCCTGCATTGGCTTGTTCTGTCTTAGTGATGAAACCAACCCTAGCTTCTCTTGAGTTCGTCATTGCTCCCGAATCACTCGGTGAGCCAAGCGGTGAATCTCGGGTGCAATCCTCTCCATCCGTTGAGGTAAGACATGGCACTCCAATAAAGTGCATCTTTAACTCTCTCGATGAAGTTTTGGCCTTGTCAGTGATTTTCGCGAAGTCGCTGGCCCTAGCTCCACAAGTGCTTAGCGGAGAAGACCTTGCGGGGGCTTCTTCCTTAGCCCTTGTTGTGGGAGGGATGGAAGCTCCTCCCCTTAATATTCCACCACTGCAGGCTCATCCTCCTCCCCCTTATGATGATCTAGAGTGGGAAGTGGACGATCTCTTGGTCGATGAGTATTAGGGGGAGACCTCTTCTTTATTTTTAGATTAGATGTGTGTGTGTTGTGATGTGTTCCCCCCGTGATCGTGCTATATGTTCCTGGATGACCCTTGTCACCCTTGTTGGTGCTTGGATACAGGAGTGATTTTTGTGTCATAAACCCTCGTCTATTTGTATCATCATTCTTCGATGTTTGTGATTGACTTTCAGCAAATTGGGGACGATGCAAAGCGTTGGGGGCATTTAGGCTCCCCTTCCATGTTGATCCAATTTTTTGTTTTTACTTTGTCTTCTCGTGCATTCTTCACATGGTTTGATATAGTAGGGGGTTGATGATAGTTCATTTATATACTACTATTATACTTATATATATATAAGAAACACAAGGGTGGTCATAATATTTCCGGGTCAGAGCTGCTCATATATATATATATATATGAGTAGCTCTGACCCCGAAATATCAGACCACCCTTGTGTTTCTTATTTGTTATCTTGATTTTCCTCTTTCACTCTTTTCTTATCCTTCTCTCTTCTTTGCTTGAGTTGTCCCTCTCATGCATGACAACGCCTTTTCTATAACACTTCGATTTTCAGAAAATGCATTCATTACCAACAAATCTTTTTTTGAGAATCTTTGCAAACCTTTTTGAAAATTGCATTCTCGACTTGAAACTCTAACGGAACATGTTTCCTTCATCATGGGTTCGCAAAGAAAGAACTTGAGAACTTTCCTTCGGGGTGGAAGCAGCTTTTACCTTCCCCTCGCGAGGGGGCACTTTCTTCCTTTCGAATTCCTTGATGAAGTGAACATCTTTCGAAAGGATTCCTTGATGATGAGTCGATTTGAGAAAGAACACCTTTCTTGCACTTTCAAATAGTGCGTCCCTTGAGTGGACCCCCTCTTCACGTCGGGTTCTCAAGAGACCCCTTTGAAAGCTTTGTAATTTGTCGACGGTTTGTGTGATTGTCCGCTTGACTGCCTGTGTGGCCGCTTTGTTTTTTACATGTATTATTTGCGGGTAAACATGTCGCTTTGTAGGTGCGCCTGTAAAGCCACTTGCCAACACGACTCTGTATAGTCTCTTTCCTTTGGGTTTCCTCCATGTGAGAGATCTTGGGGGACGCCTCCTTGCAGGTCTGCGGGTCTTTAAGGCGCTCTTTCCTTTGGGTTTCCTCTATGTGAGAGATCTTGGGGGACGCCTCCTTGAAAGTCTGCGGGCCTATAAGGCGCTTTCATCTGAGTTTCCTTCATGTGAGATATCTTGGGGGATACCTTCTTGCAGGTGTGCGAGCTTGCAAGGCGCATACTTCACGGGGCTTCCTTCATGTGAGAGATCTTGGGGGCTGCCTCTTTCCAGGTTTGTGGGCCCTGTGAGATGCTTACTTTTTTGGATTTCCTTTATGTGAGAGATCTTGAGGGATACCTTCTTGCAGGTTTGGGGGCCTGTAAGGCGCTTTCATCCTGCGAGATTTGTCCATCGTTGGTCTGAGGGCCTTCGGTGTACTTTGTGCAGCTTCATAGTTCTACGGGGCTATGGAGTCTTTTCTTTTGTCCTGGACTTTTGAGCTTGCCAAATCGTGGTCTGCTTCCTCGACGGGTCAGGTATAAATTTCTAACCCTACCAACTCTTCGACCTACTTTACCGAAGCACTCATCAGTATTCATGCTCGCTAAAGTGGGGGAAAAATGTATAGGAGCGAATTTGCACCCCTCACACAAATTCCCCTTTTACACATCCTCACCTTAGAAAACCAAATCTGAAGGCAAAATTCCACATCAGCTAGCTGCTTTCCTTCCACTTGGCATCTGTCTGTTGTGTCGGTAGGAGAATATTTGTTGGAGACGCGCACGCGACGCGCTTACGTCCCTGCGGATTCCTGTGTCTGAAGTTGGTAGAGGCGTTACGCTTTCGATTGGGGTTGATTTGTAACGTTCCTCTTTGACCAACCGACCCTGAAAATGGCAAATTCTTCCTCATGCTCCTTCAAATTCATTCATGCTCATTCCATTTCATCTCTTCACAATCTTCTTTTCACTCTCTAGCAATCTCTTCACAAGCTACATCACTTTCTTCACTCTCAAGCAACACTTCAACACTCCATTGCAGCAACAACACTCCGTCAACTCCACAAAGCAAGTGTGAAGCAAGCCATTGCAGCGTGGGCTTGAGGACTTGCGAGACCTCCCTTCATCACAATTGAGGTTGTGGTGACTGTTTCAAGCCTTCTTTCTCCCCCATTGGCTAGTGAGCTCTTGGTGGAGGTGGTAACGTTTCGCTCCTCTCCTTTGTGATTTGGTTGAGTAGCTCTTTATTGTTTTGTAGTGTTGTTTGCATTCCTTCTTTATCGCATATTTCTCTCTCGTTGCTATATGGCTGTCCATGGAGGTGGAAACACCAAAATGGGGGTCTGACTGAGGCAGGCCCATATACAACCCCATTTCTTTTCCCCTCTTTCTTGTGTGCAGGTGGATGTGCTTTCAGAGCTAGTTGGCAAATTGGTGCCTTGGTGAGATTATTTTCGTTATTTTAGCTCTCATATATTTACTTTATAATCTCTGCTTGTACTTGTCATATTTCATAGTTTTGTTTTGTTCTTTTAGGAGTAATTAGCTATGCCATCGACTCGTTTTTTGGCGGTTCATATTACCTTTTATGTCCTTTGGCCGTACGAATGCTAGTGCGCCGCGCTGCCGTCTCATAACCACACTTTTGTCCTCTGGCAAAGAGCTGTCTGAAGTGCAATACTGAACTTGAGAATCAACTTGCCTAGCTCCAACTTGGATTTCGGGTCTGAAGAGTGGTAGAAGGACCTTATAGTCCTCATCATTCTTGTCCCTTTCGTAGCATCCCTTTAGAGCGAGGTAAGTTAGGGCAGCCTATCGCTCTCGGCTCTTCGTGACTTGGGGCCTTGACTTGGTTGGTCCCCCTCTCTTACACTCTCTAAGGATTGGATCTTGCATGAAATGGCTTGATTGCTTGATAGATCTTGACACTTGAATGCTTGCTTGAAATTTGAAACCTAAGATGTAGGGTTCGTACTCGTAGGCCCCGAACTCGGTTCGGGTACGCACCCGGTTCGGGTTCGTTTGCGGGTACGTGCAGGTTCGTCTGTGGGTACGTGATATCATTGATATGGCTTATTTGAATATTTTTCAACTATCAATTGGCATTAATATTTATCTTTGGCATTTGGCATTGATCAATGATCAAGTATCAAACTATGAAATGATTTAGTTTTACAATTTTGTATATTTCTCTTATTTTTTTGTATATATAATACATATATATAATATATATATATATATATATATATATATATATATATACACACACATACCCAAACCCCTAAAAAAAAATTTCACGTACCCACGTACCGGGTTTTCGTACCCGCATCCCTCCCCGAACCCGAACCGGTAACTTAGCTTGAAACCTACATCACAATGTTAGCTCCAAAAAATGCATTAACACATAAATATTGACATCATGATAGGATCTTGAATGCTGTTGTAGATGACTGATAAATTTTCTTTCCAATGCTCTTGACAATAATCTTTGCTCTTGTGAAAGTTGCTTTAATGCTAGATTTTTTCTTAAATTTGAATTGATGAAAAAACTATGTATTTATAGGTGTTTCCTTAATTAGTTGACAATTAAACACCACAAGATGATCTTTGCAATTTGAATTTAGATCATTAAAATGCTGCCAAAAACATATTAAAAATTGGGGCCCGAGACTTAAGTTTGGGTGAATGGGTCCTAGGACCTAAACCTAGGACACTCAATCTCCAAGATGTTAAGTTCAATGTAAGCATTAATTAAATGTGGGTTCCCCTTTTGGAAAACGAAATTAATTAGGCTTGTGAATGCATAATTGGGCCAATTATAGGCTTAATTAAGTCCAATTAATTAAGGGGATCCAAACATAGTGTGAAAATGTAAAGGAGTACATTTTTCTACACTACATTTAGCCCCCACTTTAGTGAGAGTATGAGTCCTACGCTCAAACTCACACTAAAGTAGACAAATATATGTCAAGAGGGGTCCAAGTGCACAAATGTTGATGAGATAGGATGACAAAGATCAAGGAGGTTGTGCAAGCCCCTAGGATCTAAGATCCCATGGCAACCAACATAAGTACAAAGGGACACACACATATATATGATATGAAGCAGCAAGACAAGATACACAAACATACAATGCCAAAATTAATGCGAGGAAAGAAAGATGGACTAGCAGGTTGTATTATGCTAGGTCAATCAAATGCACTCATAAGGATGTAAAATCACTTATGAAACACATGGCTCCACAGGCAAGTAAGTTGTGTTATGCTTGGAGGCCATGGAGATATACGCTCACAAAGTGCAGTCCGATATACACTAGGTGAGCCCCCAAGACAAATATGAGAAACACACACTAGGTCTACAAGGTGTGATCCCACAAAACAAGTGGCAATGGGCAAGTCATGCTAGGTCTACAGGCTCCCATACGTCAACCATACCAAAAGTTATACTCCCTGATAACTTTGATAAGGTGCCACAATATGATCAAGATGCTATGCCAATGCTACACTAAGTTCAACCTCTATGAACAAAGTGGAGCAAGAAATGTCAAACAAAACTCACCTTAGGGGGTGCAAATAAATAATACCAAAATAATAATGCCAAAATGAAATAATACCAATGTAATGATCACCTTCCTAGGAGATGTATGTTATCATCACTAAGAAGGGAATATGCAAAAAATGATCGGGGGACAATATTGCCCCCACTTAAAATGTCAACATACTTGCTATGTTGGTATTTTAAGTAGAAAGAGAGGAAGAGGGGATCCTTGGAAAGAATGCACACTTCCAAAAACTAGTTATCCTTGCCCCCTAATCATAGAGACAAAGAAAACCACCAAGAACTATCATGTTGCTGCCAAGAGAAATATGGTTGCACCTAAAATTGTACCACCATGAATGGCAATGAGCAAGACACATAAAGCTACTAATGCCACATAGTGATGAGCAACATGATAGGATGAAAATCATTATCAATTAGAGGAAATAGGTGCATCAACACAAGGAAGAGCACCACAATCCTTAAGATGTTGAATTTTATTGCTCAAAGCCTTACATTCATTGGTTGAATGACCATGCACTCGATGATATGCACAAAATGAACTCTTGTTGTAGAATTCCTTTCGTGTTCTTGGAGGGAGGGATATCAAGTAGGCTTGGAGAAGCCTCGACAAGGTACCCTCTTGATCAATAGTAGAAGATGTTCCTTTCTTTTGTGACAAAAATATTTGTTGCTTACTACAAGGTGTCATACATACACAAGACTCTCTAGGTTTAGATTGTGAGATTTTGTACTCATCTTTAAAGGAGGGTGTAAAATCTAATGAACCCCAATCATTACTAAGACATGTGTTTGAAGATGAAGCAATATTTGTCCTAGGAGTGTTTTTGCGAGATGACATCGATATTGAGCAAAGGTTTCTTTGATGCTTTCGTTTCTTTCGAAGGACAATAACCAAGACTACTAGTTGTTTCTTGTGTGTAAGACTCTATAGGGACACAAATACCTTGTTCTTTAGCATCATATCCTTTTCCATTATAGCCAAGTTGTTTCAAAAGCTCATATACTCTTCCATAAAGCTTTTCCATTTCTTTTGGATTTGGTGGTTTCTCATTATCACACTCTTCATATGTGGATGTATAATTGTTGTTTTCCTCTTCTCTGCCAAAAGTTGTGGACTCACATGCTTTTGATGACTCAGCTTGTGTTGATACTACGGCAGCTTCTTTCTCCTTTCTCGACTTTAATTGTATAATCTTAGTTTGCCCATCAAATTTAGGTGTGAAATCTAATGATCCCCAATCATCTTTCAACGACATTGTCACGGATGAAAGGCACTTATCCTTATCCTCAACTTGTAAAGGTTCCACTTTTGTAGTTGGTGTCAATGTTGTAAGAGGATTTGTCATTCTTGTTTCAGTTTGCAAACAGTTGTGATACGAATTTGGGCCAGTTTTGATTGTGTAGGCCTTGTTTTTGTAAGTGTACTTCACTAGACGATGTAACGTTGAAGGCACCGCATTCATTGCCATCGACCAATAATAAAGACATCAGAGGCGTTACCAAACAGATTCTAAAATAATTTTGCATATATAGAAATCTGAAGCCATTGATAATTGCATGAACAAAGTGGAGCCATCGCAGCCAGAAGTCAGAGGTTATTAGAGATTTCAAACCGAAAGCATCAATTCAAAGGCTGCTGACAAACAATATAAAGTCATAACAAGAAATCGTGCCTCTTCAAAAGGTCGACCTGGCATTGACTTTTCAAACACTGACTTGGCACTTACAGAACAGAGCTGATTATGAATAAAGTCCACCACTATGCTAACTCCAACGATTTTAACTTCAAACATATGCAATACAAAACTTAGACAAGGTGCAGTGATACAAAGATACTCAGCCTTTGACAGCAATGACAAATATTTCAACAAGGATCAAGTCATAGTTCGTATTAATTCAATTTACAACTTCACTAAAGGTTGCATGGTCTTGGTTTTGCAATAAAAATTGCCTTTCATGCAATCAATTATTCTACTTTGTAGTAGTTAGTTTTATTTTTTATTTTCATGCAATAGCTTTGTAAACATTATAAATAAGAGCTATTTTGCATTTAGATTTCCATTGGTGATTGTCAAGCTTTGCATATTTGTGAAATTGTTGTTCATTGAATATTTGTGATTATTAATCCAAAATTCAATGTTTATTTTTTCAATAGAATTTATTTTGCTTATCTTTAATGGACTAGGAGGCATGTTAGGAGAGGTTTCGGGGGTTTGACTGATGAGATTATTGTAAAAAATGAGGTTGACTATTGCTATTTATGCCATGAAGACTTAGTACAGGTGTTTGATCTTCATAGGACAAAATATTGATCCATGCATCTTTTGGTACTTACAGTAACAGTCCTTTAATAGTGCGAAAAATTGCCAGTTTTTAGTAGGCGATGGTTTCCACTAAGGCCACAATGTTTTTGTCATCCCTGTGAAGGTTTTGTGTTCGTTGTTTGAGAAGTACCCTACAGCTGCATCCATATTATGGAAATACAAGAAAAAAGGACCCTAAAAAGTGGGACAAGGTGCAGAGGGGCTAAAATGGACTAGGGGCATGTTGGGAGAGATTTAGGGGGCTTGACTGATGGGATTGCCCTAGGAACTGAGTTCAACTATCACTTTTTATGCCATGAAGGCTTAGTACAGGTGTTTAATCATCATTGAACTAAAAATATCGACCCATGCATTTTTGGGTATTTATAGTAATTACCATCCAAAATATTTAATGTAATTACCCATATTATGAAGCATGTCTAATCCCATTAACATCAATGGAAAATTCTCCTAGAAAACATCAAAAAATCTATATTTCAAATCGTTTCACTGCCCATACCAATGACACGAATAAATTCAACAGTGAATATGAAAGAAAAAGTAATTTGCAAAAATATTAAATCTTTGTTGATAAAATTATTCTAAAACACATCCAAATTTCCATATGCTCCATATAAATAAAATATTCCAGCAAGCAACTCTGTTTTGTATATTTTAAATAATCAACATAAGATTTTAGGAAACCGGTGGCATTCATTCGTTCATTTATTCAAACCCTGAAATTACAAAGCTTTATTTCAGACCCCAAGTTACATGCTATTATAGAAATTGCTGAAATGTGTATTATTGACTGAAGAGTAGCATTCAAATGTCAGTTTGTCAACTCTGCTGATAAAATGACAGGATTTAATTCAAGGAAATGTTTTGTATTGGATAAAATCCATCTCTAGATTGGACCTTTGATGAACAACTTTATATCTTCTGTATAAGTTTATTCAGGGGCAGAGCCTTTCACTTAATAAATCCAGTACGGGATTTTATGTACAATTTTGAAGTTTGAATTGGAATTTCGCTTTTTGTTTTTTTTGACAGTAATTAAAATCTTTAAAGTTTGTTCTTTGCTTTAAAATTTTCACTGTTTGAACTTGATCTGTTTTATGTAAATTGAACTACCAAATTGTAAACAAATCCTCCAAAAATCTAAACCATATATTTGTAGCAGTGGCAAATGACAAAGAATACAGCTTCTCTTTCACTGTAATTACAAACTATGTTTCTCTTTATGAAGAAAATAGTTATATATCCATAAAATAGAGAGGGTTAGGATAATATCTCTCCACCTCTTTAACACAATTTTTTAAAACAAAAATAACACCTCCTATCGCAGATAGTATATTGTCATTGTCTTGATTTTTTATCAGCATCTTGATGCCTTTACCTTATAATTAACTTTTTTTAAATTTAGATATTTATTTTGTGCGATTTTAACTGTTTTTTATGTTATCAATAGATCATTTTAATTTAAATATTTTACATCTAATTAAAAAAATGATGAATATACTTGAATGATTGTTAATTAAAATTTGTTTTAATAAGCATTTATTTGGGCCATATCAGTTTGTCTCTCTCCTTTGAATATCATGCGTTGGAAAGGCATGATACTTGTTTCTAGCAATTAGTTTACTTGCCATGTTTCTAAAATTTAACATTTAAGGTTAGTTTATAAAGAATCTGATTTGTTCTAGTATCTTTTAAATATATGTAAATTTTGTAATGCAAGAAGGAAATATTGCAATCTCACATGATTCTTTTTATGATCAGAGTGTCCAGTTTCTATATTCAGTCTCGTGTGCACAAGTTATTGAAGGAAAGAAAGAGGAGCAACATGGGAGAGCCAAAGCAGGATGATGATGCAATGCTTATTGAATTTTTATCGTCACTCATGGATTATACTCCAACAGTACTTCTTTTCACGTGGCCTTTTTCCAGATTTCCCTTCTTAATACAGCATAGCCTGCCAATTTCTCATGGAATAAACATATCTTTCTTTGTAGATTCCAGATGAATTGGCAGAGCACTACTTGACTAGGAGTGGCTTTCAGTGTCCAGATTTAAGAATGTAACTTTCTTTCTCCCTTGACTTCTTCTTTGATTGACAATTGATATCTAGTGGAATTCAAATTACTGAGCACAAAGTATTTAATAAACTTATGTGGGTTTGATATGGTTATGGTTACAATTCATTTTTTATTTATGGTTCAAATCTGGGTTGCTAATTTCATGGCTTCAATCAATCAAATGCTGCTTCTTGTTCAGGTAGAAACTTTATATCAATAGCATATATCATATGCACATATTTTAGTACTTAACAAGACTTATTACACCTAAAGGATGGAAAGCTTTTTTATTGTTTGAAATTGCTATTGTCTGTTTATTTCCAACAATGTCTCATTTTGACAGTAATTAAGATCCACATTTCTGGAAACAACTTTTATTACTTCTTTGGAAATATAACTCAGTTTTCAGGCAGTTTTTATGCATAATAGCCCAAATCACTTCTGTACATATTGTTTTAGATACAAAGGTGGAAATTGAAATTGATCATGAACCATATCCCACAAAGACAAACTACATCTCAAGTTGCCAATCTAAACTTTAAATGACAATTTGATTGTACATTTTCTGGCATTTTGTTCGACCATGGAGATCCTAATGAGATCTTAATCTATAGAAATTTCTTTGCCTGATTTTTGAGTTGCCAAGGTGAATATGAGGAGACTTACAGGAAATGTCTAGTTTGAAGGAGGTGATAAACAAATTGGTTTCCTCTAAGATTTTGAAATGTACTTGACATGTTCTTTTTTTTTCCCCTCTTTTCACATCCATGTATTGCTTCCTCCAAGATTTTGAAATGCACATTTTTTTAAATATTGAGCAAAGACTCAAAGAGTACGGATATAGCTCAGTTGAGCATCATGTTAACAAAACACCAAATTCAGCCACATTATGTGTTCGCCAGACTATTAACCACAGTAGTATCACATGACAGACCAAAAAAATAAGACTAGATCCTCACTGTATGAAGTTCCAACATATAACAGACATACGAAGATATACAAGTTTGTTGACATTACATATTATCTTATAGGACTCAGCAAAAACCATAAATAGTCTCAATATAAAAAGAAAAACCATTGTTATATATCCTTCTTGTTCTTGGCATTTCTTTTAGCTTGAATCTTCTTGTCTTGTAAGGCAATTGTTTCAGCAAGCCAGTCTTTGGTAGACTAAATCCTAAATTCAACACATTTTTGAAGCCAGCCATCTGGGTACAATCTGAAGGGAACAGATAGGTATGAAGAACTGACCTCCTTATCACTATCAGAAGAGGTGTCTAAAGAAACGATAATGGGAGAGACAACAACAGTTTCAGACTAATCATGAGTATTTGAGTCGACTGGGACATCATGAACAGGCAAACCATCAGGATCATATCTAACTTTGTTCAACTCCCCAATCCAGCAACAAACAGCGACCTTTGGTTTGTAAGGAACCTCAAGAGCAGGAACAAGATCCCCTTCAATTATAAACTTCTTCAATTCGTGGACACCTGTACCAACTTGTAAGCTTATTTGCAGCACAGCATTAGAGAGTGTGACTTCTCTAGAGAAGCCAATAAGATCCCTTGTAATGTCTTGAAATAAATCCATATTTCTATCAATCCATATAAACAACAGAATTTCTGAGGACATCATAGCTCACAGTTTAGAAACAAATTTACTTTGACAGTATTGGATGCTGAACAAAACATCAAACTAGGTGGTTATTCTTTTACATAGAGATCTTGATCCAAGGCAATAAAAAATTCATTCCAAACCTGTTGAGTATACGGACAATCAAAGAACAAATTCTTAATTGACTATTACTACATACATAGCATAATTTCTCAACTGTAGGAAAGCAAACTCAACCAACAACCAGTTTACTAAGCAAAAGTACCATCTAAAAAAGGCTTTTTTCAGTTCAGTGTGCGATGACTAAATATGTTTAACCCTTTTGGAGGGGTCATCCAACTCCCACATATTATTGAGCTTGATGAATACCATAATATGAATGGTAAAAGACTAAAGTCTGTATATATGCATAGAGTTGGCACTTTTCAGTTTAGAACCTCCTCTCCAACCAATGTTTGTCAAACCATTCACCTTTATCAGCTTGCTTGTTCATAACAGGATTAACACCAATTGAGCAATGAAACAAGGAATAGGTTCTTTTTGTATTTTCATGAAGATCAAACTTCCCCTTGAGATCTGCCTTGTTGATGTGTGGTTTGGCATGCCAACATGTTAGAATGGCCAATGTTCCTCTACTTGGAAGGTGTTTAGCCTCAAGAGTCTTTACTTGGTTTGCAAGTTTGCAAAGTTGGTTGGAATACTTAAGTAAGTGTGCTTTGGCAATCCCATTCAAGGGGCTTTGGTGGAAAACTAAGAGTCGCAAACAAGGTTTAATGGTTCCAAAAGATGAAATCAGTTGCATACAACCTTAAAACACTTTTATGCCTGACTTTGGATTATATATTGATTTCAGGCCTTGACAGGATTTATGACAGCAATTGAAAATCAGAATTTCAAACCCAAGGGTTTGAATTAATTTGAAAGAGATTCACACCCTTTTAAATTCTTATATCAGCCCCTAAATCTGAAATCAGAACTGCAGCTTGTGAAGAATTAACAAAGATTTTAATTTTCGTCCTCAAAATGACAGTTCTGAATTTTATGACAGCATATGAGTCTTGAGAATCAGAATTATGCCACATGGGAGTAGAAGAAACTCTTGTATTTCTGCCCTGTTATGTGAGAAGACACATTATTTGCCAAATCAAAAACCCTAACACAATTAATTTCAGTTTTAACCAAAAAAAAAAAAAGATTCTTAAACTCCAATACAGCAAACAAACACAAACCTGAAATCCAATATTATTATATATGAAAATTGAGTGAAAACTTTTTATTTTCTGCGTTTTATGCCAAAGAACCCATCATTCTTGTACAACACAAATATATAAAGTTAGAACAGAAAATATAACCAAAATTTTAATCATCTAAACCTAACAGCAGAACAAAAAAGAAAATTACGAAAATAAAAAGGTGAGAAAAGCCGAGTTAGAAGGTCTAATCCTGTTATTCTCACATTCCATACACCATTTGTCAAACCAACAAATTCAACTTCAAATCGCTCTTGGTACAACCCAAAATACCACAGCCAATACTCAAGATGGTGCAATCTTCAATGAAAAGGATGAACCACAAAAGACTCAAACTCAACCACTTGACTTGCAGTGCAGGGTAAAGAAATAGCTTCCATAGCCTAGATGCTTAAAAAAAATCTATATGATAACTTTCAAACTCATGGAAATTCATGAATTAAGTATATAAAGCAAGGATATCATGCTTAGAGATTGAAACACCACAAAGAAGAAATAAAATTTAAAAGTGGAGCAGCAAAATTGTATTGTATTGTTTTCAAAAGGATCAAAACTGGAGAGACAAACAATTATGTATTGATTTCAAAAGGTTTCCGACCCTTAACAATTAATTTCAATTACATATTTGTAGGCTTGTTGGATAGAGGAATGTGAAAAGTTTTCCCTGCCAAAAACCATGTGAGACCAAAAGTCATTTGGCTTGTACTTTTGAATTCTAACTTGCATTACATCTTAAGTCAAAATTTGACATGTAGATTATGATATTGCGATCAGGATTCAACTGCATAGTTTTTGAGTCAAACTCATTGACTCATATTTCATGAGTAGTGGTTCACATAAACCCATCTCTCATGATAATGAATGGTCCACTTAGCACATAGCAATATCATAGTTTGACATGCCATGGAAAAATACCTCGTACTTATCAGTTGACATGTAGATGCATGTCATGTCCTTTCTGCACATTCCCTAGCTATCTTTTGTATCCTTGTGGGATCTTTCTTGCAAGTATGAAGCAAAATTGTCTAGCACCACCTTGACAGGATCAAGATCTGGACCTCCCAAGTAGATGAACTTGACCAAGTCTTTCTTTTTATGCAGCTAACCCGTTATGCTTCATTGAGTGGATAAAGAGGTATGAACTCCAATTCTGTTCCGTCGAAGAAGAACTTGCAACCTGTTGAAATTGGAGAGAAAACCAATGCAACTTAAAAATAAAAAATGCAAAAGAAATTAAAGAATAGTAAGTACTAAAGTCTACAAATATTAAAAAATAAAAAATAAAAAATGCCTACTTGTGATAGAATCTTTATTGCAAGAGGCTAGAGAAAATATTGTTTGTGGAGGTACCACCATGTATGAGCATCTTCCTTGTATTGGTCTCAAAGAGCACAAATACTATGATCTCATCCTCAGGTGAACCTGCTAAACTCTTTCCTAACATTATCCACCACTTCTAGATTTGAGAAGATTCTTCAAAATGCCAACTTGCACCCATTAAAAACTTCACTATCTCCATATAGTGTAGTTCTCCTTGGCAAAGAAAGTATCTTTGTGCTATAGTATTTGGGGGTAATCCATATTCAAGGAGATGCAATGGTGTGTTCATCTTGTTCTAGCGGCGATGAATGATTTTTTCCACACTTCAAAAAAATGTTTCTTTGGGATCATTCTCTTTTTGTGCTATTATGACATTTATTTTTTCTATCATGGAGTCAATGCCATCACAGATTTCCCCCAAACATGGCCAATCTGTATCAGCCAACTTGATCATATTCATGATAGACTTGGTGAAACTCAAGACATAGTACACACAAGCCCACCAATTGTCATCTAGGATCAATGACTTGACCTTTTGGGCCCTCTTTGAATTTGATTGCTTCCAAATACAATATTGGTGGCTAATGACCATGGCGCCCAATGCCTTTCACACCTTCATAAGTCATCCCAAAACGATCATGTGTGATGCGAATCGGGTCTCACCAACCTAATGTTGTGTAAAAAATAAGTTAATAACACATTAAAATATAAGTAAACACAGAATAAATTAAATTCAAAAATAAAATAAAATAAATTTACTTTCAATATTTCCAAATTCAAGAAAGTCTTGAAAATGCCTTGTGACATATGATGGTTTGTCACAAACATTTGGATCTCCTCACCCTTACTATATATAGCTTTCACCCACTCTATTTGAGTGCCAATTGCTTGCATCACCAAATTAAGGGAGTGTATGGTACATGGTGTCCAAAAGAGTGTGCTCATACCTTTCCTCAACCAAAATACTTGCTGCCTTGCAAATTTTCACATTGTCTGTAATGATAGACAACATTTTTAGGACCCACCATCTCTATGGACTCAATGAGGATTTTAGAAATAAATTTTGCATCCTCGATTTGTTCCTCACAATCAACCGCTTCAAAAACATTGCCCCTTTGAGGGACATTACGAAACTAAAGGGTACACTATTTATTGCCATCACCATTTCCCGCCAATATGGTGACCTCACCTCTAATGTCACTTTTTCTCCTAAAATTATTTAAGTATTAGCAGTGGATTTAATAGATTAAATATTAGAATTAAGATAATTTACAAGATGTAATGTAAACTATAATAGACATGGTAATTAATGTAAAATACATGTGATAATTTTGTAAGAATTATAAAGTAAATAATTAACATAGTAAATTGAGTAACACATCCATATAATCTAATCATATTAACATCAAAATCATATATATAATATTCTCAATATCTTTTGACATCGTTGGTTTTCAATACTTATTTGAATTACAACACTAAGAAAGGCCACTCTCACCTTAGGAAGATTTTAGTGGCATTGGTCTTCACTATGGCACACTTGGAGGTTTGTGTAAAAACATAGTCTGTGCCTACTTGCACAAAGCCATGGCCAGCTTAATCTTGGGTGTACTTTGTACCTTGAATTGGACACTCCTGTGTACCCCTCTCCAATGGCCATAGCCCACCAAACCGCCTTCTTCTTCCTTGAGTGATCTCCATGCCCTTTCCAAGTCTCACAAAAACGCTTTATACAAGCCTTAAGGGTTGGTTTTCAAACCATCACACCCTTTCACAAAGGTTGCCTTTAATCATTATTTAATAAATATAATTATTCCTCTCTTTTAAAGAGTTTTCGTAAATATTCTTCATTAATCTCTATTTTAACCAAAGGATCACATTATCCTTTATTACTCTCTCTCCTTTTAATGTTTTCATAACTCTATTTTCACTTTGGTAAAAAAGTTTCATAACATCACCAAGTTGAAAGGAAGACCATTGGCATAAATGCAATGAGCAATTTTTTCCTCAACAATGTCTCTTGTTTCATTTTGAAATGCCTTAACCAATGGGCCTTTTTGTGGGAAGGAGAGGGATCTTCTTCTCGAAAAGAGGGCATCTCCAAGAAAGGATGTTGGAAGGCCATTATTGAATATGTAGGTGCCTTCAATGATATTTTCTTTGCTAAAGGATGAGATTTTAATTTTGCTCTCACTCATAACTTCAACTTCTTCTTGTTCTTTAATGAATGCCATAATTTTTTGGTTTGGCAACCCCTTCTTATTTTGCCCTCCACATATTCGAATTCCACGCACACTTGTAGCTTAGGAAAAAAAAATGATTTTATTTTTAACTTGAAAAATTCATTAAAAACTTGAAAATTTTGTTAAAAAACTAAAAGAATTAGTTAAAATACTTACCTTAGATGAATAGATCTCTTTTGTGCAAGCTATATTCACCCCCTTGGCACTTTGTGATCATTCTCCTTCAAAAAAATCAGCTACCTTTCAAAATGCAAAAATGGCTTAGCAAGAATGAGTTTTTGTGAAATGGAGTTGTGTTTGTAAAATGAGGGGCAAGTTTGAGGTATTATGTAGCTTTTAGGTTTGTTGGTTAAAAAAGTCTTTTTGAATTGGTTTTAGCAGTTTTTTCTATCGACACATTTGCGGGAGTGCCCGAGAGCAGCCAAGGAGTGTCCCACCTGCCTTGGGTTCCTCGTGAGTATGCCTACAACATATCCATAGGGAACCCAAGGCAACTTGGCCGCTCTCATTGCTACTCTTTCTCCTAGCCTGGTTGGGTATGGGTCTGGGACTCTATATAACAAAACTCAACAACTTAGGTTTACTTTCTTCTATCCGATACCCATCACTCCTATTTTTATCCCGATAAGCTATTGTGTTCTGGCTAGAGCATAGACAAGGTATGATGTCATGCAGAATTTCTTTGATTTGTTAACATTGCTTAATTATTCACTAGGGTGGTATAATCAATGTGCTCTCTTCCCACAAGAATCTTGGCCAAGCATTGGAACATCCAGGTTTGGAACTCTTTGGCATTCTCTTGCCTAGGTTACTGTGTTTAGTAAGGTGATGATATCATTCACCTCTTCGTGAAAATCACTCCTCTATAGCTTCTTTGAAAGTCTAGTAGAAGATGCCTTAGGTTTCTTGAACCAACTCTTGTTCATGATGGCTACACACTGGTCCATATTAAGGTCATAATATGCTTTAGATTGGCCCATGCTAATATCCTCGTATGATTCTTTGATGGGGAGATCCAACATCTCCTATATTTATCAAGGCTGTATTTGCAAAATCACATGACCCTTGGTATTCTTGATCTCTCTGGTATCTTTGTTATAAAATCGAGCACATGTCATATCCAAGTTGATTGATTGTATAGCGATGGGGAAGGCAGTTGCTTGAATGAGATCACTCGCTATTGGGTTCTAAGCCATTAGGTTTTCTCTACTAGCTTTTGCCATCCTTTTGTGGAACTCCTCTAGGCCCACATGGCCAAAGTCTCTATGTATTATATTCGAAAGTTTGTCACGATCTTCGATAGTGGAACATTCTAATGGCCTACCAAAGACAAGACATGTATTAGTCTTAAAGTCTTAAGAAAATCCTATGAGTTATAATTTCAATTTTTTACATTTTCTAACATTGGCAGGGTATTGGGGTTTCATTGTATGTTTGCAAGTCCAAAAAGTCCATTTTTTGAATAACTATGGAGTTACATAGTCACATTGCAACTTTTTTGGGGTTTACGTGCTGATTTGTAACTGTGCAAATGAGGCTAGAAAGTTTGGATGACATGCATTTTGGGGTTTTGAGGCTGGTTTCCACATTTGCATGCTTGTAAATTATGTAAAAGGTTCATCTTATATTCAATTTGGAGTTGGAGATCTCTATGCATATTTGCACAAGTCCAAAATGCGCCTAAAAGTGCGGCATAAAAAGATTTCGAAGTTTGGGCTCCAATTGCAAGTTTACATGTGTGCAACTTGGGTTTGAAGGTATGGATTTTCTGAATTGTCAGGTTCAAAATTTTATGGCAAATTTACATAGGTTTCAGCTTGAAAACCTGATTTCACAAGCATTTGAGTTTTAGGTTCTGGTTGTATATTTACGTAAGTGCAATTTTTACTTGAAAGTATGATATGTCAGCCTAAGACCTTCAAGGTTTCAAGATTGATTTGCACATTTTTTATTCATGCACTTTTGGATGAAAAGCCTGATATAATAGGGCTTCAAGATTATTTGAGATGATTGCACTTGTGCATTCTTGGTTCAAAACCCCAAATTAACACCAATTCTAAGGATGTAAGGTAGGATTTGTAACTAGGGTTTACTCATAAAGCTAGGGTTTGCATAATTTTTTATGTTTAAAACTAGAACATTTTACCCTTTTTCTAGAATGATTAAATCAAACTTAAAAATGAGGTACAAATCCAAACCCTATTTTAAATTTCAGCAATTCGGATGCCAATGTGCAAAATTAAATGAAGCACAAAGAACCCATAGTATTGAAAATGAATATGCAAGGAAGAAAGAGAGAACTTGTAAATGCAAATGTTGTTGAAAAGCCAAAAAAATCACAAGGTAAGCTACATGAACTGGAAGGCCCCAAAAGTTTGAAAGCCCTTATAATGCTCAAAATGCCCAAATTCATAAGAAAATGCAAAGAAAAATGAGACAAATGAGAAGAAATCAAGGTTGTGGGGTTTTAAAGCACATTCGCACATGTGAGTTTGTTGGCGTTTCAATTAGCACCTCTGGAGTGCTTATTGGAAACGGACAGCTATGCATAGTGTTAGTTTTATATTATTAGATATATGCACAGAAATTAATTCAAAAATGACACAAGAACACAACCAATACCCTGGGAAAACCCTCCAACCCGAGGGAGAAAAACCCAGCCAATATAACTCCTATATATTGATATAAATAAGAGCAGCAATCTGCTTACAACTTGGGCATAAACACAATGCCTCAATGATACAATAAACAGCACCTCTCTTAGATGCAATGATACAAATAATATGAATCTCCTTGAATCGATCTGCTGCTCAGATCTGAACTTCTTCTCCTTGAATCAAAATGCTTAACTTGATGATCAAATGAATGAGAAGTGCCTTGTATATATACACAAATGAAGGAAGGATCACGTCTTTACATGAAGGAGGTTGGCCCTACCAAAGGAAGTGACTTTTCATGACAAAAATCGGCCTCACGAGGAAATCATGCTTTTTCCAATAAAAGCGATTTTATTTAATATTTAAACATAATTATTTATTATGAACTTTTATTCTTTCATTCATGATTAAGGCGCCTCCTTAATTAATTCGATTATATATGAATTTAAATAGCCATTGGCTACATTTAAATTTATCTTTCTATTTGAATCTGGAAGTAGACTCACGTAGCTGCATATAAACATTAACACATAGTGTGTAATAACTGCTCTTCAAATTAGGAGGGGAAGCTCCCTCTTTTTGCTGATGTTTGCATAAAAAGTAAACTAATGTTCCTATCTTTTTACTTAGTGGCAAGGCACAAGGGTGCATAAAGCACAATGCGTTGCAGCTAAGGTTTTCTCTGGTTTATGCAGATCTTAACTACAACTAAGCTAACTTTTAATCTATCCTATTTCCTCAAGATAAACAGAGCAAGAGGATATAGGATCGGGAATGGAATGGTTCGATCACTTGGACAAAATGTCTCTCAGAATGCATCCAAAGGCTCTGAACTTCCAGATTTATGCCGAAATAGAACTCATGCAAGTAACCATCAAACGGTAGGCTAGATCTTAGGATTCCCAAGGAGGCGGAGTGCTCTTTCCGAGGTGTAGGCTGAAAGGTAGACTACTAGAAACAACATAGAATGATAATCCTACTCTCTAAATTCCCAAGGGGGCGCAGTGCTCTTTCCGAGGTGTAGATTGAAAGAAAGATTATTAAGAACAACATACAATGATAGATCTCGAGACTTTTGGATCAAAGGCAAGGTAGCTCTCCTGATTTATTATCTCAACTTCTATCAAAGATTACACTTTGGGACAGCAACTTGTGTCAGAGAGACAATCACACAAGAAGCAATCAACCAATAAAACATGAACATAGATTGAACACACCTATTTGAATAGAAAGAACGCAAGCTATACTCAGTGTTTAGCTATCACAAATACGGTTCAAGAGCATATACTAAGCGAACAAAGTCGAAAGCTTTTGAGCTTAGCGTTTTGCTGCCGTGAAGTAAAGTTACAAAATAATGAGCAAAGACTCTTATTTATAGAAGCTCAAAGGAGTAGGCAACCCTAAAGTCTCCTTGAGTTAACAACGAGTTCTTGCCAATCTGCAAGATTTATTCCTATATCTAAAAGTAGGTGACCTAGTAGTTAACTGGGAAGTCTACTTCAATTAACTGATTCTAAACTAAAACATAACTCCAATATACAAAAGTGTCTCCAAAATAGACATACACAATCAGTGGGACAGTGAGTTAACTTGCAAAGAGGCATCAAGTTAACTCATGTGTAATAAATGCTATTCTGGAGGGGTAGGACGTCCTAATTGAGAATTTACACCTCATCAACTCTAGTTATCAATTCCTCCAACCAGTCGTTGACTTCTTCTACCTCTGGACAATTAATGCTTCGTAGGATGATGATGTGTCGCCGCAGCATCTCCTCGCCTCTCGCAATTTGCTCCTGGTATTCAGTATTCTTTGCAGCTGCATCATCCAACCTTGTTGACATGACTACGATCTTACTCAACTTGCAGCCAGTAAGGTCACCATAGAAATTGCTGCAGATGAGATCCTGAAATTGTGTTTGTACCTCAGCTAGCTCGACGTATGCACCTCCTTCATGCTGGTATAGGCAAGGGATAGATGTTACCAATGTTCTTACGAACTTGATAACACTTGCCACGATTTGTCTGTACTCAATCAATTCTACAGAGTTTGTGTCACATGCTCTCACTTTGTATGCAAGCTGTTCTTTCCATGTCTAAAGATGTCGCTTGTTCCCCTCTGTAGTAACTGATTCGTACGCCATCTGCAAGTCTGAGATAGTGATCTCATCTCTAGGCCTCTTCTCTGCTATGTCCCGCTCAGATTCCTAGATCTCCACGCGGAGGTCATGGGCTCTGCACCTTAACTGGTATAGCTCTGCAAGTATACACTAGCCGCTAATGACAAACTCTTCCACTTGATCTCTCAAGTGCTTTCCATATAGGATCAACTGACTTAGCTGATCTTGTTCTGTAGGGAGCTCCAGCATCTGTGGAAGCAAGGTAGAGACGTTTGATGTACCATGCATCAAGTTGGATATATACAATCGCAACTGCTGGTTTTCAGCGTTTAAGATTGCTTTGTCTTTTCTGTCCTTCGCCATTCTTTCTTTGACGCTCACTGATGCAACTTCAAAGAGATCTACTTCAACCTGACGTTTGGTCTTGCCAAGGTTGACCTTCAACAAGGTGAAGTCATCAACCTCTACCTCATTTTTATTTCTGTCTTCAGGTGGTGCAGCAGTCTCGATGACAATCTCATTGTCAGCATTCTTTCCCACATGGACTTGCTTCTTGAGCTTCTTCTCTGGAATGTCCTGATGATCATGGCCAAATTCTGTGAAGTCCAGATGGTAAGATGGCCTCTGTCTCTTCCTTCCTAGGAGATTCTCAAGCCAAGATGAATCTTGACTAACCTCGCTGGAAGGATAGATATTAGACCCGTGAACCTTTGACGAGTGGGATTGAGTTGCAATGTCGCGTGGTGGCGAATCCAAGTCAATATGAACCGGTGACTGCTGTGGTGGTGGTGAAATGGGAGGCTCTGCTTCCATCTTTGGTACTGTATCCGCTATAACTGTTTCCATTGTTGGCTTTGTCTCAGCCGCAATTGTCTCTATCATTGGCTCAGTTTTGTTTGGGGTTGTCTCCACATGTTCCTCTTGCTGATTTGTATCACCAATTGGCATTCTTCCCCTTGTGTGCCCTGACATCCTGGCTCCTTTAAGAGGGTTACCCCATGTCTTCTGTTTGGGATTAGCTCTCGACGTGGAAGGTAGTGAAGTATGAACCGGTGGCGGCTCTGTGTTGGGAATTACTACCTTCCTTGTCCTTTTATTGTCCAAGTAGAGTTGGTTGTTTTTGACAACTCTGCTTGTTCTTTCCTCAACAGACGTACTTTCCTTGGCATACCAATCCACTTGCTGAAGAGGTTGTGAGTCAACTTGATCTATGAAGAATGAGGGAAGAATGATTTCCCCATCATCATCGGATAAGCCTTCCATGTCCTCTGACAAGAAGTCAGCAACTTGTGGAAGTCTGAACTGGTTGTAGTTACATCTTCTCACTTTGAACTCGTCTTCGCAGTTGAACCAGTAGTCCTCCATGGAAGACTTGTGTGAAGAGTATTGACCAAGGCATGCTGCATAGTGACCCCAAGGATCATATGACCGTCTGTCGATGAGATACTTAAGGTTAAGTCTCACCATCTCTTGGCCCATAGCCTTGGCACCAACAGCTGTCCTACACCTGTAAAGTCCCATCTGAAAAGGAAAGTTTGCAGCCGTCTTGCGTTTGACACGCAGATGAGAATGTACTTCGTGTAACTGCCATAAGGAAGGATAGCAGAGTAACATGGCAGGATGACCTGAGTACCCATACACATGGATGTAGGTGAAGGTGGGGAACTGGATGAACCAATTCACCCAATCTACCATTGCCTCCTTAGCTGCTGGTGATATGCGTATATGCAACTCATGATTGAGGTCTCTCACGGTGTGCATCGGGAAGAGATCATTTACTTGTTTGAAGTGTCTTTTTGCTTGTGTGAACTCAAGCTACGAGAAATACTCGTGAACCTTTTGCACACCCAAAGTTCCCACATTGTTCAACGCTCTAAACTGGCCTTGGAAGGCAATCAGATATACGAGATATGAACACATGTGAAATTTGTGAGCCTCTAAGAAATTGGTCATTTGTTTGTGGAGCATATCACTGATTAGGGCGGGCCAGTCATAATGTTCTTTGTCGCTTACAATTTTAGCGACGAAATAGTACATCCATGATTGGAATTTGTTTGCCTCTTCTTGACCAGTAATACGGTTGAGTAGAGTAATCATTACTGCATATTCATCTTTGAACTCTCCACGTCCTACATTCTTCGACAAGTTGGCCATTTTTCTGCCATCCTCTTCTGACATTTGTCTCTTGATGCATTGAATACCTTTTCGCATTCTCTCATAGACACGACCAAGTTTTTTGTGCATGGTGGAATGGCGAAGCACCTTTCGATATCCCTAGGCTTGAGGCTGCATATCACTCGTCCATCCACTGATCTAATTTCTCGTGTGGCAGGGTTGTAATGCTTTACACAAGCTATTACAAATTCCACGCTTTGTACTGAGATGGGGAGTGACGTTGCCTCAAGCAACCCGGATTGCTCAATGTTTTGAAGTGTGCATTGGTCTATGCCTTCCAGCTTTTCTAAGTTGACCTCTAGGTGTGCCCGATGTAGATCGGTGTCAACCGTTTTTAGGAAGTCGTGGAGTAAGACTATTCTGGTCTTATATTCGACTTGGGAGAACTGCATTCTAAAAACCTTGAAGATTGACTGTGCACACGATACTATTCGGACAACTTTTTTGTGATTGCTAAAAATAGCCTTGCTGGGGGTAATTTTTATGAAAAATTTTGAGATGTGGTTTTTGTTGAGAATATTTTTTAAACAAATCCAGAGCATCGGAAATTCAAAAAATGGAATTTTTCTATGGCATGCAAGAGGCCTTTGGTGGCAGAGGCAACGAGGCACCAAAAACTTATTTTTCTCGAAAAAATCTAACACATGGGTTTTGTTGGCGCTTCAAAACTAAACAAACCTAGTTTGTCTGTTTTTCGAAATTGTGACTTTTTTCGGAAACCCTAAAAAATAGGGGCGGTAGGGCTACTTTTTCTAGAAGAATCTAACACGTGGGTTTTGCTGGAATTGCTATGCTGATTATACCCAGAAGGTCAAATCTATGAAAAACCCCCGTTTACTTAGACATGCAAGAAGATCTAAGACAAGAATAGAAGAAAAATACGGGAAGAAGTTTGGAAGTTATAAACTGCCCCTTCTAAATCTTCAAGAAAATCACGCCTGAAGATGTAACCTCTGATAAATTGTTCTTCTGTGCAACTTTGTTCTTGCAAACATGAAGAACGTCGAAAAACCCTTTGTCAGATCTTCAAAAAGCGTTGGGGAGCAAAAATATTTGTTCTTGAGCTTCAACCTGCAGAGAAAGATGATGAATTATGATGCCTAGACTTGATAAATAGTGTTTGATGTTGAATCAATCAAGTTTAGGTGCCAACACATGACTAAGGAGTCAGTCTGCTTGATTTGGAGTTCACAGAGATGATTTCCACCAATTTGGGGACGTTTTAGACATGAAAAGGCTTTCAAAATAGACCAATTCAGTCAACTGAGCCTAATTTTGACTTTAGGCATCCAAGTTGAGAAGTTGAATAATTTTTCATTCTTTTTCTTGTGATGAAGTGCCTTCGTTCGATCCTCAATTCGGGTTGTTTGATTGATCTTGAAGTGTTGTTGACAGATCCATTGTTGAGTTGAATCAACTCTGAAGAAGTGTGCTCGGGAACTGCAAAGCTTAAAAGCTGAATTTGATGCCTCAAATTCTTGGGCGCCTTTTCCAAAAAGGGTGCATTTTTCACTAGGCTTAGTTTTCTTGATGCTTTTCAATTTTCTCCATTTTGACCTTCAGTGCCTTGATCTGAGATTCCCAATGACTGATGATTTCAGTGAATGTGTTGAGATATGGAATGGATAACCAGTTCAGTACCGGAAAGAACGACTGGTCTTACAAGTTCTAAAAGTTGATTTAGGGGTCTCAAAAGTATGGGCGCCCCTGGCTTGCAGGGGCGCCTTTGACCTTTTGTGATGTAATTTTAATTTGCAATCTTTCACGAACTACCCCAGTTCGATCTCCGTCATCAGATGTTTGATTTATCTATTGAATCTATTGACAATGTCATTGTTGAGATTGATCAAGATGGAGGACTTCTTGGAGGTCACTGAGCTTGCAGACTACATCTGATTGCCCAAAAAGTTGGGCACCTATTTCTAGGAAGGTGGATTGGTCGCAGAGCTGAAAGGATGTTGAGCAGTTACCTTGAAGAAAGCAGTTGCTGAAAAGTTCGACAGGTGACTCAAAATGATGGGCGGCCAGGGGCGCTTTTGCCTTGATGTGCACTGATTTACCCTTCGTTTCGCATGCTCAAACAATCAACAACTGTTGTCGTTTGATGAATCTTGTAGACTGGCGAACAGGTTCGTTGCAAAGCTGAGCTGATGCTAGGGAGATCATCTAAAGACAAGTTTACTCAAAAACTGACATCTGGATCATCTTGTTCTTGGGCGCCCTTGAGCTACAGTGGCGCTTTTTCCCATGTTTGAGCCATTTTTGATGATACTTGCTTTTAGTGTCTCCTGACTTCGCCTATGTTTGCTAGTGATTGATGAATTAGGTGAATCTGCTTGATGATGCATTGGAAAGCCAACAAAATCATGAAGGAGATGACTATCTTGGCAAAAATTGATGACTGCCTTTGAGCTTTTAACTTCATGGGTGCCCCTGGCTAGTAGGGGCACTTTTGGCTAAAGCTACATCATTTTCTTTGAAAATTCTCATCTCTTCGCATTTTGCGATCACCGTTGCAGCTCAACTAACTTGATCACTATTGTTGATGATGTGAACGCGTTGACCGTAGTAATCACTTTCATCATACTACGTGTACGGGTGCTTGAAAGATGGCTAAGGCATTGAATGTGTAGCCTCCTTCTGGTAGCAAGGTGTGCATTCTCTAGACTTAGTCAATTTTCAACATTTTTCACTTTTGAAAATTCCCTCCATCGCAGAGCATCTTTCGCCATGGATTCTTCGTTGAAGCTTTTGAGGCTTAGATTTCAACACCTGGTACTGGCCATTTTGCCATTAATGGCTGCAGAGGTCCTAGCTTTCTTCCTCAAAAATGAAAATAGACCCACCAGAGTAAAACAAACTTTTTGGTGATTTTGACTTGACCAGTGTGATCGTGAAGTCAAATTATCCTATCAAAATCATTTTCACTCATTTCTGGAAAGGTCCTATTTTATAGGGTTTTCCTAAAAACATGGGTTTGAAACCCTAATTTTCAAATTTTCAGAAATTTGCAAGTATCTTCCTTGACACAAACCCACAAAAAGCCTATGTTTTATTTGACCTAAAATGGACTTTTGACAACAATTTTACATGATTTAGATAATTTTAATCAAAATGCCTTATTGAAGCAAAAATTAATTTTGGGTACAATAGAGTTATTAATTTTCACCAAGGTTAGGAGTTTGGAGGCAATTTCACATATATGCAAATTGGGGTAGACAATCGAGATTGCTTGAATTTTAGGATTTGGAGTTCGAACGCGCATTCACAACGTTTGCAAATTCTTGTAGAAATTTCAATGATGTAGCAAGTCAAGGTTCGGGCTCCGTTTGCAAATTGGTAAACAAAGTTTGGTTATATTTGGATTTTGAGGTTTCAAAGTTTGAATATAAGTTTGCAACTTGCAAAACGACAAGCAAAATTTGAAACTTCGAAGAAGACATTTTGACTCCCAGACTTAATTTTTTTTTATTGAACTCAAAATTCGCATTCCCTAAGGAGTTCACACACACCAAAGCACTTCAACAAGATCATTCCGACGGAGATTCGATTACTCATAGACTCTAAACAAGCAACTTTGACAATAAATTGAGTAACTTGAAAACAATGTAACCCAACCTTAACCTCTTAACCAAAAAAGTGGAAGTTAAAATAAACAATGAAAGCAACGGTCCCCAATTTTGAAAGAATAGGGGTGTGTTGTGGAGGCCATAACATTCCCAAGAAGTAATCTCTTGTTTTCCTAGAATCTGATTAAAGCATTGAATACCCTTGTTTTGCCAAAATAACCTTTGATGAGAGCCAAGGGTTTATCATTATCTTGTAAATTCCTCCATATAGGTATGTAGGATAAATATAAGTTAGCATCTCGTCACAAGTAGCATGACCAAGACTATATCCTCTTGCCAATTCCAAAGCTTTACAAATGAATAGAAAAAGAGGAGATCTACTTAGTTTGATCTTGAAATATGTAAAGCCAGCCAATTAGGCTTACCTTAAGTGTACTCATCTAAATATTGTACCTTACTAAAGTTTTCCAATGTTCATCACAAGTAGCATGACCAAGACTATATCCCTTTGCCAATTCCAAAGCTTTACAAATGAATCGAAAAAGAGGAGATCTACTTAGTTTGATCTTGAAATATGTAAAGCCAGCCAATTAGGCTCACCTTTAAGTGTACTCATCTAAATATTGTACCTTACTATTCAAGGCCCTAAGGATTCATTTGACTATTAGAGCAATACCATGCACAGAAATATTCCTTAGATTTATGCCTCCAATCTCTCTAGGAAGACAATAGATATTATAGGCAAGAACATGTCTCTTTTTAGCACCTCTTTTATCTGACTATAGGAAGTCTCTAATGATTTTATTCAATTGATTTAGATGAGAAGAACAAGCCATCCAACAAGAAGAGTAACAAATGGTATATGAAAAGAACTTTTGACAAAACTTGAAATATTTTAGCCAAGGAGAGTAAATTACCTTGCAACTTAGTAACTTTTTAAAGATTTTGTCCATCACCCATTGCCACATTTCTTTAATGAGGGAGACAAGGCAAATATAATCTGAAATTATCTAATCATTTTGCATTGACCTCCCCAATCCCAATGCCAACTTTTGATCCACTTAGGGTGAATATCCCATCACCCAAGCATGATGTATTGTGCAGAGCCAACTTGAACCTTGAAGCTAAGCAATAGGTAGTGAGTCTATTTTTCATATTAACAAAATTCTAAAGCTCAAGAATAGGGAACAATGTAGTATCATCATCAAATTGAACTATCAATATTTGACTTTGATTAGGGAGTTGTATGACTTTAATAGTTAGACCCAAAACACAATCTCTAAGAAGAAAGTGGAGGGAATCAACGACAATAACAAATGGGAAGGTGCAAGAGGACACCCTTGCCTAGTGGACTGTTGTAAATCAATAACATCAATAAGAGAACATTGACAATGACATGGGCATAAGCATCTTTGAAAAGAACCTTAGCAATTCTGAAAAACTTTTCACCAAAACCCATAGTCTTCATAACCAGCAAGATATAGCCATTGAATTTTGTCATAAGCCTTTTCAAAGTCCAATAATGGCATACATACATTTTGATTAGATGTCTTAGCCCAATGCACACCTCTCCAACTTTCCGCTAAATTGTCTAGAATGTATTGCCCTTTAACAAAGCCAGGTTGAGAGAGGTATAACTTGAGGAAATGCTTTTTAAATCTTGACAACAAGAATCCTTGCAAGAATTTTGTAGGACATATAGAGCAAAGTTATAGGCCTCAATTTTTTGTTTTTTGTGTGGAATCTCTTCCTTCAGGCAACAACTTGATCATGCCTGTATTGATTTTCATTTGCAAATAACCAACAAAAATAGCTTCATTGTACACTTCAAGGAGTACAAGAGAGATCCAATCTTTATAGTCGACAAGGAATCCATGTATACTATAGGAGCTTTTTCATTTTTCAAGGAGCCAATTACTTTTCTAATTTCCTCAACACTAATTTCATAGTCCAACACAAGAGCCAAGTTGGAGTCAATTTTTTGGGAACAACTTTAGAAACCATTTTCCTAGCCTCAGGGGTTTGAGAAGGCACTCTATTAGAAGCTATGTTATTAGGTTCTTGGGGTTTGGGTGTCATTGAAAGATGGAATGGGTTTGGATTTAGAAGTATGGTTTGGTTTGTAGATGGGACAGCCAAGGCATGGCCCTATTGTCTTGAGTACCTATGGCCCCACAAGGTACTCAAGGCGGCATGGCTGTGCCTTGGCCGTCCCATCAATCCTCCCAATAAGATTTAAAAAAAAGCCAAAACATTCAATAACAAATATGCTATGATTTTTTAGGGCTACATGTTTCCTTTTTAAAGCCCAAATGCCATTGTTGAATGTAAGGTACAACATAAAGAGAAGACACTGTAAATGTAAATATAAGGTTGAATGCCATTGTTCAAGGCTTTTAGGGCTTCTAAAAAATCAGATGTGTAAATGTTTGCACGATCTATGTTATGCATGAAGCTATTTGGAAAGGATACGTGGGAAAGAGTTGTGGAGAAGCAAAGATTTGGGATCAAAACATATACTCTAACTTTACACTATGAATTTGAACATACCCAAACATAAATATTCTAATATAACGATCAATATTCTGTAAACATGAAATCATTAATCCTCTAATTTTCATGTTTCTTATACTAATTAATATTTTATGATTATTTTTATATTCAATATTAATTAATTTAATAAATAAAAACATTCGTAAAATCATATATTTATTAATATGTTATTAATTAATTAATTATTTAATAAAACTATAATTTATTTATTTATTTTAACATATTTATAATATTGCGATTTATATACATTTTTTGTGCAAATTATGGGTATTTTAATACATTTTGATATATAACCATACCCATTCCCGGGGGGTGGGGAAGGGGGGGGGGGAGGGGGAATTGTTGAACTGGTGTGCCTGTACCCAAACCAATAACTTAGATCAAAAGTTAAAAGGTCTTTATAAAAAGACTCAAAGTCATTTTTGATCTCTTTTCATTCTTTACCTACCACACCACCAATCTCAATGGCCCCTATTTTCTCATTGGAGTGTTTGACTTCAATTTTTTTTTCTTCCAAATATTGGAATTAGTTTACAAATATAGCTTATATGAGCATTAGAGTGCAAGCACTATCATACAAACCCTGAAGGACAAAATGGAACCAACTACAACCACCAAGAAGCACCAAAAGATTAATACGTATCAAAATGCCTAACCAACAAGACGACCAACCTCAAATAGCTAACCCTACAAAAACCCATACAACCCTTTACATAGCATCTAATACCTACAAAGGACAAATACTATGTATAATGGCTGCCCATTATATACAAGATATAACCATCCAAAACCCAAATTGTTTCAAGAGTACTGTAGGTCAATACAAACGAAACCAACTTGATAGATACAAGACACCCACCATGAACAATAGTAGATAATCATCATCTCAAAAAGGACACAATAAGAAGTAGCAATAGTCACTTATCACCTTTACCAACATCCTTCTTACAAGATGAGCTATAAAACACTCAATACCCTTTTTCAAGAACTGAAACCTGAAATCAACACAATCTTGCAGCCAAGACTTAGGCTTCAAGTTGGCAGGAACAAATGGGTAAGGAGCTGAGGCACCATCTTCATCATTGTCGAAAGAATCTTCATCATCTTGGACACCACCACCAAGACTATAGCCAACAACTACAACATCCTTCTCCTTGTTGTAATGTCCCCATTTTTGGTGTCCTCATTCAGGCTAGTTTGGTTTTGACTCACTTACTATTTTTAGTAAGTACT
Source organism: Sequoiadendron giganteum (assembly GCA_007115665.2). NCBI lineage: Eukaryota > Viridiplantae > Streptophyta > Pinopsida > Cupressales > Cupressaceae > Sequoiadendron > Sequoiadendron giganteum. The sequence goes on along the minus strand of CM021109.1, from coordinate 30,018,316 downwards.
ATATTTAGTAACTGGTCCTGGCAGCAGTGCAGTGCAGGGTTTCCTGTTTGGACAGTGTGTGGCAGTTGTCAAGTGAACTCTAATGTTTTGTACCAGTTTGGTGATTTGGAGTATTTACTATTTTTAATAGTTGCTATAAATAGTAAGTCTATTTTTGGTAACTAGTTTTGGCCAAGGGTACAACAATGTCTATTCCCAGTTTGGGCATTGGCATGGCTAAGGTTAGATTTAATTATTATTTGTATTTCTCACTTAAGTTATTTTAATAAAGTTTATTTAATTTAAGTGAAGGGGTCAGGAGGTCATGCAAAAGTACCTTGGAGCCTAATGTAATGACTTAATGTTGTTTTAGAAGGCATCAAAAGTGAAATAATTTCCTTATGAGCATTGATGCCCAAGGGAGGTATTTTGAATAAAATAAAATAAAAAAGACCCCTTGGCCTAGTTGCACAACGTTGTTTTAAAAGAGGGGACATGTATTTCAAGTGGATGCCTAGAAAATAGGTTTATTTATCATTTTTAAAGGCTAATGTTATGCCTCATAAGGTGGGATGCCTAGTTTGGGCATAATGTCAATTTTAAATTAAAAATCAAAAGTGGAATTTTGGAGGCAAAAAGTTGGACGCCCTTCTTGGGGTAATTTCATGTCATTTCATAAAGTGAAATGAGAGGGAAATATATTCAAATTCAAATGCAAGTTGCCCTAATTCTTCCCCCAGTTTATACATATGACTTTGAGCTCTCATTTGCATATGGATATTTTGGCAACTTAAGGAGACTCTGCTAGAATGGTTCCAGATTTCGATTGCAGCTGATTGAGGATGAAAACCCTCATTTCTAGCACTGGTGGTGAGAGATCCACCCTAGCCAGATTGGAGTGTTTCTATTCTCAAGGAACACCTAAGGCATCAAAGAGTTCTAATTTTCAGTGTTTTTGGGTGGTGAAGATGAAGATTTTCTTGGTATTTTGAAGTGGGTTTTGAGGTATTTTGGTGATGGATTGATGGTGTGAGGGTTGTTTGGTTTTTGGCTGTTTGTGGGTGGTGATTGGAGGTGATTTTGGGTATTTTCTGAAGACTGATCTGCATTATCAGAAGTTCTGGAAACTCATTTTTTACCAGTGGCTGAAGGTTAAATTCTTTCAAAACTTCATTTGTGTTTGGCACATCTTTTTGGGTATTGGTGTGTTGGAATCTTCTCACCTAGGCGCCATCCTTCAAGCTATTGTTTGGTTTTAACAGTGGAGGTCTGATTTATAAGGGCAAATCGCCCTATCTTGGGAATCATGCCATTTGGGGGTTTCATGAATAAGGGTCTGCTGTTATATAGACCTCTTATTCTGCCTTTTTTCAGTGATCAAGTAGCTGGTTGTGGTATAGAAGATCAGTGGGACTTGGGCATCTCATGCATGAGACGAGTTGGGCAAGGTTATGTTGAGTTGCTGCCATTGTAAGCTTAATACCAGGTCTGAAAACTGCTCTTATCAGGTCTGATCAACATTTGTAATTGTCTGATTTTGAACTGTACCAAATGCTCTTATCATAAGTTGTTATTCATTAAAGGAAGCAATGTTTCTTCTTAATATTTCCTTCAATTTTGCAATATGCAATGCGTTGTTATGCATCATGAAAATTGAAAACAATGGAAACGATCAACTAATACCTCAGCAAAACAATACAATCAGCATGCAGAGTTTTCAAAAAAAAATATCAGGGATCTTCCTGTCAGCCAGTGGGTGATGCAATCCTATGAGCATTAGTGATAGAGAGAGAAGGTATTGTGAGAGATTAAGGAGATGAGATGAAGATTTGTGGGAACATTGGCCTTTTGAGAGTGAAGAGCAGCACCTTGAACTTATAACAAATCTGTATCATATGTGTGTGTAGTTCTTGCCTATAACTAATATGTATCATATATCTATTATATGATAGAGATTAGTTATATTGTATAGTTCTACCTATAACTAATCTGTATCATATACATAGATTAATTACAAGCAGAACTATGCACATATTGGCTTAAAATTGTTTTCAAATTTTTAGGGTTTTCAATAAATATGCCCACTTCCAATTTTAAAATGTATATACTTTTGGTAGTTATTGGTAGTTTGATAAAGATTTGAAAATCTAGCTTTTGTATTATAAAGATTTTGAGACATGTTTAAGCATTTTTCAATTATTTTCAAAGAAGAGAAAACCTCTATTAGATATAAGCTAATATGAATGCTACAAGATAACTGCTTATTCTATACTCCAACAAGGATGCGATGGAAAACTTTTGGAAGTGACAAGCTAAACAAGGTAATGATCTAGTAATAATTGCAATTTCCCCCCAAGATATACCACTTGATAAGGATTCTGATTTTTGCCTTTGCAAGTGATTCACAGAGAATGAGGGATGAATAGAGAAAAAGTGGCATCAGTAGTTTCTTGAAATGGGTTACTGGCTTCGTTTGAGAAAAAAAGATCACTATCAATCTGCCAACTAAAAATTTGGGATGAATGTAATGGTATAAATGCAATCTCTTGTCAAATTGACATTTGTTTTGGCTGAATTGTTTCCAAGAAATCTTAGCTTGAAATAGGGTAAATTTTGATTTAGCACTTTTTTGGAATGCATAAGAACTGAAATGAATAAAACCCATTAAATTTTTTTAATGGAATTAATGATAATCTAAATGTTTTTAAATTTTAGTTTCAATTTATTATTTTTGGTTAAAGATATATAGGCTGTGTGACTCAGTAGGCAATTTTTTTGTATAAAATATACAAGATGAACAAGTCTAATAGATTGTCTTGTTTGACAGAACTAGGCTGGTGTCAATTGCCACACAGAAATTCATTGCAGAGATTGCAAGTGATGCTTTCCAGTATGTTCTTCATGATTCCTCAGTTTGGGCTTCATGTTGATTTCTTTGCATTTTTTCCTGTCATGTTCATTTGCTTGCATTGTGTTTTAGGATTCATTTTATAGTATAACATTTATATGAAAATTTTGTTCGGTAACAATCATGAATTTATAGTCATGTCATGTTATAGTCCTTGCATTCTCCTGATGTCTTTTCTTGATGTACTCTGTCTTATTCACTTCTCTCTTAAAACGACTCAATATTGCATTACAGTTTTATGTTATTCCTTGTGTTTGTGCCAAAGTTAAATGAAAAGTGTGTTAAGTATTTCTCTTCTTGCCACCAATGTCTCTCTTTGTTCTCTTCCCTTCCTCCTTTTATGTTGGAATATGTTAACTGATTTTATGGAATTGTCATTGTCAAAACTGTTTTAGGTTTAACTTTATTATTATATTATAAACAGAAAGAAGAAATTGGTGATATACTTTGGGGTGAGCAGACAGATGCACTCCAGGAAACACTTAGATATAGTCTCTGTGGCAGTTTGTCTCTTGAGGAGCAAGGCCTAACATTCAAAATAATAAAATTATAGATTTCTTGTTAACATATGGATTTACTTTCTGAGAGAAGACAAAGAAATAGGGATTGTTCTAAACTCAGATAAATAATGAGCTGCACCACTTATAAAAGGGGATTGTGTCAAAAAGTGACTATACATAACTGTTGGGCTTAGAATGAGATGATTAATAGGCCACTTATTCTTTTATTTTGGTGTAAGATCCTTGTATCCAGAGTGAAACATATTTTAGGATGAGTGACATTGATCATTCAACTTAAAAGAATGATGCTTTTCCCAATATAATTTCTCATCGTGAAAGTATTATGAAAAGCTACAACAACCACCTCTAAGGGTTTCTTGGATGTCTCTCATCACTTATTTCATTGTTCCTCACAAGATTGGTGCCAATACTGATAAAATCGTACCTTGCTGTGTTTTTTGGTTTTTACGTTGCATGTCAATATTTTGCAGCTCATTAATTGTGGCACTATGCAATGAGGCACTATGCCATTCATGTCCCATTACATGAACGCCATAGTATGTTTCCACAAGTGAGGAAAACATTATCTATATTGCGGAACAACAGTTTATAAAATGATACAATAAACTGTTTGATAATCTTTACTCCACTTATTTTTATCTAAAACTCAATAAGATTCTATACCATATTCTTTCAATCTTGCATTCCTACCTCAACATTGAATAAAATCCATGCTGTTTATCCCTTCGTTCTCATACCCATTCACTTTCGTTATAAATAGGTATTAGAGGGATGTTTCTTAATAGTCACGTCTCTCCATTATTATTTTTATTATTATATCATTTAATAATAACATTCTAATATACATTTATATTTCTTAAGTTATGAATTTAATTTTTAGGCACACTTAAAACAGTCCTAACTATTTTAACATTCTAGTGGGGATTTTATCATATAACACTCTCCCCCCTCTTATAAACAACTTCCTTAGGTGCACAAAACTCTATTCACACTTAAAATAACTTTTTAATAATAGCAGACTCAATGATTTGTCACAAGTGATTTATAAATCTAATATATTTGCTAGGCTTACACAGAAAGCATTGGATATAGTTCTTTATTAGAAATATTGACAAGATGGGCATCCCCAACTGTCACATGATAGGAGTACAATAGTTTTTCGCAATCAAGAGTTAGAGAATATATCTGGAACAATTTTTTTGTCACCTCACAAAAGAAGTTGTATCCACTGCATAAATAAATAATTTGGTATAAATTTCTTTTTGTAATAGAAAATATACCTCAAATATCAACATGGTTATATTTTCACTGATTATGATAATCATTTCATTTAAATGGCCTTGAGAAAAAGAAAAAAAAACACAAGAGTGCCAAGATTATAAAATATAGAAAAAAATGCAGCAAAATGAAGATCAGTCATGGGGTTTACCAAGTGCTGCATCTAGTAATGGGGTATAGAACATTCTAAACAAGAGTGCACAATAAGTTTCACTAGGCTTTCGAGGTGCATCCTGTAACTCTTTAGCTTGTGGTTTTTCACAGTGGCATATTCACATCAGGTGATGGCTTACAGATTTCCTCTATGCAAAACACATTCTGTTGTCTAGCAATGTCTAGCCCTGTTCAACTGGATGCCGTCTATTGCTTTCTGGTTCCAGTTTAGCTTTGTTTATCTTATGGAGCTTGTTTTTCCACTTTACTAGTGCCTCTAGATTTTCTTGGTCTTTTTGCATTTCCTCATCTTTTCTTTCATGTTTTTTCATTTAAAAGGTGATGAAACTGCCTGGGTGGTTTCATAACTTTCTAGTTGGTAGTGTAATGGCCATGCCACAATTGCAACTTATATAATTATAATGAAAACCGAACACAAAAAGAAACCAATAATGCTGAAGAGAAACTCAGAAATAGAAATATTTGATTGATAATGAAATAAAGAGAGCCAAATCTCTTTATCTGAATACAACAGAATAAACCTAAAACTAAACACTAAAATAACTTAAGTGTACCTTAAATTATATTATATTACCAAAGTGACTATATAAAACAACTAAATGCCCATTATAAGAATATGACACTAATATAACATATAACACCATCCTTTCCTAATAGTCATTCTAGAAATACACCAAGTTTATCTCTAAATTTGACAAACTTATCTGGACCAAGAGACTCGGTGAGAATATATGCAGTCTGGTCCTGGTTAGGACAATATTGTAGCTCCACTACTTGTCTTCTACCAACTGCCAAAATGAAATGGCAATGTACATCAACATGCTTTGTGCACTCATGAAAGATGAGATTCTTGGCAAGCAAAAGAACTCTCTGGTTATCAGAAAACTGAACTTAGGCTAACTTTGATCAACTTGTAAATCTTCATGTACTCTTCCAAACCAAACAACTTCAAAAGCCCATTTTACTGCTGCTTGGTAATTTTCTTTTGTAGAGGAAAGAGATATTGCATGTTGTTTCTTGCTCACCCAAGAAACTGCTCTTGTTCCAAGATTGAAAGCATAGCCTGATGTGGACTTCCTGTCATCCATGAATCTTGCTCAATCCAAATTTGAATACCCACTCAACTGAAGCTCTTTTCTATTACCATATAGATTGCCAAAGTTAGATTTTCCTTTAAATTATTGTAGCACCAACTTTCCTGGTCCCCAATGTTCTTCTTTGGGAGCAATCATAAAACCAGAGATATAGCCAACTCCATAGCTCAAATTAGGCCTAGTGGCTGTAAAATAGAGTAATTTCAAATTTGCCAACTAGTTACCCATGGATTGATTTATTGGCTGTCTTCGAATCCGTCTTGGCTGAAATTTTCCACCCTTGCTCAGGTATAGATGAAATCTTTCAATCTGTCATTCTAAACCTTTCTAACAAACCCTTGGTAGTTTTGGCTGGAACTTTCAGCCCTTGCTTTGTAGGTATAGATGGAATTTTGCTATTTGTCATTCTAAACTTGTGTAACAAACCCTTGTCATATTTTGATTGAGAAACAAAAATATAATTTAGTTTGCCAAATTTCTACGCCTAAATTGTAATGTAGGAGGCTTAGATTTGTCATATCAATAGCAGAATATAAATTTGATTTTATTGTTCAATTGCTTTGAAGTCACTATCTGTAATGATGATGTCATCAACATAAACTACAATTACCACATCGCCCATCCATGCTTTTGATGTAGAGGTTGGGATACAAGGGCCTTTTCCTGAATCTTTGTTTTCCCAAGTACTTATAATCTTTATGTACCATGCCCTAGGTGCATGTTTTAGGCCATGAAGAGTTTTCTTCAATCTGCATACCAAATGTTACTACACTAGAACCTTTTATCCTTGTGGCTGGTACATGTACACTTCTTCCTGAAGGTCTCCATTTAGGAAGGTACTCTTTACGTCCATTTGGTGCACCGCCATGGCTAGAACCAGTTGGATTGTCTCATTTGGCAGTAGTAGCAAACGTTTCCTCATAATCAATTCCTGATTTTGTGCAAAACCCTTTACAACCAGCCTTGTACTTGTCAAGTTGTCCCGTCTGCCTTGTGTTTGATTTTGTAGACCCATTTGCAGCCAATAGGTTTCTTTCCTAGTTATCATTCTGTAAGATCCTGAGTTTTATCCTTTATCAGAGTCTCATGTTCAACTTGTATAGCCTTTTCCCACTTTAGTCTTCTTTTGGCTTCAGCATATTCTTGAGGTTCAAAAAGAGTATCGCAAATCAGCCATTAAAGCATAGTTTACTATTTCAGCTGATTTACCTCATTTCAGTCTTCCTTTTGCCCCCGTATCAGGCATTTCATCTCAATGAATATAGTTATATGTGTTGTACCACCATTTGGGTCTCTTCTTTTGTTTCTTTCTTGTTGAATCAGCATCGACATCTTGCTGATTTTCATAGTGTGCAGCACAGTTCTGTCCAAATCAGCATCATCATCTTGCTGAGTTCCATAGTTTGCAGCAGTTATTAGGCTTGAAATTTCATGAGAACATTTCCCCTTCTTCAAGTTGAGGTATTGCATGTGCCATACCTGATTTCTTAACCAAAATTTCCTCGTTTTCAGCAGCTTACAGATCTGATTTCTGTTTTGTCATTGTTTAAAACAGCCTTGCATTCTCCTCTACTACCACATCAGGAACATTGCATGTTTTGTTAGAGTCACTGTCAACCAAAACCCAACCTATATGCTTTGTGATTATTCCTATATATGCAGTAAACATGACTTTTCTACATTCGGCATCAAGTTTGATCTGTTTTTTCTGTAGAAAACCATGGACTTACATTGGTTTTCATCCAGACCATGCTTCTAGCATCTCCTTGTGAATTGCTTTCGTTGGAGACCAATTGAGTAGGTGTATTGATGTGTGAATTGCTTCTTCCCATTATTTATAAGTCATGGTTTTGTTCTCTATCACAATTCTTTCCATCTCCTTTATGGTGACATTTTGCCTTTCTACCATTCCATTCTGTTGTGGAGTGTAAGATCTGGTGCATTGCCTTTGAATACCCTTGTGAATGCAAAAAAAAGTAAAAATCCTTACAACAGAATACTCCTCCATATGCTGTCTTTAGAGGCCCACAAATCAGCATGAATCAAATTAAGAACCTCTATAGCTTGCCATGCATGACTTTTGTCAAATGGATTCTTGTGTTGGTTTCTAGCCTGACATGCACCACAAATCCCTCCTGGTTTTGTATTTTTGGAAGGCCATCCACCAAACTTTCTTTAGTCATAAAAGAATGATAACACAGATTTAAATATCCGTACCTTTGATGCCAAAGTGAATTACAATCTGGACCTCTCTTGGCTGTCAAAGCATGTTCTTTTGTCTCCCCTGCATCAACCAATCTGAAAAGGCTATAGTTTTCATTTTTCAATAATAAGAGCTATTGTTTTCGTGTTGTTCTTATCAACCACATAACACTTGTGATTTCTGAAAATCACATGCAAGTGGGGACTGTTCCTTGAAATCTCACTAACTAAAAGTAGATTTTTCTCCATACTAGGGACATAAATAAAAATTAAGGAAGACCAAATTTTTAGTTGATAAGGTTATTTGAACATTTCCTTTGCCTTCTATTTTGTATTCCTTCTCACCATGAAAAATCACAGAATCAGTAAAAGATTCATTAGCAGCATAATTAACAAACCAATCTTTCCTATTGGTAAAATGATGGGATGCACAAGAATCAATACACCAAGCAGATTTTTTCAGATTGTTTTCTTTATCCCTAGCCATAGAAACAAATATATCATCATCAATTCGATGTTTTGCAACATTGGCCTGTTTCATAGGCCCTTGGTTATTTTTCTGATCTGAGAATCATTTCCTACAATTTTTTATCTTATGGCCTAGCTTTCCACAATAGTAATATTTAAGAGACTTTTAGGTTAACACTGATATGATAGCAGTAATGTGAAGGGTTTCAATAAAATGTTTAAAGGCAACAAGTACACTCGTTAGAGTGATGAACACCATATATTTTCCATTGTTTGTCCAATGGCTTTCAACTGTTCTCTAAGATCTTTACTCTCGAATAAATGGTCTTGCAAAGAATAAATTTCATCCATTTTGATTGAGAACAACAAATATGAATACCTTTATTAGAAGTTTCCCGCAAATCCTTCAATCTTTGCCAAATCTCTATGGCACTACCTCTAGTCTGCACTTTAGGTAGCATTTCATTGATCACAGAGAGCTTGATCAGCATTAAAACTTTTCTATTTTGCTCATGGAACATGTCTTGGTCTCTTCCTTTGCCAAGATAAGTTGATCCAAGCACCTACACTAAAAAATGACCAACATCCTCTGTTTCCAGGTATTATAGTTCTTCCTGAAAAGCTTTTGGTTACCCTCCAATATAATGTTAGACAAACTAGCCATTTGTAGTTTTTATTTTATTATTTTTAAAAGAAAATTTTAGTCTATCTGCTGCTGAAACAGTGTTTTACAACAAAAAAACAAATCTGTTTCTCTCATAAACAGCAATCTAAATTTTTTTTTTTTGCTTTAAAAAAAATAAAATTGTAGCACTCTGCATGATCACTATAGTGGCTGCACACTCATTGTAGCAGTTGTACAACTGCCTCCTTGCTTCACACATGCAACAACAAAAATTAAAAAAATAAAAAAGAATTGCAGCTTTCCTCGATCAAAAGTCCTTTCAGTTTTGCAGTGTGTATTGAGAAGCAATTCCTCGGTCATCACTGATCGATGTAGTCACTAGGTCGTCACTCACTTCATATTCAACTTGCTTTCACTATGGCTGTGATACAATATTACAAAAACTGATCATATAAAGATTAAAGAACCAAGAATGCTGAAGAGAAAACTCAGAAAGAGAAATACTCAATTAACAATAAAATAAAGAGAGCATTAATCACTCTATAGTTATACAACACCATAAAACTAAAACTAAAACCTAAAATAAGTTAAGTGTGCCTTAAGTTATACTATTACATTACCAAAGTGTGACTTCATTAATGAAAAGTACATAAAGTACTTATGACTATTTAAAACAACTAAATGACCATATAATAACATGATGCCAACGTAACATATAGTGCTAATAGGTTATGCCTTGCTACCTATGGCAGTTGTCTTGTTTGCCAAAAAAAAAAAAAGGTTCAGGGGTGGATTCTGAAGGGTCGAAAATGCTTCCAACACTTTGTTTTAAATTCTAGATCCTTCCAGTTTTGTCCAACAACCTTAGAAATCATTCCTAGTTCATATATATGCAACTTTTAGATGTCATCAAGTATTGGAAAATCAGGAGCAGCCTGCATCTTTCCTTTCTTGTGATATACAGCCTTGTTTTGTTATGTCTGTGCTATTAGAGCTCTAATTGCTGTAGTTTGCTTTGGTACTAGTCTAGCTTTGAGCGTGGGCTATTGGCATTGTGTATCTCCATCGACTGATATATGACACACCTTAAACAAGGTCATATTTTGGAGGATGCTTTACTGCAGGTATTTTGATTCAACCTTCTTTTGTTATCATGAGTTTGGCATGTCAGGATTATTTTGCTTTCAGGTTTTGTGATTAGACTGAGTTAAGATTAAGAATAAATTATAATTAGTTTGTCCATTTCTGGAACTATATACCAACTCACACAATCAATTGTTTCTTGTTTGTGTGGTCATTCCTTACAAGGGATTGCAAGGTTTGGCCTTCTTTCCATACTAAGCACCGCATACTTCATCAGCACCTTAGCACCTTCATTTGCAGGTCATATAAAATCCATTTCGATAAGCATCTGCATTCATACTTGTTTGTTTGACTTTGGTGCACTGGGTCTTGAATTGGATTTGAGAGGAGGCCTCACTTTCATATAGTGACTGCTATAATCAATTCTAACATCCAAAGATTATTATTCTTGACTTTCATTGCTATTGTTCTCTTTCAGTGCATGGTTGCTTTTCTTGGCTTTCACAGATTGCTTGCTGGTGGTTGTCTAATTCCTCATTTGTCTTATTTTGATTGCATATGCTTTATGGGCGTTTTCTGTTCTTCCTCATTTAATCTTGCATTCCAATCTTGTTTCATACAAATCCCCTTTTCTTTTCACTCCTTTTTTGTTCTTCTGAGTGTCATTTTGTGATATTTAACACCTTTCTTCATGATCACACTCTCCTTAGCTTGTATGACTGATTATCACATTTTTCATTTGTTTTCAAGCTTGTATTTCTCATTACATGGACTTATTTCTCTTTTTCTGTTCCACCTCTATTTGATTACATTCTAACTTGCACCTGTTCCCATTCTTTCCTTTGTACTTTTAAAGGTATCGTCCAATCTCCTCTTATTTCCTATTGCTATTTTTTAAAGTCGTGGACTTATTTCTCTTTTTCTGTTCCACCTCTATTTGATTACATTCTAACTTGCACCTGTTCCCATTCTTTCCTTTGTACTTTTAAAGGTATCGTCCAATCTCCTCTTATTTCCTATTGCTATTTTTTAAAGTGAAAAAAGTGCTTCATATAAACTTCCAAGAAACAGAAAGTTGCATCATTAAATAATTAATCATCTGAGCATAATTCTTAACAAGAGGATTCTGTCCTTTTCTAGGCAAGGAAAGAAAGCAGCTGAGCCTGCACCCCAATGGGCAAAGAGTTCACAACTCATTGAAACCACTCAAACATAGGTTGTACGATCAAAGCCAACTCTTGTCTTTCTTTATCCAATTATTTGCTGATTTCATCTTCTTCAAAACTTCTTTCACTGTTTTATTTTCTATTTTCTCAATTCTACAGCTTTTGCAGCATCCTGGAAACAGTGACAGTGTTTACAGTATAAACAACTTGTGATCTCCTCCTTCGCTCTTGAATTTACTGTGCTCCTTTAGTTTTTCCGGTTCTCTTTGGTTTCATGACACATATTGTTTCATTTCTTGCACATGTCAGTGATCTTTTGGTGTCGGTGATCATCATTGTATATTTTGACAACTTTGGAAGCATTTTCAACACTTTAGTTTCTACCTGTTTTCTTCTTGTTCCAGTTCTTGCATTTATTGGTTACTTCAACATTGTTAAAGTCATATTGAGAGTATTCATACCTCATTCCACCATGCTCTTGCATTGTGTATCAGTTTGGAATTCGCACTACATGTTTCATTTTTCATGTTTGTCGCCTCCTCTATCCTGGCCCCTCACTCCCCCTTCCCTCATCTTCTAACAAATGATGGGAGGAGAAGGTTGGATAATGGATCTTGAAGTGTTTGAGATTGAGTTAGGGGGGTCATTTAACACTTACTTTTCCTTTCTTGTCAGTTTTTTATTTTCTTCCTTGCTGTTGAAGAAGAATAACAAGCACACTTGGAGAGCGGAGTATTGTGGAAAATTATATGCTGGGTCTGGGAAAGAAAAATTACTTCTGAATGAAAAGAGAAATGATTCTCTTCCCAATCATAGCTGCCATGATTTGCTTCACAATTTAGGTCATTGGTCCAAGTATAGGATAGGCGACTCAGCATGTGCTATGTAGGCCATGTTGATTTCTTTCTTGCTCCATTTGGTGGTGCTCTGCTCATGCAATTTGGTTGTTGTGATTACAAGTTGGATGTTTGATTGTCTAGGCACTAAGGCTAGTATATTTTACTTGAAACAGTGGCTTACTTTCCTCAGTAATGGGGGAAGGGACTGCAACATGCCACTGAAAAAATGTATTGGTTGTATATTAAACTGCTATTTGATTTCTCAGTTCTGTGAAGAGAAATATTTAGGGACTGAAAATAAGTACAGTACGTATTGTTATTGTGTATGTCAATATCAGCTTTTGCTATCATTTGTGAAATAACACCAGTTAATTTTAGTATAACATTCCATTGGGAAGCTTTTGCTATCATTCATGAAATAACACCAGTTAATGTTGCTCTAACATTCCTTTGGAAGTCTTGTTAACACTTACTCAATTGGCAAATTGATCCTGTTCTGGTTGGTAATAATTTTGATTAATGACATGTTTCTGAACTTATTCAGTGCAGAGCTTGTATCCTACAGCCATTAATTCTTTTACTAATGAGATTTTTCAAATTTTTTCCTTTGTTTCAGACTCTGCAAAGCCAAGCAGGCAGGGGTATCAAAGGAAAAACGAGATAAGCAACAAAAGGTAAATCAGGCAAAAGAGGATAAATTCTTAACCAGCATAATAGATCATGAGCAAAATATTTATCATTCATGCTAGCTTTGAAGCATCTGTAGATTGCAGTCATGGAGTATAGACATTATTTTTTCAGTTATTGTGTTAATGAGTAACAAAGAATGATGATAAAAAATGGAGTTTGTCTACAACTTTCGTCTATATTTTATTGTCTAGATCAGCTGCTTTGTTTTCTTCTTTAGAGCTAAACTTTACGTGTTCTTATTTTGGATTTTTTTTTCTTCTTTCTTGTTATCTTTTCATTGGTACAAACTCCATGAGGGGCTGCTTTTGACTTGAGTGGTGCCATGGGAGATTGGTATTTGTTTTGTATAGTTTGAATTTCACTTAGGACTTGCCTCATCCAGTTTACAGGTGATCATCCATTGGGTTTTGTGCTGTTATAGCTTCTTTTGATGTTGTCACACCCAAAATGAAATTTTTGGCATTTTGCTTAAATTGAGCTAAACAATGTAAAAATGCCCTCGAAAGTATGTTTTAGGTCAAACCAAACATGAAGTCTTTGTGGGTTTATGTCAAAGACCCTATGGTTAAAATTCTGGAAATATGAAAATTAGGGTTTTACGCCCCTATTTTTAAGGAAACCCTTAAAAATAGGACCTTCCCGGAAATGATTGAAAATAATTCTGATAGGGTTAATTGCCTTCACGATCACACTGATCAAGTCAGAATTATCAAAAGACATGTTTTACTCTGGTGGGTCTATTCCAATTTTTTCAGGAACAAAGTTAGGAGCTTCGCAGCCATTAATGGCAGATTGGCCAGTACCATGTGTTGAAAGCTAAACCTCAAAAGCTCCAACGAAGAAGCCATGGCAGAAAAGGTCAAAAAGATGTTATAGCGAGGGAGTTTCTCAAAACGAAAAAGGCTAAAATTTGGCTAACTCTATACATGACATCTTTCGAGCTTCCTCCCAACTATGTGATCAATCTGACAGCAGGTTCACAAGACACGCCAAACGATCACACACTGAGATCAAGCAGAAAAAGCCAGAATTGAAGAACTGCAAAGACAAGCTAGAAACTAGCTAAGGCATTGCCAAAAGTGCCCCTCTTGAAGAAAGGCACCCTTTCTTGAAGGCATCTAGATTCAGTCAGAATCTTCACTGCCTCCCAGGATGAACTTCTCAGCTATGACCAGTCTCGTCAGTAGAACTATTAGTAAGAACTTACGACAAATCAATCATCTGATGGAGGAGGTCAAAGACTGGCAGTTCACAACATGAGGAAAACCAGTCAAAAGCTAAAAGCTCCCCTACTGGCTAGGGGCGCCCTTAAGTTTGAAAGACCAAAACTTGCCATCTTCAACTGAGAATTCAATCATCCTAAACAAGACCAAGCTGGCTACCCGATGCATCGTCAAATAGAGTCATCTGATTCATCTAGCATCGAGAATGTCAGATCAAGACCAAGAGGGTCTAAAAAGGTCAAAACGAAGAACAGTCAATTTAAATTGACTAAGGCATTGTCAAAAGCGCCCCTCTCAAGGAAAGGCACCCCTCTTTCTGGAGGCCTAAACTCAGTTTTCTGAGTTAATCTCTCCCAGGCATATCTCGTCAAGCTGATCCCACCTCAACAACAAAACTGCCAGCCACTGCCAGAGATCAACTGAGTAACCTGAATCAAAGATCAAACGAAGGCACCTCAGCTTGCAAAATGGACAAAAAAAGAAAAACTTCAAGGATGGACGCCTAAAGGAAGTCAAAGCAATAACGTTGACTTGAGTTAGCAAATTTGGAGCCAAAAAGAGGCGAAACACTCCACAATCAGTGGAAATCACCTTTTAGAACTCCAAATCATACCTAAATCATGAGTTGGCATCCATACTTGGTGGATCTCAACTCAAATCACCTTATATTCTTGCTAGGCGTCCCATTCTTCATTATTCTTTTGCAGGTTGAAGGATAAAACAACAAATAGCTCCCAAGAACACATTTTCAAGATCTGGCAGAGGTTTCAGACGGATCTTCAATATTTCTGAAAATCAGTGGCAGTAAAAGTATTCTTCCCCGAGAATTGTTTCCAGAAGCAGATTATAGCAAAGTGTTAGTTTATAATTTCCAATCCACCTTCTATCTACTTCCTCTATTTCTATCTATATTTCTTTGCATGTCACAAGAAACGACAGATTACCTAAGATCTGATCAACTAGGTATGATCAGTGCATTTTTCCAGCAAAACCCATATTCTCAGATTTGCCAGAATTAGCAAAGTTGCTGCCCCTATTTTTAGGAATCTTTCCGGAAAAGTCTCCAAATCAAAAATCCAAGGAACTGGGTCTGTTCAGCTTCCAAGCACGAACAAAACCCACGTGCCAGATTTTTCCCGAAAAAATACTTCTCCGCAGGTGCTATATTTAAGGGTTTCGGAAAAGTGTCAGAACAAGGTCAAGTGCCCAGTCAATCTTTAAGTCTTGCATAATGCAGTACTCCCAGGTACAATACAAGACCAAGACGGTCTTGTACCATGATTATCTGAAAACAACTGACACAGACTTATGGCAAAAAAATCCAGAAGTCAGTTTTGAGGACTTGGAGGGCATGAACCAAATTACATTGCAGAACATTGAAAAGCCCGACTTATTCCAAGTTGCATCCATTCCAATCACTTTATAGAGCATTGAGCTTGTAACTGCTTGTAGAAAGCATTACAAACCTACTACAAGAGAGATCCTATTAGTAGACGTAAAGGTGATTTGTAGCTTAAAGCCGAAGGACATAGAGATGTGTTTTGCAATTCCACCATGCCATACCAGGAAGGTCGTATTTGTGACAGAATGCGAAAATGCATTCGAGGCTTCAAGGGATGAGTGTTCACTTATAATGGCTGAACATTGGTTAAAAATGAAGAGAACCAACTTGCCCAACTTGGTTGGGCAAGGAGAATTCAAAGATGAGTGTGGAGTGTTAATCACTCTACTCAGCAAAGTCACTGGACAAGAAGAGGGAAAATCCTTCCAGCCGTGGATGTTCTATATTATTGGCAAAATAATCAGCAGGAAAGAACATTATGACTGGGCCTCTCTGATTAGTGACACACTCCACCAACAATTTACCAGATTTCTAGAAGAGCACCGTTTCCACATGTGTTCCTACCTGGTATACCTGATAGCCTTCCAAGGTGATTTCAGAACACTAAACACTGTGGGAACCTTGGGTGTGCAAAAGGTCCAAGAATACTTTCTTCGCCTTGAGTTCACTCTAGCGGAAAGGCACTTCAAGAAGATAAATGACCATTTTACTATGCACACCGTGCGTGAGCTAGACCATGAGATGCACGTCTGTATTTCACCAGCAGCTAAAGTAGCAATGGTGGACTGGGCGGATTGGTTCATCCAATTCCCCACTTTCACCTACATACGCGTGTACGGCTACAATGGCCACCCCGTCATGATATCGCCATGATGTCGCGCTACCCCTCAGACAGGGTAGTATTCATGGAATTCTTGAGGTAGTTGGCCGAGGTTCACTCTTACCTTCGCCAAAAGAAGAAGTCTGCTGCAAACTTCCCTTTTCAGATGGGACTCTACAGATGCAGGACTGCAGCTGATGCTAGGTTGATAAGCCAAGAAATAGTGAGATTTAATCTCAAATACCTCATTGACAGGAGGTCATCATATGATCCCAGAGGAATCTTCGCGGCACATCTCGAGCAAAGATCATCTCATGAACCTTTCATGAAGGATTTTTGGGCCAATTGCAAAGATGAGTTCGAAGTGAGAAGAAAGAACTATAGCAGATTCAAGCTCTCGCAAATTGCAGAATTCATGTTAGAGGACATCGAGGGTTTATTTGATGACGAAGAAGAGGTCATTCTTTCTTCCTTCTTCACAAGTCAAGTAGATGCGCAACTGCTCGACAAAGTAGGCTAGTACGCGAAAGAGAGTACGTCTATCGAAGAAAGAACTAGTAGAGTAGTTCGACATAGTCAAGTCTACCTTGACAGTAAAAGGACAAGGAAGGTAGTACTTCCCCGATCAAAGCCGCCAACGGTTCAGTCTACACTACCTTCCTCGTCTAGGAAGAAACCTAGACAGCAGAAGATGAGCATTCTTCTAGAAGGAATGCGAATGTCAGGGAGCACATGGGGAAGAAGAGGAATTGCTAGTACAAGCCAGCAAGAGGTGCAGGTGGAGACAGCCACCAATTTACCTGAAACAGTTGAGAACGCTGCAACTACACCAGAGCCAGTGATTGAAATAATCGTTGCAGAGATGGAATCTATTGTGGAAGAAGTTGCAGCAGAAGCGGTGCCTGTAATAGAAACAGAGCCACCGGCTTCACCACCATCACAGAGGTTGCAAAGTCCGATTGATTTGGACTCGCCACCACAAGGCATTGCCACGGCATAGTCTCGTTCTTCCAGCATTCAGGGGGCCTATGTTCCTCGTCCTAGTGATGCTAGCCGAGATTCTATCTGGCTAGAAAGATCGCTTGGAAGGAAAAGGGAGAGACCTTCTTATTAGCTTAACTTCTCTGAATTCCACCATGTCCCACAAGACATGTCGGCAAAGAAGTTGAAGAAGCAGACACATGTAGAGAGGAATGCAGAGAACGAGGTTGTCATAGAGACCGCTGCCCTGCCTGAAGATAAAGACATACATAATGTGAGGGTTGAGGATTTCACGCTTTCAAAGGTGAACCTTGGAAAGACCACTCGACAAGTGGAGGCAGACCTTCTCGGAATTGCCTTAGCGAGCGTCAAGGAAAGAATGACCAAGGATGGACAAGACAAAGCAGCTTTGAAGGCTAAAAACCGTCAACTAAGATTGTACATTTCTAGTTTGATGCATGACACTCCCAACTCTTCGGCTTTGCCTCAAGGACTATTGGATCTCCCAGCTGAAAACAATCATCAGTTGATCATATACGGCAAACACTTGAGACGTCAAGTGGATGAGTTTGTCGTCAGAGGATGGTGTGTATTAGCAGAAGCATATCAGCTGAGAGACAGAGCACATGGTCTTCGATCAAAAATCCAGCAGTCAGATTTGAAGGCAGCTCAAGAGAGGCCGAGAGAGGAAGCGACAGTTCCTGATCTACAACACGCATACCAGTCAGTTACAACCACTGAGAACAAACGCCATCTCTTTGAGTGGAAAGAACAATTGGCATACAAGGTGAGAGCCTACGATGCCAATTCAGTGGAGCTGATTGACTATAGACGCTTTGTCGCTAATATTATCAACTTCACAAGAACGTTGGTAATATCCTTCCCTGAGTTAGAATATCAGCAAGGAGGGGAAAATGTTGAGCTTGAAACGGTACAGACACGGTTTCAAGACGTCATCCGTGGTTCATTCCTTGAAGATCCCAATGGTTGCAAATTAGCCAAAATTGCAGCCATGTCTATCCAGTTGGAGGAAGCAGTTGTCCAATGCATTAACTATCAGCAGCAGCTTCAACAGGTTAAGAAATGCTTAGACGCCACACAGTCATCTTGAGAAGCATTAATTGCCCAGAAGCCGAAGAGGTCAACAACTGGATAGAGACTTTGTTGACTAGTGGTGAAGAGGTGTAAAGCACTAAGGAAGGACGTCCTACCCTCCAAATAGAAATAAATACGACTGAAATCAACTTGATGCCTCTTTCCAAGTTGACTCCAGATCTCCACAGATCATGCATGTCAGATCCCACTGATCTAGGATGTCTAATTGACTCCCACGATTTGTGGATCTCAAATCTCCTTTAAAGGTGGATGTCTATTTGGAGACACATTTGTAATTGTAGTTCACTTTTAGTTAGGTGTCAGTCAACTGAGGTAGACTCCCAGTTTGACTTTTGTTTAGTTTCAGCTATTTGAAGTAGATTTCCAGTTAATTGCTTGCTCACCTACTTTTAGACATAGGAATAAATCTTGCTGATTGGCAAGAACTGATTGTTAACTCAATGAGATTTTAGGGTTGCTTACTCCTTTGAGTTTCTATAAATAAGAGCCTTGGGCTCAATATTTGTTTAACCTTTATTTGCTAAGCAAAATTGCTGCGCCATTGTTGCCAGAGTTAGCTTGTTCATATCTGTTCACTCTTGGATGAGAGTTCGTTGGTTGATCGTAATTGTGCATGATTTCGTGCCTTTGCTGTCCCGACCTTTGTAATTCTTTGGAGAAGCTTGAAGAAATAAATCAGATGGCGCATGCTTGCTTGATCTAAATACTTGAGTCTATTCAAAATCTTGTTCTAAATAGTGTATTGTTTCAATCTCCTCCTTGGACAGGTGTCGTCACCTCCTTGGATATTTTGTCATTGATCATTATCGTATGATGTTGTCTAATGATTTGTCTTTCAGCCTACACTTTGGACAAGAGTCGTCACCTCCTCGGGAATCCTATTAGTCAGGTCATCGTTCCTTGTTGTTTCCAGTGAGCTGTCTCCAAGCCTACACCTTAGACAGGGGTTCCTCGTCCTTGGCAAGTCTCAGATTCAGTTTACCGTAAAAGAGTGTTTACTTGTATCGAGCCTTATCTTGGTACATATCCGAGAGTTCAGAGCCTCGGCTATATTCCACTAAGACGGAGGGTTCAAGTAATCCAACCCATCCATTTCGCTCCTATGCCCTCATGCTCTGTTTATCTTGAGGAGGTAGGATAGTCTAGAAGCTAGTCAGTCGTAGTTGAGATCTGCGGAAACCAGAGAAAAAACTTAGCTACGACGCATTGTGTTTATGCACCCTTGTGTCCTTCCGTTGAGTAAATAGATAGGAACCTTAGTACGCCCTTTTTTACATAGAAAATCAGCAAAGAGAGATCTTCCTCTCTATAATCCGAAGAGCATGTACTAACACACTTGCAATAGCTGTCCGTTTCCAATAAGCACTCCAGAGGTGCTAATTGAAACGACAACAGATGCTATAGCTTATTGTTAACTTGAGAGATACCCGTATGTTGGGATTCCCTTTATTGATATTTTTTCAACATTCTGGCTCATATGTTGACATGGTGCAATGATTTTCTGAAGACATGATCTCTAGAATCATCTTATCCCTAAAAGAGGAAGAGCAAAGTTTGGAACTCCATTCTCATGATGTGTGTTACCACAATCCACAAACCAGTAGTATCTTGTAGCCTGCTGTATGTGTAAACATCTCACAAGCCCTCATCTAAATGCAAATAGGGTCACTTGTCTAACAGATAGAATACATACCTACCATAAAGAAACTAAATAATATAGTATGAAGTATTACAATGAAACAAGTGGAATTCTATCCTATGGATCACTCTCTGACTTACAACTACAGGTGTAAGTCTTTAGGAGTACCAGGTGGTACAAATGGTAAGTTTGTCACTGTGAGAGGCAAATAATTTGTGAATCAGTTGATGATGGGATGATAAATCTAAAAGGATAGCATCATAGCAGAGATGACTCTGGAAATGTGAGAGGATACTGGGATCACAAGACAATTATAGAAATAGAAGAACCAGTATAGATGGAGAGAGTAAAACCCTGTTCACTAGTGAAGAATAATTTCAGATGAATAAGGAGCTGATTCACAATTAAACAGATAGAGCTGAAAGGGAAAGAAAATCACCCTTTTGATAAACAGTGTTAGAAATTCCATGATCTGAGAAGTAGCAGGTTTCCCATATTTCATTGGGGTTTGGATATGGAAGATCTAAATTAGTTTAGAGGTTAAAGATAAAAATAGCACTTGTATTACATAAAGCATATGAATTCAGAAATAAACATTGCCTTTATGTAGCTCAAGAACATGACAGTGTGAGTGGAGACACAAGAATACCATAGATATTTTCATATTTTGCAAGAGGGTAGGATATTTGCTATCAGAAAATCAGCAATTGAGAAGTTTGGATGTCAAGAAAGATGACCATATACCAGAAGGAAAAAGTTGTAATGATGATTTTTTTATTAAATATGCTGAGCTGATGGACACTGACCAGAATATGCAAAAGGCCTGGTTGAAGAAAGCAGAGGAGGTGGACTGATTGAATGCAATGATGACTCAAAGGCCTTTCTTTTTGAGGTTTACTCCATTTGATACACACATATATAACATGCCTTATATAACATATGTGTTCAGATTGCCCTACTTCACCGCTGATTACAGTGTAGCCATGCAAGACTTAGAGAACCTTGTGCAAACCTTAATAGCATCTTGTGTCAACGTGCAATGCTTAGTAGCACTATGTGCAAACACACAAGCTTCAACAACATCATGTGCGCCCTATAGGCAAGTTATTGTCATCCAACACCACTGTGCTTTACTCAATGCACCTTTGCACACCACCTAACAATCTATAATGTCCCCTTCTAGTCAGTGATCAGTTTTGTAGCTCTTCAGCCTATTTTGGAAGCCCGTAGGCTCGTTGAGGTGAAATCAAGGTTTCCTTGTTAGGAGGTTTTGTGGCATTTCTTGGAATTTACTATTTATAGTAAATTCTATTTTTGGCAGTATCTCAATTGTCAGCACTTCAGTTAGTTTCCTCTTCAGTTGGAGCAATAAGGTGATTTTCAGTTCTAGCTTTAAAAAAGCTTTATTTGGTGAAAAGTTGAATTAAAGGCATTTAATATTATATTTTTCAGTTGACCCCTTGGCCTAGTGAAATAACTTTAAGTTGTTTTAAAAAGTGGTCTTTGAAGGGTGGGCGCTTCATCAAAAGAAATGTTTGAAACTTTATTAAGTTTAATGTCTTGGGAGTTTGGATGCCAAAAAGGGAGGAGAGAAAAGGTTTTTAATTTTTAAATGTTACAAAAGTTGAGAAATGGCATCCCTCCTCCTTGGAGGAGTTACTGAATGCAAAGGGTCACCTGTGATTCTATAAAAGTGAGCCTTGTTCCAGCATTTGGGTATCTTACATCTATGCTATTGTTATGTTGTCAAAATGACAGCTTGCTTTTCACTTCGAGGGATGCTTACCTCCTAGTTCTAATCCAATTTCGTGTTTGAAAGACAACACCTAGTTGGTAATATTGCTGCTTCTCATCCAGACTAGCAGATTGAACTTTACAATTGAAGTTTTGAAAATATTTTTCAATTCTGGAGTTGCTGGTACAGACATGGCTGAAATTCGATTTCACTTGCAGCTCTTAGAGTGATTTTATTTTGGTGATGGGTATTTGACCAAAGGAATTCTAAGCTTGGGGCGACCTTTTCTACCAATTTGCAGATTTTAATTTGAAGCCTTTGATTTTATATGTCAAAATCGCCCCTCAAGGAGGGTCGTACTTTTCATGATTGGCATTGGGATGCCTGCCAAATTAATAAGGGATATGTGATGTTGTTTCTTCATTGCATTTGGGGCGCCAATCTTCTAGAGAGTTGTTGCACTTCGTCTCAGTCAATTTAGAGGTAATTTGATGAAGTTATGAGCATTTAAATGAGTTTACAGTTGCTGGTAATTCATTTCCAGAATTGCAGATTTTATATCAGACTTGTTTCAGTTTGAATTTTCCAGTTTATTCTTCATTGAGTTGAATAGTTATCTCATGTGGAATCATCCAGTTTCTATGTGCTTTGAAGCTATTGTAATTTTCAAGTAATTTGCAGCTCTCTCTCATATTGTAAGATTGTTAACAGTAGTACTGTTCCAGTCTATTATTGCTGCAATTATTTTATTAATTTCACGTTAAGCACCCCTGGATGGTTTACCGCCAGTGTGGAGAATGAAGGTTTAAATCTCTCTTTGTACCCATTGTCAAGTGGTGAATCCCCACTCCTTAGTGGATGCCTGTCGCAGCGGATGAATTGTTTAATTTGTAATTTTATTCCCCCCACTGATTAAGTGGAAGTGTGGAAAATCTCTCATGGTTGGTTATCCGCCTAAGTTCATTTCAGTTTTGTAATAAGTACTCCGCCATATGCTATCACCTCACCTTCCAAGGATCTTGGTGAACATTCTTGGTATTGAGTTTTATTCTTCTCTCTCAATTGTAATTAGTTCAGTTATTGAGTTAATTAGATCCTAGGGATCCTCTGACCATATGCCTGCCCCTCCTCCCTCATCGGGTCTTAGGGCGCATTCTTGGTTAAAGTTACCATTCCGCATCGTTTTGGTTTTGGAGCTAACCTTAACGGGTGCGTGGTTGCATTGTATTTGACATTAAAAATCAAGAAAAATTTGAGAGGGTATCTTTCACAATCATCACACAGTTAACAGTCCCTAGACATGGCGTCCACACAAGGCTTCATTTGGAGCCATGGGATTGCAATGCCAGCCATCAAGGAACTTAATCGCCAAATAGTTTTAAGGTTATGTGGTTCGGGACATGAATTGTTTCATCATCTCATCATGTTTTGTAACCATATTGTACATATAGACATTTGATCCTTCATATTAGGGATTGGATAATTGAATAATCTAAGCAAACCAATTTGATTTGTTTACCCCCTTTTGGTCATGTGAATTCTCAGTCCTAGCCTTGCTATTTGTAACATCCAATTGTACAATATTCATTCTTGTTTGAATAGAAGCAATAGATAATTGCTAAAAGCCTTCCACTATATTTTCAATTTGTGTATTAAATTACTTTTGTTTTTGTTTGCTGGTGCATAATTTTTAAACCCATCTTTCCGTAAGATTGGTTTGTCCCTCAGACCACCTAGGATCTAGATCAACCTCTCTTCAATTGTTATAAGTAGAAAGTAGTGGACATGGGCATAATCAATGTGCTTTAGAGAATAGGCAGAATTGAATCAGGCTCCTCTTAAATTGTTATATGAAATTATCAGCATAATAGAATTGTAGTGTCAATTATTGCATTTCTCAAATATCATGTTATAACTATTTTGCATAAAGATGAGCAGATAGAGTATAAACTATTAAATTTTTATATAAATGGAAAATATGTGTAAAAATATATAGTTTCGGAAACAAACAGGGCTGAAAATTTTATTCATGAATAATTTATCACTTATATTGTCTATGATAATGATGTAATAGAACAAGGATTCTGCATGCCCAAGATATGCTGGAAGCAAGTTGGCTAGATGGAAATGAGCTGGGTATAGTCTAAAATACTGTGAAAAATCAAGATCAAATGGTGTAATTTACCAAAATGTAATGTCTCAGGATAACCCTAAATCTGCCCTAATTTACCAATTTCAAATAATCAATTTGGTTTAGGGAATATCTATAACTGTTTAGGTCACTGCAAGACAGAGTTAGAAAATGTTTACAAGATAATATTATATGACGCTCTCATTTGAATATTTAAAGAAACAAGGAAAGTAAGATTAGTGACACAACTACCTGTCTAAGACCTGCAAATATGTTAGTAGACATTCATAAATAAGGACAACATCATTTTATAAGTAAATTGAATCTTCTTTAGATTTTCCTAATTCATTCTTCCTTGAATATAATGGTCTGATAGGGTGCCCAAGAAACCCTCTACCCTAGGCCGAAGAGCAATACACCCCTTTTGGTCCATGTGGCCCTTGCCATCCATATGGGTGGGGTACCTAGTGAGGCGTCCTATCACCGTTCCCCTTATCAGAACCATTATTACTTAATTAAGTAGGGGACTTGAGGGTGCAACTACAGTAGGGTATCCTGGGCAGTCATTTCCTCTAAGCCCAAGAGCAGTACACCCCTCTTGGCCCATGTGGCTCTTGCCATCCATATGGGTGGGGTACTTAGAGGGTGACCCACACGCCGTTTCCCCTCCTCGTAGGCCCTCAATTCCCTCGTTATGGCTGGTTACCACAGTTAGACAATATAAATATTATTTCATAATGTAGACACATATTCTATCTTCACATATTGAATCGATGACACAGATCAGTAATATATCCATTATGTCATATTTAGCAATATATGATAACTTAGACTTATGCAAATATACAAAACTGTTATTTTCATGACTAATAAATAGAATCATATTGTCCAGTATGAGTAATATTGAATTCTACTGCATATACGATAATTAAATAAATAACCAAATAGGTATACATTTACACTTGCAGACAATGACCATGATAAAGCATATTACAGAAATAATTAGTATAGATCATAGAATATATATATATATATATATATATATGATTGCAGACCATAATTATGGTTAGATTCTACCACAAAAATAACAAATATAAATTATAAACATACAATAATTATAATGTAACTTACCACAGTTTGCTGCTCCCTTTTTGTGATCAGATTTTTCAGAGAATATGATTCTCTATCAGATTATATTCTTTTCTCTACATATATAAAATTTAAATATTTCTTATTTTAAATGAAAAGATACTTACCTTTATTCGATCTGCTGTAACCTTTTTATTCTCCCATAATGTTCTGCAGCAAAAGCATTTACTTACAGAAGGTATCCCGATTTATTCCCTTATTCTTCTTGTTCACCTTCATTCCCCTCTTCCAATCCATCGATCTGCTTGTATCTTCTTGATTTTATTTATTCTCTTAGTCTTGTCTTCTTTCCTTTTCTTCCATCGATGATCTCAGATAATTACTGCAGACTGGTTTTTATTTGTTTGCTGAGTGTAATATTCTGTTCCTTTTTTCTTTTCTTTTTTCCCGTGCCTTCCCTCTACGCATGATTGGCCTTGCCATATATATCCCTCCAATGTGAAAGAGTCACACCCTTTCACTAGTATTAACCTTTACAATCTCTAATCGCAGCCTTCAGTTAGAAAACGCTGTTTTTTTAAGACATATCATTTATTTATTTGCTGCCTTTAATAAAATTGCTGCATATTAAAGAGTTTTCACACCCTTTCACTAGTATTAACCTTTACAATCTCTAATCGCAGCCTTCAGTTAGTAATCGCTGTTTTTTTAAGACATATCATTTATTTATTTGCTGCATATTAAAGAGTTTTTTTGCTCCTTCCAAAACCAATCGATGCCTTTTGCTGGGGTCAAGGTATTTAACTAATGAATTCTATTTGATCGCTGCTTTTTGTTCTGGCTTTTGTTCTCTTTAATAATCTGCCTTATATATATGTTATTTAATGTTTTATATTAATATGTTCATTGTTAATATATTTTAAATAATTATAATTATAATAATTGGGAATCCATGCTTTAGGATTATTATTTATTTATTAAACTAAAGCATAGTCACATTCAGATATTATTAGTTTCTTGTGAATATTTTTATTATTATAATTAATAATATCGATTGTTCAATTTTAAATTGCATCTATTTATATATATATTTTTTGATATTTATTTACTTAGTTATTTGTATTTCAGTTCTTCATATTTGGTGTTACAATTTCGGGGACATGACACAAAACCATATAAACCACTACAAAGCTCTTTGAAGATTGTAAGCATTTGAAAACTCACATGGAACTAGAAACGATGTGTACTGGAGTGGGCTTACATAGAATTTTGAATGTGTGAGCATGTGGGTCTCACAATGATCTGCTATTTCCCAAAAACATTGGTTTGAAAATAGGGAACCAAAATATACAACCTACCATTCTACTTGGAATTCAAATGACAGTAATGGAGGAATTAGAATGCTGTTACAAAAAGAAATGTAAAATGCAAAACCCAAAAATAGATCCTGGGAAAACCCCTGGAGGGGTGAAAAACCTAGTTGGTAGGGGCAGCTGCTCTCTACCAGAGTGCATTACTCATAATTGTAAAGTACAATGTTGCAACCTTTATCAAGCCTATCACTACTTCAGATCTCTACTTTTGAGATACAACATTAAATTCTCTTCCTCTCCTTTGCTTTGTATGTTGGTTCTTATAGAGTGCTGGAAGACTCCCCCTGCATGGAAATTGAAGAAACAGGGTTGTTGAAACTTGAAATGAATCAAATTTTGCTTATTTTAAAAATTTCATTGCAATTACTTCTTTCAAAAATAGGCAGTTTTGAAACTGCTTGACAATTTTAAAACCTTCTCGACACTTTGCAAACTGCCCCAAAATTCTTCAAACCACCAATGACAATTTCAAAGTTGCCACTATTGACAGTTTTATTCTTCATCTTTTGAAAGCCATAACTTTTGCACACAAAATTGAAATGAGGTGCTGTTTCATTTTGAAATTGCTTAATTTTTTGAGATGAATGTGAATATGTAAACATATTCAACTTTTTATGCCATATAATCATAGTTTTTGGCCTTGCAAAATGCTGAAGTGCCTTTCCCCTTAAGGGTGGGCTTTACTCTTAGAGAGCTTTTGGTACCACAAAAGCTTACTTATGAAACTTAGAAGAATTTTCTCTTTCACTGGAACCTCTGTGTTGAAGTGAATAGAAAAAGATTCCCTCACAACTGCCTATCCATACCCCAAGGTGATGCTCCACGATAGGAGGTCATGGTGCTATCACACTTTTAACCTTGTAATGAGGATTAGAGTTTCCTTGGTGTCCTTGCCATGATTCTTAATGGTGATCATTTGCATTTACAACTTATGCTGCTAGCTGAAACTCTCCATGCTGCAACCCCTTTTGATGTTCAAAACATGCTACAGTTATTGTCATGGGTTAGGAATGATACCATAATAATGCTATGATGGTTCCTCCCTACTACTTGCTACCCATAGTTGAAAAACTCAGACTTGGCAATAACTCGGCAGGCTCAAAAATTTTAAAAGTTTGGGAAAAAACTAAGCAAATTTATTGAACATTTGAAAATATTTTGGGTCACACTTTGTCATCCATCATCAAAAAGTAGAGAGAGGGCAAGAAAAATAAATATAAAATGACAAATTACAAATCTGTGTTACCATTTTACATTCTCCTCTCTTACTCCTTTTCCATTGGCATTATTACAGTCAATTTTTAGATTGGTATATAGTCAATAAACTTTTGAACTAAAAAAGTTGTGTAACATTTAAACTGGGCACAAACGTAGGGTTTTAAATTCTTCATTCTTACTAGGCTATGTTTGGATAAGGATCTAAATAAACACAAAAATAATGCTTTTTGAAGAAAAATCATTCTTATACCTGAAGTTTCTGTGCTTAATAATGTGAGCAGCACTACGTATAATGAATATTTATTGGAGCTTTCATTTTATGTAGGATAGTTTGATATTATTGTTGAATTATTTTGCAATGAAGGTCCTCTTGTAGGTCTTACGAATGGACTTGAAAATCTGCAGACAGACATAACGTAATCAAGAAACGCAATATAGTTGTTTGGTCAATGGTGTACAATTGATGAAATTGTTCTGTATAGACAGATATAATATAGTCGAGGGCCGCTATGATGAGCACATAGTTATACTGAGAGCGGGGGGGGTGGGTAGGGGGTGAATCAGTATAACATAACTTTTACTTTTTCAAACTTAAACCATATTTAAAACTTGATCAATAATAATGACATCATTTAAATAATCATGCACATAAGAACACGATAACACACGATATTTACGTGGAAACCCTTACGGGAAATAACCACGGAAAATTAATGCTTTTATATAAATTCTTTTGTTTAAAATTTTTGTAGGCACCAACCCCTCATTCAATTTGTGAGCACCAACCCACTGGAAGCACCAACTCCCCCAACTGAATTCGTAGGCACCAACCTACTAGAGAGATACCGATATCTCTTTTAGGAAGCACCAACTTCCAAAGCAAAGTACCACTCTCTATGTTGCTCCTTCAACAGATGATGGACATTGTGATTCCTTCACCAAATCTGTATAAACTCCTCTTCATAAATGCTTCACAAATCTGCATAAACTCCTCTTCATTAATGCTTCACACATTTTCATAAACTCTTCTTTATAAATCTGCCATAAATACTTCACAAATTTGCATTATATCTGCTCATAATTCTTTTAATATATCTGCACATAAGATCTCATAAGTCTTCTTATCATTCTACCATAGATTCTTCATATAAATCTTCCTTTTAACTTTTCACAGATCCATCTAAAAATCTGAGTGTATTCTTCTTAAAAATCTTCTCTTGGATCTGCTAGTGTATTTATGATATCACTTTTTTACTCAATAACACACTTCACCACTTGAATGATCTGCCTTTATATCTTCAATGTTTCTATGAAAGGATTCAACTCTTTGAAATGGATACAACCATTTGAATAGTCATGTATATCACTAACAAATCTGCCTTAATTCAATCTCTTAATCTGCTGTGTATATGAACTTGTTTATTTCCACTCTATTTCCACTCTTACTCATTGAATTGCTGCTCCACTATTCCATGTTTCATCTTCTCATAATTTATTCATATCTTTTATATCTCCACATTCCACATTCCACTCCACACGTATCTCCATATCTTCCTATGATTCACAATCTCTATTTATGCCTTCCAAGAGATGTATTGTTCTTTGAAAGACACACCTTTTCGCACATGAAGTACCTTCTCCAAGAGAGACAACTTATCAGAACAATAATTATATTTATTGTTAAATGAATCCTCCATTTAATATTCAAATTGCATCTCTTAATGAATTCGCACTCTTTTGTTTTGTAAATACTAATCACTGCCCTTTAGAACATAGTCCTCCTTCAAGAATAGTCACGTCTCCTCCATACAAGTTCCCTGCCTTTGTTTATTATTAACAAGCTTTTAATTGTTAAGATCGCAGCCTTTTATTTTACTTTCGTCTTATACCTTTTTTTTGTCTTATATGTTTTTGTATTTTCTGTCTTTGTCTTTAGCGCTGCTTTTGTTGAATAGCTACCTTACCTTTATGAATCGCTGCCTTTGTATAATCATATCTTTAAATATAATCGCTGCTCCTTTTTTTTGGTCCTATCTGATCTGTCTTTTCCTCAAAATTGCTGCTGTTTATTATTTTTTCAAATGCTTCTCTTTAAATAAGGATCGCTGCCTTTTTATAGTTCTTTTTTGTCTTATTCAATTTCGTCTCATATGGAATTTTATCCTTTTCTTAATTTTTTCTTATCTGTTTTTTTTGTATTAATATAAATGCTGCCTTATAAAGAATTGCTTCTTTGTGAATGATGATAACTGCATTTTAACAAAGACAGTTGCTGCTTATTCAACTATTATCTGATCTTAATTTTAGTGATAAGCAATCAGCTCATGTCTTGCTTCATTCTAGAGTTATATTTCCTTCCTTAACCATTCCTCATAAATACCTCTATCTTGATATCATCCTTCTCCTTATATCATCTTCACTCTTACTCTTAGTCCGATTTCCTTGACATCAATGACAACTTTCTCATCAATGATAATATGCTTAGACAAAAAAACCCTTCTTGACATGACTTTGAACTTAATGACAACTTTGTCTTCATACCTTTGACATTAATGACATTATCAAATTGTCTATATACCCTTGATATCAATGACAACATTTCCAACATGCTGTGGTACCCTTAGTCGCTCAGTTTTATTTTCATGTCACAAAAAGAGACTAAAACCCTTCAAAAAATTTCACGTTTCGTATAAAATCGATTTAAATTTTTATATTTGATTTGGACGAGTTTTTGATGAGTTTAGGACAAAAAATTTGCCTTTTCACCGCAAGAATCTAGAAAACTCGGCGACAAGTTTTTGGGCGAGTAACTCACTGCCATTTTTGACGTGAGTACTTGCATTTTTTTTCATTTATGCTTGCTACAATGGTGGTAAATTGATTTAAACAAACTCCCTCACATGCTCTTGGTGGAAATTATGTGATGGTCAACACTTAAGTACCCTGAGATAGAAGATAGTAGTGCTTGTGTACTTGGGCCTCTTATGTTAGATTTGGAACAAAACTACCTCACATCTATAAAGTGATGCTCAACACAAATAGTGTGATGAGGTAGGAGGTAGTGATGCTTTATTCTGCTGTTTGATTAGAACAAAACTCCCTCACTGCTCAAATGATGCTCAACACAAATAATGCCAAGAGGTAGAAGGTAGTGAAACCCAACTCTGGGTCCCCACCATAGAGTGTGATGAATTCTCTAGTGGCAACTTACTCAACTCCTTGCACTACAGTGATTGTTATGAATCATGCTACAACATACATTGCTGCCATGAATGATCCTTCCTAATACTTATTGTTGGCGTAAGAACTAACACCTCTGGAGTGTAAGTTTGTACGGACAGCTATGCACACTACGTAATGAGTGCTCTTCAAATTAGGAGGGGAAGCTCCCTCGTTGTGCTGGAATGCATGAAATAGAAAACTAAACTAATGTCCTATCTTTTTGTTCTCAGCTGGTAGAGGCACAAGGTTAAGAAAACCTAGAACGTTGCAGCTAAGTATTTTCTGGTTTTGCAGATCATCTAACTACAACTAAGCTAACTTCTTTAAATCTATCCAGTTTCCTCAAGAAACAAAGCATGAGGAAATGGAGCAGGAATGTATTATACGATAAACTTCAGGTGCGGGCTCACAACATGAAGGCAAGGGAGGCGCAACTATTTGCTAATCCGGGAAGAAGTTTATTAAAACAAACAAATAAACGGTAAACCTGGTACAGCTTCACAACATGAAGGCAAGGTAGGCGCAACTATCTGCTTGGCTGAATGAGTCTACTATCACACACATCAAACGATAAGCTTTAAGTACAGTTTCGCAACATGAAGGCAAGGTAGGCGCAACTATTTGCTCTTCTGAATAGGCTTATAATCAACAAAACAAAAGGTAAGCAACTGGGACAGTAGATTGTATAGACGCAACACGCATGCAATAACGATCAAACCAGCAACCCCATTTAACTAAGGTCGAATAAACACCATGACAATAACATGAAGGCAAGGTAGGCGCAGCAATTTATTATAACAGCAATTACTCTTTGAACAGATACAATAATAGCAATACTACAGGCAAGGTAGGCGCAGCATGTATGCTATCAAGCAAAAGTTAAATTACAAATGAGCTTAAAGCTCTTATTTATAGACTTCAAGGTGTAGGCAACCCTAAAATCACCTTGAGTCAACTAAAGTCTTGCAATGCATGCAAGATCTTATTCCCAAACCCTAATTGAATGAAACTATACAGTTAACTGGAAAACTATCATCAGTTAACTGAAACATCTAATCTAAATGGACAAGGTGCAACATGCATGTCCTTATTGAAAGCAAGTCAACTGGAATGCTATCATCAGTTGACTGAAAGATCTAATCTAATCTCCAAGTATATGTAGATGTTTCCAAGAAAGACATACATGCAATGTATAACAGCAAGTTAACTCGGAAAGAAGCCTCGAGTTAACTACTTCTGATGACTCATCATTGTAAGCAACTGCATGGTCTAACTGAACGTCTACTCCAAGTTTATCATCTCCTCCAGGAATTTATCAATAGTATCATCATCTGGCACTTTGACGCTGTCCACGATGATTAACTGCTTGTCCAACTCTTTGTCTCCATCTCGGATCTCCCTCTGACTATCTCTAACCTCTGTGGTCACCTTTTTGAAACTGATAGTCAGCATTGTAAACTCCTCCATCTTGGACGCCTCTAGTCCTCCACATAGGTTATCACGAACTAATTCTTCGAACTCAGCTTGAACTGCCTCTAACTCGGCGTAGGTACCATCCTCATGCCGATAATGACATGGGATCTGAGTGATGTACTCGCTGATGAAACGAAGAGCTACAACAACCTTTTCCTGAATCGTGTTCATCTTAGCAGAAATCCTGTCATATGTCTCCACCCTGCAAAGATACAATTCTCTTCAAGTGAAGACCTTCTTCTGATCTCCATCTGCTTCAATGGCGTCATAGATTCCTGCAAGCTGTGATATCAAAATCAGGTCCTTCGGCTTACGCTCGGCTATGCAAATCTCGATCTCCTGAATTCTCTGGCGAAGACTATGTGCGTCAACCCTCAACTGATATAGCTCTGTGAGGAGGTGTCGACCAGCAACAATAAAGTCTTCAATCTAGGTATCCAGTAGCTTTCCTCGATTAACCAAGTGTTGAATCCTCTGCTGCTCTGCAGCGGTTTCTCGAAGTTGTGGAAGTAAAGGTGCTTGCCCCTTGTTGCCATGAAGCAAACCCGAGATGTACCTGCGAAGTTGTTTGATTTCAGCCTTGAGAATTGCCTTATCCTCACCATCTTTCATGACGCGCTCCTCTAGATTACTCGCGACGACTCTGAATAGATTCACGTCGGTGTGTCGAGTATTCTTACCCAGATTAGTTTTGACGAAGGTAAAATCACCAACATCAACTTCATCCAAGTATTTGTCTTTTGGAGGAGTAGCAACCTCTATGACGATCTCTGCCTCAAGATTCTTCTCAATATTTATCTGCTTTCTGGCCCTCTTATTCAACCTGTTCTGATAGGGCTCACCAAACTCAGACAAATCAAGATTATATGAAGGCATACGCCTCTCCCTCTCCAATGACTTCTCGAGCCAAGATGAATAAGGAATACTGTCCTCTCGAGGTGGAGTCGTTTCTACTGTATTAGCTGCTGGCAAATCCACTGGTATGCAGGTCTCATGTATCGAAATCTCAGGCTCCGAATCAATATCTATGGGAGATGAGTGCGCTGAAAAAGGTGAACCTGGAGATGACAAACCGGCCTCAGTCTGAATAACTGGTCCGATGAAATAACTGGCTCTAGAAGTACTGTCTCTGTAACTGGAAGTGTTGGCTCTTCTCAACTGGAAGTGTTGGCTCCTTCTCAACCTGTTTCCTTTTGGTGATGCTTTTTCCTTTTGAATTAATTCCCATCTTAACCCCTTCAGGCGGCCTCATAGTAACCTTGACTCGAGGTTTAGCTCTAGAAGTAGAAGGTAAAGAAGAAACTACCATTGCTGGCGGCTCTGTAACTGGGATCACCCTTCACTTCCGCTTGCTCTCAAGGAAGTACATGGTGGTTTTGATAACAGACCTAGATAAGTCTTTCACTGAAGTGTTAAATGGAACATACCAATCAGGTTGGCGAAGTGGCTGGCGAGCAACTTGGTCTCTAATGAATGAATGAAGTAGTATCTCGCCATCATCATCAGACAAACCTTCCACATCCTCTGATAAGAAATCAGCAATCTGTGGAACAGTAAGCCTACAATAATGACGACGGCGCACCTCAAATTCATCCTCACAATTGACCCAAAAGTCCTCAAGTGTTGCCGAATGTGAAACATTTCGCTCCAACCTTGCTGAATAATGACCCAACGGATCATAGGCACGCTTCTAAGGAAAACACCCAAGCTGAAGTTTCTCTAACTCGCGTGCCATTAACTTGCAATCAGCAACTGTTTTGCATTTGTAAATACCTAACTCAAACGGAAAGGTGAAAGCTGGCTTATGTCGATTGCGAAGAAAAGTGTGAACCTCATGTGCCTATCTCATGAACTCCATGAAAAGAACCTTATCCGATGGGTACCTCGGTAGCATCAGAGGCTCTCCTGTATATCCATATACACGAATATATGTGAAAGTAGGAAATTGGATAAACCAATCTGCCCAACTTTCCATTGTTGATTGTGCCTCTGTAGAAATCCTCACATGCATCTTGTTATCTAAATTTCTGACTGTTCTCATAAGAAAGTGATCATTCACTGCTGTAAAGTCCTGTTCAGCTTTCGAAAACTCCAACTGAGGGTAGTATTCGTACACTCGCTGAACACCCAGAACTCCATCGGTCTTTAATAATTTAAAGCTGCCTTGAAATGCAACTAAGTAAACCAGAAAAGTTACCATATGGAATTCGTGAATCTTTAGGAACTCTGTAATCTGCTGGTGAAGACACTCGCTGATAAACATGGCCCAGTCAAATGTTTCTTTTTTATCAATAACTCGTGAGATGAGGTAGAACATCCATGTTCGGAAAACACTTGCGTCTTCAGAACCTGCTAACCGGTTAAGGAAAGTTATCAAAATAGCAATCTCGTCCTTGAAATCTCCACGTGCAATCTTCCTTGGCATGTTGGTTTTCTGAATTTTCAACCACCGTTGAGCTACTTTCTTCTGTGATCTATCCTTGTCCTCCTCCCATATTCTGTCACAATCTGAAATGGATACAGCGAAATGATCTGAACGTGGAGGAATAGAAAAACATTTTTCTACATCCCTCGGCTTCAGGCTACAAATAATCCTTCCATCTGTCGATCTGATTTGTCTGGTAGACGAGTCATAATGCTTGACACAAGCAAGTACGAACTCAAGATCAAAGACTGAGATAGGAATGGACGCCGCTGCAAATATCCCTGAACGTTCAAGATTTTTGATTGTAGTACTGCTGATACCCTCCAATGAGTTCAGATTGACGATGGGAAAAACATGACTTAAGTCGGTATCGGTAGTTTTCAGAAAGTTATGAAGAAAGACCTGTTTGGCCTTATAATCTATGGGATTATACTGCATTCTGAAAAACTAGACTTTTGACTGTAAAGTCGGGTATGTTTGGACAACTTTGGAAAAACTGAAAAAGCTCGAGGATAGGCTAAAAATAGCAAGGGGAAGTGAATTTTTTCGAACAAATTCTAAGATATGGGTTTTGTGCAGAATCAAATTCTAATGCAACCCAGAATGTCAGAATTTTGAAAAAATGGGATTTAGGCTTGCATGCAAAAGGTTTTCGGTTGAGATTTGAACTGGCAGTTAGGGGCACTGGGGGCAATTTTTCCCGTGAAAATCTGGAACATGGGTTTTGTGTAGAAATGGATCCTAAAACAACCCAGATCAACAGATTTGCGAAAAAACGTGATTTAGGCCCACATGCAAAGAGAATTCTGGAAAAAAAAAACACAGTGCTTCTAGAAAAGAGGCAGCGGGGCAATTTTCACAAAATAATCTAAGACATGGGTATTGTTGTTGATGCTGAAATACTTGAACCCAGATGATGCTTTTCTGAAAAATCTGCCGTTTTCTTTGACATGCGAAGAAAACCTAAGACGAGAATAGAAGAAAGTAAGACAGAAGAATAGAAGTTTTATTTTTTGTTTTCTCTCTTCTTCTGTAAAAATTCGCCTATGCTTGAAGTAGAACTGATAACACCTGCATGCAAAATAGAAACCAAGTCTGAAATAATCTTCCCTTGAACAATCTGAATCTGTAGCTACGAAGAATACTGAAATCTGACACCTGTAGCACCTGCAGATCAATTTTATGCTCAAGAAAGATGTTTCTTGTCAACTCTGATGAAGAATAATGGACGCCATTAGCAAAATATCTTCTAAGGCGTGTGAAATGCATGTCAAGCATTGGAAATGGCGCTTGAAGTACAACTGGTGCTTCAAAACTCACGCATGGCCTATATTTGGCTTCAAACTTAGTTAACTGGATGTAGAACAACCCCAAATTAGGGCGCCACCTTGAAAGACTCTGTCAACTAATGCATGCAAACTAGTTTTTGCCAGTTATGACTAAAAATAGGTAAAATAGAAGTCGACATGCAAAGAGTTTAACTGAAGATCTAAATTTGGTAAATTGAAAACTCTCTTCATGCGCACTTCTACTTTTGAATTTCAAAAAAGTCAACCTTTGACTTTAGGCGTCCTTCCTTACTTAGACATTTTCTGAAAATTTAAAATCTAAAACCTCAAACGAAGCTCATGTTCGATCACTGATTCTGGTTGACTGTCACGTCGGATCAACTAGCTGACAATCTCGATGAAGAGCAGGACCAAATCTGACAAGAAGATTCCTTGAGGTGGCAATTCAAAATTCAACCATCTTAGGCTTCCAAAAGATGGGCGCCCCTGGCCTCCAGGGGCGCTTTTGACCTCAGTGTTAGAATATTTTCAGGCATTTTCATCATTTTCATTGATAACTTGACCATATTTCACTTGACGTTTCCCGGTATTCGACAAAACTTCAGAACGCGCCGACTGGATCACTGCGGAGCAGACTGAATTCTGAGTAAAGGCTCCTGATGAACACTTTATATAAAAACATCATTTAACCTTCCTAAATCATGGGCGCCCCTGGCCTCCAGGGGCGCTTTTGCCAACCATGTCAACCATTACTGTAACCGACCAAGAATTACTTAACTTCCGGCTGCGGATTGCCAAGACATCTTCTGAACTGGCTGAGACAGGGAACGGAAAGCTGAAGCTGACACGAACGAGACGAACATCTGAAATCATCAAACAGATTTCATTAAAGGTCTTAAAACCTTGGGCGCCCCTGACCTCCAGGGGCGCTTTTGTCCTTTCTGAATAGTTTCTGATCAAGTCTGGAACCTCAAGTTTGACCACTGATGGCGGCAACTCGGCAACTCAGATTCACCTGCTGACAGATGCATCGCAGAGCTGGACCAAAAATAGAAACAAACTTCCTGGGTGTCACTTGATCAAAAGACTTCATTTGAATCTTCAAAAAGATGGGCGCCCCTGGCCTCCAAGGGCGCTTTTGCTCTTCAAAGTCATGTACTTTGCATTTCCCTCATTCTATATTAAATTTTCGTTTTCAGGCGTTTTACTCCTCCGTCGGACTGGCTGGCTAGCTCATTGCGAAGCTATCAGGAAACTGAAGAAATCATCTTGGTAGAAAATCTCACAAAAAGTTGAATACAGCTTCCATAATGATGGGCGCCCCTAGCTGAAAGTGGCGCTTTTGACCTCCAGACTTAGAATATTTTCAATCCAGACTTAGCCAATTTCACAGTACTTTTACCTCATTGAAAATCTCCTCCGTCAAAAAGCATAATTTTCAACATCTTTCATCGTAGAGTGTTCTTCTTTGAGTTTCAGGCTTAGATATTAACACCTGGTACTGGCCAACTGCCATTAATGACCTCAGAGGTCCTAACTTTTCTCCTGAAAAAGTTATAACTACCCACCAGCCTTAAACTGACTTTTAACTGAAACTGACTTCATCACTGTGATCCTGATGTGAAATAAGCCAATCAAAATTAATTTCAGCCAATTCTGACAAGTTCTTATTTTTTAGGGTTTCGGGCTAAAAATAGACTTCAGAAACCCTAATTTTCAAAATTTTCAAATTCTACCAGTATCTTCCTGGCATCACACTGACTAAAAGCCCATACTTTATTTGCCCAAAAACTGAGTTTTGACCCCACTTTTACAAGGTTTAAACCATTTTAAGCAAAATGCCTTAATGAAGCAAAAATTTTGGTTTGGGTACAACACTTATCAATGAAGGTCTTTATGCAATGCCTATTGAAGCTATTATAAAGGAGTCCTTATTGCATTTATGTCAGTGTTCCACGGAGTTTCGAGGACGGGGATGGGGGGACGGCGGGGGACGCGTTTCCGAGATGGGAGACAAGGGGCCTAAGTTTGGGGACAGCAGGGGGATAGTGGGGGGACGACAGTGGGGGGGGGCTGAAATACATATAGTACTTGAAAAATTAGTCATAAAAAGATGTATAACAATATAATTATACAACTGTAGAAGCCTAAGGAATAAGTAAAGTTAACACATAAAAACAAAACTTAAAAGTTTAAAGTTTAAACACAATAACACATTGCAATGATATATCATTTCATTGAACTAGTGAACCACTGAACATTGAAAATCAAAATGAAAATATAGACGTTGGAAAATGCAACAAGAACTTGAGTTTCATAATCATGATTCATGAATCATAATTACAATCAAGTATCACTGTATCATCAATGTTCAAACTTCAAACTTCGAAAACAGAGTACAAAATAGTAAATACTAATAGTAAATGGCTCCAGGCTAATGGCCTGATGCCTCTCGAAGTCTCCCAAAAGTTTCCCTAGAGTTTCCTTGGGTGGAGAAGACGTTTGGAAGTCTCCCAGAAGTTTCCTTGGAGTCTCCCATGCAGAAACGTCTCCCTCCAAGAGGAGACTTCGAGGGGACGGCGAAGAAACGTGGAGATGGCAGGGGGACGGCGAAGGGACGTTTCCTAGGCGTCTCCCTGTCTCGGAAATGGGTGGTTTTTCCGGGGGGACGTGTCCTCGTGGAACACTTATTTATGTACAACGAAGGCAATACATTTTGCACTGTTTACTATGAATTTGAAAATTGACTCACCATCCTACAACTATGTACATGCTTTAGTTATGACAAGATTTTTTGCTCAATACAATAATGAAATCCCACCGTTATATTCTTGGATGCTCCTGTCCCCATCTTGATACACAAGTTGCTTCCCTTGTCCATAAGTGGAGATTGTTCCCTCTTCTTGCCATATCAAACAAGTGAGACATGCTACATGATACAATATCTACATTGCCATGGAATGAAAATATGCATGCTTACAACACCTAACAACATGCCATATTGCTGCCCATGCTCAATCAATAGAAGTATACATGCTTACAACACCCAAAAACATGTCATAGT
The DNA here is from genome assembly GCA_007115665.2 of Sequoiadendron giganteum. Classification (NCBI taxonomy): domain Eukaryota; kingdom Viridiplantae; phylum Streptophyta; class Pinopsida; order Cupressales; family Cupressaceae; genus Sequoiadendron; species Sequoiadendron giganteum. Next base: position 29,979,149 of record CM021109.1, on the reverse strand, counting down.
GCTGTTCATGTTATCAATTCCATGCTTTACCCCTACTTGCTCATACAAGTGGAACAAAACTGAACTTTCGCAACTATTTTTGCCACATACATGTTTACAACTAGCAAAAATGTTTCTTACAAGCTGTCCATGTTGCTTATTTTGACTATGTTGCTAGAAGATTCAAACCCTCATGCAACAAGCTTCACACTATCCTTTATTGTTTTCAAACAAGTGGATGTGATAACTTTTGTTTAGTTTGCAAGAAATGTGAAGGCTGAAATTTCCCTTTAGGTAATGCATTTCCCTCTTGCTTGTCCTTGCTTTTTTTCCAAGTAGATTTGTTTATCATGCATACTTATAGTGAGTGTAACATACTCCTAGCTTGCTCTATAAGTGGAGTTAGCAACTTGAACACTACCCACTCCATAGGAAAAACTTGGATTGCTAATCAAATGGCCGTACAAATGAAAGAAACACACTCTTAACTCCTATTCCAACCAAATAAATGTTCTATCCAAGCATCAAATGACATACCATCATGTGAATTTTTCTCTCTTTGAACTTGGTGTGTTCAGTATACTTCTCGTCCCCAAGTGGCCGCTCACTTTTCTTTACCATGCTTTGGGTGAGGTGTTGGATAGAGCCTCCAACATTTGCCATCCAATGTCCTCCAACATTGAACGCCGCATCTTTGTACTCCATGAAAATCTTGAATGCCGTTGCCTTCGGTACGGGATCCTAGTCATCACTGACGAGGATTGTCTTAGGCTTGTCTTCCTCTCTGATATTCACCTTCTTTAATGTTGGTTCCTTGTACTTGATGAATTTGTCACGTTCAAATTTGTGGGCTGGTGTATAGTCTAGTTCTGCTACCCCTTCCTTGTATTCTCCGTACTCAGGTGGAAATGTCTCGCTGGTCATACCCTTGTCTTCTTCTTCCTCTACCTCTCCAACTTGCAACATGTTGCATTCCAGGTAGAACACCTCATAATCCTCCATTTGCCAATGAAATAGTCCATTCAACAAGCTTGTCTCATCCTCCGAGCAACTCTCGAGTTCAAGTATGCCCTCATCGTTCGACTCCATCGCCTTCCTTTCTTCGTCCATATCTGACTCTCCCCCATTGGATTCTAATCCGAAGGATGCCAATTCTTCACTAACGACTTGGTTCTTCAAGTCGATGATGTACTTCCTCCCATTGCTCTCAATCGAGAGTGTATTTCGTTCTAGTTATGATTTTCCTTGGCAGCAATAAGCCGTCCTCTCCTAAGCAATGCGTTGTACGCCTTTTTCTGCAATGGGATGACGACAAAGTTCAACAGGAACTACTGTGTGTCGAACAATACTTTTTGTGCCATCAGTGTACCGAGAGGTTTGCTACCATGTTGATCTGTGCCTACCAGATAGAATGTTGGGGGCCAGAGAGTTGGCTTTCCCAGGCACCTCTAGGTTTCTTTTGGTAGTACGTTCACTCCAGAGCCTTCGTTGACGATGGTATTGGAGAGTTTCCTCCCCATGATTTCCATTTGTACAATGGCAGGCTTCCTCTTAACGTTCATCGTGAGTAGCATTGGGTCTATGGCCTCTCTTGCCAGCTGAGCCATACTCTCAGTCAGACCCTCCTGACGGTTTTTGTTGTCTTCAACGACATTAGTAAGTGCTACTCTCAGTTGGGCATCACCTATAGAAGGTCTATTACCTTGATAGGTACGGTTGTGTGGAGCACCTACCGTACGATGTTCTTCTCAGACTCCAACTGCAATGACGTATTGGTTACCTTGGAGATTCTTTCCTTGGCCATTGCCTCTTCTACTTCCGCCCTAGCCTCTTAGAGTTTTTCTTTCTCCGTACGAGGATCTAGATAGGTAGCTTTCTTCGTCTGTGCCCTTGTGATTGCCAGGACCTCCTTGTTGGCTACCTCCAACATATTTATGCCTTTTTGCTTCAGACAGTCGGTGTCTTCGTGATCGCTCAGACCACACCATTTGCACAATCTTGCCCCCAAACTTTGGCCATTCTAGCATTCCTTGGCAAAGTGACCGCATTCATTGCACTTTCGACACTGTATCATGGGTTTGCCTTTGCTATCATATTGTATCTTGCTTCTTGGTGTATTGGTATTGCTTCTTCGATTGTTGCGGTAACCTCTAGGGGATGCATTGTTATTCTGAGGCTTCGGCGGTTTGGTCGGAGGGGTTGACTATTCCCCTTGTGCGAAGAATACTTGCAAACTCCTTGTTTTAAATTGCACAAGCACTCCTTGATGGAGTGCCCCATAACTTGGCAGATGTCACAAAACAATTTTTTTGGGTAGTTCGCCTTTGTATGACCTTCCATTTTGCATCCAATACACCATATTTCTTTGGACTCCTTCGAACTCTCCTTGTTGGCCTTCAGCTCCAACATCCTCATCATATCTTGTTGGAGAGCTTGTACTGTTTTTTATTTGTCTTCGTTGCTCTCCTTCGTACTTTCATTGTCATCTATTTTCTTCTTTCCCCGAGAGGATGTCTTATTTTCACTCTCGATGTCCATCACTCGATTGTACGCTTCAGCATATGAGGATGGAGGTACGACTTTCATCTTTTCCTTAATGATGGGAGTAGCCCTTCGATGAACCATCGTTTCTTCAACCCGTCGGCCGACTAAGTCTCCAGTTTCACCAACAACTCCTTGAGCCTACGATTATAGGCTCGTACGTTTTCATTCTTTCCCTGTTTCATGTTATATATCTAGGCCACAATCTCATTGTCATCCCTCAGGAGTTTGAATTCCTTCTTGAATGCTCTCTTCAATTGTCTCCACGAGACTTTCTGTACTGCTTCAAGTTTTGTGTACCAATCTATGGGTATGCCTCTTAGCGCCACTAGGAATGCTCTCAGCCAATAATCCACGTCATCCTGCCCATTCGCTATCCATATTGTCTCACAAGTCTTGCAATGTTGTACTAGACCCTCTAACCGATTCCTCATGAACTTTGGCAGCTTTTGCCTCTCGGTTGGCGGAGTCACCATGTTTCTTCCCCGATGCCCTCCTTGTGCGTTAGACCTAATTGGATTGTTTCTCCCCTGACATTTTGCCGCCTCTCTTGCACTCTCGGCCACATACAGGTCAGCAACACGTCCCCTCTCAGCGTCCTCTGCACCTCAAGTCTCCTAGGGTTCGTTTCGATACTCCCTCCGTCCAAAGGTCTTTGGCTCGGATCCTCCAATTCTTGGTTACTCGTCATCCAATATGGACAACTCTCAAATGCGGGTTATACTGTTTTCAAGTTCTTTTAATAGTTCATTTCCATCATTTTAAATTTTTCTTTATTTGCTACAGACGGTGTTCTAAAGGCTCCTTCGTTGGTTTCCTCAACAAGGTTTTGGTGCAATTTAGCAATGGATTGGTTTATTTCATTAATGTCTTCATTCATTTCTTCAACAATTTGTTTCAATCTTCTCCATCAGGTTTTTTGTTCCTTTAATCTGAGTGATCTTCATACTCTTTCCTCGAGTGTTTCTTGCCCGCTTGCTACTCGGCTTTTGTCCTTATTGGGCCATATAGGCATTAATTGTTGGTCGTACGGTCATTAGTTTCCGGGAGTACGCCTTCGACTGGTATCGCATTCCTCCTCTTCCTATTTGCTTCTTTCCTTGTACCATTGTAATATTTGTTGTCTTCGGCATTCTTGGTCACTCTCTGCCCGAAGATCTTGCAATATGATGTAATGACGTGCAAGCAACCTTGGCAATCGGTTGAGGAGATGTTCGACCTCTGGGTTGACGTGCAGTCTGTCCCAGATGACCGACTGAGGGATCTCTCACCTGAGAGCCTCCCTTCATGTGATCCCTCAACGAGATGTCCCACAGGTTCACCAAATCCTCTGTCAGCGTGTCTTCCCTATCTTCATTTTCTTGCATCGGTTCCTTAGCCGGTTGACCCATTACGATTCCATTCTCTCGTCAGGGTGATTTTACCAAGTTCACTTAGGCAACGACACCAAATGTTTACTCGCTGGAATAACTTTAACGTACTACAACAGTAAACGGATAAACTTATAGAACATAGAGCATGTACAGGAATCATTCACGAACACATAGTCAACAGAATAAGATATTGCATTTATTCATCAATTACAGCAAGTACAATAGCATAATGTCATCATCATAATAGCATCCTTTTACCGATTGCAATAAACCCAAGTACATATAGTCATTGGCGGTGGTTGGGAAACCAACCATCGCGACGTTTCGTAACAACCAAATCACTAATCGGGACTTAGTTTCCCGAAACAACATATGACATCAAGTGTACGAATTATTTGCTATTTGACTATAGTTTTATTTAAATACAACCAACTACAGTCAACAACGGCCGACTACTACTACGGCCGACTATGACCGATTTGGCTATGACCAACTATGACTATGACCGACTACAGCCAACTTTTGAATGATTAAAAATCCCAAGTTTTCTTTTTTCATACTGACCCTCATCTTCAAGCTCAGATTGCTAATGTTCTTCATTTCCAGATTGCTTCTACACCTTTTAAGTATTTGGGCATCCCTATTTCTCCTACTTGCCTAAGGAAGGAGTAGAATGGTTTGTTGGATTCAGTTCAATGTCATTTGAATCATTGGACACATAGATATCTTTCTTTGGCTCGTCGTATAGTCCTTAAATTTGTAATTCAGGCTCTACCGATTTATAGATCTATGGCTCTTGTGGCTCCAAAAGACATCCTAAATATTTTGGATCATAAGATGTGACAATTTCTTTGGGAAGGAAATTCAAATAAGAAGAAATGGCATTTGGTTAATTAGGATAAAATCTGCCAGCCTAAAGGTAGAGGTGGGTTAGGTATGAGATCTTCCCTCCTTAATAATATAGCTCTTGCTGCAAAATTGTATTGGAGATGGTGTGTCGAAGATAATTTGTTATGGCGAATATTCTTCAGCTTAAGTATTTGCATCTTGATAATCATTCCTTTATCCCTCGGACGCCAACTCTTGGTAGGGGATCTCAAATGTGGAGAACTTTGAATTTGGGTACTTTAAGTAAAGCTGGTCTCTTTTGGATTGTGCGGAAGGGTGATTATGCTCTTTTTTGGGATGATGCATGGGATCAACATAGCCCCCTTTGTGTGGATTTTTCTGATCTCCTTGAATTAAAATATAAATGTGTAGAAGCTGGTTGGTGTTATGTTTCAGATTTTCAATACGATGTCATACAAGATGGTGTTAGGACTTGGAAATGGAAACCTAAAGATTTATGGCCAGGATTACAATTTCCTCATCTTATTGACGGTCTAGCTCATATTTTAGCTTCTCAAAGAGTCTCCTTGGATAGACATTCAGATTTCTTGGATGGGGTGTGAAAGGTTATGGGATCCATATGGTGTACTCTAGTTATAAAACTCTTATGGGAGAGAACCTGGAAGTTCGGAACTCTAAGCTTTGGAATCGGGTTTGGCATCCTAAATACTCGCCTAAGGTGAATGCTTTCATGTGGCTTGCTGCTATGGATAAATTTTTTTCATTATGATAATCTTCAAAAAACATGGTATTGTTGGCCCAAAGAGATGTATCCTGTGCCTTAAAGTTGAAGAGTCTGGCCAACATCTACTTTTAGATTGTCCATTTACCATTGTCCTTTGTTGATTATGTTGTGATTTGATGGGCCATTTCATAGAATAATTATGAATCTATCCAAGACTTACTTTTTAATGAGCCACGTCCTTCTTTGCAGCAAAAAACCCTTAATCTGTTGCATGATATTGGTTCAGGTCTAATTTGTTGGAATATTTGGTGGGAACATAATCAGCTGGATTTCAATGATACTTCCTAGCATGTTTGTTAGGTTTGGGGTAGAATAATGGCTAACCTGAAAGAGACTTGTCAAGTTTGGATTCAAGATTATCAAGTGAGTTCTTGGTGGGAATTTAGAGTGTTGACGAGACTTGGTATTTCATTGGCTTCTCCTTTGTCTGCTTCTTTCAACAGTCCTCATTTTTCTCAAATTACTAAATGGGTTCGTCCTCCTTCAAGTTTTCTTAAATTTAATGTTGATGGGGCTCTAAAAGGTAATCTTGAAAATGCTGGTATGGGAGGTGTTTGTCGTGACCATACTGGTAGGGTCAAGTTTTGGTTTGCTAGCAGTCTTGGTGATGCTTCCAATAACTTCGCTGAGATTATGGCCATTCGTCAAGCTCTTTTAGTTGCTAAGCTGAATAAATTTTCTTATATTATTCTTGAATCTGACTCCAAAATTTTGATTTGATCATTTCAAAAATAAGTCTTCCTCTTGCTTCCATTAGTGACAGTTGAATGAATGTAAGAAAGACATTGGCATCCTTATTCATGGTTTCACTACTGTTCAATGGAGACATACTAGAAGGGAAGGAAATCAGGTTGCAGATTTTTTGGCTAAATCTGCTTCCAATTGGAATGATATTAAGATTGATACTGGAAGTGATCAGGATTGTCCTATATGGGATTCAAACAGAGCTTTCAGAGATTTTGTGAATATTAACTGCAATGCCTTTCTGGATTCTTGATTTTTGTAGGGGCGCTTCTTGTTGGAGTTTTGGTTCTTGGGGTGTCTTTCCTGCAATCATTGTTATACCATTTGTTAATTGGCTTTTCTTTTGGTTCACTTTTTTTAACAAAGGAAAATATTACTTATGATACTCACAAGATAAATAATCTTTATGGTTGCAAGGACTTATACCTTGGTTATGGCGATTGGAGGGTTCCTGATTTTGTACTGATTATCTGTCTTCAATCCATTTGGATTTTCAAGATTTTTTGGAATTGGTGTGCTAGGAGTCTTTTTAAGATCGGCATACCCACTTTGTAATCTGTTTCTATTTTAATATATTTCTTGCCTTTATGTTAAAAGAATACATAAATGTTGCAATAGTTTTGAAACTGCTGGGGACTATTACAATACCATGCCTTGTGCCAACTGGCAGTTTAGCTACCAACTGCAATACTCTTATTTTCTCCAAATTTCCTTTGCTCTTTGATGTTCCTGAGATGCTCCGGATTATCCCACAGATGTCTCATCACCAAGGAATACTTGGTTGGCTACAAAACCATCGTATGCATGGGATATTGAGTCTTGTACATCTGAAGAGCACAAAGATTTACTGAGAGGGGGGGGTGAATCAGTAAATCAATCACAAAATTTTATTTCTTAATCTTTTCAAACTTTTTACAATCAATTTTTGATATGAACCAATTTCCCCAAATTGATACAACTTTATTGAAATACTATTTTTAAAGTAGGCACCAACCTACAGATTTACACTAAATCACAAATCTAGTAGACACCTGCCTACAAGGAGCACCAACCCCTAATGCAAGGCACCAATCCTTGACTTGATGGAAGTGAGACTGCCTTCAATCTGATCTGCACAAACCCAACTCTCCAATCTGCTCTATGTGATAAATAATATCACCTTCAGCCCACACAAGGAAATGGAAATCTGACTGAACTGCTCTCACTCACACACCTCTTGCAATTCTGAATTGAACCTTATTTTTATATCAATCTTCAATCATTAAGGGTTGCAACTTTTAAAAGCAACATGTCCCTTGATTTAATCGCACCACTTAGTTTCAAAAGATCTGACTTTTAATATTAATTGATTGCCTTTCTTTCTCTTTTGAAAGACCTTTTATCTGAATATGGATCGCACCACTTTAATGTATTAATTAATTTTTTATTGATCTGAAATCGTATCTTCCATAATTAATTTTTGCTTTTGAAAAATCTGAAGTGTCATTGTTTTAAGAAGAATCGCATCACTTCAAGAACAAGACGTGTCATTTCTTTTAGTCGCACCCTTCACAAATTATTAGTAATCAGCATTTTGAAAAGTCATCGCTGTTCCCTTAATTTTTGTCTCTATTCATTTTTGTTTTATTCTAATTTTGTCTTATTCATGACTCCTTATCAATCGATGCCTCTTTAAACTTATGTGCTTTTTCTTTTGTCTTATGCTATATTCGTTGCCTTGTAATTTTTGTCTTTTTCTTATTTCGTCTTCTTCTGATTTGTCTTGTTGCTGCATAGTGATCGATGCTGATTGCCTTAAAGGTATTTAATTTTTGTTTAGAGCAAAAAATATTTGTTATTTAATTCTTTACTTTCCAGATCTGTTCATTAAGCTTTCAGAATGTCTGATCGATGTATCTCTGTTAAACCCAAAACTGATCTTTCAAGGATTCTATGCAACATATAAGTTTCGATGTATATGATAGAGATCCTCTTGAATCTTCTCACTCTCTAGATATTCTTTCTGATCACCAATCTGCTATGGTCTGTGCACTAAATATCTGCCTTCTCTCATTGCTGATCTTTCTTAATTTGATCATTGTACTATCCTTGATGTCCTTAGACATAGATCCCATTTGAGATCAATGATAATGATGAAAAAACTCAATCTACCTTTGACATCAATGACGCAATTCTAACAATCTCTTATATGCCTTTGACATCAATGACAACATTTCCAACAACATCTTCTTGATTGAGAGTGACAATATTTTTGGTCCTGAACAAGTATTTTGATCCAACTTAAAGATCAGGCATAGTTAGTGAGCCTTTTACAACACATGTGGCTTGAGTTAGGCTCCTCCTAGATTGTTGCAGAAAGTTATTACTATCATCTAAGTTACCGGTTCGGTTTTGGGTTCAGGTTCAGGTTTGAGAACCTGGTTAGCCAGTTTGGGAAATTTTCTTTTTGGGGTTTGGGTTCGTTTTGGGTTCGGTAATACAAAAACATATAAAAATCAGAAATATATACATATTTGCAGCAGTAATTAAGTTTAGAATACACCACCATATTAATAGTCAAATTATTCAAAGCTATGTATACTAGTATCATAATCATCCTCAAAAACACTTCATCCTTCTATATTCCTCCTCTTCTGCAATGGAGGTTAACTAGGAGAGATCTCCATCTTTACCCTTGATTCTGTGCAAGATAACCCTACATAACGAGATTATGTAAATTCAGTCTTCCTTTGTGTAGATAGTTGTGGTTGGCTTACTCTAGTTTATTGGATCTGGGGTTGTTGCTCCATGCATTCTTGTTACCTTCTTTCCTTAAATTCCAAAGACAGCACTAGATCCATAAATTAATTTCTGCAACAGTCCATCTGCATACATGGAAGTATTCATACATAGTCCACTTCATCTAGAGGTTTCTTTCCCAACCATTCCTCCCTAAATGTTCCTTTTTTTAACAATTTCTTCATCTAAGTAATCTTTCACCCCATGAAAAGAAATCTCTCAAAAATTTATAACCCACCACATTTGTAATAATATGTCTGTTATTTGTCCTTTTTATTAAATTGATTCCTCACTTCTCCATGTTGGCTTTCTGTTGGCTAGGATCAGCTGATTTGGATTCTCTTTCTAAATTTCCATTGTGTTTGAATGCTTTTTTATATATTTTTAATGTGCTTTAGTGATATGCTCAGATTTAAAGAATATTCTGCATCTAATGGAAGACTTTCATTGCATACACTTTGCTGTGGGTCACAATCCAAGAAGTTCAGTTTGATAACTTCTGACAAACCCTTTGTCAGGTCAAGTTTAATGCACATCCTGGTATGATGAATTATTTCTTCTTCTTACTTATTTGGAGATTATTTTGAAATCTGTTCAATATTTTGCCAATAGTTAAGAACATTGTTTAACTTCAAAGTTTTGGATGGAAGGTTAGGAGACTTACCTATGATGGACCAGAAGCTGGCATGTTTTCAAATGTTTCAATTTTAAATTTTAAAAATCATTTAATATTTCATAAAAATTCTGATTTTACGACAAATCAGGGTCTGCTCTCAGAGATTTAGTTTCTATCCTGCTGACCTGAGAATGGGACTTCATTGTAACCCTTTGGCAAAAGCATTAACCTAGATTTGCTTTTCTTTTATAGGTTGGTTCTCAAGAAAGCAGTTACATGTAGTTTGGAGTGAAGGCCAGAAACTCTGTTCAACATTATTGTATTTATTTTTAGAAATTAGCATTCATCCCGGGTCTGGCAGAATTTCATGTTTTAGAGGCACATATTAGGGTTAGAAGGAATAAAAAACTCTTTAAAAGTCAACAAAGACTCAAAAAAATAATTAAAAAATGCAAAAAGGCATTTGAAAGTCCGCCTGGGCATGAAATTCTGCCTGGGTTCGAAAAATTCAAACCCTGGTCGGACCCACAGTCAGGGTTCCAAACCCTGGCCAAACCCACAGGCAATTTTCTGAACCCACAACGAATTTGGACGAACCGGACCCGAATCAAACCCGAATTGAACCAGGCTTCCCAAGGGCGAACCCGGTAACTTAGACTATCATAATAGACTTGTTGTGTATATTATTGCATTGCTATCTTCTTTAGTGAAATTGAGTAATCATTTGCCAAATGTAGTTAGGCATGGGTGTTCGTGGGTAATTGGCATATTTGAGGTGTCAATTTCAACAAAATCTTGGAAACTTTTAATACATGTTTTCACAAGCTAGTGATAGTAGATAACCCACATTATCCAAATCAATCATGGTACGAGCAATATGAAGTCTGCTAATTTTGGTTGCAGTAAAAGTTACCGTGGAAAGTTCAAGGAACTAAGTTCTAGCTGAGTAAAGCTGGTTTAACATGAAATATGCCAATTTCTAACAAGGAATAAATCCATCACATCTTACCTATTTCACGTTTTACCAATTCATCATGGGTAATTGGCATATTTGAGCTATTAGTTACAAAATCTCAGGAAACTATCAATATGTTTTTTTTCAAGCTATTGACACGCACATTATCCAGATCATAGAAGCAATAATTGTGACTTGCCTCCTAGCCTGACTTTTTTGTTGAAAAAATTGTGATATAAAAACCAAAAATCGTGATTTAAACTGATATAATCTCATTCAAATTGTCAAAAAATGGTCCCAAACCAATAAAATTGCGACTTTGACCCTTTTTTGCAATTTTTACTGGCTCCACGTTTCTTCCTTTATTTTATTTTTCTGAAAACTTTAGCTCTAACCTGATTTTTTTGAAAAAATCTTTGGTTTGCTGATTTATTTCCAAGAATGATTTTTCCTGTCATGATCCTAATCAATCATGATAAGAGAAAAATGAAGCCTGCTAATTTTGATTGCAGTGAAAGCTACCATGGAAATTTCAAGGAAATTAGTTGTTAGAGCTCGTTATACATGAAGTATGGTGCAAGGACCATACTGTAAAGGCTCGTTCTTGTGGAGTGGACCCTTAAAGTTTTCTTTCTAAAGATGCATCCAGACCTTCTCACCTTTAACGTAGCCTAGACTTAAATTACAAGTATTATTAATTTGAACAACCTTTGTTTTATTGCTTCTTATCATGTTAACATATTCATGTTTATACAGCAACTTACCTTTGCAAGAGTAGAATGCAAATGATTTTATGATTTTTATGCCTAGTTTACATGCTTGCTTAACAGAACTTTGAATGACAAGCTGTGTCCTCTATCTATTATGCTTTTCATTCAGGATAAACGACTTGTTTTGACAACTGAAGATCTTTCAATGGCATTGCGGGAGGTATGCATTGGCATGTGCACGCTTATCAAGCATAACAGGAAGTAGAGTTTATTCATTATTTATGAAGCTGCTGTTAGCGCTTATCAAGCATCATAGATAGAAGCAGTAACTATCTTTTTAATCCAATATAAGTGATTCTTGATCTGCAGCTTATTTTTTGTTTGTGTCCCTGGAAAGTGGCTACTAAAATTTTAGAAAGAGAAATATTTATCTTAAATGTGCTTCTGGATGACTCTAATCCACTTCTGGGAATCCTTTCAATGATTTGCAGTATGGAGTCAACATGAAGCATCAAGAGTACTTTGCTGACAGCACGTCTGCCGGGACAACTCCTACTTCAAAGGAGGAATGATATTTCTTGTCAAGATACACACACATCATTCTTCTGATGCTGGTCTAATAGCATTTAAAGTTAAATTGCCTAGTTTTTGGTGCATAAGCGTCTCATTTAAAGGGGAGTTAAACTTGGATCAGATTTGTTCATACATGTATCTTTCCAGAGAAGTTTAGCAACAAGGATAATCTGGCAAGAAGTCAAAGCCTTAAATGGCATGGAGAGTGAAATTACTTGCTTTCCTTTTGGCTATGTTTTCGGTTAATTATGATTTGTGATACTGTATTGAGATATAATATTTGGAGCTATTCTTTTCTGATGATCTTGTATTTTTTCTTAAGAAAATCTACTCTAATGAACTTGTATCCTGTAGAGAGAATGATAAAACCATCCCAAACCAGACCTAAGTTCCCTTATCAGTTTTCTAACCTCACTTTGCATGACTGATTTGTCTTAACTCATTGTAGGACATTAAATCCAAAGATGCATATCTTTGGGTTGGGTACACATGTTGCAAATAGACAGATCTGCATGTGACATCTATCAAGCGCAGGAGGCCTCTCTGGCAGGCATAGGGTGTTCCCTGACATATCTTATTTCTAAAGTGAATGTCTCCTACACGGAAACAAAAATAATGACACACAAAATAAATTAAATACCCTAAGCCTTGGAAGATCAAACGAGCCTGTTGAAAGATTTTTCTCACTCGTTCAAACAAAGAAATTGGTAGGAAATTTGGGGAGCATGTATGGCATGTCAGCATGATTTTTAAGACAGGATACAGCATGTTTATAAATATTGCAGGTTTGGACAGCATTCTCAAGGAACACTACCACATAGCAGAGAATGGCTTGAAAGGACACACAAATTTGCAAGAAACTCCATCACATAGCAGGGGATAGCTGAGAGGTCACACAGATTCGCAAGGAACACTATCATGCAGTAGAGGATAGCTGAGAGGAACAATCTTTCTTTCTTCATTTTTGATTCCATGTTTATCACAATTCATTCTAATTTATTATCAGATGTACCTTGTATACCAAATCCTAATACCGAAAATAACATAATTGTCCCAGATATCTTCATAGCCTCAACACCAATATTATACCCACAGCAACCTGGAGTTTACCCATTTATAGTGTGTGTTCCATAACAAGTTGTACATAAGAATGGTCGTCAATTTGTTTTTAGTGAATTTTTTTGCAGTACTTTTCGTCAATTTGTTTTTAGTGAATATTTTTGCAATACTTTTTATGTTAATTCAGATAATAGTAGCACTGCCTAGAATTGGTATTCACTCAGCAAACCGAAAGTATAAATGAAGTTCAATTAGTTGGCATTAATTTGGGAAACTAAAAATGCTGAAATATTCATACAAGCAGGGGAAAAAATGTTGTTTTTGTTAAATAAGATTTGAGACGCGAAAGATGGAATTTGTTCATCAATTTTGCCCATCACGGTGTATACCTTGACTTGATGCTCGAACTTGAACTAGAATATCAATTACAACTTAATAATTTAAAAATAATAATATAATATTGCAAAACAGAGCCTAGAAAGCTACGTTCCACTAAGAGGGTTTCTTAAACCCTAATGGTTGGGGTTATCACTAAGAATCACACCCATTACGATTTAAAGCCTGAACTTCGTTGTAGATAATTTTAAATCTTAAATTCATAACTTCCCCAACCTTAAAATAAATTAAATAACTTGGAAGGGACTTACCTCTTTTTTGTGCTCTAATTGATTGGGAATCAAATGAATAACAACTCAAGAATGAGTGCCTTGGTGTGTGCCCTGATCGATCCAATATTTGATATAATCAAAATCTTCAACCGTGCACTGAAAAAATCCAGACTTGTATTGTGGCAAAAATTGGAGGAAAATTAAAGTCTGCAGTTGTGATTTGAAAAATTCCATATTTGCAATGTAAAAATGAGGTTAAAGAAGGAAAAAAAATATAGTATTTATTTTAAAAATTAAAATATGGTTTCAATAAATTGCCAAAGTTGGCCTTCGAATTTGTGACCAGATTTGTATTCTTTTAATTTTTTTGAGGCAATCCGATCTGAATTTGATAAGTTGCCAACTTGTATAATGAAAAATCCCAATTTATTTCAGATTTTTCTTCAAGGGCTCATATAGCATTTCAGAAGTCTATGTATCAAGATTTGCAGACACGAGCTCTTCACTTTTTTGAGTATGCCATGAAATATTTGGGAATATTTGGGGATAGGAGCTTTTGGAGTAAAAGCTATACGTAAGTTGGTTTTTGTATATTGCATATTTTTGGTGAATGCTGTCATACAATTAATTCAGCCTTATGGACGTCATTACAATGGTTTTTTTCATTTAATTCCTACAGGCCTCTTCACCGTCTTTATCAAATTAGATGTCCTTTATAAGTAGGATTGATGGACAACTAAGGTTCTCCAAGATAAAGAACATCATGTCTCACAAGAGTTGCGACAGATTTGTGCAGATGAACTAAATTTTTTTCGGCAGCATGTAAAAGGGATTGTCATAAAACCAATTTTTTTTTGGTTTACTAGAATATAAACAGTTTAAAAATTCAATTACCTCTGGAGAAAGTAGAACACAGGTATTGACCTCTGACCTTTGCATGAAGCATTGTTGATCTGCAAACTTTTGAGATTTTACTTCTACAAATCCTTGAATAATGGCATTTAAGTACTAGAACATAACATAGAAGACCAACTTTCACATTTGAAGACAACTAGTAGCTGATCTATACATCCAATTCTACAAATCGAAATGCGTGAATATGCCCATATGTCTTCTACATACCCATTAGAATCTGGTTTACAGATTCTTCTTCAAGTGCTAGGCTTAAAAACGTTGTTTGGTTACCACAAGAAACCATTTGTCCCATGTAAGTTCACCATAACAAACATGAAATGTAATAGAAACAATTGCTCTCACCTAAAATAATGCTTATGGCACATGTTTACTCTCGAGACCTTAATATGGGAAAACTCGTACGTATTGTGGTGCCTCGTGGGCTTGGTACTGATCTCAATCCAAGTGCAAAGAGGATATAGAGCTGTACAAGTGGATCTCTCCATAGAGTTAACTCCAGGGTCTTCAACTATGCTCAATAGCTCTCTAACTATAATAATTATTAAAACATTCTGTTTGGAATGACCTCTCTGAAATGAAAATATTCTTTGAAATGTCTCTCTGATGTCTGTTGCTTTGCAAAATCTATATGCCTCAATTTAAAGACATAATGTCATGGCAGATGGAAAAGCAAAGACATCTACCCTTCCACAAGTTGGGCGGATGGTTGTGTATAGTAACTGCCCACACTTGAAATCGACAAGCATTATTCTCCACATCCTAGTAAGGTTGGTAGTTAGGTTTTTATAACTAACTGTGGAATCCCCATTGTCTGCATCTTTTTGTGAAATATCTAGGTTTTTATAACTAACTGTGGGAACCCCATTGTCTGCATCTTTCTGCGGAATATCTATTTTCTATAACATATAATGTAGTCTTGATATTCCTAATCTAAGTACAATGGATTATATTGTCTACATTGGCTTCACTTTGCCCTTGAGAGTTCCTTGATGATTACATGATTGAGATCCAATACTTGAGAATTAGTGTTGGAACATACCTCTTGTTGAAAGGTTTTTGCTCCCACAAAAAACACCTCAAAGAAAAACAAGATAAGGTTTATATGATGAAGTTTTCATCCTCTTTTCTTCTTGTAATGGTTTTCATCCTTCCACTTATAGAGAAGTGAATGCCTATCGGTATTGCTGAAAGAACTAGTTGTTAAATGGTACCAACACAAAAGTATTGTCCATAACTTCACTTTATTTGTTATGGTTGTTTCACGATGTTTGTTTGTTGCATCTTTATTGCTCTTGCAACAAAATAACACCTTGCAAGCATTGTGATGATGTTTGTTTTGAACCTACATAAAATAATAGTACTCAAAATATTATTTTTAGAGGTCAAACCCTTGAATTAGGGCAACACTATACAATGCTCCTTGTAGAAGAAACCACTCCACATTGTATCTTATATGAGATCCCAAACACATACAATGCGCTTTATCTCTTGTATACTTCTCTTACCTACAATATATCACTCAACTTCTACTATGACCACTCTCCTATACACGTGGGATAATTTTTTTTATAATTAGTTAGTGGGTTGACTTACAAAAGATATCCACCCTAAGCCTTTATTTATTAATATCTAATACACCATAATATCATATCCTTAGGTACATGACATTCCATCGTCCTTAACATGTTTTATCCTCAAAAAATGAAAAAAATCAAATAATAAAATTGTTTCAAGTTAGTACAAATAGGATACAATGTTCTATCATTGACCAGTTATATATGATCTTTGTGAAGGGTTGTGCTTGATGGCCTACCTATATTTCAATCTTGTTCTATATACACTGATTCTATTTAACACCATTATAGTTCCTCCTTTGTTGTTATGAATAGGCATTGCTTGTTTGATGTCACCGGTTCCTATAGTTGCTCCTTTGATTCTATGTAGATCCATTGTGATTGGTCTTGTGAATCCTTGCTTCTCTAGAGTTAATGCTTCCTTGATGTGTAGTACCTTGCCTCCATGGTTGTCTCTAATAAAGATGTGTACATCTATATGGTATATTTTTTATTCTCTAGAACCTTCTTTAACATACTTGATTCTTCAACCTTTTGAGTCACTTTTTTGTTTTGTCTTTGGCTCTTGATTGGTAATACAGCTTTTCTCTTAATTATTTTCTTCATTTTACTCATATTCTCTTTTGATCATTTTGTATATTCTTCTTTAGCTACATTCACTTGCTTAATTTTGCCTTTCCTTTTATCCACATTGTATGTAATATCTTGCAAAGTTATTATTTATTTCCTATACTAAAGCTTCATACATTTTTTTTGCACCTTGATATTGATTGTTTTCAAGTCTCTAATTAAAGACATCCAAGAACAATTGTAATGTTCCCCTTTTGGCAATAATCCTGTCAGTGGCTCATCAGCCTATTCCGGAACCCTGTAGGCTCGTTGAGGTGTTTCAAAGGGTTCCAGTTTTGGAAGAAGCGTGTTCATTCCTCATTATTTACTATTTATAGTAAATACTATTCTTGGCAGTTAGCAGTTGTCAACCTTCAGTTCATCACGTCATTGAAAGTAGTTTTCAGTATTAAGCCTTGGCCTTTTGGAAATATTATTCTAATGGTTTTCTTCATTAATTGAGCAGTTGGTTCTAATTTGCAATTGACCCCTTGGCGTAAGGTATGAACTTAAGTTATTTTAAAAAAGGGGACTTTAAGGGTGGCGCCACATGAAAGAGTTAAAAGGTTTTAATATTAATTCTTCATTATCTCAAAGTGGGGCGTATTTTTGAAGAGTTATATTCTTTTTGGAAATTTGAAGAGACTTGGCTATTGGCGTACCTTCTTGGGGGACTTGAACAATTTCCTATCTTCCTTTAAAAGTGAGGCTTGTCTCCAGCATTGAGACATCCATTATTTTGCTAAAGTTATGTTGTCAAAATGATTTATCATTTTCTACTTCAAGGAATGCTGACCTCCTAGTTCTTCCTTCAATTTTGTGTTTGCAATACAACACCTAGTTGAATTATTGTTGCTTCTCATCCAGACTAGCAGATTGTGTTTCAAGGTGAAAATTTGATGTATTTTCCAGTTTTTACAGTTGTTGCTTGCATACA
Source organism: Sequoiadendron giganteum (assembly GCA_007115665.2). NCBI lineage: Eukaryota > Viridiplantae > Streptophyta > Pinopsida > Cupressales > Cupressaceae > Sequoiadendron > Sequoiadendron giganteum. Next base: position 29,961,545 of record CM021109.1, on the reverse strand, counting down.
GCTGAACGTTGTTTTTGCTCATGGTTGAATGTACAAATTTTGTATTGTTCTAGGCATTTGATAACAAGATTCCTAAGGTCTAGGTGACCATCTCCAAGCAATTTCGGATTTTAATTTGAAGTGTGCATTTTTATAATGAAAAATCGCCCCTCTCAAGGGTCGTACCTTTCATCATTGCATTGGGAAGTGTGTCATGAATAATTGCAGGTGTTTGGAGTTGTTTTCCATGTTTCAACAGGGGCACCTATCTCCCAAATGATCTATGCTTTGATTTCACGCACATCGGAGGTACTTTGATTGAGTTGTGAGCAATTTACAAATTTTCTATAGTTGTTGATATACATTTCTAGAATTACAGTTCACTGATCAGAATTAAAAACAATTGTTGTTTTCTATCTTTCTTCTTCCTTTCTCATTATATTATGATAGAGAGATAATGTATAACAAGGTGCTTGAATATTGGTGAAATTAGCATTGTAAAATTCTAGCCTTCTCTTTGTACAAGCTGCTAACAGTAGTATTGTTTTCAGTTTCATTATTGTTGCTCTATTTAATTAATTTCACACTAAGCACCCCTGGATGCTTTACCGCCAGTGAGGACAATCTATTTGTAAACCCATTCATACCCACTTCAAGTGGAGAATTCCCACGTTTCAGTGGATACCTGCCACAGCAGAAGAAGTTTTAATGTTGTAATCTTTTCCCCCCACTGTTTGGTGGTAGAGTGGAAAGTTCATTGGCTGGTTATCCACCTTGTTATTTCAATTCAACAGTAGTACTCCACCATATGTTAGCACCTCGCCTGCAAAGGGATCTTGAGTGCACATCCTTGGTGTCGAGTTTAATATTTCTCTTTCAATAGAATCTTGTACTCGTTGATCCAGTAGATCCTAGGGATCCTTTGACCATATGCTCGCCCCTCCTCCTTAAGTGGTTTTAGGGCGCATTCTTGGTTAGAGTTCTTTAATGTACGTTTTGGTTATGCTAACCTTAACGGGTGATTGATTCTTGTTGGCGTTTCAAATCGCACCTCTGGAATGCGTTCTGGAAATGGACAGCTATGTGCAGTAAACTGCTCTTCGAATTAGGAGGGGAAGCTCCCTCTTTTGCTGAGTTGCATAAAGAAAAGTAATCTAAACTTAATTACGCCTATCTTTTTTGTTTAGCTGCGAAAACACAAGGTTATAAAACACTAGATGTTGCGGCTGAGGTTTTCCCTTTAATGAAACTAGACAGCTACAACTTAACCTACGCTTAAAACGTTTCCACCCTCTCAAGTAAATGCAGAGCAAGAGAGTTTGGAAATGGACGAGTATAATTTCTGACAAATATACTTAAATAAACTATTCTTCAACACACGTTTTTATGGCAAGCTGAAAAAGAAATCATAAAAGTATTACGGAAATAAGAGATTTTTATTTCAAGGCAGACAACGCACGCTCAAGATTTTATTTACTCATATTTCTAGCACAAAACGAATAGATGGAAACTTGAGATGTTTATATCAAGGTAGACAAAGCACGCTCAAGATTTTATTTACTCAAGATTTTGGAACAAGGATTACAACTTCGGGACAACAAGTTGTAGCAACACGCTTGCAACATGCGATCAACCTAACTATAATCAACACTACAAATGAACTAAACAAGTATTTGCAGCTAAAGAGGCATGCAAACTTGCTCCTTACACAAAGTGAACAACACTAGATGATAACAAAGAGAAGGTACTACGACACTTATGTCTTGTTATCACAAGCACGGTTAAACTAAAATGAGCAAACACTGCTCTTATTTATAACTAAGCAGAGGAGTAGGGAACCCTAAAATCTCCTTGCTTTTACAACTACTGCTTGCCAACATGCAAGCTTTATTTCTAAATCTAGAACAAAATTAAAACATCTAAACCCTAGAAAGCATCTAAAACGGAAAGTGCCAACTCGTGACATTTGTTTTCCTTCTTCTTCAAAGAATGGATAAGAATAGAAAGAAAGCATGAAATAAGAATGGAAAGAAAGCTTGGAAAAAGCTTCTAGAAGATTATCGCTTTAAATCTCTCACATTCGCCAAAAAGCGGGAAACTGCCTCTTTATCAGGAGTGTTGATACTATCTTTAGCTGTATTCCGCTTTTCTAAGATCTTCTCCTTTTTTGCAATCAAACTTAGTGAATTTTTGACCTCTTTAGCTTCTTTCTGAGTTATGTTCTTTAAAAACATCGCTGCCTCAAAAGATGACCCACTGATTGATAACTTGGCGGCTCTGCAACTTTATGCATTCTGACACTTCTCTTGGTTCTCCCCTAGAAGAGTTTTGCACAACTTTTTCTGACGCTTGTCCTTTCGCTCATACCACTCTCTCTGCATGTTCTTCAACTGAGATGATGACATTTTATGTCGATGATGATACTGAAAAGCACTTCCCAACATCATCCATTCAAATAATCGTGATACAACACTTGTTTGGCTCTGAATTCAATGGGAAAGTACTCTATGCTGAAAAACATGAAGATTGACTATAAACTTGACTAGGTTCTGACAAGCTCAGCACAAACCCTAAAAAATAACTTGCTGATTTTCTTCATCAAACAGATGAACATTTTGGATTTTTTTCTAAGACATGGGTTTTGTTTAGAATCTCGTTACAAGCAAACTTAGATCGTCTGTTTTTGAAAATTTTGAATGAAGACTGAAAAAGCAGCAAACCCTAATTTTCTCTGAAAAAGCAGAAAAAGTTGGCATCTGGGTATTGTTCATGAGCACATTTTGGATGAACCCATTTGGTTAGATTTTGAAAACCTTGAAGTTTTACTGAAAAAGAAACCACTTGAAGTTTCACTGAAAAAGTTGTGATGTGGGTTTTGTCCAGAAGAATATTTGAGATAGACCTAGAAGATTGGAAGTTGTAAAATTTGAAGTTTTCTCTGACATGCAAGATAAAAAGCAGATGTTGCAACCTTGAGAAAATTCTCCAAAAATTATCCAGAAGATAGAACCAATATAAACCAGCTCGCTGAAAATTGAAAGCAATGGCCTCCTTCTTCAAAGATCTGATGTTCTGGATGAAAAAATGTGAAAAAGCAAGCCTTCTTGAGTGCTGATCTGAAAATATTATTGAAAAACCAGCAAGTTAAACTCTTGAATCATAAATATAAGGGTTTGAAGTTGCTGCTATGTTTCTCCTTGAAGGCCACCTGCAAGAAAATAATGAAAAATAAAACACAAAAGTGCTTTAAATATGCTTTGCCTTGAGAAAACAACTTTCTTTTGCCCTAATTCTTCAAAACCCTAATTCAAGATCATGTAATGGACTTAGACTTTGGTCTTCAACTTCAATTTTTGAAATCTTCAAAAATTTGACTAAGGCATGAGAAGTTGGGCACCTTTTTTGAGGTATGCCATCCTTTTTTCCATACTTGGCCAATTTTTCACCGTTTTCAACTTCTGTTGATTTTTTTAACCCTGTTTCAGCTCTGTCTCCCGGCTTCCAGATTGATCCGACGAACGAACTGAACGTTGCATCACGGAGCTTGATCGAATCCGATGACATGATTCTGGAGACATCATCTGCTAAAAACTTCATTTAACCCTTCAAATTGTCAGGTGCCTATCCTTGGAAAGGGCGCCCATTTTCTCCAAAGTTAGTCAATTTCATGATCTTCAAACTTTGCTCGTCTTCTAATCTTCAAATGAATCCATGATTCTGGGCGTTGTACTGATCAAAATGACTGGCTGGCAAATTCACTAGATAGCTGAGATGATTCTGGAAGGGGTCCTCTAAATACCTCGTCTTTGAAAACTGACATTTGATGACTCAAAACCCTAGGCGCCCTTCTCCTTCAAGGGTGCCCATAGCTTCCAGTGTTAGTTTTTATTCTGAGTTTTTCACTGTTGCTTTCAACTTTGTCTTTTCTCTCACTTTTTCTCCTCTGTTCACGTTGCGACATCTGACGACTACTGACTCTAACGGACGAGCTGATGGATTCGTTGGAGAGCTGGATCCAGTCTAACAAAGTCATGTTGGAGGTGCCTTCTGCAAATTCTATCATTAAACCTCTTAAAATCTTGGGCGCCCTTCTTCTCCAGGGGCACCCATGTCTACCAGTGTTAGAATATTTTCATCCTTTTTCACTTCAGAGTTCTAAACACCTCTCATCATGGCCCCTATTTGATCTGACTTTGCCGGAAACTGAGTGATCTGACAAGCTGACGAAGACGTCCACTGCGAAGTTGACGAGAACCTGAACAATGTTGCCCAGGAGAGCCAATCCTAACTTCATCATCTGACCTTCCAAAAAGATGGGCGCCCTTCTTATCCAGGGGCGCCCATGTTGAGCAGACTTAGAAATTTTTATGCAATTTTCAACTTTCAACCTCGTTTGACATGCTTTCCTTGTCTCCGCTGTCGAAAATCAAAAATATTCTAAGGCATGAAGGTTTGGGCACCCAAACTGAGCAGGGGTGCTTGGTGTCTCCAATGTTAGCCAAAATTTATCACTTTTCAACTTTTCCAACTTTTCCTCGCCGTTCTCCGTTTCTCCTGCACTTTCATTTTTGATAGCTTCTACTTGATGCTTGAACATCTGACTCTGATACTTGGCAACCGACTGACCTCCATTGATGACCTTGAATCCCTGAAACAGCTTCTGAAAAAGCAGAATAGACCCAGTAGGGTAAAACTGATCTTTTTGTGATTCTGACTACACCAGCCTGATGAGGAAGTATTTTAAGCCAATCAAAACCAGTCTTAACCCTAATGGCCAAACTTTCTATTTTTAGAAAATTTTACAAGTATCCATTTCGTAAGAAACCCAGAAAAAGTTTCTATTTTTAGAAAACTGCTAAAAATAGAAATTTTCCTAAAATTTAGGGATAAAAAACTGAAATCTGGGTATTGTAGATTTGGTCGCTCTGAACCGACCCAGATTGTCTGGTTGTGAAAATTACAAGGTCTTGACCCCCATGCAAGACATGCAAACCTCCATTTTGACCTTTTCTGACAGATTTAACAGTATCTTGACTCAATTCTTCAAAATGCCTAAGTGTAGCAAAAATTTTAATTTTGGGGTACAACAATTCTATTGTAAATGTTTGGTTTAAAAATCAAAAAAATTGAGAGAGAATTTTTCAATGGTATCAGAGCAGAAGTTCCTGCCATCCTGTGTCTACTAGTCTTTCAGTTGACATATGAGTGACAGAGCAACTAGATACTTCATCAGAACTCAGGCCAGATCTCAGTTACAGTTTCCGCTAGTGCTAGAAGCAGATACTTTGTTAGAAGCTTTGAGAGAAACGGGTAAAACAGCTGAGAGAATGTCAAAAGAGTCTCGTCTTTCGATGGAGGAAAAAGATGCAAGAGCAGAAAAAAAGTTTGATAACATGTTAGAGATGATGGCACGTTTGCTGGATAAATTGGATCAGCAAACTACTCAAAATAATATTCAGCCCCAACCAAATCATGCTGGTGAAAACAACAGTAATAGTTGTGTAAATGGAACTTATGTTCCCGGTGGTCATAATGCTTAAGCAGTTAATGGAAGGGATAGAACTGTTGGACAGCATGTTACAAATACAAGAGGATCTTCATCCAGACCTCTCCTCCCTACATTCACTCCAAGAGATGAACAACAACCTGAAATTGGAGTACCTTTTGTGGATGATGCTAGGCAAGCCTATATGGAGTACATCTCTTTACCCCCTGATATGAGAGATGCATGGACCTTTGATCAATTCATGAATCAAAGAAGTAGAAGGCATGGTGGAAGGAATGAACAACGTCCTGCCATGAACCATAGGAATGATTTTCAACAAGCATTGGGTAAGATTACTTTGGACCACTTTGATGGGAGTAATAAGTGTGCAGCTAGAGCATGGATGCAGAAATTAGATAACTATCTCTCACTTAGACCAATGCCAGAGGAAGATGCAATTAAGTTGCCACATTACACTTGGATGGAGTGGCTCATGAATGGTGGACTCATGGTTTGGTTACTCTTGGCCATAACCTCATTCACACCCATGAGGAGTTTACCAATAAATTAATTGAAAGATTTGATACCAGAGATCCTGAGTTGAGTTTCCGAGAATTGGAACAATTGAAACAACACGGATCTTTAGATACCTATGTTGCTGATTTTCAAAGGTTGTCGGTAATGGTGCCTAACATTACTGAAAGAAGACTTGTGATTCTATTTGCGGAAGGTTTGATGGAACCTTTGAAAGGATGGGTCAAAGCCTTTGATCCACCATCATTGGATGAAGCAATCAAGAAAGCAAGGAGCATGGAGTTGGCTGCTCCAAGGCCAAAATTTCAGTCTAAACCATTCAAAAAGGATAAGAAGAAGTTCACTCCTAATCAGCCCAACAAGTATCCACAAAGAATATCTGATGAACTCCGTGATCAGCTCATAAAAGAGGGAGTTTGTTATACTTGTCGTGAACCTTGGACAAGGGGTCACCGTTGTTATGGGAAAGGTAAAGTTCAACAAATGGAGGGCTATTCTAATTATGGATCAGAATCTGATCCACTTGATCAGCAATATGAAACAACAAGTGATGAGGAAGAAGAAGCTCCAGAAGAAGAACCAAAAGCTGGAGATGGTAGTGTTTTTGCCCAACTATCTAGTTTCCAAAAGAATGAATCCTTTCAAGTACGTGGAGTGGTTAGCTCTCAAAGGATTGTTGCTCTAATTGATACTGGAGCAACTCACAATTTTATTGATGAAGGCCTAGTTACCAAAAGAGGATTGAAGACTGAAGACTTTGAAGGATTCAAAGTAATGGTAACAGATGGCTTTACCATATCATTCACCAAGAAAATTCCTAATCTCCCTATGCAATTGGGGAATTATGAGGTGAAGGATGACTTCTATGTGGTAGGCATTGGTGATACCGATGTTGTTTTGGGAATACAATGGTTGCGATCTCTTGGAGAGATCACTTTGAATCTGCAAACCATGGAATTGAAATTCCAAGCTAATGGGAAGAAGGTGGTTTTGAGAGGCATGTCCAATGGAGGGCCACGAATTGTGTCCTTGAAATGAATGGAGAGGCTAACCCGTCATGATCAAGTTGAGTGGGCAGCAGAGTGTATGATCTTACCAGTTGATCCGGTTGTAGAGAAAAGACAATACCCACCTGATATACAGGCTCTTCTTTCTAAAAAGAGCAAGGTTTTTAGCGACATACCTTCAAGAAGACCACTTGAAAGAGGGTGTGAGCATGTGATTGAATTAGAAGAAGGTGCCAAACCTATCATTACTACTCCTTACCACTACCCAAAGAAGCAGAAGGATGAGATAGAAAAGACTATCAAAGAACTTCTTGAGGTAGGGTTCATCAGACCAAGCAAAAGCCCATTTGCTTCAGCAGTGGTATTGGTCAAAAAGAAAGATGGTACAATGCAGATGTGTGTTGATTATCATGCATTGAATCAGAAAACCATCAAGAATAAATATCCTATTCCTAGGATAGATGAGCTTATTGATGAGCTCCATGGGGCCATGTTCTTTTCAAAGATTGATCTTCGATCTGGTTACCATCAAATCAGAATGAGAGAAAGAGATATTGAGAAAACAGCTTTCATATGTCACTATGGGCACTTTGAGTTTCTTATCATGCCATTCGGTTTGACTAACGCCCCAGCAACATTTCAGTCATGTATGAATAAGACCTTTAGGCAGCAGTTGAGGAAGTTTGTGCTTATCTTCTTTGACGACATTCTAGTTTTCAGTAAGTCTTGGGAGGAGCACCTTCAGCACTTGGAGGAAGTGCTTAGCATTCTGGAGGCTAAATGCATGTTTGCAAAGGAATATAAATGCGAGTTTGGGATGACTGAGCTTCTCTATCTTGGCCACATTATCAGTTCTAAAGGGGTCAAAGTTGATCCTGAAAAGATTAGAGCTATTGTTGATTGGCCACCTTCGAAAAATCTGACTCACTTGAAGGGATTTTCGGGCTTGTGCGGGTTTTATAGAAGATTTGTCAAGGGCATTCTCACATGGCAGCACCTCTTACAGATCTCACCAAAAAGGGAGCTTTCCTATAGACAGATAAAGCACAAGGAGTGTTTGATAAGTTCAAACAAATTATAAGTTCATGTCCAGTTTTGGCTTTGCCTGATTTTAAAAAGCCTTTTGAATTACAATGTGATGCTTCAAGAGAAGGAGTTGGAGTTGTTCTTATGCAAGACAAACATCCTATTGTCTTTGAGAGCAGAAAATTGAGAGGAGCAGAAAAATTATACTCGATTTATGACAAAGAGATGTTTGCAATCATGCATGCTTTGTCCAAATTCCGCCAATACTTGGTGGGAAGTAAATTTGTGGTTAAGACTGATCATAATAGCCTTAAACATTTCATGTGGCAAAAGGATTTGAATGAAAGGCAACATAAATGGGTAAGCAAGCTTTAGGCTTATGACTTTTATATCGAGTATGTTAAGGGGAAAAACAATGTAGTTGCAAATGCTTTGTCCAGAAGGCCTCAATTGCAATCACTTTGTGAGATTTCAGCAGATTGGAGAGAGGTGATTGTTGCTAATTATGCAAAAAATTAGTTTACTACCAGCATTATAGAAGGCCATTTGCTTGATGAAAGGTATAACTTGGTTGGTGATTTGATTATGTATAAGGGTAGAATATTTTTGGTACCCGAATCCAAGCTTAAAAGGAATATTTTTCAGTCATTTCATGATGTTCCTCTTGCTGGTCATCAAGGTATGTTCAAGACTTACAAGCAGATAAGAGAAAGGTTTGCTTGGAAGGGAATGAAGGAAGAAGTTGTGAACTACATAAGGGAATGTCCCACATGTCAAAGGAATAAAAATGAACATTCTTTTCCCGCTGGTTTGTTGCAGCCCTTGCCTATGCCAAATCAGAAATGGGAAAGTATTGCTATGGACTTCATCACCGGGTTACCCAAGGTGCAAGGCCGTGATTGCATTTATGTTGTGGTGGATAGATTAACCAAATATGCTCATTTTTATGCTATCACTACTACATTTACAGCAGCTCAAGTAGCTAAGTTATTCTTTAGAGAAGTTTTATGTTTGCATGGTTTGCCTAAGACCATTGTCAGTGACAGGGACAGCAAATTCCTAAGTCTGTTTTGGCAAGAGATTTTCAGATTGAGTGGTACAGTGCTCACTCCAAGCACTAGTTATCACCCGCAAACGGATGGGAAATCCGAGATTGTCAATAAGTGGTTAGAAGGCTACCTTAGAAATTATGTTTCAGGGCAGCAAAGGGCTTGGGTTAAGTGGCTTCATTTGGGAGAGTTTTGTTACAACTCTTCTTATCACATGTCAACTAAGATGTCTCATTTTATGGCACTCTATGGGTATGATGCTCCTAACTTTGTAGACTTGGTGTTTGGTGATAGCAGAGCTCCCCAGGCAAGAGATATGCTTCAGCACAATCAAGGCATCTTAAAGTCACTAAAAGAAAATTTGCAGCAAGCCCAAAATCAGCAGAAGTTGTATGTTGATCAGTAGTGTATTGAATGTTCATTTGAGGTAGGAGACATGGTTTATTTGAGACTTCAGCCCTACAGACAGTCTTCTCTCAAAAAGAGTGGTGCAAAAAAATTGAAGCCACGTTTCTATGGTCCATTTAGAGTCACCAAAAGGATTGGTGAAGTGGCATATGAGTTGGAACTTCCAGCTGACAGCAAAGTTCACAATGTCTTTCATGTTTCCCGCCTCAAGAAGGCACTTGGGCACAATGTGGTAGCTACTTCAAAATTACCTCCTTTAGATGAAGAAGGGCAGTTGGTGTTGCTTCCGGAAGAGATCCTTGATAGTAGGGAGCGGTCCTTGAAGAGGCAAACAATCAAGGAGTATTTGGTAAGATGAAAAAAATTGTCTATTGAAGATGCTACTTGGGAAGGTGAACAAATTTTGCAGCATCCAGCTTTGCAATTGCTTGAGGACAAGCAAATTCGAGGGGGGGCAGACTGTAATGTTCCCCTTTTGGCAGTAATCCTGTCAGTGGCTCATTAGCCTATTCCGGAATCCTATAGGCTCGTTGAGGTGTTTCAAAGAGTTCCAGTTTTGGAAGAAGTGTGTTCATTCCTCATTATTTACTATTTATAGTAAATACTATTCTTGGCAGTTAGCAGTTGTCAGCCTTTAGTTCATCACGTCATTGAAAGCAGTTTTCAGTATTAAGCCTTGCCCTTTTGGAAATATTATTTTAATGGTTTTCTTCATTAATTGAGCAGTTGGTTCTAATTTGCAGTTGACCCCTTGGCCTAAGATATGAACTTAAGTTATTTTAAAAAAGGGGACTTTAAGGGTGGCACCACATGAAGGAGTTAAAAGGTTTTATTAATTCTTCATTATCTCAAAGTAGGGCGTATTTTTGAAGAGTTATATTCTTTTTGGAAATTTGAAGAGACTTGGCTATTGGCGTACCTTTTGGGGGGACTTAAACAGTTTCCTATCTTCCTTTAAAAGTGAGGCTTGGCTCCAGCATTGAGACATCCATTATTTTGCTAAAGTTATTCTGTCAAAATGATTTATCATTTTCTACTTCAAGGAATGCTGACCTCCTAGTTCTTCCTTCAATTTCGTGTTTGCAATACAACACCTAGTTGAATTATTGTTGCTTCTCATCCAGACTAGCAGATTGTGTTTCAAGGTGAAAATTTGATGTATTTTCCAGTTTTTACAGTTGTTGTTTGCATACAGCTGAATGTTGTTTTTGCTCATGGTTGAATGTATGAATTTTGTATTGTTCTGGGCATTTGATAACAAGATTCCTAAGGTCTAGGCGACCATCTCCAAGCAATTTCGGATTTTAATTTGAAGTGTGCATTTTTATAATGAAAAATCACCCCTCTCAAGGGTCGTACCTTTCATCATTGCATTGGGAAGTGTGTCATGAATAATTGCAGGTGTTTGGAGTTGTTTTCCATGTTTCAACAGGGGCGCCTATCTCCCAAATGATCTATGCTTTGATTTCACGCACATCGGAGGTACTTTGATTGAGTTGTGAGAAATTTACAAATTTTCTATAGTTGTTGATATACATTTCTAGAATTACAGTTCACTGATCAGAATTAAAAACAATTGTTGTTTTCTATCTTTCTTCTTCCTTTCTCATTATATTATGATAGAGAGATAATGTATAACAAGGTGCTTGAATATTGGTGAAATTAGCATTGTAAAATTCTAGCCTTCTCTTTGTACAAGCTGCTAACAGTAGTATTGTTTTCAGTTTCATTATTGTTGCTCTATCTAATTAATTTCACACTAAGCAACCCTGGATGGTTTACTGCCAGTGAGGACAATCTGTTTGTAAACCCATTCATACCCACTTCAAGTGGAGAATTCCCACGTTTCAGTGGATACCTGCCACAGCAGAAGAAGTTTTAATGTTGTAATCTTTTCCCCCCATTGTTTGGTGGTAGAGTGGAAAGTTCATTGGCTGGTTATCCACCTTGTTATTTCAATTCAACAGTAGTACTCCACCATATGTTAGCACCTCGCCTGCAAAGGGATCTTGAGTGCACATCCTTGGTGTCGAGTTTAATATTTCTCTTTCAATAGAATCTTGTACTCGTTGATCCAGTAGATCCTAGGGATCCTCTGACCATATGCTCGCCCCTCCTCCTTAAGTGGTTTCAGGGCGCATTCTTGGTTAGAGTTCTTTAATGTACGTTTTGGTTATGCTAACCTTAACGAGTGATTGATTCTATTGTAAATGTTTGGTTTAAAAATTAAAAAAAATGAGAGAGAATATTTCAACAATATTTAGCCTACCCATATCCAAAGCATAAAATTTGAATGCAAACTATATGTCTATGGTGAATTTTAAATATTCAATAATTTAAACGTGTGTACCCTGTACTTGATTGTTCTTGATATTCTTTGCTTGAACATGTAGTTGCTTATGTTAGATTTTGCAATGGACATGAAAGCACTTTAAGACAATAAGGTAGGTTAAAAAATACTATTCCCATTAATCAAGAGAGAAAAATACAAAGCAAATTAGATCACTTGCAAGAAAAATATAATGTAAGTAAATGAGAGAAAACAAAGTGGGAGTGAATGTATAATAAATGCAAAGGAGGAAAGTGGATTACTCATTCACTAAGAAGTGTAACTACCAATATATGAATGCACATCAATATCCAAATAGGGAAAGTGTGACTCCTATACAAGAGAGACATCATCACTCCTTTTCACTATTATTATGCTTAAATAAGTCTACCTAAGTAGGAAAAACTAGGTGTAGAAAAATACATAAATACACTAGTAAAAATAAATAAAAAATTACATTAACACCCCTTTAGGTGTAGTTTAGATGGGTGAAATAAGATGGGTCCCAATATTTAGTCTAAGGAAGCACCTATGTACATAAGATTTTCCCCATAGAGAAGACCTTAATGGTATTGTCAAGATCTAGTAGGCGAGAGTCCACAAATAGATGAGGAATGCTTGATAGATTGATGACCCAATTAGATGGATTATGAAGACTAATATTATCCTACTATTAATAGTCATGGGAAGCTCTTGATGAAGTGACACTAAACTATGATGAAGCAACACATGATGGAGGAGAAGAGCTTGTAGCCTCAGAATGGTGACTCAGTGATGTAGGGGTCAAAGAAGCTAAAAAGTCAACATATGTATTTGTAGGTGGACAAGCAACATCAAAAGATGTCTTTATGCTATCATAATGTTCAAGTTGTTACTAATTTCAAGCATCATAACTATTTTATAGTCATGCAGTCAAAAAATAACAAGGGGAATAAGATTGTCCATCGTAGAATCTTTTATTTATATTGTTTATTGATCACAAATATTGAGCATCAACAAGAGACCAATACAAGCTCTTGTGAGCACAACAATGATACTAATACTAGCTCCTTTCGAGCAACCACATAAGAAACCACCAATGGAAGACAAAGAATCACAACTTAGAAATCTGCTTATTTAGAAACCACCTCCACATTGGAAGCCAACCATGGAAGACCAATAGTCACAACTTAGAATTCCATATTAGACATCCCTTTGGGAATTGAACTTGGGTCTCCACAATGAGAACTCCATGCTTTAACCAATTAAGCTCAACCCATTGGGCATTACAGAATCATTTGGAAATGGAGATTGATTTTTATCTCTATAGATCTCCCAAAGTTTGGTCCAAAGGTTACAAGGGCAATCAATGTGCATGGCTGCCATCATGATGTTGATATCAACATTACATAGAATAAATCCTAAGACATTTTCAATCTTTTTTCCACACTTGATTCTAGCCACAATAACTAGTTTAAGGAACAAATCCATAGAGGATGGTTGAGAGTTTAATCCATCTAAAATGCATTAGGATTCTGCCTTGTCAAGATTTATGGTTTTATCTATTGAATTTGATAATATGATGTTCTTTGGTACTCATGGTTAACTTTTCAAATCAAATAGTAAGATTGATCAAGAGACCCCCCCATAATGGTACACATGGCAAGTCCTTGTGGTAGGGCATATAATCTAATGTAATATCTCAGGTCAAGATAATAATGCAAATATGATTCTTAACCTTCCACAAACACTTATTATTTGATTAACAACACTATTGGCCTTGGAATTTAATTAGATCTTAGATAACTCATATTTTAAAACTATTGTTTATGCATTAGCAATATCATTACATTTTAAACAACAAATGATATAAATAACTCCCAATCTTCTTATTATAAAGAACAACAAATAAAAAATGAAAACCCAAATCTTTGTCATATTACATTAATGGTTAAATTACATTCAAATAGCTCTATAATATCATTATAACAAATTCACACCAATAGAAAAATGATAAATCAGATCAATTTAATGTAGTTGGAGTCTATGTCTAGTGAAGATCAAATACAACCCCTATATGAGATCGTCCTCCCAAATCATTAGGATTTCCATCCGAGGATTACCGTGCTTGAACACAAGTGCTCAAAATGGATTCTAAAAGGAATTTGATTAAGTGTAGATGATAAACTTGGAAAAAATAATTTTCTCTTTTATATCCTCCACAAATAGACAAGTTGGCCAATATGCAGACCCACAACTTCAAATTTGAACAATAATCATGGGTAGGAAAAAAATCACACATAATGGCACCAAAAATAGACTATTAGAAACAATATGACATGTGTTGAGAGTTTAGGAGGGAAACAATAACATAAGTGGGAATAACAGGGATCAAGGGTTAGCCATAATACAAAACTCAACTTAAACATGAGGCATTGAGGGTCGAGTAACAATCATGATAAGATGTAGAAGTTTGACAAACACAATGTCGAGGACATGCAACAAATGGAAGGCATGATATCATGTAGAAGCCCAAAACTTTGATAGGAAGAAGGGAAGAGCGGATTTGGAAGAAAAAACATAATCAAGAAGAGAAAATACACATAAGAAGGAAATAGAGAAGGAAAAAGAACACAATTTATATATAGACTTAGATTGATTGGAAAATGGGACATGGCATCTAAGATGGTCAAGATTCCTTAGTGCAATATGTGTAGGCATATGTTTTGGCATAATGAATATTCCTTGTGATGTTAGCCTAGTACTAGATATGTGTAGGTGCAAGCATTACTCGAAGGAGGGAATTACTTGGTACAACATTGATTGAGGGTGGTGTGACGAGGAGAGGTGTTACCTATTGGTAACAATGAGTGATGGAGGTACTACTTGGAGGTAGTGGTAACCAAGGGAGGTTGAACTACGTATGATAATTTGCATCTTAGGAAGGTGTAACTAGAGCAAGACATAGTCAATGATGGTAGAAATAGGGTAGCCACCAATTTCCCAAAAACCCTATGCATAGGTAGAACCTATATGGACTATATGGTCGTGCAAATTGGCCTTGTGAACAATACCAAGTGTAAAAAATAAACCTCCTCTAGACCTCAAGCTCAAAAATAAATAATTTTTTAGTCAATTTTAGGGTTTTATGTGTTTGATTGCAATGGTGTGCTTAGATTTTGGCCATGACACCTCAAAAATTGTGCCACATGCAAATGCCAAGAAAAAAAAAACATAAAAAACTCAAATGGTAGCTTGGCTTCCAGTCTTTGATTTGAGTGAAATGAAAGCCTAAAGTGACCTTCTGAGTCTTTTGAATGTAATGATGCAACTAAAAATGTTGCATAGAACATAAAAAATCCACTCATCTAAAGATTACAAAACTAGTGCCCCTATAAGCTCTCAAAAATAATAAAAATGGGCTAGACCAAGACATCATGACTCTAACACTACATTTGATTTTTCAATGATAAATAAAGCAATCAAGACCTAATGCCATAGTGATACCTCAACACTATTCAAGACCATAAGATATACTAAACAATACTATTCTCATTAATCAAGAGATCAAAATACAAAGCAAATTAAATCACTCAAAAGAGATAACAATGCAAGCAATTAAGAGAAAAAACTAGGTGATTGCATCTATACACATTGCAAAGGAGGAAGGTGGAATACTCACCCATTAAGAAGTGTAATTCCAAAGATATGAATGCACCTTAATACCCAAATCAGAAAATTGTAACTCTTATGGAAGACAAAGACACCTATCACTCTCACTCTCACTCACCATTAATAATCCTAAATAAACCTACTTAAGAAAAACTAAACTATTATTAGAAAATACCTAATAAACTAATGACAATGAATATGACCTACACTAATAGCTTACCTAGGTACGTGTACTCTTACTTTCCATTTTTTTGTTAACATCCCTTTCCTTTTATCTTTAATCTTACTTTATTCTTCATCATCATTCTCATCCTCCTCTTGTCACAAGAATAAGTGCCTATAGTTGACAAAAAATACCATGAAAGAGCTACACCTTTAATTTACCAATAAGTATTAAGTTCCTTGATTCATATTGATAATAATCCTTTTTGTATAGGAACCAATATTCTATGGCATTAACACTTTTAGAAAATGGAGGATTTGCTATGAAAATGAAAGGTTTCAAAAAATTATCTCAATTGATTTTAACTACCATAGATTTGAAAGTAAAATAATCTAGAAAGGTAGATCTAAATATTTCCTTTGACTTATAGAAAGCATAATTAAATTTACAAGATAAAAATTTTACATTAATTTTTTGGGTCAAAACTAAGAATCATAGGGTCAATTTAAAATCACAACTTCCTTGATACTAAGCTAAATCCTTAAGATAACTACCTTTTGAAAAGCACTTGAAATTATCTTTTCAATGAATTTCAAGACTTCTATAATTGGAAACAAGTGTGATGTACACAACCTTTTGCAATATATGTAGCTTGTTTAGAAATAAAACTAATAAATTTTTCTTCTACTTTGCCCAAATCAAAGTTGTAGCACCATTTGTCATGAAAATTTATAAAATATTAGAAGTATTCCAAGTATTATTCAATAGAGATCAAACCCATGAGGTTGGGCAACACCATACAAAGTTCCTTGTGGAAGAAGCCATTACACGCTATATTTCAAAGATCCCAAATGTATACAATGCTCTTTACATCCCCATGACTCTCTCGCCTACAACATATCACTCAACTTCCCCCCACTACCACTTCTTTATACACATAGGATAAATAATTTTATTCTAATTAGCTAGTGGGATGACCTACAAAATATGTCCACCTCTTCCTTTATTTGTAAGTACCTAATACACCATAATATCATGTCTTTAGGTACACAACAATGCTACAAATTTTCCTTCCTTATTCACAATGGAAATAGTGGTGGGCTACTCCTCCCTAATTGTTGTCTTTCTCCTCAATGAAGAGTAAACTCGGAACATTATTTTGAATTCAATGGTTATGTTTACATTAATGCATGATCATGTTCTATGTTGTTACCAAAATAATTTATTATTATTCTATAACTTGCTTATACTAATCAATCATGTTATAAAGGCTTTAATATATAGTTCATTCTTTAACCAACCATGATACAAGGCTATCATGCACAATTAAGTTCAAGTCTTATGTACACAATTAAATTCGTTCTTTAACCAACCATGATATAAGGCTATCATGTATAATTCACTTCATGGAGGCATATTCATGCCACAACTTGTTGCACATAGGATAACTACCATAATTAATCCTTCCTAATACAACACGTGCTAAACAAGAGTATACATGATACAAATGCATTGTTCTTCTCAAATTATTTACTTCACCAACTAGAAAGTGAATTTATGTGCTATCATATTTTCTATTTTAAATTAGATTTAAAAATAAATGTGTAACTCATATGCATACTGTAGTGTAGAAAAATGTACACCTTTACATTTTTCACTCTATGTTTGGGTCCCTTAATTTAGTTGGACTTAATTAAGCCTCCAATTGACCCAATTATGCATTTAAAAGCCTAATTAATCCCATTTTTTGAAAGGGGAACCTGTATTAAACAATTGCAAGCATTAATTAAATTGCCTTGTAAATTGAGTGTCCTGGATTTAGGTCCTATGAGCTATTCACCCAAGGGCGAATGGGTCCTCCTTAAGTTGAGGATCTCAATTTTTAATGTTTTTGGCGGCATTTTTATGATTCAAATTCAAATTGCAATTGTTGGGCTTTGATGTTTAATTATCGAGAAATTAGAAAATTAGCTATAAATACAAGGTCTTTTTATCAATTCAACTCCTAAGATTTTTTAAGGAGCAAATTTATAGCAAATATTATTTTCAAAGGTGTTCAAGAGCAGATTTATTAGTCTTCTACATCAACAATCAAGATCAAGATCATCATGTCAAATTTATTTGCATCTATGCATGTTTTTGGAGTTAACATTGTGATGTAGGTTTCAAGCATTCAAGCATCAAGATTAACATCCAATCAAGCCATTTCATTCAAGATCAAGATCTTAGAGAGATGTGTTATACTTTAGTCCTCTAAGGATCTCCATTAAAGGGTTTGGTGAGTTGCAACAAGCTAGTGTTCATTCATCATTCCTTCCTTTTATTATTGTTTCATTTCAAGGTTTAATTACCAAGCTATGGTTTGACCAAGGCAAATACTTATCCACCAAAAACAAAAAAAATTCTCCCCTCTTTGTGTATGTGCAATTTTATAAGTGAAGAAAGGATTGGAATTGAAGATCTCAAAAGTTCAAAATTGTAAAAGTTGTCAAAGTTACAAAGTTGTCACAAAAAGTTGTCAAGACCACATAAACTCAAATCTTGAATTCATTTATGAATTTTTAGCAGTGAAACCTATGGGAAAAGGCATCTCAGATCCATCTCTAGAGGCTCCTGAAATTTGAGGAAAATTTATGTACAAGGACTCATTCATCATTTCTGGATGGTCAACAACAACTTTTGGTGACAAGTACACAGTGTCTTACCTTTCTCATATCTGCTGAAATTTTGTTGTTTTTGCTAGAGTTATGCTTCATCTACATGATTCAGGTCTTACATTGCATATTTGAGTTCATTTACTATTTTATTTTTATCTCCCAAAAGTGCATTTCAGGCATATTTACCCTGTCCTCAATCATAAGGAAATTTGCAAGATCTCCAATAGGGTTGACTCACCTAGGGTTGAAAGTCAATCCTACCATTGGGGGATCTCATTTCCTAATGAAATAGAAGAAAGATAAGTTCATTATATCCCATTTTTCCCTTTTCTATTTTTGGTAAACTTACATTGGTGAACCCTCATTTTGATGAACCTATTTTTCTTTGTTTCACATACAATACACCAATAAACAAAGAAACATATTTACACAAGGTTGATGCTTGATGTTATGATTAAATATATTCCAACTATGTTTTCCAACTTATTTCATGAACCTCTTACCTACTTAGAGTACCTTTCTTCTACCATTCATACCATGCACATGTTGCAAGAAATACAGAGATTTGCCTAAATCACAAATATGAATATAAGAATAAATAATGGTTGAAAGTTAAAGTGTTGCAATATTTTGCATGTTTCCCATACTTACATACTCAAGTAGACATGCCACTTTGTGTTAAGATTTTTTTCTTGTACTCTCGTTGTTCTCAAGGTACTATAAATTGTTGAGCACAATTCCCTTTAGATTTTGCAGGTGTATGGTGTATTCTTAGCTTGGTTATAGATTCCATTTATGAATTCCTTTCCATCCTTCATATTTGTGTTGATGGTGAAAGCAAGAAAAGTTGGTGCTATGCTAAGAAAGCAATAATTTCAACCATTCTAGTGTTTAAGCTACTTTAAATAAATGG
Organism: Sequoiadendron giganteum; assembly: GCA_007115665.2. Lineage (NCBI taxonomy): Eukaryota > Viridiplantae > Streptophyta > Pinopsida > Cupressales > Cupressaceae > Sequoiadendron > Sequoiadendron giganteum. Next base: position 29,942,344 of record CM021109.1, on the reverse strand, counting down.
TTCTAGAGTGAAAAAATTAAATACATTTTATATGATAATTTTGTCCTTTCTTCAAAATAGAGATCTAAATGAAAATTTGGTTAAATTAATCTAAAGTAATAATAAACTTTTCTTTTCCAAAAAGAAACTTATTTTAGATTACTAGATTAAAGAAATGAGTACAAAAAAGGAAAGAGAGAAAAAGGATGTGTCCCTAATTCCAATGGTTGATAGTTCAAATGCTAAATAGTTGCAATTAAAAGCACTAGGGAGTTGATTATGCTTGAGATATGTATAGAGGATGTCTCCATAAATGTGGTGGAGTATATCTAGTTATAGTTGCATCTTGTCACTATACAAACTTAGGATCATCAACATAGAAGTGTGATGATCTATGGAAATCGACCATGAATGCTAAAATTGTAAAAGATGCCACAACAAATAGAAATTTGAATTTGAATAGTTTGAGATAAGATTTTTTTGTGATTGCTTGGAAAATTGACTTGGTAAGATCCCTATGGAATAGTTTGAGATTATAAGTTTTTTTCTATGATTACTTGGAAATTTGAATTGGTAAGATCCCTATGTGGTATGCTTCAATCCTATTGTATCCTAGAAATATTTGAGTGTTTGTCTATTCTAGTCTACTCCATACTAGGAAGGTAGACAAATACTTATAGGAAATATTATGAAAAATATTAAAAGGATTCCATAATGTGTGAATAGTGTTCTATGTATGGAAGGAAACAAGGAAATAAAAGTATTATATTCCCAAGAGGTAGAAAGGGTAATATTAAGTAACTTTGAAGACTACATAGAAGAGCTAAAATGAAGCTTTAAAAGTTACTTGAAGTAAAGAGAAAAATAAGCATCATAGAAGAAATTGTTGGGAATAAATAAAAAAAGCAACAAAGATGAAGAGGTTATCCCACAATAATGGTTCCCAAACTTGGGACATCAAATTTTTGAAAGTGGGGGGGGGGAAGTAATTCAACTACCTTCGTTCGAAGATCCTAGCATGTAATAATAAGTAACTTTGAAGACTACATTGAAGAGCTAAAATGAAGCTTTAAAAGTTACTTGAAGTAAAGAGAAAATAAGATTCATAGAATAAATTGCTTAGAAAAAATAAAAAAAGATACAAAGAAGAAGGGGTCATCCCAAAATAATGTCCCAAACTTGGGACATCAAATTTTTGAAAGTGGGGGAGAAATTTTTTCAACTACCTTTGTTTGAAGATCTTAGAGTAGAGGGTCTTCATTTGAAGGCTAACCTTCAAGTGAGGATCCTCTTCATTTGAAGGCCTGGGTAAATTGATGTTTTTGTTTTGAACGAAGGTGACCTTTGATCAAATGTATTATTTAATTATTCTTTTCAAAAGTATATGAACCGAAAATTGTCATTTCCAGTTCATTTTGCATTTTCATTTTTCTTTGAGCTTGTTTACAACTATTTTCTCCAAGTTTATTTTCAACTATTTGATTTTATAGTGTAGAGATCTGGCATTCTAAAGGTTCAAGTGAAGGTCTGTAGAGGCTCCAAAAATGGTTTGCATAGTGAGGCGCTTGCAAGTTATCCTGCCATTATTAACAGGTACAGACATGATTTCCTCATATACCTTCTTGCATATGATTTTTTCATTTCCTAATTTTAAATGTTTTGTGAATTTTTCATTTGCAAATTGAAACCCTAATGTAAACCTAATTGAAACCCTAACTACAACCATAATTTATAAACCCTAATGTAAACCTAATTGAAACCCTGATTAAAACCATAATTTTATATGATAATTTTGTCCTTTCTTCAAAATAAAGAGAAATGAAAATCTGGTTAAATTAATCTAAAGTAATAAAATTTTCTTTTCCAAAAAGAAACTTATTTTAGATTACTAGATTAAATAAATGAGTGCAAAAAAGGAAAGAGAGAAAAAGGATGTGTCCCTATTTCCAATGGTTGATAGTTCAAATGCTAAATAGTCACAATTAAAAACACTAGGGAATTTATTATGCTAGAGATATGTATAGAGGATGCCTTCATAAATGTGGTGGAGTATATCTAGTTATAGTTGCATCTTGTCACTGTACAAGCTTAAGATCATTAGCATAGAAGTGTGATGATCTATGGAAATCAACTATGAATGCTCAAATTGTAAAAGATGCCACTACAAATATAAATTTGAATTTGAATAGTTTGAGAATATTTTTTTGGTGATTTCTCGGAAATTTGACTTGGTAAGATCCCCATGGAATAGTTTGAGATTAAAAAAAAATTGTGATTACTTGGAAATTTGAATTGGTAAGATCCCTATATGGTATGCTTCAATCCTATTGTATCTTAGAAATATTTGAGAGTGTTTCTCTATTCTAGTCTACTCCATACTAGGAAGGTAGACAAATACTTGTAGGAAATATTATGAAAAATACTAAAAGGATTTCATAATGTGTGAATAGTGCTATGTGTATGGAAGGAAACAAGGAAATAAAAGTATTAGATTCCCAAGATGTAGAAAGGGTAATAATAAGTAACTTTGAAGACTACATAGAAGAGCTAAAACAAAGCTTTAAAAGTTACTTGAAGTGAAGAGAAAATAAGCTTCATAGAAGAAATTGTTGGGAATAAATAAAAAAAGTAGAAAAGATGAAGAGGTTATCCCACAATAATGGGTCCCAGACTTGAGACATCAAATTTTTGAAAGCGGGGGGAAAAAGTAATTCAACTACCTTCGTTCGAATATCCTAGCATGTAATAATAAGTAACTTTGAAGAGCTAAAATGACGCTTTAAAAGTTACTCAAAGTAAAGAGAAAATAAGATTCATAAAATAAATTGCTCAGAATAAATTAAAAAAGAAACAAAGATGAAGGGGTCATCCCAAAATAATGGGTCCCAAACTTGGGACATCAAATTTTTGAAAGTGGGGGAGAAAAAATTTCAACTACCTTTGTTCGGAGATCCTAGAGTAGAGGGTCTTTGTTTGAAGGTTGACCTTCGAGTGAAGATCCTCTTCATTTAAAGGCCTTGATAAATAAATAAAAAACCCTTTGAACAAAGGTGACCTTTGATCAAATGTATTATTTTATTGTTCTTTTTAAAAATGTAAATGAACCAAAAATTGTCATTTCCAGTTCATTTTGCATTTTCATTTTTCTCTAAGCTTGTCTGCAACTATTTTCTCCAAGCTTATTTTCAACTATTTTATTTTACAATGTAAATAGTTGACATTCTAAAGGTTCAAGTGAAGGTCTGTAGAGGCTCCAACAAAGGTTTGCACAGTGAAGCGCTTGCAAGTTATCCTGTCATTGTTAACAGGTACACACATATGATTTCCTCATATACCTTCTTGCATATGATTTTTTCATTTCCTAATTTTAATTGTTTTGTGAATTCTTCATTTGCAAATTGAAACCCTAATGTAAACCTAATTGAAACCCTAATTAAAACCATAATTTACAAACCCTAATGTAAACCTAATATAAACCTAATTGAAACCCTAATGTAAACTTAATGTAAATATTCAAACCTACTATACTTTAAACCTAATAATACCACTTATTCCTCAACCTCTTCCCTTTTAGGTCCTCCTTAAGGAGCCTCCTCATCACCCATCCTAAGGAGCTATGAATATTACAAGGTACAAGACATAATGTCCATTCTCATTCCTCTCCACAACCTAGTTCCAATTCCTTCATCCCTCCTTCCCAACCTACATCCCTTCCCTTTCCTACCACTCAAGATTCTATCACATAAATTTCTATGCATATTCCTTCTCATCCTACTAACATCCCTACCATTTTTTCTCTCCTTCTATTGGATTCCTAGCTTTGATCTCATCCCTTTAGCCAACTACTTTACCTCCTACTCTTATGTTTCACCCTCTCAACCCTTACCCTTCACTTATCTCACCCATTTCTCACTTACCACTACAACCATTCCTAACCATTTCCACACTCACATCCTATTTTTATGAAGTCAACATCTCCCACCCTTAATGTCCCAACCTCCACTATTGACCTTGTCCTTTGCCAACTAGTTCAAGACATGGGATCAACATAATGAAAATGATCCACTCCCCTATTATATTCTATGCTAGAGGATAAAATCCTAGACCTCCTCCACACCCCTCTTTCTTCAACCGTCATATTCATCTAATCCCACCATAATTCATTATGCCAAAATTTAAAATGTATAATGGGATAGGCAGTTCATAGATCCACATTATTGATCATTGGAGTGATGATAAATTTCTACTTATTTAAATTCACATTCCCTTGATAAAATGGATTTAGAATGGTTCTACTCTTTATTTTTCTAAAACTATATATTCATTTCTCTAGAATTATATTATGTATATTATTATGGAATACAATTTCAATTTAACATATACCTACAAGTTAGTATTGTCATCCTCAAGTATATTATAGATAAAGCCCAAATCAGAAGGTCATAAATTTAATCTTTCTTACCAATACGTTATCTTTCTTGAAGTCTCTTATATTATTCCTAACTCTAATGTGTAGAGGGTATTTATTGGGAGTCTTTTGAAGAAGCTTCATGATTAAATTTTCTTACATAAATATCCCTCTTTTGTTACACACTATACTACCTTAAATGTTATTTTTTATAGATGGTGCTCAAATTTTGAATCCATATCATCCACCTCTAATGTCCCTACTTCCTCATCAACTCCATATTTTTATCATGCAAACAATACTCTTACAAATAAGAACACCAATAAGTAATTTGATCCTAACCCCATCCTTAAGCCAACCATTAAACAAGTTTACCCAAACCTTCCTTCATCTTCCTCATAAAAACCTAGCCTTCTCCCTTCATTCGTGGGGTAACCACTGATAGATGAAGCTATTTTATCCCTTATAGTTCATCATTCATCAATTCCTCCCCTGTAACCTTATCAACCTCCCTTCTATTCAATCCTTCAACTCTAAACTCTACTTACCATAATTTTATGATCCCAAATCTTATCACTAATACCACCATGTCAACAAAATTGACATGAAAAGTTAGGTTTATGTTCCTATGACACTTAATCTATGATATTATCTATAATAAGATAATTTAGGTATAAGGGACCTTAATTTCATAAAATAAATTATCAACCCTTATTTCCAACTTGAAAATTTTCACTAATCCCTTTCCTCACACTTAATTTCCAACTATGTTGGTGTGGTGGTATCTTCCTCACCAAGACCCACTCCACCTCTTTTATCACCTTAACAACATCCACAATATATCCCTCTCCTAATTAAACATCTATTTTTCTTGGATATATATAAAGTTCCACTAATGGTATACCATATCATTCCCCTCCTCCTAAATCCTCCTCCATCCTGTATAGATCCCCTTGGATCCTCTTTCCATTGATATCCCCCTTATTCATCACCCTTGTATTTTTAAATTACATTCTACCCTAAAGATAATCCTCACAATAGACAACGAGGTCTTGTGTATATATCAATAAATTATTACATTTTATTTAAAGGCATACATGCCAATGGTGTCTTAGTGGACCCTACTTGTATCTTTGATATAGTTACACACTTTAACTTACCTTGTTAATTTCATATTAGATCAAAGAACCCAATCTACCTTCACAATATCATTGAAATATGTCAGTAGAATCCACATTCAAACTATTAGGTGTATTTGGTCTTGTTTGTCACTATTGGATTTACATTAAGGTATATGATATGTTCAAATTAATCCCCTCCAATGATTATTTTCATCTGATTAACCTCTTTCTTAATTTTAAGCTAGAAAAGAAAGTTAAGTTCATTAAAATTATTTAAATTATATTCATTAATATCAACATTAAATTATGTAAACAATAAATTATTTCACTCTATAAATTGGGAGTTTTAAGACCATGAGAGTTAAAAATGTGCCTATCAAATATATCTAATTTGTGGCTACCTACGCTACTTAACAAATTAAAAGATATACTTAATTAAAAAGAAGGCTTATGGTGAATTCATTTATTTCAATTGAAAAATTCAAAATTGTGATGTTAACTCATGTTAGGAATTTAAATACTATTCTTACTATATATAGGTTATGAAATTAAAAATCTATATCCATGTCCATGCAACTTTGCTTATTAATGTTAGACCTTAGACATGTTTTTGGTTCACACAAGCAATCAAAAATCTAGGATACCTATGTCAAAAAAAATCATAACCTTCATGTAATGTCCCCAATCACACAACCTTAAGAAATAGATGAAATATCAAACAATGCGCAAATTGAAATGATAAACAAAAACAAAAAACCTAATTAAAGACGCCAAAATATGAGAAATAACACTGATCAACAATATATGATAATTGCAAGCCTTGGTCAACCATATATGCAATCTCTAAATAGCAAATGTAAAAACTCATAAACTATTATACATCATCAAATACAATATTAATTAACTACAATATTAGAACTAATTTTTATGTGCCAGAATGCTCAAGAATGATAGTGGGTTTATAACTGATTTTTCGTGAACAACAGATATAAATCCTTTGGACAATTACTATGTTCAAATCTGATCCATGATAACTAAAAGTCAAAATAATTATAAACCCCATATAGCTAAACAACAATATTTAGACAATATCAAATCTCCTTCAGTGTTATAAATATTATATTATTAGCGAATCTCCTTCAAATATGATAAAAAATTTACTACGCTAAATCACCAACAAAATTTACTTATGACAACACAATCAAACTTACCAGGAATTATCAACAAATTCCAAGTATCATGTAAGATTATGGTGTGGTACCTTTACAAGTTGAAATTACTATTCCAACATTATAAATATCATCTAGAAGATGAAAACAGATCCAATACCCTTCTTTAACAACAATAAATGACTTATGATAGGTGGTAAATATCCTAAAACCTCTGTCAAATCAATAACAACCAATAGATCTAACCTTAAACCCCAAAACTAGTAAGGTACAACAACAACGATGGTGATATATTAGTAGATCCAATGACTTGAGACCTCATAAACAATGGATTATAGTCTAAAACCCTTAACACAACATTAATTATGGAAGTAAACAATAATTAAAGGCTGGGTGCAACAACTATTTGATTGAAACGACACTTAAAACCCTTGAAATTCCCAAATCAATAATTATTTGACTGAAACCTTTCAAAATCAGCAAATATTCTTGCATGGCATTGTAGCAATGATATAGATATACTATAGTGGCAACACTATAGCAGTAGCAAAAATACCTTATAACCCCCTCAAATTGAAATCTTCAATTAAACCTTAACAATCTTCAACAAATCAACATAATTATGATTCCCAAGTAGAATAACCTATAATGGATGAGAGGTTTTTGTCCTCAAATCCAAATAAGGAAATCAAGAGGGTTTTTGAAACTCCAAATTGGAAGAATAAATCGAAATGACAAAATCAGATGATTTGGTGTGAACCTTGACCTCTCTTTTTTAGGCACCTACTTCGGACACTTTATTTTGTTTTGTTTTATTTTTCTATTTAATGTACTTTTCCCTCTTAAGTATTTAAAAACTTATAATTTACAGCCAAAGACCACTTTTGAATTAAATTTTAAAAAAGTGTTAAAAATATTTGTTTAAACATTACATAGGACCTAGAATAATATTTAAGATGCCCCTCAAAATATTATTATTTCCTTTATTTTATTCCTTAGTCCCTAGGAAATAAAACATGCCACCAGTCTTCAATCAACTCTTTAAAAAAAATGAGGATATGACACTTCACAACAAAATATTCAACAATATTTACAAAAAAATTAAATAAAAATATGCAAGAATTTTACATAGCAATCCTTCCAATAGAGTGAAACATATGCATTGGTTAATATAATCACAATGAGCATTGTCTCAAATGCACAAGCCTTACAATTATTAATTATGACACCAAACTCCAACTTGAGAAGTGCAATGTCCCTGACTTTCGAACAATCACCACTAAGTTAATTTAGTTAATTAAATAATAAATGGCCCCAAAAGTATTATTGCGGATGTTTATAATTAATTAATTAATGTTATAAAGTGACTTTATTAAATCAATATGTTCAAATATTAAATTAAGTGACTTTATGATGACAAAGTATTTAAGTAGTGGTGAAGTATAAAAGGAAAGTTGAGAGGGAAATTTATTATCTTGTGAAATTATTATGGAGAACATTTTGAAGATCTTGGCTTTCAGGATACTCAAGAACAAAAACCCTTGGGTTCCATGGTGAATTGGATGAAAACCCAATACCATCCAAAGTGGATCCATTGCAAAGTTCACATAGAGAAGCAATGAACAAAGGAACGATTTTATGAAAATTTGTAAAGTCTTTCAGAAAAAGACAAATTTCAGAGATGTTGTTTGTTTTCGAGATTAAAGGTATTTTCAGAATTTCGTCAATCATATATAAGGAATCTAGCTCCATGTTAAAAGAAAATATTGAAATGACAAAGAGGGATTAAATTGGATTATGATCCTAGCCGCCAAATATCATCATCCAAGCTTAGGCTATTAAATGAGGACAAATTTAATTAAGTATTGAGTGGGATGTAGTTGGCGATTGATTTGGTATATGGGACACCAACAAAGAAGAAAGATTGTAGCCATAACAAAGATCAATCACGCCTAGTCCAATCACAAATATTTAAAAAGGAATGGAATAAATTAGCTGGTGGACATGGAGGAAGGTAGAGGTCAAGGAAAGTCAAATATAAATTCATCTTAGCACCTAAACCCATTTCTAATAACCATGGTTTGGACCACTTTGAATCCCTTGGAATGTGAGTCATCCCTTAACTACCCCTCACATATAAATATCCACTCATACATTTAAACACCTATTCCACCTTTGTTTTTAGATCTTTAACCATCTAGGGCACTAGCATGATCTCACGCTTTTGTCGTTTAGATAAGATTGCACAAATCCATATTCCAAAAAATTAAAGTTATCTCTTTCTTCCCAAATGCCTACCTTCTCATGAACTATAAGCCTTAATTCACCTCTAATATTTAAATTGAGCACAATATTACTTATTTAAGTGAAATGGACTAAATTAGAAAGCATCTAGCACCTCCTACACACACACACATCTTAAGCATCTAAAACCTATTTTTTGGCTTCATAGGTCTTCCTTCATTGTTACACATACAACCTACCTCTATTTCTATAGTCATCCACACCTGCACTTGGGGCCACACATATTAAAACTTACTCCATAATACTTTTGTTGAGTCAAATTAAAGATTTGACTTTTGTTGGTTTTCATTTTTAGACACTTGGAGGTGGGTAAAGCCACAATAGTGCTTTACAATTCCAGTGAGGAAGGAAAACTCACAAAAACTGACCCCATGGCAAAATTTTATATTTTGGGGGTTCGAACGAAGTAGATGGTTCAAACGAACCAAAAAAGGGTTCGCTCGAACCAGGGTTCGAGCGAACCCATTAATTATATGCAAGGAAAAAATTTGCATGAAAAACCCTTTTGGGAAGGGGGTTCACTCGAACCCCCTTGGCTCAAGCGAACCCCCCATTTCCTTGATGTTTGACAAAATTCACAAAAAAAACCTAAATTTTTGCACTTCGGAGCTCGGTTTGAACATGAAAATGGCGGAGACTTCACAAACCCAACTGGAATCAGGTAGTCCTCAGAATGAGCTATCCAACAAATATGATTTTGATATGTTTTGGTTTTATTATGTATTTATTTTTTTAGTTTTATTAAATATAGGTTTTTCACCGAAAATGAAGGTCTTTGTTCTGCACATGTAGAAAAATAGTAGATTATCAAATTTTTTTTGAAAAATATGAGTGCACTAGATATTGAAGTCCTTGATCCAACAAAAAAAAAAAAATTGAATTTCTATATATACAAAAAAAGTAACGCGTTATACGGTCTCGCTAGGTATGAATTGTAATTGGTTTGACTTTGAAACTTGATTAAATAAAAAATATTCAATAAAAAACTATCTAACCAAGTGGAAGCACTAGATATCGGAGTGACAAATCTAAATTCGAAAGAATTAGAATTTTTTCCTTCATGGAAAAAAAGTTATGCATTATACGGTGTGCATCACTTTTTAAAAATATTATTTTTTGAAAAAACTAGTTTTCGTGGGAGATGGAAAAAGAAGTGCAATCTGATTCCAAATTTTTTGAAAAAAATATTTTTAGAATCTACAAACAAAATGTGACGAGACTCTAGTTTGCATCATCTTCAAATTCCTCACAGTTTAGCCGCTATAGGTGCCCGAATGTGAAAATTTAATTAAAAATAATAATTTTAGTGTCCAGTTTGACCAAAAATTGTAAACCACTATTGTGGGATCACCCAAGTATTGGTTTAGAGCAAAAAAATGCCAACAAGAACAAATGATTTATTTAAGAAAGTACAAAAGACACAAGTATGATAATATAAGACATTGCCATCCAATGCACCATAGTGGATGCCAATGTGTGAAAATAGACATAGCCACACATAATCATACATATATGCACATCATCTAGTCTACGAGAAAACTTTGTGTAATGCCCCATCACGTAACCCTAAAGGAAGTTGCAATTCACTACTAAAGCGTACAATTTTTTTTATTAAAGTGTAATTAACATACATGTTCACCTATAGGTGAAATTATAAAAAATTTCAGAGAACACCCAAATTCATAATTTTTTTTTTTAAAATAAACTATTTGATTAGCTTACTCAAATTTAAACACTGGTAAGGAAACTACTAATTTCTTACAGAGGTTTTCAATCAACTCCTAATATCTCCTAGGTTTCTCCACCGCAAAATACACAGAGGTTTCACAATTTCTTTTTTACTACAAAGGTTTAGTTTTCTAAAAATCAAAATTTGTTTTCCTCTAGATTTGTTTCATAGTTTAAATCTAATAAATTTCTTCATGATAGTCACAAAAGCTTTGAATTTCCTCTTTTCTAAAACAAATTAAACTTTCCTTTATAGAACTAGCACATCAATTTTCTATAGCTATACAATTCCAAAACAAATTTTAAACAGAATCAAATACACAAGAAAGGAACCTGTATCAAGAAGCTTCTGAAGAATTGAAGTTTTGATGCCGAGCCTCTTCCAAAGCTTTCACAGCTTCCTCCCAGCAACACAATATTTCCAGCACCAAAATCGTATCCAAATCCAAAGCATTTATAATAAAATAATTCTTCTAAATTTCCTACACCCAAGAAATCTCTACAATCTTCTGTGTTTTTTTTTCAATTTCCCATTCCTCTCCAAAAATATCTTCCTCCAAAAATATCCTCACACTCCCGTGAAAAGGCTTTCCTCTTCTTTAGCCAAAATCCCAAATTTTCTCCCGTGAATAAATTTCCAACAACTTCTTAATTAATTCACTCACACATGTGGCAATTAACAAATATCTTTTAACAACCAAATTTAATTTCCCAATATAATTTAATAATTTCAAAATCCAATTTAATTTCAAATTGAATTTAATTACTTCTAATTCAAATTTAATTCCCAAATTAAATTAAATTCCCTTTTTCAACTTTTTAAATAAACATATTTAATTAATCAATTTTAATTACTTAATAAATAAATTTAACCCAATGGATTAAATTTAATTTACTAAATAAATTAAATTTAATTAATTAATTTAAATAAATAGCTTCTATCATATTGTCTAATTTTAATCAAATAAAAATCAACATCATTTAAAGCAATAATTTTAAACATTTATTTCCATAATCAAGAACCCTTCAGAATTAAATAATATTAAAACAAGACAACCGATGACACAACAAACACGACTGCCGACACACTATGACTAGGGTGTAGACCTGACACATGTTACATAGCTACTATCTCCCGTTCAACTTAACCGTTGGATTGACACGCTCAAACCTGTGAAACCAGGTGGAGTCGATGTCATGTACCTGCAAATCTGTAAACGAAATAACAAAGATCATATATATATATATATATATATAAGCAACACAAAATACACATCGTGAAGAGGAAATCATGGAATCCCAGGGCGCTCGCAAGTGAGTGATGCGATCCCGTCCCCTTCACCAATACACTCATCCAAACTGACCATTCATAATACTCAAATATCTCATGTACAATAAACATGTTAAAGCAACAAGTATTTTACTCCAATTAAAGCATATCAAATAAAGCATCAGATAGGATACACCACATCACACAAATAATCCGTCACTCTATAAATAGCGATCAAATAACACACATGATAAAGTATACAAAGTATCACAGTAACTGAAACTAAAACAAAGCAAGGTACGCTGTCTGAACAAGAAGCTAAAACGGAGGGGTATTACACTTTGTTAGAGTGAAAAATTGATGGTAGTTTGATAATCTACTTCATTTCCACCTTCTTCCCACAAATCATATGGCAATAGAGTTAGACATGATCCGTATTCCTACTTCTCTTGTTTACAAATTTTATTTATTATGCTAGTTCAATCTCAACTCCATATTCATTTGTTTGAATAAAATCTAAATAGATTACATGCTTTATTTACTATCATAAATTAGATTTTTAGATGCATGAACATATTTGGTAATTAAAAGAAAAAGACACAATTAGATGTTTTATTTTTAGTTATAGTTTCATTTATATGCTTAACAATGATATTTGACCTAAAAAGTTTCCGTGCTTTCTAATGAGAAAAGTTGTCACTGTATTTGATTTGCTTCTAACAAATATGATGTAAAGGATTGTAATGACATTTTTTCACATTCGTTTATGAACTTAGTTTGGTTTAGCTACCCTTCATGCAATAATGAGCATACAAATGACACATTTTTAGTTGAGGGGTACATAGTTTGATCTTTATCTATTCCAATTTGCACTTCTTCCTAAGGACTAGTTCAAACTTCAATTTACCTCTTTCTTTTCTCAAGTCAAATCTATATTTGTAAAAGTGACCTAGATCACTTCTATACATGAAAATGAGCCCTTAATTTTTAAAATTGAATTTCAAATCAAGGACCAAGTTTACCTCTATTTGTGACCATTATGTGTCAACTTGACATATGAAATATTTTGTTTTGTGACACTAAGAATTGTATTAAAGGGATAACCCTAATTAATTTGAGATATTTCTTCTAACCATCTAGACCTCTTACATCTTTGAACTATCATTACTATTTAAACACATTATTAGGAACATTTATCACAAAATATATTTTGCATAAGCAACTAGGGCATCTTGCATGTTTGAGAGTCTTGTCTTTGATTTTTACCTAGCTATTGAGTTGGTATCTTTACATAGTTTGAGACAACTAAAGCAATTATCTTTATCAAATGCAAACCATTAAACACTAAAACTAGTTTTTATGAAGATAGACTAAAGACATAAATACAAGCTAAATGCAACATTTTAAAGTTTGTAAAAATCAAATGTGTGAAATAAAGTTTAGATTTACACTTAAGAGATCAATTTTATGAAACAAAGATCGAATCCACACTCACATGATTTATTCATAATTACTAATGTGACCTAAAATAAAAAATAATATTAGTCTAATCTTCACTACAATCCTTCACTATTATCAAATCACATTCTACTCTTTTTAACACAATATTTCCTAAAAAAAAAAATCATTATTTTATTGTTATATTTTCTAAAACATACAATTCAATAAATCTATTATATTTTAAAAATTTGTTAACCATCTAAAATAAATCTTAAAGATTTCCCTCTCATTTTGGGGGAGGATTTCACTTAGCGAGACCTACTCACATAGTTAACCTGCTAAATCCATCATTTTCCATGGCCAGGAGTACGTTGTACACTATTTAAATTCAAACACGTAAAATTGTACCCTCTTCACGGTCCACACCGCTTGTTTCCCAAACGCCGCCCTCTTCGTCGAAGTTCTGCAATTTCTTCTCGCTGCACTTCCCTCCTCCTGTTTCCGATGAACTGAGAGTCATATCTGGAGTTCTGCAATTTTCTCTCACTGTTCTTCCCTCCTTCTGTTTCTTCTGAAGCGAATGATTTGAGAGTCACATAGGAAGAGACAATGGCAAGTGCGACGGAGGAGCAGGGACTTTCTCAGACGGACATCAATTGGGACAGGTGCCTCATTTTTAATGATTTATCATTTTTCTTTAACCCAACTTGTTAAATCTTTAACTAAATTGGATTCGCCAACTAGCGGCTGAAAACCTATTTGATTTACGATCAAATTCCAGATTCGCTCTTCGACGAGCCCATCCAGGGGACCTTCCTCAAAGGATGATCCTTTTCTTTCACTTGCTTGTGTATAGTTTTATGAATACCTGTATTTGTTTATGTCCATTCCTTCTATCATGGTGTTTATGGCCTTCGGACGTTTTTTGTATGTAAATTTCCCCTGCCGGGTCTCTTTCAACTTAGATGACACAATAGAGGGGTATCTTTTTGAGCAAACTTTCCCAAGATTTACACCTGCCCTCGTTTGTCGGTTACACCACATGCAGAATTGGAGGAATTAGTTTAGTGGATATACCAATCAATATGCCCACCTCCAATTTCCATATCCACAATTGGAGGTGGTAGTTTATCCGATTCAAGATATACCATGTATACATGTGTTAGTTTATCTGATTGAAAATATACATGTTCAAATGTGGAACTGGATATGGTAGTTTACCCTATTGCATATAACACATCTCCTAAGGTTTTGAACACGAGTCTCTGCAATGAAACTCCAGATGGTTTATTTCTTGAGTGCATCCCATTTGACTGGCATTGAAATGTACTATATTATCTGGTCCATTCTAGCCTTTGGCCGTGCATGCTAATGGGCTTGTTTGTTAAACTATTTGATGTACGTATTGTAGAACCTTTTTTTTGTTAAATAACAACTGTTTCTCCAATAAAAAGGATTTATATTAAATTGTTAAATTTGGTGAATTATACATATATCAGTAATAAAGTTTATGTTATAACTTCTTCCTCGAAATTCGTAGACAATAGATATGTTCTTTTTTTTTGGCCCACTGAGAATATTCACCTATCATTCAATACTTATAAAATGGAATCTTAACATTCTATTTGTGCCTGCTTCCGCATACAATGTTTGCTTCTTTCTTCCAAACCAAAATAGCCATTCATTCGAGATATCAATACAAGTGTGTATTTAATTGTTAGCTACACAAAGCCCTCTTGCATATATCCTTGTATGCGCACGGAAAAATCCTCCGTGTATGCATGTAAAGCCTTCTTCTGTACATGTACCTGTATATAGCCTGTAAGTACTTGAACTGTTTGTATATACACTAATTCCTCCAAGCTGGTTGTCAAAGTTCAGATTTAGCCAGTGGTTTCATGCATAGCAGCAAATGAAAAGAATAAGATTTAAAAAAAGAATGGATTTAAACAGGAAAAAAAGGAAAAAATTAGAATTGAAAAAAAGTAAAAAATATAGAAAAAGGGACAAAAACTTGTTTCTGAAATTTAAAAGCATTTGAATAGCATAAAGATGTAGAGGTCAAATAAAATTGAAAGTTTAGCCCATGAATTGTGAAATATAGATTTTTGTTGTTTATGTTCATATTGTTGATTACATTGCATTGCACAATGCATACTTCATAGTGTGTAAATAATAATTAGATGTTGATAGTTTTCAAAATTTCATTTACAATTTAGTTTGTACAAAGTCAACCTATTAACTAAGTACAAAGTTAACCTATAAACTAAGTACAAAGTTAATCTAAAAATTAGAAGTAGCCAAGGAGTCTTCCTATTACAAAAAAGGCTACAAGTTTTGATGACGAAGCTTCTTAGTCAAAGCTCCTCTTAAGTTGTTCAACCACATCACTATGAATGTTGGTCTTCGTTAGGATACCAAAATCCTTATGATTGAGAAAGATATCATCATTTGCAATCCACTCAGATTTTGGATCAATTTCGTCAAGGTCAATTGGCTGGTCATCCTCAATGGTACTTGATTTTGTCCATATAGAAATTAGTCTTGGCAATTGAAAGTGAAAAGACATAATAAATACAATTATAATTATGATTGGAAGTATATTAAAACTCTAGCCTTGAGCTTTCTTTGGTTTCAGGCGGAGGTTGTGGTGGACAAACAACAAGTCATTCATTTGTTGTTGTGTTATATGGTTGTGTTTCTTAGAATGTATGTGTTCATAAACAATAGTACACTCACAAGTGGATGAACTACATGGCTGGTTCAAAATGCGTCTCACTATCCATCTAAGATTTTTGGCTTCTTAGCCAAAAAATTCCCACCATTGCATTGAAAAACACAAATCATCTCAAAATGATATTATGTAAGACTACCTTAAAAGCCTAACACCTTTAATGTACATGCCTATAATATAGAGAGATTGCCAAAATTTTATAGAGTCTACTTGGTTTGAAGGTCTTCTTGTCTTGTATGGTAGCCATACTTGAGAGAAAACCCCTTGTCAACAACTTTGCTATAATTATCGTTAACTTTTTTGGGGTAGTGAATATTTTCTCCATGTACATGAATAAGCCTTGTGTGACCTCAAAATCATCATCTTGGAATGAGGGGCTATAGAACCATGTTGGAGTCAAATAGTATCCAGTAGCATGGAGATGGCAGTGTATTTGTCAATTTCATCTCCTATGGATGGTATTGGCAAAACTTAGATGCGTCATACCAACTAGGATATGGCTTATTATCAGAAAGTGGTCTAATTTTTGGAAGGGTGATTAAGTTATCTTTCAATAATTTTTGGAGTCTGCTTGAGTTAGAATCGGATAACATTGTAAAGACCCGATTGCGTTGCGACCCAAGTGTGTTGTTCTCATTTGTTTGAGGGACAACTACTACATTGGTACTACATTGGCCGTTGCCTTGTTTCTTTTCAACCCTCCAGAAGTAGACGCAACCCCAAGACCATCAAGATGTGAGGATGAGGCCAAAGCCCCGTACTGAGCTAATGTTTGCTGGTAGTCTCTTAGTGCAGCACACAAATGAGCGAAAGAAAGATATTTCATTAGGGAAACTCACTCCCCCAATGTCGGTTGAAGACTACCCATGAACATCCTTTGGATGTCATGGTTAGGTAGGTGTTGGTTCACGTTTTATCATTCACCGAATATTATAGAATAAAAGTCCAAAGACACTTTATCCTCGAACAAAATCATTGCGTATGCTAAGATTGCGAGAAGATCATATGACGATTCCAAGGTTTCTTTTGTTAGGTCTTGACGTGTGGATAAGCTCAATGGGCATTGTGATATGTTGGTAATACACAAAGGGACTTACGCTAACAAATCATCCACAAGTTAGGACTTAGGCAAATTCGATAGTAAATGCTCTCTTTCTTCTTTTTTTTTTTTTGGATTTTCAGTTTTGGAGTTTCAAAAAAAAGGGCACAAAGGATAAGGGTTTAGAAGCTCTATGCTATTTCTAAGAACTCAAGAGACGGTAAAGACTAGGTGAAACTAATAACCACACTTTGCTTCGCCACGCTAGGACAACTACACAAAGTGGGTGCAATCTTCAAGGGGTGTGCTTATGATTCTCACGGCATGAATAACTACCATCAAATCGAACAATATTTATCCAGACAGAAGTTAAAACATCCACAATATAAGCTCAAGCTAACTTTACGCATTGAACAAAAATCATTTATTCAAAGAAAGTATGAGCAAGAGTTTCACCAATCTATACTATCAAATCTTTCATTCATCTAACATGCACTCAAATCGAATTCTATTCTAAATCTATTCTATGTTGAAGGAGATATGCAACCATGCAACCACTTGATAACAAGAAGGATTCAAAGCAAATCATGCACATGAACTTTATTATCCAAGTAGCTCTAAGCAACAATTTCATAAGACACTCTTCACAACTTGAAAATGAGAGAATAAGAGTTTATATAGAGTTTTGAAAACAAATGAAAGGCTGAGATCAACTCAAGATTAATGACCAAGATCAAGACATAACAACCCTATATAGGGTTTCCCAAAATAGCATCAACAACAATTGCATGGAGAACAAGTGGCATGAGGAGCTATCTTCAAGGGAGTGCACCCTTATCCTCTCAAGCGGCCGTATGTTCAATGAACTTGGACACAATCAGGATGACCTCCTCTATCGTGACATGTGGCGACATGTTCACCTTGAATTCCAATCCGTCCAAGTCCTCAACACACTCGGCAAAAGCACTCTCCCACTCCAATTCCTGCTTTAGGAAGGCATCTTGGATAGACAAGAAGTTTGCTGCCTTAGTCAAAGTCTGCTTCAGGACCGGTCCAGTGATGGTGAAGAAAATTTCTTGAGTTTTGAGCTTTAGACTTTCCGGTTGCATATCATTTTCTCGAATGATCTCCTTCTCAAGTACATCTGCAACTATAAGGAAAATCTTGTTCTGAATCTCTTTTATCTGCTCCTCAGCTCTGATTCCATCGACCTTCACTTTTTCTAAGACCTCGTTTTGTGCAATCAATGCCCAATACCAAGTGTGGAAATCGTATGCGGCGCCTGCTGCAATTATTTTCCCATCAGTCAATTCTTGCTTTGGGATTCCTTTCAGCACTCTAAGGCGTGGAATGATTCTGTCTTGAATATCTCGAAGGTTGTCCCAAGCTTCTGTCATGGCAGCAATTTTGGAAAGCAAAGAGGAAGTCTGCCCATAGGCCAATGTCAATCTTCCCACAAATGTAGCTGCTTCTTTGCTTTTGCTCACCATCCTCTCCTTAGTTTCTTTAGCTGTGACCATCTCTTCTTCAAAATCTTTGACCGCTTCTTGCGAAGAGTTTAAAAGTGGAGGAGCTACTGAATCACCCTGATCGAGAGGTTTGGTCAAGTGCTGAATGTATTCCTTCAAGCGTTCAATCTCCTTTTTATATTCTCTTTTCTTTGCTACTTCCTTTTCCAACCTCGCCTTGATGGAAGGGACTGAATTTTCCAAGTCCTCAACCTCTTGACCTTTTGTTGATGGACCCAAGTTGATAGTAGTGATGGCATATTCATGGGGAGCAATATCCTCTTTTGACTTATCCACTATTGGCACGACAATTTGTACTGAACAACGACTGACTTCATCTTTTTGGATTGTGGAAAACATCTTGGCGGGCTTCTTTGCAATAACCTTTTCTAACCTGGCCAAGAAATCTGCCGTATCATCCTCTTTTGGAATTTCCACTGGTACTTTTATCTTCAATCTTTCCTTCAACCAATCAGGAATTGTAGGTTGTTCAATGCCTTCCTCTTCCTGAGTATTTTCTCCACATGGAATATCCTGAATTCCTCTAAGAGCAGAAATCATTCCCTCTTGAAATTCCTCATCCGGGATATCCATATCATTCTCTGATTCGAGTATCTCTATGCGTGTAGGAGATGGGGGCTCATCATCATCTAGCTGGATTGATTCAATATTCACTTCATGAATTGGAGAAGGAATCCTTATGTCGGCCAATGATTCATCATCAATAATTAACACCTTGTCCACATTCTTGGATGTGGCAGAATGGGACAGCTCTGATCTCTGCTTCTTCTGAACCGGTTCCTCGTTTATAGTTGTCTTCCCCTTTGGCCTGGTGGAGTCATCAACTACCTCCTTCCTTTTCTTGGAGTTGGTGCTTTCAATTAGTTCAACACTTTGAGATGCTCCTGCATTCGAGGAATATGATGCCATCTCGCCCATTAAGTCATAAGTGAGGGTCAATTTTCTTCGCCTTAACTCCTGGACTTGCTGATCAAACCACAATTGAGAATACTTAACAACCGGCCTCATCAAGGTAGCTAGATCCGCGAGCTCTGGTTCTGACCACTTCACAGGAGGAAGAGGCCAATTCTCATCATAGCGCGACCGAACATATTCTCCATCATCCTCCAGCTGGTCAGGCACATGGAGAAGTTCGGTTGTTCTAATCAAGTTCATTGGCAATCTGGACCATAATCTTTTCCTGATATCATTTTCATCTGCAACATCTGCCCAAAAATCCTCTAGGTCTACCTTATGTCTATACTTCTTTCCATTCACGGTCCCAATGTGGTTGTGAGGATCGAAATCAGCCTTGGATTGATAAGATGTGAATGGATACCATTGCATCTCCTACCTGGCACTTTCAGTTGCTTGTGTCGACAGACAAGACTCCAACATACTTCTGATGAAAAATGGCAAAGTAATGGCTGCCTTCTGCTTTGACCTTTGGAGGCTTTGGTATGTCTCCAATTGCCTAAGGACCTCGAGCAAGACCATTGCCTACCACGCCTTTGCAGATCAATCCTGTGTATCTGTAAGTTCTAGCCAATAGGTAGATGATGTAAGAACTCATGTAAAAAGACTTTGTCCTCTCCAAATTGATTAATTGTTCATTGAGATTGTCACTAATCATCCAGGACCAATTGAACATCTTGACACCTGAGGTGATCTCATCAATGAAATAATACATCCATGTCTCAAATGGTGCACCTTGAGGGTTGCCCATTACTCTGTTCAATAGCAAAATGATATCTCCATACTCCTCCTTGAAGTCAGTACGGAGCAATTTCTTTGGCATTTTCTTGATGGAAGGCCTCGGCTTCTCTAACCACGACTTATTAATATTTGTTGCACAAAGATCCAACTGGTCTTCATAAAGTCTTCTGGCATCCTCTTTCGTTTTGTAGGAAGTCCGGTTATAGGTTGGTATGCCAAATGCTTCTTGAATTGCTAACTCTCCAAGGTGAGCTAATACTCTTCCGTTTGGCGCAATGATTTGTCTCTCCTATGCATTGCAATGTATGGCGCATTCGACCATCAATTCAGCACACTCCATAGCTGGTGGAAATCCAGCCGCTTGGACAATGCCATTTCTCATCATCCGGCGCAACGAGTGTTGGCAGGAATCCATCTTGTCCATACATTCTCTTCTTGAAATCTTTAAAATCCACGTGTCCAAGGTTGGTATTTGTGACATTCTTCCATTTGGAGTTGATTTTTGACTCTGGCTGCAGCCCTTTACTGGCGAACTTCATCTGGGCTTTTCTCGAAAGTTCTCCTTTGGTGGTCATTAACCTACAATAAACATGAAAAGAATTGACATTACTTTGAAGATTTGAATTCTGATTTTTCTAGACCTTTATTCGAAAAATTTCACTTTCAGCTTGTCAAAAAAGATAAATTTTGTGAAAAATCAGACTGAAAATGAACGAATTTGGCTAAGTACTCAGCAAATTTTTGCCAAAATAAGTGAATGAGACAGAAGGAAGAGGGAAGAATTCAGTCAAACTCAGATTTTGAACCTTCGAAAGTATCCTTTGACTGTGAATCGACCTTTAATTCTGAAAATTCACTCTAAAACTTGGAAAAAACACTTGATTTTCTAGAAATTACGTCCTTTAGCTCAGAAATTTAACGCCTTTCAGCTCAAAAATTTACTTTATTCTTCAAAAATATTCCTTAAAAAAAATCTATCTTTCACCGTTTCGAGAGAGCAAAGAAAACCTTTCACCATCAAACTTTGGAGAGAATGATTTGAAAGTGACAAATTAAAACTTAATATAGAGCTGGAGAGGTCGATGATTTTAGTAACTTCATGTTTTCTCTTAGATTCGTCGAATCCAGACTCGTTTTATTTTCTCCAAAATGGCAACTTAATCTTTATTGAATATTTTCGAGAGAAAGTTTCTAATTTTTATCATGGCGCCATCCTTAGCCAAAATCCTCTAGATTTTTCTTTGAGATTTTCTTGAGAGTTGAGTATTTCGAAAATTTATTCTAAGTGTTGGAAAAATATAAAAATTTATCCTAAGTGTTAAATTTTATTTTCCCAACCTTTTCCAACCTTTTCATCATTTAATTGTGGCAAAATTTTATTTACCCATGGCCAATTTATTATTTTTCATGTCATTTTCATCTTTACCCTTAGCTAGGCGGACTTTGGAGCTAGCTAGACATTTCCATTTGTCTAAGGCGGACTTCATGACCCCTTTGCCATCTTTTTAGCTTGGGCGGACTTGACCTTCCTTTGGACATGCTTCTCTTCCTTGGGCGGACTTCATGATGTGCTTGCCATCTTTCCTCAAGCTAGGGCAGACTTCATTCTCTTCATGCCAAGGTTGGGCGATCTTTGCCAATGCTTGGACAAGTGCTTGGCGGACTTCACAACTTCCTTGCTATGTGCATTTTCCCTTGGGTGGACTTGGCTAATGACTTGCCATCTCCTTGGGCAGACTTTATCTCATGCCGGACCATGATCTCTTCAAGCTAGGGCGGACTTTGGAGTTGTCTTGCCATTTCTTTCTTAGGGCGGACTTCATGCTTGCTTGGCCATTTCATGTTTACCTAGAACAAACCTTGCTTGGAGATTTTCTCTTGCTTTTATACTTGGAGACATAAAGTTTTGATTCTGAAGATATGAACGTTATCGCCATGACATGAGGGACCCAATCCTAGGTCAACTTTCAAAAAAGCAAAAAAAAGCAAAAAACAGGCCAAAAAAGCTGCTTTTGGGATTGGTCCCAAAATGCCAAAAAAAACAAAAGCAAAAAAAAGTAGAATCCCTAAAAAATAGGAAGTGTCAGAATTGACTCAAAGCAATGGCGTTCCTCATCCTCCGGACCTTCTGAGCACTTTGATGATGTCCAAACATTGATATGGGTTTGAATTCCCCTACTTGACTCAAATGATTTCTCAAAAACTCTAACTCCGAACTCTCAAATAAATGGTCTTATGAAATTGTAACGCTACAACAAAACCCTAAAAAACAAACGACTGGGGGTCCCCATTTGCAATGGGGCGATGTGTGAAATAGGTCACAACAGTAGGGCATAAGGGATTTGGGAAGAAATGGATTGATAGTGAGAAATTAAATCAATTTGCTTTTCATTCGATTGTTGCTTACAGTGGACAAGGTTAGTGATGGTGACCTTAGAGTCAATGTTCACTTGGAACCACTGTAAGGATTGATTTATGAGTTGGTGAAAAGAGAAAATAGAGTTGTTAGGTAGTGAGCATAACCACTCCAACGTGGTTTCCTTAAGGGGATTGCGGGAATAGTTTCGTTAGCAACGGATCCTAATGTAGGAAGCCACTACATAGAGTGGTAAAAGAGTTGGCATGTGTCTGCGGATCTCCCTTATTGTTATACTTTTCAAATTTTGGTACCTTGACCCCTTGGGGCATCAAAGCGTTCAAGATGTTTGAGGTGAGAGGACTATGACTGTAGTACGGGGTGAGAGTAGATTGAGTGGCAACATTGGTTAATTTAGTGAGTTCGGGTTGCATCTGACCTATGTTTTGCAATTGGGTGTTCAAGATGGGGTTGAATGGTGGAGGAGGTTGGTTAGCCATGGCGACAAAGATTTGAGGCACGGGTCCAGACAGAGGAGGAATGTTATACTCCAAAGGAGTGCGAGATACGTTAACTCTAGGATTAATAGGGGTGTAGACACAACATTTGTATTATCAGCAGAAGTCATGGAAGGTATAGAAGGATTAGTGTCCACCATATGCACAGATACCTTAGGCATCAGAAGATTCAATTGAATACCAGTGATATCCCATTGGGCATCTTAGGGTTGACTCAAGACCAACGTGTATGAAGGTACATGGGTCTCGACTATGTTGGGTAGCGCATAGAGCAACTCAAGGCCCTTGCGGTCTGAGATAAGTAAGTTTCTCAAACTACCGACATCGGGAGTAGATTGAGTGTACAGGTTACCACTTTTTAGAAAATCTTCAAATTCTTTAAGCATCTCATCCAAAGATTGAACTTGCTCAAAGGGGACCCTAAGAGCAGTTTCATAATCTTCAGAGGAGGGAGACCTTGGAGGGGAATTTAAAGGAGAAGAGCCTTCGAACATTGGTTGAGAGCCAGTAGGATCAGGATACCTAGAAAACATTGGATCGGGTCTAGTAGGACTAGATCTATTTGGAGGTATGGTAGGTCTCAAGCTGCTTCTTACTATGTGTTCGAAGGTAGTAGACTGGGTTGTAAAGCTCATACGGGAGTCCTTACAACGCCCAACTCTGCCAACTCCAAGAAACAAGAGAAGGACTCAAGATGAGGTAAAGAGTTTTATGATTTTAAAAATGACCAAGATTTAGGAAGGAGAGTTCACGTCAGGTTCACCAAAATGTAGAGGAGGGAATTCACCACCCCCAAGATGACGAGATCTCGAAGGGCAAACTGTTTCTCCCCTACCTCAGTTGACATGACTCAAGTGAACTAGGATAGAGAGAGTGTGAAATTTAATGAAGTATATAAATTACTCAGAACTTTCAGACATCAAAAATTGACAGAATAGGGTATAAAGGTCTCTTGGATACCTCAACGAGCTCTCTGTCTAGGACGACAACATGGCTATCAGACGACAACGTGGTCATGCTAGAGTCCCGTACGAAGATAAAATTGTAGTTGATACTAGAAAGACACAAAATATCTTGTGCAAGTTTCTAAATGCTAAAAGCAAAATATAAACACAAAATTAAAAGGACTGAAATGAATATATTGAAGGAAAGTGAGACGAAAAGAATGTGGAAAGGCTCAAGATTGCATTGAGAATATTTGATGGCGTTCAAGCTCATTTCAAGTAGATTTTCCCACCCGTACCACACAAAAGCTATGTAGCTTGCTGGTGCAGTAAGGAGGTGACGAGATGTAGTAGAAAATGGTGAAGAAGCAGTTGTGTGTGTGTCTCCAAGAGAGCAAGAGAGCAAGGATGAAGCAAGAATGAAGAAGTTTTTGCATGTAGAATGAAGAAGTATCAAGAACGAATGAAGATTGAATGAAGGGAGCTTTTGGTCCAAAACAACCCACCTGAGTGATTCTCGACACGACTGAAGGCTGACAGGGGCGTTACACTGCCAAAACACGATAGGTGTAACGTCCCAACGACCACCTTAGTCACAGATTTTCGTGAGACGCTAGTGCGGTGCACATTGGTTTGTGGAAAAATTGAATTAACAGTTGAGGAATGGGGCATACTAGGTGGTAAGAGAAGATGGTTTTTTAGCTGGGAGGGCATAGTTATTTTAGTTTGTCTAAAGATGAAGGCGTATGGAATGTGAAATTGCATAGGGTGCAATTTTCGACATTACAGGGATAAGCTAAAATAAGATTTTATTAAATTTTATTATCAAGGTGAGAAGACACATCAAGTACATAAAAGGATCCAAACTCTTATCACATTCCCAATTGAAAAGGCACAAAGTAAAATTAAGAGGAATAACTTCAAGATGGCACTACAAGAGGTTACAAATAATTGGAAACCCATCAAGTTCATGCTACAAGGAATAATAGTGATACCACCCAAAGTTTGTCATCTTCTACACAGAAACAATTGGTCAAAAAGGGATGGAATAGGAACCAAGGAACATGAAGGTGGAAGTGGAAGAAAAGGATAGGATGTTGAACACTAAAGACATAATACCTCAAAGGAAAAGTCCATATAAATTTACATTTATTGATAAAATTATGGTAAAGATGAAGATACCTTCCTTAATTTGGAAGTAGGATAGGTAGTTGAATAAAGGGGTTTCATAAAATATAATTATATAACCCCATAATTAAAGGGCGAATACTACAATGGAACCATGTCACAAAAACAAAGAGGTGTAGTACAAATTTTCACTCACATAGATGAAGAACCATGACAAGAAAGGAAATTATGAAGGATAGAAGTAGTTTCAACAGGTTGTCTTGAGGACAAGACAATGTTTTAGGCCTCGAGAGAATGTTGGCAAGATATAGAGGGTTGTGAGGCATAAAATATGTAATTTGGGTCATTTCTAAACCCATATATCAGTTATATACCACTTAAATAGCCTTAAAATACCTCTAATATGCCTAAATAAGTCATAAAAGTGTAAAATATTATAGAGGA
The DNA here is from genome assembly GCA_007115665.2 of Sequoiadendron giganteum. Lineage (NCBI taxonomy): Eukaryota > Viridiplantae > Streptophyta > Pinopsida > Cupressales > Cupressaceae > Sequoiadendron > Sequoiadendron giganteum. The sequence goes on along the minus strand of CM021109.1, from coordinate 29,916,538 downwards.
AATGGTAAATTCGTGAGAATAAGATAATTAAGTGTTATTATGAAAGGATATGATGGAAAGGCATTATGAAAAGGAACTAAGAGGCTATATAAAAAAGGGAAAAGTGAGAGATAAGAGTGTGAAAGAGTGTGGAATCATGTAGAGTTATATGAAATAAATATATGTGAGATTAAGGAAGATGATAAGGAGGAGTAAAGCATGATGAATTAATTATAAAACATGTATAAGACATGAAAGTATAATGTTGGCGTTTCAATCGCACCTCTGGTATGCAGATTGAAAACAGACAGCTATGCATAGTTGAATTGCTCTTCAAATTAGGAGGGGAAGCTCCCTCTTTGCTGATGATGCTTAAAAAGAAAGAATACTAAACTATTGCCAATCTTTTTGTTTTCAGCTAAGAGCACAAGGTTATAAAACTCTTTGCCTCGCAGCTGAGGTTTTCTCTTTTTAGAACTTCAACTACAACTAAGCCTAAACTAATGACGCCTCTGACAACTCAAGTAAACTTAGAGCTGTGATAGTAGATCAGAGCAAAGTAGGGATAAGATTTCCTTCCTCAAATTTGTAACAACAACTACACTTTTGGGACAGCAGATTTGTAGCAATAACAGGGTTACAGTTTAGCGATCTTACACGTGACACAGATTAAACATTAACGGAACAATAACTTACAGCAAAATAGGCTTGCAAACTTGCTCTTACACCAAGTGAACAAACACTAAATAACAAAGTTGTAGGCAAAAGTAGGCTCAACAATTTGTTATCACAATTACGGTTAAAAAGAAATGGGCAAGGCTGCCCTTATTTATACATAAACAAAGAGTAGGGAACCCTAAAATCTCTTTGCTTTTACAACTAGACTTGCCAACTCACAAGCTTTATTTCTAAAACTAAAACATGACAACTATTTAACCACCTGTTGAAACAAAAAGCAGAGAAAGTTCCAATTATTACAATTTGATTTTTCCTATTTCACAAAGAATAGATAAGCATGAATGAGAATAACAAGTTTTACTTTGAAAAGGCATCAAGTTAACTGCTGCTTTTTGAGTTCTATTCTTGGAAAACATCGCTGCCCAAAAAGTGACTCATTCTCCGCCAAAAAGCTGATTTGTTCTTGATTTCAATTGCAAAATACTGCATGTTTAAAAACTCGAGTTTTGATTGTGAACACGCCTATGTTTGGAAAAGTTTTGTGCAAATTGCTGCAAATACTTTGCTGATTTTTCTCCAAAAAGTAGATTCCTGGAAAAAAAATTGAGTTATGGGTTTTGTAAACAATCACGTTCTGAAGAGACCCAATTTGTCAGATTTTGAAAAAATTGAGGGCTTCTCGAAAAAGTGCGAAAAAAATAGATTTTCGGAAATATAAAATTTTCCAATCTTTAAGAGGAGTAAAAAGCAAGTGGACCCAGATCGATGAAAACTGAAAAAGTTGACCATCTGTTTCTGAAATGCGATGCCCTAGAAGTTTGGACCATGAAAAAGCATGCCTCTATGCTTCTCAATCCCGAATCCACGAAGAATACTGAAAAAGCACTCCATTTGAGCCTTCAAATCTTTACGAGAAGAAAAAGATATTCTTCTTCTTTTGGATGCCAACTTGCAAAATATGAAGAATAAATGCCAAAAGCCTTCTTAAATGGAGTATGAAGATGAAAAAGCACTTTCTTCACAAAGCCTTGAGATTTTGATGTCTATCTATGAAGATAGAATCTTTGAATGCAAAAATCTGAGTCCATTTGCATGTGCAACAATGAATTCCTCCTTTGTAGCTGCGAAAAAGCAACGTGAAGAAGCATATATGATCAATGAATGATGGAAGCTGAAAAAATGGCTAAGGCATGAAATGCTAGGAGCTTTGACTGGATAGGGACTCCCAGACATCCCAGAGTTCGAATTTTTTCTTCGCTTTTCAACTTTTGCTTGCTTCTGCTTTTGTCGGGGCCTACCTTTGAATTTGACGAGCCAACAATTTGATGCTGCCAACTGCTAAAACCTGTTTGACCATGGCAATCTCATGTTTGACCACTGTTGAAGTGATCCACAACCTCCATATCGGCATTCAACATCATTTGATCATGATTGCATGCGCTCGAAACTGTTGGCGAAGACTGAACTGGAAGGAAGGTGTGCCGGGATCAAAAAATTTCTAAGTGTTGAAACCATAGGCGCCTTGACTGGACAAGGGCGCCCAAGCTTTCTTGCCTTAGCCAAATTTTCTTGATTTTCAACTTTTACTTTGCGTGTTTTTGCCAGTGACCCCAGTTTTACTATCGTTCCTCGCCAATCGGTGAACAACAGAGTCTGAAAGTTAGTCATTTTGGCAAGGCTGATCAAAATTGTGATGATTTATACCCTCTACCGGCCCTCGACGTTGTGTGATTGATTTTGTGAAAGCAGGAACTGGGTTGACAAAGGAGTTTGAACGTTTCCCGAAAAACGAGAAAATAATTCTAAGGCATGAGAAGTTGGGTGCCCTTCTTGACCAGGGGCGTCCAATATTAGGATAATGGAATGTTTCTTTAATGGTCATCTTAGTCGTCTTTAGTTAGTTTAGTTAGTTTCTATTTTCGTCTTCAGTCTACAATCGTTTCTTTTAGAAACATTATCTCTTGTAAATCTATATAAGGAACTTTCGTTCCTCTGTTTAATATATCGAATATTTTATCATGGTATTAGAGTGAGAGCCGGCCTGGGTCTGACTCCCTCACGGGAGGGCTCAAGGTTTTTTGAGGAAAATAAAAAAATCATTTTTTTTTTCTTCAGAATTTCGAAAGAAATTCTCAGGGGTTTTTCTGTTGGTGGGCGCGATCAAACCCTTCTGGGCATGATTTTCAAGCCACGTTTCTCTTATTTTTGGGCGTCGTCTTTGTTTGAAAGTTTTTTTTTTTGAGCCTTCTCTAAATCGCAGCTCCTGTGTGGCGGATTTTCACGCGATTTTCTCTTTCTTTGGGCGCCATTTTTTTGCTAATCCGTCTAAGGATTGTAAAATCGAAGGTTTTGTTTGATTTTCTCTATTCACGTTTCTTCTTACATGTGCGACAAAGGGCATCTGTTTGCATTTTGTCATGTTTTTGGGCGCCGTTTGTGATTTTGGCAACGTCTTTGCTCATTTTTGACACTTGCGAAGTGTTTTCTCTAGCTTGCGACCTCCTTACAAGCTGCATTCTGCTTTTTCATAGCCGTGTTTTTTGGTTCGGGAGTTTTCAGGCGCGTTTCTCTGTTTGTTCTGTTGAGATCCTTCTCTGGCCGCGATCTGGAGGTTTTCTTCTGGATGCGTTTTATTTTTTGGGCATTTTGGCCACGCGCGACAATTTTATGGGCGTTGTTTGCTTGTTCATGTCGTCTTTCTCTTCTCTGCTCGTGATTTTTTGCTCTCCGTTGACGAGATCATGTTCTTTGTTAGGTTCTGCATTAAGGAGGAGACTTCGTATGATTTCTTTGTGTTGCTTGAGCAGAAATTTCGATTGATGGGGTTTTAATAATTTTTTTCCATAAAAATTATTTTGGAGGTTTTATAATTTTAGACCTTAAAAAAAATATTATTTCTGGGTTTTATAATTTTTAGACCTTAAAAAATTATTTTTGGGTTTTTAATTTTGGCCTTAAAAAATAAATTATCTTGTAAAAGGGTTTATAATTTTTTCCTGAAAAATTAAGGGTCTGCTCCTGTATGCCCTAGTTAGGGTTTTCGTAGTTCGGGAGGGCTCTCTGGTTTCTAAAAGGTTTTTACTGTTTTTCCTTAAAAACGATGTTTTGTATGCTAATCCTTGTTTCGGATTTCGTGCTAGTTGCTTGTTTGGGTTTCTGTAATTCGCAGAGATGTGTGGGATTCATTTGAAGGTTTTTACCGTTTTTTCCGAAAAAACGATGCTTTGTAAACTTCAGTTTCAGGGTTTTGCAATTTTGTCCTAAAAAATCATGGTTTCTTGTAGTTTGTTCTAGGGCATCATGTTCATCTGCAAACATTTAAAGGGTTTGCCGATCTTTCCCCAAAATCGTGGCAATTGTTTTTCGGTGTCTCTGGCTATAGGGACGGACAACTTTGTTACCCAACCTCAAGTTAGATGTTTTGTGATTTGTTTTGGTTCTTTTTGGAAGTTCTGCAGTTTTTGAGAGGGTTGGTGGCAGACTCATCTCAAGTGGCAGAGTTAGTGGCAGGCTCTTGTCTTTTGTGGCAGAACGTTATTTTTTTCTCTAGGTAGCTAGAACGATGATCATTAAAGGAGGGTATTAGGATAATAAAATGTTTCTTTAATGGTTATCTTAGTCGTCTTTAGTTAGTTTAGTTAGTTTCTATTTTTGTCTTCAGTTTACGATTGTTTCTTTTGAAAACATTGTCTCTTGTAAATCTATATAAGGAACTGTCGTTCCTCTGTTTAATATATCGAATATGTTATCACCCAAGTCTTCTAGACTTAGCCAAAATTCTGAAAATGGTAAAAGCATTCATTTATTTTAACAAAAAAGATCATTACAATATAAAGAAACTATAGATTACTGTAGTCATTTAATCACCCATAAAAGAGCCTAACTACTGACATTAAATGACACCTACTAGAAACAGTAGACAAAACAAAATATCTACACATTCATAATTGACCATTAAATATAGAGAATATAATATTCTAACACCCTCCCTTAATGGTCAATCTGTCAAAAACACCAAGTTGCCCCCTGAATTTGACAAATTTATTTGGGCTTAGAGACTTGGTGAGAATATTTGCAGTTTGATCCGTTGTTGGAACATACTGCAACTGAATTGATCCGTCTTCTACCAGCTTGCGGATGTAATGACAATGAAGCTCGACATGCTTGGTACGTTCAGGGAAGACTGGATTTTTGGCTAGTTTGAACACCCCTTGATTATCAGTGTACAAGGGAGAAGGCCCTGCTTGTGACATGTGCATGTCAGAAAGCATCCTGCAGAGCCAAACTACCTCACATGCTGCCTTAACAGTTCCTCGATATTCTGCTTCAGTCGAGGAAAGAGCCACTGCCTGTTGCTTCTTGCTGGTCCATGTTACAACACCTGTACCCAAACTGAATACATACCCAGAAGTGGATTTTCTGTTATCCACGAAACCTACCCAATCTGAGTCTGTGTAACCAATCAGCTTTGGATCTTTGCACCTGCCATACAGAATACCATAATCTGAAGTGCCCTTAACATATCGCAGCACTCGCTTTGTTGCAATCCAATGATCAACTTTTGGAGCTGTCATGAAGCGAGAAATGTAGCTCACTGCAAAATTGATGTTAGGTCTAGTGGCAGTGAGGTAGATGAGACTGCCCACTAGTTGCCTGAATGTCGTTTCAGCGACCGGAGGTGAATTGGAGTTGGCTAACAACTTCAGCCCTTTCTCCATAGGTGTGGAGGCAGGTTTTGCAATCCTGCATCCGAAATTTGTCAAGCAGACTTCGAGCATATTTAGACTGAGAGATAAAGATGCCACCAGCGATCTGCCAAACCTCAATACCCAAACAATAATGGAGAAGCCCCGAATCTGTCATGTCAAAAGCCTGACACAAATCCTGTTTGATTGCGGCAATCAAATGTGCTGAACTGCCAGTAATGATCAAGTCATCAACATAGACAACAAGAAATAGAAGATCATCACCAGAGTGTTTGACATACAAATTAGAGTCAGAAGGACTGCGCTGAAAACCATGATCAACCAAGTACTGATCAATCTTGATGTACCATGCATGGGGAGCTTGTTTAAGTCCATAGAGTGCTTTCACAAGCCTACATACCTGATGTTCTTTGCTGACAACCTTGAACCCAGGAGGCTGCGTCATGTAGACTTCTTCCTGCAAATCACCGTTGAGAAAGGCACTCTTGACATCCATCTGATGAACTATCCATCCAAACTAGGCTGCAATGGAGAGAAGAAGATGGATGGTGCTCATCTTGGTAGTAGGAGCAAAAGTCTCCTTGTAGTCAATGCCCTCCCGCCGTGTGAATCCCCGAGCAACTAATCTGGCCTTGTATTTATCCAAAGTGCCATCTGCATGATACTTGACCTTATAAACCCATTTGCAGCTGATAGGTTTCTTCCCAGGAGGAAGATCAGAAAGAACCCAAGTGTGATTCTTCAAAAGACTATGGTATTCGGTCTCCATAGCCTTTTCCCACTCTAGAATTCCTTTAGCCTCTGAATATGTCCGAGGCTCGTAGATGCTGTGGATGTTGGCCATAAGAGCAAAATTGACTGTGTTGTGTTGCTTGCTCTTTCTACGAGCTGATCTACCCTCAATGAGTTCATCATTATGAAGATCTTCGATAGTCTTGAGCCACCACTTAGGCCGACGAGTAGAAGTACCAACATCTGGAGTAGGAGAAACAACATCTTTTGGGATTTCTAGAACAAAGTCATCTAGATATGAATCCTGAGGAAGAGCAGGTGGTGCTATATCATGACTGGTAGACTCCTCATCTTCAGAGTCGGAATGCTCTGAAGCCTTCCCATTAGGGGAACCAAGAGGAAGACGAACACCCTCATCAAAAACCTGCATAGGCTGATTCTCAAGAATAGTAGTAGGAACAAATGGACCAGTAGTCTCATCAATCACAACATCACGACTGAATATGAGACGATCTGTCTCCACATCAATCAACTTGTATACCTTGTGATTGTCGCTATAACCAGTAAACATAAGTTTATGGCTCTTGGAGTCCAACATCGCACGTTTGGCTTCTGGAATCCATACATGAGTTTTAGAACCAAAGACTTTCAGATGGCCCACTTTAGGCTTACGTCCTGACCAGGCTTCTTCAGGAGTCATCTTCTTAACGGCCTGTGTAGGTGATCGATTCAAGAGGTAGACTGTAGTATAAACTGCTTCAGCCCAGTATTTCTTAGGAACATTTCTGTACTCCATCATAGAATGAGCCATTTCAGTAATGGTGCGATTCCAACGTTCAACTGCACCATTCTGCTAAGGGGTGTATGGTGTGGCGAGTTGGCGTTTAATGCCATGTGTAGCACAAAAAGTAGAGAAGTCAGTAGAACAAAACTCCCCCCCATTATCTAACCTTAGAGTGACAATCGGAGAACCTGATTCTTTCTCAACCAAGGCCTTATACTGCTGAAATTTACTAAACACATCTGATTTATGTTTCAAGAAATACACCCACATTTTTCGACTGAAATCATCAACAAATAATAAGAAGTACCTAGACCCAGTAACAGATGGAGTGTTCATTGGTCCACATACATCAGTGTGAACCAATTGAAGTACCTTGGAGGCTCGCCAAGAATCACCATCCAAAAATGGTGTCCGATGCTACTTCCCAGCTTGACAGGCTCCACAAACTCCATGATTTTGAGTTTGGATCCGAGGTAGACCAGCAACCAAACCCTCCCAAGACAGTTGAGAGAGAGTGCACATTCAAGTTCCCATAATGCTGATGCCAAAGTTTGTTGATGGAAGTACTTTTGGCTGCCAGAGCGTGCTCCTAAGAATCACCGGAATCAGCAAGTCGATACAGACCATGATCCTCAAGTCCCATAGCAATCGTAGTACGTGTCTCCTTATCAACAATGCTGCAGGTGGACGAACTGAAAATAACATCCAACTGGGGAGAATGCCTCATGATCTGGCTTACGGAGAGAAGATTATGTTCCATACCTGGAACATAGTAGACATCGAGAAATAGTAAATTTCTCTCTCCAGAGTGAATCTAAACATTGCCCTTACTGAAAACTGTGTACTCTTCACCGCCTCCAAAGATTATTGAATCAATGAATGGTTCATATTTGGTGAACCAATCTCGACGATGAGTAAAATGTTGAGAAGCCCCTGAGTCAATATACCAAGCAGAAGATTGTACTGGATTTGTTGCTCTATTGGCCATAAAAGCATAGAATGCAGACTCTTTCTGCTCAGTGTGCTCTGCGACATTTGCCTTTTGTTGAGACCCTCCCTGCTTCTTTTGTTCAGAAGCTATTCGTACCTGACAATCAGCCTTCATGTGACCATATTTATGGCAATAATTGCACTGAACGTTCTTCTTCTTCCTGTCCTCTGAAGAACAAGAGCCTTTCGACTGAGAAGATTGAGCCTTCCCTTTGTGCTTAGCAGAAGATTTGGCAAAAAACGCTTGCTCTGTGGAGATGGAACTGGTATTGCTTCCAAACTACTATCGCCATCGATCCTGTTGCAAGAGCTTGTTGCAAAGATCTTCAAATTTGAGATCAACATTGGTGGAGGTGATATTCAGCGTCTCGATGAAATGCTCATACGAACGCGGGAGACTCTTCAGAGTAATGACCACCATATCTCCTTCCTCCATTTTTCGACCAATCGACTCCAACTAATCACGAATGTCCTTAATCTTCGTCAGATGTTCCTGTAAAGACATTTTCTCATCCATCATGATGGAAAAAAGCACGTTCTTGAGAAAGAACGCTCTGCTCTTGTCAGAGGTTTCATGAAGGGCTTTCAAATGATCTCAGATTTTCGGAGCAGTTTTGCCAGACGGTACCTGAGGCAGCTGCTCATTTGTGACTGAGAGTTTGATGAGCATGACGGCTTCTCGGTTGTGTTCATCCCATTTGTCCTAGTCCTTTCCGACTACAGTGGGACGAGGTGAGTTCTCCAAAACGATCTGATCGAGGCAACGATATTCAAAGATTGTAATTATGCGCTGCTTCCAGGTGTTGTAATTCTTCCCGTTGAACTTCCGATTGCTTTCGAGCATTATATTTGTCAGAGATGCCATCACGTACACTAAGGTCAAATTGGTGAAGGCAAAACGAAAATAGAAACTGCACAAATTCAAAGTAGAAACCCTAACACGGATTTCAAGGCACTTTGAAGACAAAACCTAGAAGATCTGAAGAGTACCTAGAAAATGTTGCTGAAAACCCCAAAAAAATTCCGAATACCCAAAAAATTTCATCAGCACCCACTTGCACAAATTTTGAGATAGGAACTTCGAGATACCCAAAAAAAATTAACTACAACCTAGTTGAGCTTTCGAAAAACCCACAAGGAATCTACAATTAAAAAAAAATTATAACCTCAAATGATTAGTCAAAACCCTAGTCAAAGGTACAGAACCCTAGGCGGCCATAAGAGCTTTAGAAATTGCAGAAAAAATTAATAAAATCTGCCAAAAATCGCGTCTAAATGTAGAGGTAAAGGCAGAGAAGACTAAAAACCGCATCTCTACTAGGGCAAAAAACACGTCCAAGATGGGTCTGAAAAAATGCAACAAAGAGGATTGGAAATTGCGTGCCCAAAGGTAAAGGCCAAAATCGCGACCCAGAAGACCAAAAATGCGACAAATTTTCGTCACGAAAATACACGGAAATTGCGTTCAGACAAGGTTGCACGGGCAGAAACGAAAGGTCGTGTGAGCAGGAAAAAAAAAACTAGAAGAAGAAGAGATCATGCCCAGAAAAAAAACGTGACAGAGACTGAGAAAGATCGCGGCCAGACAGAGAAAATCGCGCCCTAGAACACATGAAAATGCCCACGATTTTTCTAGAAAGATGATCACGAATTTTTTTAGAAAAAAACCGTGATTTTCAGACCCTTGATTTTCACCTTAGAAAAAAACACGATTTTAGGGTTTTTTCTTCTATGGCTTTGATACCATGAAAATGGTAAAAGCATTCATTTATTTTAAGAAAAAAGATCATTACAATATAAAGAAACTACAGATTACTGTAGTCATTTAATGACCCATAAAAGAGCCTAACTACTGACACTAAATGACACCTACCAAAAACAGTAGACAAAACAAAATATCTACACATTCATAATTGACCATTAAATATAGAGAATATAATATTCTAACAAATTCTAATAATAGCAGGTTGGAAAAGGTGGAGGAGTTGATAACACGAGTAAGGATAAAGATAGAGCTAAGGATATGTGGACAGAAGATGAAAAAAGGTATATGGTGGATTGTTTGAAGAAAATTGTGGAGGACCTAGAGCTCTTCAAGAACAACCATGATGGGAAGCTTTCTGATATGGAGGGGAGGATAAAGAATATAAGAAATTCTATTCAGAAGGTTATGGAAATGAGCCATAAAATCCTTAAATCCACGACCAGCACTATGAATATGATGGTCGAGAGCTTGGAAAGAGCTCATCAGGTTAAAGCCGTGGTGGAGGTTAAGGATGATAAAGAGCAGAGTCTTGCTGAAGAGGCCGGGCCAAGCAAACGTACCAGAGCAAATTTGAAAAGGAAGGTGGACAAGACTCCTGTGGACATTCAAGAGATGAAGAAAGCTGCTATCAACATGGATAACTCGGAAAAGGAAATTGCTGAAGTTTTGAGAAATCTGGGTTAGGTTTCTTTTTGGTTTTTTGCTGTGATGCCTCTTCGCTGGTCTTTGGTTTATCTCTTTGGGCAGCTTTGTATCTTTTGTTGATCTCTTAATGTCTTACTCTATCTTTTGCTACTGTTAAAGGGTTTCGGGGCCCCTTCAAAACCTGTTTTTTCCTTTATCAAAAACAAATTCTAATATTTTCAATTTTCTTTTGACTATCTTCATTTTGCGGGTTTTTGCCTCCGTTCGATCTGCAATATTTGTCGTTTGATTGATCTTTGGCACTGGATAATGGATTCATTGAAGAGCTTGAACATAACTGAGGTGATCTCCAGCTTTTGCCCAACCCTAAAACTTCTTTTGACTGCTTTGACCATATTTGAATCGGGTTGATGGGGAAGATTTGCACATTTTTCAAGAAACACAAAAAATAAACTAAGGCATGAACACTTGGGTGCCCTTCTTGGCCAGGGGTGCCCAAGATCGCCAGAGTAGAATATTTTCTAAGATTTTCACCCTACATTGATTTCCATTCACCGTCTTTGTCAGCTGCATTCATTGTTTTGCATGCAAAGGCTGAATTTTGCTAAGGCATGAAAAGCCAGGAGTGCTGACTGGGCAGGGGTGCCTAGGATCTCCAGATAAATTTGATTATTTTTAGATTCCCCTCCTCTTTTCACCATTTCTCGTGCATCTTTTGCCGTTTTACGTCATCTGTGCAGCATTGAGACCTTGAATTTGACACCTGGTAGTTGACCATCCCCCATTGATGACCTCAGAGCTCTTGTTTTACCTTTTGAAAAAGCAGAATAAACCCACCAAAGAAAAACTTATCTTTCGACGATTCTAACTGGACTAGTTTGATCGGGAAGTATTTTCAACCAATCAAAATCAGTTTGAGCCCTGGAAACAAAAATTCTATTTTTAGAAATTTTGAATTTTGTCGACATTTTTTTACAAGACTTTTTACCAATCTTTTCAAAATGCCTTAATGAAGATTTTTTTTTGATTTGGGCATTACATATATTAATATACAATTTTATGGTTGTATATATGAATGCATGTGATTTGTTATGATTGGACTTATAGTTATTGCATATCTAAGTTCTCCCTTTTTATTGCATCACACCAAGGTTTACTACATATAAAAAAATATCAGGGAAACCTGGGGACGTGTCCCCCCCTAAAATGCCCCGTACCCGTTCCCGAGATGTCTCGGGTACCGGGGGACGACAGGGGATTGTCCCTCTTTTTCCAAAAAATGCAGGAAACGTCCGCGGGACGGGGGGTTTCTGTTGATCGGAAGAAGGACGGCCAGGGGATGGCTGAGCCGTCCCTCACACTTTAGCAAGTGAAAACTTGAAAAGAAAATCACAAAATTAAAAAAGTTCGGCCCAGCCTACGTGGCATGTGTGGGCCCCATGGATTTTGACTCCCTTATGAAGGAAAAAGGGCCTCTCTAACCTCATTTTATGCATTTTGTTTGTTTGAGCAGCCAAGGGTTTGAGAGAAAAAGAGGTTGCAGCCATTGAAGGAGAAGGAGCAGCAGTTTGAAGGAGGAGAGGAGGTTGAAATAGTGTTGAAGGGAGTGCAAATCCACTAAAGAGGTATGCATTTTTTTCCCTTTTTTTTTTTCATTTTTTTGCAAAATGTGAAGCATCCATTGTTTGATTTTTTTAAATTTTTTGCATTTTCAGTTAAAACTTTGTCATGTCCCCTTCTAGTTGACATCTCTTTGCAGTGTAGAGTTAGCCTATTATGCGACCTCCGTAGGCTAATGAGGAGATTAGGGGGTCTTGTGAGACATGGCTCAGCGTCGGTTAGTGGAGTTTCTTTGCTTGGCTTTCGTTCGGGGTCAATCGGACATCTTTTGGCTAGACTTACTATTTTTAGTAAGTCATGGGAGCACCCTGCTATTTTTAGAATCTCAGTTTAGTCACATGTGGATTTAGTCTCTCGACTCCTGGCTCAGACGGCTTAGCAATCAGACAAGTAAATCAAGAGATATTAAAATTTAAGTGACTTAAGTGATTTATTTAATATTTTAATATTATTATAAAGTAATAAAGTAACTTTATAATAATAAAGTCACTTTAATATAGTAAAATGCGTTAAGTGAATAATTTAATGTGGGAATAAATCTTTTATCCCACATTGGCCAGGAAGGTGTTTGAGCTCTCCTAAGGAAAGAATAAAAAAAGACTTAAGAGCTCATTCTCGACATCCATTGTTATTGTTATTGATTATTGCTTCTTGCTCTGAGCTCTGGACAAGGGTTTTTAGTATTCGCCATTGAAGAACGTAGTTCTTCTATGTGTTCATCATTTGAGCCAGTGAAATACCTGGTGAATTTGATATTTCAAAGAGAATCTCATACAGAGGTTCTAATTGTGCTCCAACAGTACGTTTTCAGTATTCTTCTATTTACAGAACAAGGGAGAGAAAGTTGCAGCCATGAATAGTGTGCATGAATAGTGCGTGTGAATAGTGTGCATGAACAGTAAAATTACAGCTTCATCAACGATCAGCAATCAGCAGCGTGGTTGCATTCTAGAGACAAACAATCAGGTTTTAATCATTTCGTACAAATGCTTTTTATGTATTTTTTTATCAGCAATACGCTGTGTTTCAAAACATTAGCAGTCATATGGGAATAAATGACTTTGATCAATATTGCAATCAATTTGAATTTTAGTTCAGATAGATTAGTTTTCAATTATTGTTTTTGCTTTGTCAAAACCCTTTGAAAACACAAAAAATTCAGAATATTAAACAAAAAATAAAACACATCAAATGACACAGCGGATAGAGCTTGCGAAGGGTTTCTACAAACTTGCATTTTAAAAACAAAAAATATGAGCAGCAGTGAGGGTGGAAGTGATAGTGAAGTTGAAATGCAAACTAGAAGGCAAAGTGGTGGGGGTGGTAGTAGAACTAGAGAGCAAAGAACCCCAATCCAATGCCTTCCTTCATCAACCAATACCAAAATCATGGAAGACTATGTAAGACACCCATTAAACCCAAAAGACCCATTCCTTCGATATGTTACACCCGTGGGTGAAAGACAAAAAAATTTAGGGGGGAGTAGGGTTTGGTTTTGCCATGTTTGTGAAAAGGAATTTAGGGGCAGCTACACAAGAGTTAGTTCTCATTTTTTGGGTGAGGTGGGCCATGGAGTTAGAGTGTGTCCTTCATTGACAGATGACCTATTTTTAGAGTGCCAAAAAATTCAAATAGAATGTGATGGTGGGGTTCAAGGTGGGTCTCCTTCTTTCCCAAGTGCACAATCATCCATGCCTACTCCTAGTCCTTCCACGGTTGGTAGTAGTGGAGTTGTCTTAAGAGCAAAGAGGAAGGTGAGTGTCAGTGGTAGTGAAAAGGCACAACCTCAGTTGAGTCCATGTTTAATAACCAAGCACGAGATAGTACTGAATCCTCCATTGCCAAATTCATTTTTGCACATGCCATTCCATTTCATGTGGCCCGTTCCTTTTATTTCAAACAAATGGTGAGAGACATAGCCACAGTTGGTCCTTCATTCATACCCCGTGGAGATCATAAGCTACACACCACCCTCCTAGACAAAGAGTACTCCAAAGTTAATGTGTTAATGGAAGAGATGAGGCAGACGTGGATGAGGACGGGGTGCTCTATAGTGATGGATGGATGGACTGATTGTAGACGTCGGCCACTCATCAATGTCATAGTCACATGCCCTGCTGGTTCTTATTTTCTTAGAGCCGTAGATTATTCGGGGAGACGTAAGGATGCAAAATTCCAGTTTTCCATTTTGAGAGATGCCATAGAGGAGGTTGGGGCTGCAAATGTGGTGCAAGTGATCACCGATTCAGCGTGTGTGTGCAAATCGGTTGGGTTGGTGGTGGAGGGTAAGTACAGACACATATTTTGGACCCCATGTTGTGTTCATGCATTGAACAATGCATTGAAAGACATAGGGAAGTTGGATTGGGTGAAGAAAATAGTGGCAGAAGCTAGAGATATTCAGATGTTTATTTGCAATCACAACACCTCACTTGCTCTCTTCAGAACATTTTCAAAGAAGGAATTTCTCAAACCTGTTGAGACAAGGTATGCCATTCACTTCATTTTGTTTCACTTTCAATTTGTATTCATAATTTGATTTTGTTTTAAATTTTTATTTTTTAATGAATCATTGAATGTAGATATGCCACATACTTCATCTTGTTAAAGAGGATGGTAGAGGTGTATGAGCCTCTACAAGCGATGATGGTCAATGCAGAGTGGGCTAGATGGCCTAATGCAAGTTCTACTGAAGGAAAGACCGTCAAACAAAAGATCCTCGATGACAATTGGTGGGCCACTGTGAGGTAAGACATTAGATGGCTGATTTTCATATTAAATTTCTGATTTTAATATTTTAATTTTGTTGTCCAATATTCCAACTTTTGAAGTTTCTAACATATCAATTAACTTGTCAACTAATTATTTTGAACTTTTTGTTTGCATTTTGCAGATATATTTGCTCCTTCATCTCCCCTTTTGTAGATGTCATCAAATATGCTGATACAGACTCTCCTAGTCTTGGAGAGATTTATGAGATATTTGACAGTATGCTTGGGAAGATCAAGCAAGTTAGTTCGGCAAAGGACTCCACTTTGGATTTATATGAGCAACGCATTGGGCCCATTGTGACGCGGAGGTGGAATATAATGAACACTTCGCTTCACATGACTGCTTTTGCTCTAAATCCAAAATGGTATGCACCAAGGCCTGGTAGGGTGCCTCCATGTGATGATAGTGAGGTTTTGGATGGGTTCACATGGGCCATTGAAAAGATTTATCCAGCAGAGTAGGCTTCACTAGTTCGGTCACAATTCCTAGACTTTGCAAATCTTACTGGCCCAAAATTGAGTAAACCACAGGCGAGGTTGGATAGAGCTATATTAGCTCAATCGAACCGTATTGGATGGTGGGCCTATCATGGGAGGGATACATCGCAGTTGAAGACACTTGCTACTCGCCTTTCTTGCACAGGTTGCTAGTTCCTCTGCTGCAGAGAGGAATTGGTCCACGTATAGCTTTATCCACTCCCTCAAGAGGAATAGACTTACCTCTAGACGAGTGGAGAAGCTAGTGGTCGTTCATAGTGCTCTTTGGCTTCAGGATCGGTAGACTCCAGAGTATCGATAGACTCCAGCTCTACGGTGGGATATTGATCCCGAGGACGTGGCCCAGGTAGATGAGAAGGAGACAGCTGAGGGTTTTGTTGGGGTTCCGTTGGTTGAGGAGGAGCATCACAAGGGTAGTGACTCAGAGGATGACTCTGATTTTGATGCGGTTATGAGGGATGATTAGGGGCAGCAGTGCTCTTTGACTTTGTTTATTCTGTAATCATTACTGACATTGTATTTTGATTTTCATAGCAAACTTTAAAACTATATGGCAGCAATGTAGCCTTTGGGCATTTTGATATAAGTTTATAAATTATAACTTGGAGGTTGTTAATTTTGAATGCGTATTGAGTATTGGCATAATGTTGAACACAAATGTTATATGTTAGTGTTCTATAATGTGTATTATGCATGCCTTATCCATGTTATCATATGAATATTTAAATTTTCCCTATATTTTTATATAGCTGTCCCCTGTCGTCCCTAATTTTGGCCTCAAAAATCGGAAACTTGGGGACTCGTCCTACCGTCCCCTGCCGTCCCCATCCCGAAAACTTGGGGTAACGTTGAAAAAAAAAAATCTTAGACTCCGGTCAAGGTTTTTTTGTCAACATAAGTTAAAAATTAAAATAGAATGTATTTTTTGAATATTAGGGTGAATAAGGGGTGTGGGAGGATTTGTGGGATCCCCATGCCCCTTATAACCTAATAAATCTTCACCACATGTATTTTAAAAAAAGAGTTGAAATATAAGTTCTTTTCCATATGAGATGCTTGGTTGTCCTTGAGATGGTTGAGGAATGTCAGAGACGTCCTCAATCACCTCGGGGACAGCCAAGCGGTCCCCTATAAGTTTCTTGTTGTCCCTAAATGTAGGAATGTGTTTCAAGATGTTTCTTGGTTCTTTTAGTTGGTGGGATGGCTAGGGGATGCCTCCTAACATCTTGTCGTCCTCAAAACGCCTCAAGGGATTGAGACAAGTGTCTTAGGGATAGGGATGCATCCTTGTGTAACACAAAATAACGCAAAAAAGCATGGGTATAAACCCTAATGGCAATGCCAGTATGCAAGGAGGTGAAATTGAAAAAATTGGCATATAGCAAGGAAAAGCACTAAAAAATAACGATGAATTTTAATGAAAAAATGCATTTTTTTAGGATGAAAATTGGAAATTTCAACATTTTTAGATTTAATAGCAATTTTTTCCCAATTTATGCTTCTATGGTTTCATGGAGGTGTATGTAGGAAATGACTACTAAGTAAGGTCTAGAGCTATTTGCAGCTAAACATAAAATATAAACTTTTGTCCTTCAAGATATAGTTTTTAAAGATTTCATTTCAAAAGCTAATCATGTTTGAGCTGACATTTGGCAACAAAACTCCCCTAAAAACTCGCATCATTAATATGAGAATTTGCAATGGATGAATAGAAGTTGTAGCCCTCTCCTGAAATCGCATCCTAAGTTTGAGCTTGGTCAAGAGGTTGGAATCTTGGAGTACAAAATCTAAATAATAAAAGGTAAAGTAGAGTGAAATCAATTAAATCAATTCCATTGTTCCTAGATAGTCCATGACCTTACAAACAATCATTATGTTTGTCTTTATGTATTCGTTTTGATAATTGGAATGTATTTATGTTTGTATATTCTTGGATGCTCTTTAGCTTGGTGGCCATAAAGTTGAAACTTATGTTAAAAAAAAAATCGAACAAGTTCTCTTCTTCCTATGGTGAAGTAAAGTGAAAAATTCTCTTCTTACAACAAGTTTCAAGTCTCATATGCCCAAGATAACTGCTGGGTAGAATATGACCTGAAAATGTCATATCTGTTTACTTTTTTAATACTTGGTATATTGCTAATTATTGGGACTTGAACCCAAGACCTCCCATAGGTTGCTGGGTTGCTTTACCTTTATTCATTTAGAATGTGGATTGTCTCCAACAACCCCCCTCAAGCCATATTTTATTCTTGGTGCTTTTATTATAACTCTAATACCATGTTAAATTTCCTTGCACCAACTAGTCCTCCAACAATGACCCTTTGTGAGCTTCGGAATGTGGATTGATTTTAAACAATGATTTGACATTTGGAAAGAACTAGGAGGGGAATGCTATCATTTGATAAGAAAGAGAGGTCTAACAAAGGCTAACTTTTTTTTTTTTCCTTGCTCCCATTATAAAGAGATATACTTTAGTAATTACCTAAGTTGTGTGGTAACCCTTGGTTCTCCCTGAGCTAAATTTTTCTACTACTAGTTTGAAGTTTTGAAGTTTTTGAAGATTTTACCAGATAATAAATAAAATTAACAAAACAAAGTAATGCAGAAGCAAAATACAATATTATTCCAGAGTTATTAATGCCATGAAATTACATTGAAGCAATCATACCCGGAATCAATCTTTTGATGATGAAACCCTTATGCTGAATTCCTCTTGTACATCCGATGAAGCACAAATAGAACTTCTGAATGAAGCCCTCACAAGCAATAATATCAGCTGGTATTGCACAGCCTCAGAATTGCATAAACATTGAAGAGTTTTCGTTCTCCAATGACTGAAACCCTTGGTCTCCATGTCAAATCCCAAGAACGCCAAAATGACAAATTCAAGTAATCATCAAGAATGAGGTTGATTTGCTTTTGATGCTCAATATATACTTTTCCAAGAATGAGTCGATCCACCTTGTGCATTTAAATCATTAATAATATGCTTTTTAATGCTTTTGTTGTTGACTTAGTAAATACCTTTAATTTTCCTCAAAATGGGCGCTCAAGTCAATAGTCTCATTAAATTCCTTTTTAATATCATTTAAATGATATAACATGGCCTCACATTGACTTTATAATTAACTTTAATAATTGGCCCCATAAATCATAATCATTTAATTCACTTTTAAGTCACTTAAGTTGAGGGTCATGGCTTCATTGTGCATAACGTGACTTTTTAACTTTATAATATCCCTTTAATAATTAAATAGCATAGCTTGCACATATATCATTATTTCACTAAGTCAATTGAATATCAGGACCAACACTGTAAATGCCCTATGTCCAGGTGCCCTGCCAAAAATAGCATCTCTGCAAATATGATTTACTATAAATAGTAAGTGTCCCAAACTGAGCCAAATAACATCTGCAAAGGCCTGAACTTGAACCCAATGACAAACTGATGAGAAGAATGTCCCAAATGACCAAGTAACAACCTCTGAAGACCCTCTAACCAATTGCACTAGCCTATGAGGGCCAAATAATAGGCTAATCCTTCGCACTCTGATGCTCGCGAAAATCGGGACTTTACTAGTTGTCTCCAATTTTTTTTTCATTTTGGTCTACATCACCTTGACATATATACATTTGATGTGCAAGATGCAACACATCTTTCAACAATGTTGGAAAGGATTTGTACTTTTGGAAGCACTTATTGTAGAGACAGGCCATTTACAACTTTTCTAGGTACTAATTCTATATATTATGCTTCCCATAAATTCCTAGTGGGATAGCCGCAACTTGTAGAATGATGTTGCTGTTTCCTCTATTCCATATAAAAATTGAGATGTATTGAATTTGTTAGTGGTTTTATGCATAGTTACTTGGTTCAAAAAAATTAATTTGTTTGGGAGGACAAAAAAATTGAAAATCCAGAATTTTCGACAAGTATAGTCAAATTCCTATAGTAATTGAAAATTTTGGATTAAATCAAACAAATTTGGTTGGTTCAAAGAATCTGAATCTAGCCTCCCCTCCCCCCAACCCCCAATTTTTTTTAATGAAAAAAGTAAAAGAATCCTCACCCTCAACTTTCCTTAGTATGATGGTCCTTTTACCCAAAATGATATTTTATGCAATGAGTGAATTTGTAATTAATATGATTAATAATTAAATTCACTTTATAAATTTCCAAATAAGTAAATAAAAATTTATGTGTACAACACCTTTCATTAAATGTATTTTAAATAAAAGAAATAGAGAAAGAACATTAAAAATAATACTCAATTTATTTAGTGTAGGAGAAAATACAGATCTATGAAATATTTGATGAGAGGGTTGGCCTTTTTTCTTGTCATTTGACCATGATATCAAGTTGTGGCTAGGACAATCTTGTGTGTACTTTGTACCTTGAGTTGGACATACTCTACATGCCCCTTTCTCTAGTACCCACTTCTTGTATTCTCGCTCAAATCAGACAAGAGAAATCACACTTAACCCTACACATCAAATGTACATATTTATAATAATTTTTGGGTAGGTAGTTATCCAACCAACGTACTCATAATAAAAATACCCCTTCATAACAAAAGAGTTTTATTATTTCATAAAAAACAAATGATTTATATAATTCTTCTTTTCACACACACACTCACACATATATATTTACTTTCAAGATATATAAATGAATTACATCCCCTTTTTTCTTTGTTTCTTTGTTTACTTCTTTACTCCAACATACTAGTTTTATAATTTATTTTCACTCTTAAATACTTTTACCCATATAATGATTTTTCACTTCTTTTATTTTTTCTTTTTGGGTAAGATTTTTTATAACTCTTAGTCTTTATTGTGGATAAGGGGCATGAGGTTGCTAGAAACATCATTTGCATGATGTAGCTAGTGGGATTGGTATTGGCACTACTTGTCCTTATAAAAAATCAATTGATGACATTGATGCTTTTGATGAAGAGCTTTGCGATGATTTCTATTGATTTTACATGTGCATGTGAACTACTATAAACCATTTTGATTTATCCTAAAAGTTTAACAACTGATAGTAAATTATCAAGTATTAGTTGTGTTTTGTATTTAATTTTGTATATTTTGTGCAAATAATGTATTTTTTTAGTTAGTTATATATTATACACAATTGTATCAAGCTTCAGGAAAAAAACATGGCGAACCACTGAAACTAAGCCTTGAACTCAAACTTGAATGGCACCATAGGTTTTAAGCATAATACATGTTATGCTGTTGATTGTTGGCTAAGGTAATGAAAATCATTGGATGGTTGTAAACAATTAGACCCAATGTCCTATCCGACAACTATTGGTCCTTCAAATGGTATTTCTATCCGACAACTATTGGTCCTTCAAATGGTATTTCTATCCGACAACTATTGGTCCTTCAAATGGTACTTCACAATTAGGGAAGACACGTTGATCTATAAAAGACTCCTTGTATTGTTTGCACTGTAAATGGACACTACTTTTGGAATAAAGCATCAATTATTACATTCTTGTGCAACCATTCTTGGTATGAATTGCTGTTCTTTTCTTGTACTACAAATTGTTATATTGATAGTGTAGTTTCAATAATTAACGTTTTTTTGATTAGGATACTCTAAAGTTCAGTCCTCAATTTGCAATGCAACATTCATTGATAATTTAGATCTTTTTTTTGCCATTACTAACAAAGTCTAAAAATAACATTAGTAAGGCATTCTCATTCACTAGATCATAGCAACAAAAATCTTTTGGGGAAAAAATCGGCAACCAAAAGTTCAAGATTTTTTGAAAAAATCGGATTTTTAAAAAAATATAAAAAATTGTAGAATAAGAGACGAAAACAATTTTTTTTTAAAAATTGAAAGGCATTTCCATAGCAAAGAGTTATAGAGAGCAAATAAAATAGAGAGTTTAACTAATGAATCATAGAAAATAGATTTTGTTGTTTATATTCATATCGCTGATTACATTGCATTCCACATCTTTCAAAGCATTAGTTCACAATGCATAACTGATAGATGACAAAATTTCAACTACAATATAGTTTGTACAAAGTCAACCTATAAACTGAGTACAAAGTTTCAAAAAAACAAAAGTAGCCAATAACTTTTGCTAGTTGCTGCTATAAATAGAGCTATGCTAGAGGGATGCAGGTCTTGATGATGAAGCTCTTGGGGCTTTGCCTCTCCTAAATCATTCAGTCAAATGTGTATCAAAGTTGGATTCCACTAGGATCTCAAAATCCTCAGCCTCAAGAAATTCATCACCAGCAATCCACTCATTGTCTGGATCAAAAATTGCCTCAAAGAAATGTGGTCTCATAGTGATGGAATGCCATGACAATCAATAGCAACCACATTTCTTTGAGACAAATTTTCAACTAGTTCACTGCCTTGTCTATGCTACCACATTTTTCATACATGTCTACCAAAGCATTTTATCAAACAGTTCACTGCCTTGCTGCTATGGCTAAAAGCCTAAAACAAGTGCTCTCGAACAAGCTATGGATGCTTGGAAAAAATCTATCAAAGCATAATAGTAAACAAGAAGCTATGGTCTCATGGTTTTTTTTCGTGTGAAAATCAGTATGATTTTATTCGCATTTTTTTGCAGCTTTTAAATGCATTTTTTTGGCAATTTTGCAGTTTGAAATGGGAAAAAATCGTTGACCAAAAGGTGAAAGATATTTTCAAAAAATCGGGGAAAAAATCGTCCAGCCTGCAAATTTTTTAAAAATCGGGATTAATCGGGTTTTTTTCCAGATTTCTGTTACTATGCACTAGATAATGTAAATTGTGAATTTGATCTTTAATTTCATCAATAGGAAAACAGTTTGCTGAAATAGAAAAAGGTTTCATTTGTCTTTCTCATGTCAAATTTTATGAAAATCAAATCAGACAGTATCCGGCATGGCTGAAAAATCAGAGTTTTTTGGGCACATGTGGGTATGGTATCCAACGTGTATCTGTGCCATATCATATGCGTATCCATATTGGATATGGGGATACGCGTGCCAAGGGAGGGGCAGGGGTGTATCTGGCTACTCTGTTAATAAGCTCTACTCCCCTCTTAAATAATAATATGATATTTAACAAAGAATGGTTACACACTATTCATGACTAACATATTTAATTACATTAATAAGAATGGATAGTATTGACCATAAGGACTGAATATTTTTTCAGAGACTCCAGTTGAATTTGGGTGCATTTTGGTCTTCTTATCTTGCGCAGATTCCTGCACCATCTTGTTGTTTGCTGCACTCCTGCACATCACTGTTTATGATGCCAAGTTCTGTTGTATGGACATACTTTTCAATGTAATAATAAATATTGAAAATGTGAATTGCCATTTCAAAAGATTGTTGCTTATGGGGATTTCCTAATTTATGGAAAATTGAATAAATTTCCCAAACACCATTGGAATATTGTAAAGGTTATGTTAAATGACCTTATTGCAAGTCTTGTCTGGTTGTTAGATTAATACTCATAATATTGATCTAATTCTATAAATCGCGCTAGCGTACCTTTTGTAGTGATACATTATTTATTCAGTAGCCTTACCTGTTTAATATTTTTTCAAATAGGACCTTTTTGGTATCTGGTCTTATTGTTTGAATTTGTGATTTCCTGACATTTTTCTTCTGATGATCCTGTTTCAACACAGAAGAGTTTAGTATAAGGTGCAATATTTACACAGTTTTTCAGAAGACCAGGCTATACATTATATACAAAATAATTTTTTTAAATTTGAGAATTGGATTAGTAAATGAACCAATCAAGTAGATGGTGGGTTTTAGAGGGTCTGTTCTTACTCTAGTGTCATTAACAAATCTAAACAAAACTCAGAGTGGGAATTCTAAACACTAGATTTGTAATTAGCTAGATTTCTTTAATGGATCTTCTAATTTATAAATACTAGTATATCAAATAATGAATGGGTTATGTTTTTTAAATTTAAATACAATAAAACTATGCAGTTAAAGTACTTTTCTCAGTAGTCTAGTTGTACAATTCTTGGCTATTCCTTGCTGGCATCTTATTAATGTACACTTGAAATTTTTGTGCTGTTTTAGGAGATGCTAAGCTTGCATGAAAATTTTATAGATTAGCCATCTGGGTAGGATTGATTTACTCTTTGCATCAATTCTGTCAAATATTCTCTTAATATTTAGTGACAATAGCTGACTGTATGAAATGACTTACATTTTTCTGTACATGGATTGTAGGTTGGACAAGACAAGATTCCATGTAATTGGAGCAGTCCTTTTTTCTGTGCAGTCAGCCTTGCTGCACCCTATGGCAGTTGTAAAGACAAGAATTCAGGTGGCTGAAGCTGGATTTGCACAAATGAATGGCTTACTTATGTTTCGTAGTATATTGAGGACAGATGGAATTCCAGGTCTTTTCCGTGGTTATGGTACATCTGCAGTAGGATCACTACCTGGCAGAGTGCTTTGTCTAACTGCATTAGAGATGGCAAAGGATTCCGTTACAAAATCAACAGGAGACTTGCCAGAAGCAACACGTACTGCAATAGCTAATTCTGCTGCTGGATTGGTTTCAGCTATTGTTGCTGGTTTTTACTTTGTGCCACTTGATGTGGTATGAGGAACCTATATTTGTTTCTTTGTCTTCTTTTACATCATCCTTACAGCTAAATAGGATATTTTCTAGTGAAATTAACTTTTGCTCCAACAAACAAGTCAATTTACTTTCACTTCAACTAACAAAACGTTTACTGCAGTTATCATTATTTAGCAATTACTTGTATGTATGTAGTCATTTGACATTTAATTTATTAATATATGTTGGGGTGCATCTTTACCCTTTAGTCTCCCCCTAGGGACATACCCTTGGGAGGGAAATCCGTGGGGATGTATGTTGTACCCCAAAATTAAAATTTTCGCTACACTTAGGCATTTTCAAGAAATGAGTCCAAATACTGTTAAATCTGTCAAAAAGGTCAAAATTGGGATTTGCATGTCTTGCATGGGGGTGAAAACCTTGAAATTTTCAAAATCTGACAATCTGGGTCAGCTCAGAGCGACCAAATCAACAATACCCAGATTTCAGTTTTTCAACCCTAAATTTTAGGAAAATTTCTATTTTTAGTAGTTTTCTAAAAATAGAAACTTTTTTTGGGTTTCTTTCGAAATGGATACTTGCAAAATTTTCTATAAATAGGAAATTTCTAAAAATAGAAAGTTTAGCTTCTAGGGTCAAGACTGATTTTGATTGGCTTAAAATACTTCCTCATCAGGCTGGTGCAATCAGAATCACGAAAAGATCAGTTTTGCCCTAGTGGGTCTATTTTGCTTTTTCAGAAGCTTTTTCGGAGATCCAAAGTCATCAATGGAAGTCAGTCAACTGCTAGGTGTCAGAATCAGACGTTCAAGCATCAAGCAGAGGTTGTCAATGAGAAATGTGCACAAAAAATGAGAAACAAAGATTGAAAAATTGAAAAATAGGATTTTTTGGCTAAGTCTGGAGACTTCAGGCACCCTAGTCAAGAAGAGGCGCCCAAACCTTCATGACTTAGAAAAAAAAATTGTGTTTCCGGCAGCCAAGACAAAGAAGGCACGTCAAACGAGGAAGAATTTTGAAATTTACAGAAAAGTTTCTAAGTTTGCTAAGCCATGGGCGCCCCTGGAGAAGAAAGGCGCCAATCTTTTTGAAAGATCAGATGATGAAGTCAGGGTTGGCTTCCCCAGGCAACATTGTTCAGTTGTTCACCAGCTTCGCAGTGGATGTCTTCGTTAGCTCATCCGATCATGCAATCGTTCGGAAACTCAAATCAAACGGGGATCATGGCGAGAGGTGTTTATAGCTTTGAAGATAAAAGAAACTGATAAAATGGTTGTGGTGAAGATGGGTGCCCCTGAAGGAGATAGGCGCCCAAGATTTTGATGGCTTAAACAGATGAATTTGCCACTAAAGCCTCCAACGTGACTTCTTCAGATGCGAACAAGCTATCCAACGCAATCAACAGCACGTTCGTCGGAGCAGGTAGTCATCAGATGTCGCAGGCTGAACAGAGGAGAAAAAGTGAATGAAACGACAAATGTCAAAAGCAACAGTGAAAAACTCAGAATAAAAACTAACTCTGGAAGAAATGGGCGCCATACCTCAAGAAGGGCGCCTAGGGTTTAGAGCCATCAATAATCAGTTTCCGGAGATAAACCATCCAGAAGACCCCTTCCAAAATCATCCTAGCTATCCAATGGACCTATCAGCCAGTTAGTCTGATCAGTACAACACCCGAAATCGTGGATTCATCTGAATTTTAGAAGACAAGCAAAGTTTGGAGATCAGTAAAAATGGCTAACATTGGAAAAAATGGGCGCCCCTGGTAGAGAGAGGCACCTGACAATTTGAAGGGTTAAATGAAGTTTTTGACAGAAGATGTCTCCAAAATCATGTCGTCAGATTCGATCAGGCTCCATGATGCAACGTTCAGCTCGTTCGCCGGATCAATCTAGAAGCTGGAAATCAGAGTCAAACCAGGGTTGAAAATTGAACAGATGGCATACCTCAAAAAAAGGTGCCCAACTTCTCATGCCTTAGTAGAATTTTTAGAAATTTCAAAAAATTTCAAAGAGAGAAAAAACGCCTTTGTTCAAAGCATGAGCTAAATAAGGGTTTTCAAAATTAGGGTTTGAGAAGCTGTTTCACAAAGCAAAAAGTTATTTTTAAGGCACCTCTGTGTTTCATTATTCATTATTTTCTTGCAGGTGTCTTCAAGGAGAAACAAAGCAGCAACTTCAAACCCTAATTTTCAAAAGATTCAAGAACTTAAACTTGCTGGTTTTTCATAATATTTTTAGATCAGCACTCAAGAAGGCTTGCTTTTTCATGTTTTTCCTATCAGAACATCAAATCTTTGAAAAAGGAGGCCATTACTTTCAATTTTCAGCGAGCTGGTTTATACTGGTTCGATCTTCTGGATAATTTTTGAAGAATGTTCTCAAGGTTGCAGCAACTGCTTTTTATTCTGCATGTCAGAAAAAACTTCGAAATTTACAACTTCCAATCTTTTGGGTCTATCTCAAATATTCTTCTAGACGAAACCCATATCACAGCTTTTTCAGTGAAACTTCAAGGTTTTACAAATCTAATCAACTGGGTTCATCCAGAATGTGCTCATGAACAATACCTAGATATCAGCTTTTTCAGAGAAAATTAGGGTTTGCTGCTTTTTCAGTCTTCACTCCAAATTTTCAAAAACAGACGATCTGGGTTTGCTTGTACCAAAAATCTAAACAAAACCTATATCTCAGAAAAAATTCCAAAATATTCATCCGTTTGATGAAGAAAATCAGCAAGTTATTTTTAGGGTTTGTGCTGAGCTTGTCCAAGCATAGTCAAGTTTACAGTCAATCTTCAAGTTTTTCAGCATTCAAGTATTCTCCCATCGAATTCAGAGCCAAACAAGTGTTGTATCATAATTATCTGAACGGATGATGTTGGACAGTGATTTTTAGTACCATTGTGGACATAAAACGTCATCATCTCAGTTGAAGAACGTGTAGAGGGAGTGGTATGAGCAAAAGGACAAGTGTCACAAAAAGTTGTAGAATACTCTTCCATGGGAGAATCAAGAGAAGTGTCAAAAGCATAAAGTTGCAGAGCCGCCAAGTTATCAATTAGTAAGTCATCTTTTAAGGCAGCGATGTTTTTCAAGAACATAACTCAGAAAGGAGATGAAGATGTCAAAGATTCTCTAAGTTCGATTGCAAAAGAGGAGAAGATCCTAGAAAAGCGGAATATAGCTAAAGATAGTATCAACACTCCTGATAAAGAGGCAGTTTCCTGCTTTTTGGCGGATGTGAGAGAGATTTAAAGCGAAAATCTTCAAGAAGCTTTCTTCAAGCTTTCTTTCCATTCTTATCCCACGCTTTCCTTCTATTCTTGTCAAAATTCTTATCCATTCTTTGAAGAAGAAGGAAAACAAAAGTAATGAGTTGGCGTTTCTTATTTTACATGCTTTCTTAGGTTTTAGATATTTATCTTCTTTAGGTTTAGAAATAAAGCTTGCATGTTGGCAAGTCTTAGTTGTAAAAGCAAGGAGATTTTAGGGTTCCCTACTCCCCTGCTTAGTTATAAATAAGAGCAGTGTTCGCTCATTTTAGTTAACCGTGTTTGTGATAACAAGACATAAGTGCCTTTAGTGCCTTCTCTTTGTTATTCAGTGTTGTTCACTTTGTGTAAAGAGTAAGTTTGCATGCCTCCTTAGCTGCAAATACTTGTTTAGTGCATGTGTTATGTGTCAATTATAATCAGGTTGATCGCATGTTGCAAGCATGTTGCTACACCTTGCTGTCCCGAAATTGTAATCTTTGTTCCAGAAGTTTGAGTAAATAAAATCTTGAGGCTTGCTTTGCTGCCCTCGATATAAATATCTCAGATTTCCGTTTATTGTTTTGTGTTAGAAGTGTGAGGAAATAAAATCTTGTAGCTTGCTTTGCTGCTCCTGAAATAAAAGTCTCATATTTCCGTAATACTTTTATGATCTCTTTTTCAGCTTGCCTTAAAATGTATGTTGAAGAATAGTTTGTTTAAGTATCTTTGTCAGAAATCAAACTCGTACATTTCTAAACTCTCTTGCTCTGCGTTTACTTGAGAGGGTAGAAACGTTTTAAGTGTAGGTTAAGTTGTAGCTGTCTAGTTTCATTAAAGGGAAAACCTCAGCCGCAACATCTAGTGTTCTATAACCTTGTGTTCTCGCAACTGAACCAAAAAGATAGGCGTAATTAACTTTAGATTACTTTCTTTATGCAACTCAGCAAAAGAGGGAGCTTCCCCTCCTAATTCGAAGAGCAGTTTACTGCACATAGCTGTCCGTTTCCAGAATGCATTCCAGAGGTGCAATTTGAAACGCCAACAATGTACTCATCACATCTCTTCTTCTGTCCACTATAGTTACTCATCCCATATAAATTTGGAAATCTGTGGGGATGTACTCATCTCATCTCTTCTTCCGTCCACTATAGTTACTCATCCCATATAAATTTTGTTTTCATCAAGAAAGGACCAACTTAAAATACTTAAAGAAAAATCTAAAGGCAAAAAGGTCCCAAACATAAAGTGATTATATATTATTCATTTGAGCAAAGTTGCAAATCATCATTTTCTTAATAGGCACCATTGGT
Organism: Sequoiadendron giganteum; assembly: GCA_007115665.2. Lineage (NCBI taxonomy): Eukaryota > Viridiplantae > Streptophyta > Pinopsida > Cupressales > Cupressaceae > Sequoiadendron > Sequoiadendron giganteum. The sequence goes on along the minus strand of CM021109.1, from coordinate 29,888,224 downwards.
ACACAAATGCTATCAATTTTCTTTGTGCAACATTATGATTTCAAATATACATGTGAGGATTTGTATTCTTAGCATGCAACTGTGATGCAGTAACAAAATCATTGTATTCTATTTGCACAATTTGGTTGGGCCTTTTTTGATGAAAAAGATCAATGATTGCTCCAAATGTGGATGTTGTCTGCATATAAGGCTCTACATTCTTAGGAAGAATCTGTACAAGTAATGTAGTATGATTGTCATTGCGTTTTCATTTTGACACTTTAGTTGGGAGTTTATTAATGAAAAAATTCAAAAAATCAATGATTACTAGAATATGGTTTTTTTTTCCCCTTTTTCAGTAAAACAAGGGATCTATTGGGGCCCTCATGTTTCTGAATCAATGCCAGCCAAATGATCAATTCCAAAGGCATATTGATCATATCACTAGAAAATGCTTGCTAAAAATTGCAAAGAGGAAAAGGTGAAGTCTCCTTCCTTAAACACTTTTAAGAACAATGCCAACCCACATTCTATGCTATATATGGTAGAGAGAATAGCAATCTCTTGAATTGATTGCTTGACACGTGCCTATTGTCTGCATATAAGGTTCTACATTCTTAGGAAGAATCTACAAGAGTAATGTAATATGCTTGTCATTGCATTTTCATTTTAGCACTGTGGTTACGAGTTCATTATATGCTTGTTATTGCATTCTCAATTTAACACTGTGGTTACGAGTTCATTGATGAAAATTTCAAAAAACAATGATTACTAAAATATGGTTATTGTTATATTCTTGATTAGTAAAATGAGGGATCTATTGCGACCCTCATGTTTCTAAATCAATGTTAGCCAAATTTTCAAGTCCAAAGACATAGATAATATCACTAGAAAATGCTTACTAAATATTACAAAGAGGAAAATCTGAAGCCTCATTAAACACTTAAAAAGAGCAGTACAAACCCCATATTTTATGTTATATATGGTAGAGAGGAATATTAGGCCCTTGAATTGATTAAAAATAATATTTGCACAAGGATTCTGACATTGGCATTTGTTCAATGAGGAATAAATCACTCTATCAACATGGTTAATCACCACTTTATGAGATAATGAAATCTTCCTCTATTATGCCCTTAATATTAGAGTACATTGGTTATGAATAGTCAGCTTGTGGCTATCTTAACTCTTGATTAAGTCATATTATCATTATTACATTGCTATTTAATTAATTAGGTCGGCCTAGGGCTTATATAGGGTTATCTAAGTTGGCTTGGGTGGTATCCTGGGCATAAATAAGGTATATATAGGAGGTAGTGAATCTTATTTCATCATCATATTGTGAATTGTGTTCTCATTGGAGATATTTGGAGGTTTGCCCCCTCGAAGTGGCTTGTTATCGTTAGTAATTCTCAAGTATTTGCAATATATTTTCTATCATATTCTTCCATTGTGCAAGTTATTTCATTACAAGTGGTATTAGAGCATGATCTTGGTACCATAGAGGCAAGGCGTTTTCTTAATATTGGAGGCTATTTTGGGAAGAGCGTATCTCTGAGATTTTAGCGAATTTTTCTCTTATTTTTAAAGGGTTTTTGAAGAACATATTCAAGAATCTACAGTCCAGATTTCAAAGGAATTGGAGCAGAATTGAGCAATTTATTGTAGAATTAGTGTTTCTGCACAATTTATTTAGAAAGTGCATATCTCCCAAATCTTGCAGAATTGGTTCTAGATTTTTAGTGGGTTTTTGAAGACATACTAGAGGAGACTACAGTCACATTGCAGAGAATTTGAAGTAGAAATAAGTGATTTATTGCAAAATTAGGGTTTCCAAAAAACTCACCCTTGAGGCTGCAAATCACCTAATTTTTGGGAAATTTCTTTGGGAAAGTGTGACCTAGGCCTTGGTAAGTGATTTATTGCAAAGTTATTTTCTACCATCATGACGGGGCCTACAAGAAGAGGCAAAATGAATGCTACCACATAGAGGAAATCTTCAGAGAAGGATGAGGTAGAAATTGAGGAGATTAACCCTAATGATGAAATCAGAAAAGTCAAGGTGATATTTCATCATTAGAGAAGATGACTGAAGAAATTTCGCCAATAAAAAGGGACATGCAAAGGATGTGTGTGAATTGAAATCACTTATTCAAGGGGATGTTCAAAAATTTGTGGTAGAATGTTTGGTTTGTCAAAGAAATAAAGGGGAGACAATTAAGACACCTGGTACCCTTAGTTATTCCTAGCCAATGTTGGGAAGAGGTCTCCATGAACTTCATCACAAGGCTTCTGAGATCTAATGGTAAGTATGTCATCATGGCAGTAGTGGATTGCCTCACTAAATATGTACATTTTATTGCATTATCACATCCTTTTACAACAAGTACAGTGGCAAAATAATTTTTGGATAATATTCAAAAGCTACATGGTATACCTAAGGTTATTGTTAGTGACAGTAATCCTATCTTTACTAGTAACTTTTGGATAGATTTATTAAAATGTTTGGGTACTCAATTGGCTCATAGTTCTTCATACCATCCTTAATTTGATGGGCAAACAGAGGTTGTTAATAAGTGTTTGGAAGGATATCTACGTTGTTTCATTTTAGACAAACAATCTCAATGAGTAGATTGGCTACCACTAGCAAAATGGTGATATAACACTTCCTTCCATAGTTCATCAAAAATGTCTCCATTTATGGCATTGTATGCCTCTTTCCATCACATCTTCATTGAAGGTTTCACTAAGAGTTCATGTTGTAGAGGACCACATGAGTCATCAACAACAAGTACTTTTAGGACTTAAAGAGAATCTATCCATGGCACAAAATTGAATGAAGCAATAGGCGGACCAACACTGTAGTGAAAGAAGTTTTGAAGTTGAGGATTGGGTTTTCTTGAAATTGCAACCTTACAAGCAAATATCATTGAAGCGATAGTCAAAGATTAACAAGTTGTCTCCAAAATATTATGGCCCATATCAAATCATGCATAAGATAGGTAGTGTTGCCTACAAGTTGGAATTGCCATCGACAACAAAGATACATCCAATTTTTCATGTTTTTTGTTTGAAGAAGGTAATTGGGAATAATATCTCTACTTAGACAATATTACTTGAGCTTGATGAAGAAGGAAGAATCATATTGGAACCAAAGTTTATTCTTCAGAAACACACTAGGAAGCTAAGGACCATAACATTCACTCAGTATCTCATCAAATGGAAGAATTTACCAATTGACGATGCCACATGGGAGGAAGAGGAGTTCATTCAAAAGGATGCAAACTTGCTTAGCATTGAGGACAATGCTTCTTTGAAGAGGGGGGGCATGCTATGCCCTTTATATTAGAGTCATTGGGTTATGAATAGTTGGCTTGTGGCTATCTTAACTCTTAATTAAGTCATATTATCATTATTACATTGTTATTTAGTTAATTAGGTTGGCCGAGGGCTTATATAGGGTTATTTAAGTTGGCTTGGGTGATATCCTAGGCATAAATAAGGTATATATAGGAGGTAGTGAGTCTTATTTCATCATCATATTGTGAATTGTGTTTTCATTGGAGATATTTGGAGGTTTGCCCCTTCGAAGTGGCTTGTTATTCTCAGTTATTCGCAAGTATTTGCAGCATATTTTCTATCATATTCTTCTATTGTGCAAGTTATTTCATTACATCCTCACCATGCTCTACCAAAATCTAATGTCCCTTTTCAATATTTTTATAAACTATGTAATTTTTGTGATTTCCTTTCTATGCAATTCTAGGACAATAATAAATACAAAATAGCAATAGTAACAATCAATATTAATTATTGAAACTCCTTGCCATCAATTGATATTATTATTGCAATAAGCTGATCACTTGCAAAATATTGTTGTAAACATCAGATTGATATTTATGAAACACAAATGTAAATAGCCAAACCCTTGTGTGTTCATCATTCAAAATTACACCAATAATAGATGGACCAATAGATTGCTAAAATCACAAGTATACTGCTGGGTATTGCAAGACATAAACAACACCACAAATAAGATATCACTGCAATTGAGATCAACAACCAATTTGTATGGCAGCTGAGGATGAAATTTGGTACAACGACTACAAGAGGTGATATGTAGCTGTTGTGTACAATTGGAAGATGGTGTAGGTAGGTTTGCAAATCTACAAGAACCTTCTGTAATTGTACAATGACCTCACAACAGTAATTAATATTGCTGCCCAACAACAGATATAGAAGAAATGACAAAACAATAACGACCCAATTTGAAACTTGTACTTTCTCCGTCAATCCTTCAAGATGTTTCTTTACCGAACTGAAATTGGAATTAATTGCATTCTTTCACACAAATGTGATTCTCGGATGAAATCACTTGAAAAGACGAGGGTTTTTGTCCTCCAATCTTGTTTGGAAACCAAGAGGGTTTTCTTTCCTCGAGTTTTCACTCCAAGAGTTTTTATGCTCAAGTGCAATAGATGAATGTGGATGCTCAAGCTATGAGAAAAAGGTTTTGATTTCATAAAAAAATGGATGAGCTCTTTTGATTGATTGCCTCTCTTTTATAGACTCCATTTTGGCACCTTTTATTTTTCCCTCTAAAAGTTTCCTCCCAAAAATACCCACTAAAAATATTTAATAAAATATTGCATAAGGCCTTATTATGTCTCATTTAGATGGCTCACTTTATTACATTAATAATAGTAATATTTAAGTTGTCTTTTACAATATTTTAAAATAATATTACGAGGACTAACTTAAAACATTATTTTAAAAATATTTCCTTGACTTTATCCCTTAGCCTAAGGGTAATAAAAAGATAGGCTACAAATTTTCCAATTGTTTTATTTCTAAAAGGGGGACATGACACAAATAGTTCACTATTCAACCAAAGATGCTATAGAACTATCTTGCTAATTGTTGGGCCGAACTCAAGTTCAACAGGTTTGCAAAAGTTAAATTGGGTAATGCAGGCACTGGGGGAATTACTAGGGATAACAAAAGAAACATGTTCCTATCCTACAACAAAGCACTTGGCAAAGAAACCAACAATTGGGTAGAGTTGGTAGCTTGTTTTTATTGGATTCATTTGGTACAAGCTAATCATTTTAAATAAATTCAAATAGAGGGAGACTTGAAGCTAATAATTAATTAATATAGTGTCTCCAAAAAATGAAAAAAATGACATGGAAAATTAAAATGAAGGAATCCATTTGGAAAATGCATTTTTCTCCTACAAATTTGCGATAATACACTTGGCAAATTCCAAGAAATTAGCAGTTAACGTTGAGTGTATAGTTGTAATAAAGGAGCTGACCTTTTAGCAAATGAGGCCACAATCTTTCCCCGCTTATTGGATTGCTTGGTCTTTACTAGGTTACACCAACTTTTGGCAAATATTGCATGTCTTGTAACCATGAAAAAGACCACACAAGTCAAACCCAATATGAATAAGTTTTTGTTTTCTCTATAAGCGTTTTAAAACAACCCCTTCACTCAGTGTACACAACTACCTATTCTATCACTCTTTTGTTGTGCCCAAATATGACTTCTCCCTTTTCTTTAATGACACTTTTCTCCATAGCCATAAATACACTTATTCCTCTCTAAGGTACATGCAATTTTCCCTTCCACAATCTTTTAAACCTATCATCCTTGACCCCCTTAACATCCCAAGATATTTCTCATGCCTCTTACTAACCATGCTTCCCTTTTGTCATGCCACGCACCCTTAATGGCACTTGGCATCTTTATTCCCTTCAGCTTGTCTCCTTCATAACACACCATTCAAAACTGTATGACATTGTTGTAATAAATTTGCACATGTACAAAGATATACATTCCCCAGATTTGAGCATGCAAAAAAGATAAGGAAACCTGGTCTTTTGCGAGTTGGGACAATCAATATCAACTCTTAGTTTTAACCAACTCAATGTTGTCAGCACAAGCATGAATTAGGAGAAGGTTGAAGAAGGGAATAATGAAGAATTTTTTGCTGCTTTTGTTAGGAACAATATTAACTCCCCTCTTTTTAACTTTGTGAAGAATACTATTGGGGTAAAGTAAGGATGTTCTCTCTTACCAACGCTCTTCAACATTTACATTGATGAGTTTGAGGAGTTTGTACAAAAGCATACCTACATTGATGATATCTAATCTTTTACATAGGTGGTTATAGCCATACTATTTTTTGTCAATGATGTTCTCCTTTCTTATTCTATTGAGGGCTTACAACGATAACTTGGTTCTCTTTCTTTTTTTTGGGAGCTTCACCAATTTGTGGTCAACCTTAGTAAAAGTAGGATCACAATTTTCAACATCTCCAAATGCTCTCTTTCCAGATTCTACTTCTTCTACAAAGGGGAACCTTTGGAGATCACATCAATATACACCTACATTGGGGGCCCATTTTTTGGTCCATCCTTTAGCATGAAGCCCACCTCTTGATCACACATTTGTAAGAGGTATGTGTCTATTTCCATCTTGGAGCTTCAATGTTTTTAGATCCACTCCCAAGATATCCATTCAAAGATATACCTTTTGATACAGTCATCAAACCTATAGTTTTATATGGGTGAGATTTGGGGAGCTAGTTTGGGAATCATTAATTGGGCTCATAGTGAGCGGGTTTAAACTCTCATGTTGTAGTGCACGATCCATTTCAAATGGATTGTTCCTTAGTGCATCGAATAAGCTGATTTTTCCACCCAACCTCTACATGATGAGATTAGCTTCAGGCTTACTTCTATACAAACCAACTTAAACCCATGGGAGACTCAACATTAGGTCATGAGAGTTTTACATACATAGCTCTTTGTTTTTCAGAGAGGATTGCATCGCTGGACCCCAATAGACACTGACATTGTTGGTAAACTCTTAGTGATTTTTCCATGCAATTTTTTTCTGCCTCAAAGAAAAAATAGGCATAAAGACATGCAAAGAAGGGATCCAAGCACCTATATGAGTGTTTTTTGCCATTGAAAACCCAAAATATTTTAGACTTTTTTATATACAGCATTGGTAGGTTTTTTTTTCCATTTTTTTGATTGCAGGTCTGTGGGCAATTTTAAACATCTCTTAAAGGATTTTCATGTATAGATTTTAGATAGAAAATGGCCTCAAGCACGTATAATTATGGGGATCCCACCAGAAATTTACTTGTTTATGGATTTGCTTGAGTAGACCATGTCTTGGGGTTTTTTAGTATAATCAAATGGATTTTTTGTCTTGTAAAAGATTTTCAATCTTTGACAACATTGCTTAGGGTTTGCTTGTTGTAAAGAACATGTGTTGCCATTGAAGAGTTCCAACTACCATGGTATCCATAGTGTCAATGGATCAAAGAAATAGGGTTTCAAATTCGATTTTATTGGCAAATCATCATGTTGGGGCATTAGTGGATTCATCATAGTGAGGATCACAACAGCAAATACCTTTTGGAGAAAAAATGGCAAACCAAAAGATAAAAAAGGAAAAACCTGTTGTTTTTTAAATTTAAAGGCATTTCAATTACATAGAGATATAGAGAGCAAATAAAATTGAGAGTTTAGTTCATCAGCTACAAGTTGCTCTTCTTTTGCCTCAAAAACTCCTCTTTCCCACTAAACCAGCTACCTTGATAAACAAGAGGTCCTCTTTTGTAAAGGGAAATGATGCTAGGACAAGAAGGCTGATTTGGTGAATGGTTTTGAGAAGTTTCTTGAGTTTCTTGAGGTAGGAAAAGCTCTTGAGGGGGCTCTTCTTGAGGAATAGTAGGTTGACTTTGCTCAAGCATAGGTTCTTGCAATGGAAAAGTACCTCCAAAGCTTAGTATTTCAAATTTAGAACACTTACTTGAGTATTCAGGAGGCTTATCTTGCTTGAAGCTTGGAAACTTGTACTTAGGAGCCTCCTCTTTTGTAGATTGATCCGGAATGCAAGAGGCTGATTGAGATTCCAGTCTTTGTACTTGGGCAAATAATAGCTTCATATGTTCTTGTTTGGCGTCAATCTCTTTTGCAAGAGACTCCTCATATTGCTTCCTTTGTGTATCTATCTCCTGTTGGCATTGGTAGGCTTGGTAAGCCAACTTCTCTTGTTGCAAATTGAATTCTTGCTGTCTCTTGATATCATCCAATTGCTTATTGAAGTCTAGCAATATGCTTTTGATGCCATCAATCCCCATATTGTCAGCATTTTGGGGCTGGCTAGGGGAGTAACAATGCTGGTTTGGCATAGAAATGACTTCTTGAGATTGATTAAAAGTATGTGAAGGCTGCCAAGAAGATTGAGCAAGGATGGATGTGTGGCAAGTATATTGAACATGCTGGTCTCTTTGTATAGCAAAGGCATTTAGGGTAAAACCAGCTGCACGCTCACTTTGATATGTCTGACAAGAAGTGATAAGAGCAGCCTTTTCATGAAATGGATGATAATAAAATATATCTCAACAAAATGAAGACATGATGCAACATTTAAACAAGCTGAAAATTCATTGGAATATTCTTAAAACAACAGTCAGGACTGAATTTTTTTGCAAACATTTAAGCACATACCAGCACTTAGTCCACTTGAAACCAATAGATTGAACTTGGAGTTGCCAAGTGTGTGAAAGTAATGCTAGAAGGTGAGAGTTTGAGTAAAGGCTTACTAGTAGAACAAGCAGAGAATACTCTTGAGGTTTTGGTGCTAGGACTTCAAAAATTTGCATGCTTGAAGAATGCAATATTGCAGAGGTCTAGGGGTTCGCATACCAAAAGGATGCAATGGTAAAGTGTGCAAGTTTTTGGAGTTTCTGACTTTTGGAGTTTCCCTTCCCAGCATCCGTCTCGGAGTTTCTCTTTATGGTATGCCTTTCATCTATTCCTTGCCTTTTCCTTTGTCTTTGTTGGGATATCAAACTTTCTCTTACCAACATTCCTTTCATCGGACCTCGACTCCCAAATCCTTCACACCAAGTTACCTTTTGGAGTTGGAGTTTTGGTCATTCCTTTACTTGAGTGCCTTTTCCTTAGTATCATTGATCCTTGACTTTCAACATTTCCTTCTATATGTTTATTAGAGTTGGAGATGCATAGATGTGTCTAAAGTGATACTTCTAGCATGAATTATAAGCTAACCCCAATTCTTGACATTTTTCACTATGTTCATTGGGATCACAGGTTTAGATGTTTTGGGTACCTTGTATGAGTTATTCCTGAATCTTGATTCCGGAAACTCCGACTCCTGAATCTTGGCTGTCATATGGGCTATGATGCACCTTTTTTGAGTTAGAAGAGCCCTTATTTGTATTTATGTAGTCTTCAAAGATAACACATATTGTGTGTTGGTTGAGTAGTAGATTTTGTAAGTGATTGGTGTTGAGTTTGGCAAACAGAATTAAGTGTTCTCATATCTTTAGATCTCAACTTGTGCAGTGTTAGGCTTACAAAGTGATATATGTCCATGATCCTAGTTTCTACTCAAAGCATATTTCTGACAAGGGCTTTTTATGTTAGGTTTGATAGATTGACATTGGATCTTTTTACTCATTTATTACTGGTACTACTTGAGGAGGATGCCAATAATGGGAAAGCTTTCATCTTGGAAGTATCTTAAGCCACCTTGAAAGTACAGAAGGTGGTAGCATATGATTTGTCAATTATCTTGTCATGGATATGGCAGGAATGTCAAAAGCACACTATCATATCTTCATTTGCTGAATTGTATCAAGTTAAAGTTTTATTATATTAAAAAAATAAAACTTGAAAAATAGTGTCCAAAAGCAAATTAATGTAAGTTACTGTTATGGAGTGCAATGAGTCTGTTTGGAAAATGCACAGCAGTACATGCTATGCATATAATAATAAAAGATAAGATACATTTCTTTCTAATATTTTAGGGTATTTCTTTCTCTCTTGTTTATTGTAAATTTGTTGTGCATTAGTCTACTCAAGATTGCTTGTGTTGTATGATTACATTGGGTCTTTTTTTAATTTTGTTCTTCTACATGATTTGTCAGGTGTGTCAAAGGCTAATGGTTCAGGGCCTTCCTAAGATGACAAAGTTTAATGGAGCAGTGGATGCTGTGCATAAAATATTCATGACAGAGGGCATTCGTGGTCTCTATAGGGGCTTTGGGATGACATTGGTTTCTAATTCACCAGCATCTGCAATTTGGTGGGGAGCATATGGGTTTGCACAGCATATGATTTGGAGGTATGTACAAGATGATAATTTTCTTTGATAACCAAAACTCTCATAAGATAACATTGTTATGTATAAATTGACATTAATATTTTGAGAAATTTCATCATATTAGTTGTTGACAATATTAAAATGTCAGTCATCAAAATTTTAACCACTTCTTGTGTTTTGGCCTAGCATCTTACTACATTTTCTTTCATAGATGGTGGTCGTACAATACTTTATGTGGATTCTATAACATTTTTAAATGAGTAAATATGTAAATATGACAAAAGAGTCATTTAGTTGAATGACTGGATTGAAAAACCGTGTCCCAGAAAATTTAGTATTTTGTCAATCATGGATTTGCTTCTGAATCAACTGAACAATGATTTATTACCTATAAAAAGGCAATGGATGTCTTAATGAGTGTACTCATGTAATGCTTTGGACTTGAAAACCATTTTTATATGAGTTATTTTCTGTCATCAGAATACTGTATCAGTTAGTTGATCAGGTCTACAATATTCTCAAACAAATGAAAGGAAGTTAAGAAAGGACCTTGTCAAAACCCATAATAACATCATCGTGGATGTTTTTGTAACTCTCAGAACAATATAGTAAAGAAATCAATCTAAGGAAAAGTGTTGTATACCAAAGATCCTACACAGAATTCATGAATAGAAGCAAACTGTGTGGAAGTATGTGTCAAGAGCTTTTCCACTTTACATAACATGTTAATAGCAAGTTAAAATCTTTATAAGTGACAGATTTTAATATTTTATTGATTACCCCTCCTGATTGAGCTAATCTGCTGATGGCAAACTACATGTCAGGAGCATTAGATATGGAAAATTTGACCTTTCTTATGGCACAGATGACTATGTAAGTGAAGAGATGCTATACTATAGCATCAATGCAAGAGATGGTGCTGTTTATTTGACCACATTTATCCGCTGTTGATTTCTGACATGACAAATCAAGTCACAAAGGCAGCCAAGAAAGTACTGTTGTTGACTAGTTGATTTAAAAATTAGCATTCTTTATTGCTGTTTGACTGTCTTGACTGCTGATTTGCACAATGTCAGCTATTACATCATTGACATCGTTTGACTGCTGCTTTGACTACCATTGACAACAGATATAAGTGGATCACGTTGATGTCCTCAACAAGATGTGTTTTGACTCTTGTACTCCATTTTAACTATGAAAAATGTATGTTGACCTGTACTTATGTGGTTGACTAGAAATCTGAACTAGTTACTGAGATAAATACTGATTTATTCTTGCGCTACTTCTCTGAAGTGACTATTCTTATAATGTAGTGAAGAGCTTGCTCTTTGGGGCATATATAGAACAAATTGAACATCAAAGGGCACTGTTATTATGAAGTCCTTAAATCCCACAATGCATTGATATACTGAATTCCTCATGGCTTACTTTTTTGATAGTGAAGGCCTAGAATCTTCAATGAATTTTTATGATTGGGATCTCTTTGAGTCTCTTGGAACTTTGCTTGATAATGATGCCCTTGAGTCTTTTGGGCCACAGTTATTTCCACAAGTTTTGTTGCTTGATGCTCTATTTATTTTGTTTGTTTTGAATAGTCAATAAGATGTGTTGGTTAGAGTTCCTGATCAATGACACCATTACAACAATGATTGTAAGCAATTCCCTAGACCTACAATTTTGTTGTATTATTAGCTACATGTAAATTTTTTTGTGATTTATCATTGTGTACAACTATCTTGTATTGCTTTTCTTGTATTATTAACCACTGGTTAATTTTCTCTAGCAGTACAAGTGTTTGTTACATTATTTTCACTTTTTCATATAGTTGAAAACTAAGTTGCCGATCTTGGTATTGGGACAAGTATGTGTTCAGGGTTTGAGTACACTAGTATACCATTTTTTTTTCCCTTGGGTACGGGTTCATATATATATATATATATAATTTATAATGTTATATATATTAAAAATCATATAAAAATTATTAAAACAGTAATAGTTATAATTGCCAATAAACAAAATATTCAAATATCTCATAATTTGCAATAAAGGTAATACTCATAAACTCATAATTCGGTGATTTTTCAAATGTCAATACAAAATGAAAATCACAATCAATATTTAATAATCTGCATATTGCCCTTTATCGGGAGCATCAAAGTCAACATTTTGTTCAATTTCATTTGAACCATAATTAGCTGCAATGCCATTCCCACCAGCCATGTCATATGTAGAAGCCACCTCACCTATGTAGACTTTGGCAAGTTGTGCAATAGTAGCATCTAAGTTGGCACATTCAGAGTTAGACCCCAGTTCCTTGTCACCGCTTCACTGTAAGCAAGTTTTTTATGTGATGAGGTGCAAGTTGGAGTGCACAAAAGTCCTCAAGTTTTTTTGCACTCAATTGGTTGTGCTTAACTGAGTGGATAAATGAGTATGTTCTCCAATTCCGCTTAATTGAAGAAAATGCAACTTGTTGAATTTGCATCCAACATTTTACAATTATGAAACATGAATTATAATATATTGCAATGAAAAAAATGAGGAAGTTAAAAATAGATGCATACTTGAGATAGAAATTTTATTGCAAGAGGTTGCAAGTAAATAGAGCCTTGGCAATGTATGTACTGCCATTCACGAGTGTCTTTCTTGTACTTGTCTCGATGAGTGCAAACATCACAATTCTTTGAAGATATGAAGTAGCCAAACTCATCCAAGACTACACTCTATATATCTACATCTGGGAATAGTCTTTTGAATTTTGTCTTGTACCCAATTGCAACCTCTTCATTTCTATATGGCGCCATCCTCCTTGGAAAAGAAAGTAATTTTGTGTTATAATACTTTGGGGACAAAGAAAATGCTAGGAGATGCAAGGGCATGGTCATGTTGTTCCAATGGTCAACAATGATCTTTTGCACTTTTTTGAAAAATTTATGTGCAATCATGTTCCTTAGCTCCTATTGTGTTCCTTTTTCTTACAACCATGGAGGCCATTAATCATAAATTTCACCCAAATATGGTCAATTTGTATCAACATATCTAATCTTACTCATGATGGACTCAGTAAAAATCAAAACATATTCCCCACTAGCACACCACTCATCATCTAGGAACAATGCTTTGACTTTTTGGGCACTCTTTGTATGTGATTGTCTTCATACATTTCAAAGAAATGAGCATGGCACTCAATGCCTCTTGCACCTTCACAAGTCATCTCAAGACAATTGTGATGCGAATTGAGTCTTGGCAATCTAACATGATGTAAAAATAAAACAAATTAAAATATTTAAAAATAGATGACATCAAAAATTGAAAAATTTAATAATATACTAAAATTACCTTGAACAAATCCAAGTTGGAGAAGGTTCTAATAATGGCTTGTGACATGATGATTTGTCACAAACATTTGAATATTTTTGGCCTCCATGTACATTTCTTTGACCCACTCGATCTATGTGCCAATATTTTGCATTATCAATTGAGAAGGTGGATGGCACATGGTGTCCGAAAAAATATGCCCATATGTACCCTCCATAACCAACTACCCTACAATTTTTAGTGTTGTGCGTTATGACTTGGACAACATTCTGAGGGCTAACAATTTCAATGACTTGTATGAGGATATTGGCAATGAAGGTTGTATTCTTCACTTACCTCTCATAATCAACTAATTTAAAAAACATAGACCTTTTAGGGGATGCTATATTGACATTAATTAGTGGTTTGTTTTTGAAATTTTTCCATCTATTATAAATGGACACTTCTTTTTTGGGTCATGTATCCTTGATTGCTTTCAATGATATCTCTATGGAAGCTTTTTCCTTGGCCAATAAGGTATTGTGCACCTTTTCATACTTAGGACTAATGCAAGCAATAGGTGCATTGGCCATTGTTGTCACCATATTCCACCAATATAGTGATCTAACAAGGTTGAAAGGAAGCTCATTGCTATAAATGCAACCAGCAATGCTCTCATTTGCAGCCTTTCTTGCCTCATTCTTGAAGGATTTTTCTAATGGGCTTCTTTTATGGGAAAGATAAGGGGTATTCTCTTCTTGGGAAGATGATGGTGGAATGAAAGGATTTGGGCCAGCCAATTGTGTTAAGCCATTGGGAGGTTTTTGTGATATTTTCTTAGAAAGAGATTGTACCCTTTCCTTTGATATATCCCATTATTTGTTACCTCGACAACCTTTTTTATATGGCCTTGGACAAACTCTTATTACTAAGCTCGTCATAGATCATAGGTGAAATTTCACTTGATTGCATGAGCTCTTATACTCATTCCCCCATTGGTTACAATGCCAATGATAACCCCCACCACTAGGAAGCTTCTCAATCATGGCTATATTTAAATGTGCTTCACATGCAGGCCATTTGAACTAGAACAACCAACTCTTTTGTATGTATAACAAAACAAAAAGAAAACATCACATTTAAACTTTACATTTTGTTAACTTGGAGAAAACAAAATAAAAGAGGCATTATAACCCCTATATTACATATAAGGTTAAAAAAATGCAAAACATTTCTTAAAAAAAACAAAAATAAATAAATAAATCTTGAAAATTTCATCAAAATATTAAAAAAATTAACAAGATTCACTCACTTTGAATGTAGTTGGTGACTCTTTGTACTATTTTTTACAATCTTATTTGGCTTTCATCGTTTGTGTCCATTGTTTTCTTCCTTGTTTGGCTTCTATTGTGTACTCTTTGCACCCGTTTGATGTTTGTTTATTCGACCCATGATGGGTGCTACATCATTTATCATTCATGCTTATGAAGGCAGCTCAAAAATCTCTTTGATAAGTGGACAAAAAGGAGGAAGGTTGATTAATGTTTGTGACAAGATTTCTTATTTTCTCTTGTTGGACAAATCAATTGCACAAAATGGTGGTTGTTCTTCAAGTTTAGGTACTCATCATAATTAGAGAAAATGAAAGGGTTGTAGTAAAATATTTAGGTTGGTTTGAGGCGGTTAAGCCATGGAAGACCAAGTTATGTCCAAGAGCTAAGGCGGGAATTATATCTTGTTTAGTAATTACCATGTAATTGGGAAGGCGTGATTTGAAATTGGATCATGGTAGTCAAACTGGCTAATTTGGTCATCTAATGTTATCATAGAAGCTTAACCCTCATGCGAAAACAAATTTAAAGCCATTTTCCACTTAACTTTTGACTCCAACTAGGAAATCACATGCTTTTCACACCTTAGCCACTTTTGATATTTATAATTTTTTTGGGCAATTTTTTGGTAATAATACCCAAAATGTGTACCTAGATTCACTTTGTCATAAAACCAATTTTCATACTTAGGAAAACTTCCTAGCTTTGGCAAAGTATGCTCCAAGAGTCCTCTTTTTACTTTGTATTATACTTAGCCAATTTCGCTATTTTGGACTATGGACAAGAACTTCTAGAGTTGATGTTCATCCATTGAATCAACAAAGACAATAAATACATTACTAGAATGATGGATTTCACCTATGACATAGGACGTCATTGAAAGAATATCCATGGCACATGACATCTTTCCATGCCAAATACACTAGAATAATGACAAAACTTGCAAAATAAACTTCACCGTGCAAAGTTTCTTAGAGGTACAACAAGCTGAAAGTACAGTAGTGAGGAAGTAGGCTAATAAATGCAAACATTAAAACACTTTAAGCCAATTGGTCACAATATGGAGAAAGAAACACCTAAGATATATTGATATATCTCAAATTCTACCCTATTTGCTCGATATAGAGCACGTTTTTGTACAAAGGGAAGGATGTTGATGTAAAAACCCCACCATCGTACTAAAAGTCACCATGAAATGTTTCTCTTTTTTTTTAAAACATTCAAAATTGATTTTTGGGTTAGCTCCTTAATGTGGTTGACAATAGAAGTCAATGCTAGATGACACATTATTGGGATCCTCAACTAACCAAATTCTAATGATTATTTAACACTTTATTTGAATGAAGATGGACTTAACAGACAATTCATTTGCTTTCAAGAGTTGGAGTTGATTCTAGATCAACAAATGACTCCTATGGCCTCTCATTAACAATTTATAAATTTTCCCACTTGTTCAAGGGGTAAGAGATAATAATACTGACATAAATAAAAGTTGACAAAGTAACGCAAATAAGCCCTAGTCTTAATGGGAGCCTTTTAGTGAGGGAGATCTGAAATTAAATTTTGATGGAGTTTCTTGAGATATCTTGGGAAATGCTAGGGCAAGTTTTATACTGAGAAATGCAAATGGAGATATCTTATATGGAGGCTCCCTCTTCTTGGGAACCAAAACAAACATTGAGGTAGAAGGCGAAGCTTTAGTTGCAGGTATGGCAGTTGTGGCTTCAAGTACGATGGGAAATCTTATATTGGAGGGAGACTCTTTGTTATTGCTAAATGCTTTACACAAAGGAATGTTTCCCAATTGGAGAGTAAGGTGCTACGTAAAAGAAGCTCTTATATTGGGCTCAAAGTTTGATAGTGTATGCTTTCAACATCATAGCCATATTTTAAATAAGGTGGCAGACTTTTTAGGAAAGTTAGGAGTTCATCAAGAACCATTAATAGCTCTCCTTTGCCACCTTTCCAATTCATGGGAAGGTTTGGATATGCTTTTGTATTATAAGCTTCCTTAAGTCTTTTCCTCAAGTTTGATGTCCTTAGGTTTCACTCAGGTTGGTGCTTGTGCTTAGGTTTTATAATTGACAACGAAGATAGTATCATGGCTTAATTGGTATGTTTGGGAGGTGTTGTGAGATGGGAATGAATTCATTGTCAGTTGTGTGTATTTCTTATTATTGTAGGTGTAGGCTTATGTGTAGTTGTCATTGTGTTGGTTTTTTGTGTTGTTTGGGCGGATGAAAGGTGGGTTTTGTGTGGGGCCTATGTTGGTTGTTGGTGGTATTATAATGGTTCGCAAAAAGAATGGAAGGCTTGGCAGGGATTAGCAGAGGAAGGAAGCGGTGATGGATAGTAGATTGAACTCTGTGTTTTTTGTGACTCAACGACAACCATGGGCTTTATCAAAGCTATGTTGGGGAAGTTAGGATTGGGAATGTAGGACATTGTAATGTCCCGAACTGAATTTTTTCTCTTTTTTTGCAAATTCACAATGGACAATGCATGCAACCTTAGCACCTTTTGATCACCAAGATCTTGACGTGGGCAAGGTGAGAGCATACGGTGAAAGGAGTTGGACTAATTATTATAGAAAAATGCTCGTTGGTGGCAAGCCAAACAACTCAATATTGCATTGTTACAAAAATATGGAAGTAATGAAATACTTATTTTGGCATCAAGCCTTTAGATTACAAACTGATAACTGCAAGGAATTAAAAATAGTTTTGGTGGAAAGCCTCCCAAAACAAAATACAAATATCGAGTTTGGTAGAGAATCACATAGATTATCATTAGAAATAACAATGCCAAAAATGAAAGTTATTTAATGTTGTGGCGGCATTGCCATCCAGACTTAAAATACAAAAATCATTGACAGTTCTAATATTTCTGATGATAAACTATACAGAAATTACAAATAAAATGTTACTCTAATGAACTGCATGACTGAATGTTAACAACTATCAGAATTTGAAAATATAAATCAAATTCATATTCGTACATCACACCGTTGGTGGTGTGGCTGATCAAATATTAGAAGCAGCAGTGACAAGGGCTGCAATCATTTTATTATCATTCAAACAACAAAAAACCAATATTTATTAGTAATTTAGTATTACCCTTTAAGGGGTACGATAGTCCCAAGAATAATGTGCTATCTTATTTTTCCTCAAAAGTGTGACCAGTATATAACAGCAGTGACCCCCCCTTATGTTGATGTGTACAGCTTCTAGATGATTACTTCCAGCCATGACTTTGTGAAGATAAATTCAATATAGCCTTTGGCTATTTAATTTATCTAAGGTCGATATTAATAAAGAATGAAACAAATATTTAAAGGCGCCTCATTTATCATTATTTTATTTAATAATTAATATCTAATTATTGAATGGGGCCGATTTTAGGAAAGTCGCGATTTTCTAGAAGAGACATCTCTTCTTGGGGTCGACCTCTTGCCTTGGAGAGACGTGTCTCTTCCCTTCAGCGGGTATATGAATGAGTGATGATCACTCATTCTATTATCAAGTTCATTCATTATAATTCGCATACTTAGAAGAAGTTCATACGCAGCAGCAGATCATCATCCTGTAGCAGCAGATCGATCTCAAGGAGAAACATATTCATTTGTATCTGCATCTAGGAGAGGTGCGATTATTCATTGTATCAAATCGGCATTGAGTTGTGCCTGAGTTGTAAGCAGATTTCTGCTCTTATTACATCAATATATAAGAGACATTTTTGCTGGGTTTTTCTCCCTCAAGTTGGAGGGTTTTCCCAGGATATATTATTGTGTTCATTTTCTTAAGTGCTGTATTTTCTGATTGCTTTCAGTTTTGAAATATCTGATCATAAAAACTAACACCTTATACATTCCAACTTATGTGAAAAGATGCCATCAAAAAGTAAATCACACAATTTCCATTTGGTGTGGCAAATTTGCCATCAGAATGATGCGGCTAGTGAAGTGTATGGCTGTGGCGCTCTTAGGGAATAAACTAGCTGCAAAAATAGCTAAATCAATGGTACAGTAGTACCTTTCCCCAAGCTACAGACTATTATTAGATAGAATAAATAATAAATTGTCATAGTAACAACATCAAAGAAGTAGGAAATAGAGTTGGTACAGTCAGCCAATAATATAGAATATTATTTGCATAATAACCTCACACAAATAAAAATTGGAAACTTCACACACAATTTCTAGAAATATGGAAAACTTCACACCAATTGAAACACATTGGAAACCTGCAACTACTCAGTTCAATGGTAATCCCTAAATGGAATTACTCAAATGAATAGGAGGGCTTCCATTGTTGGATTATTCTTTGTTAAAGGGTTTTCATACTTGGGCAGAAAAGATGAACAATGTTCAATCTCAAGAGATATGAATCTGAAATATCAAATCGATAACCCTCTCCATTCCTTGACTCTTCCTTATAGGATTTTCAAAGAGAAATAGTATTATTTTCCTTTTTTCTTCTCCTTGTAAACTTTATTTTCGAATTTGGACCTTAAATGGTAAAAGTAAAAATAATATTATTTTAATATTTTCAATTGTCCTTAAATGGTAAAAGTAAAACCCACGTAATGGTTGAGATCTTATCTAGACGATATAATGCCTAATGGTGAACATGCTGAATGGGTTAGTGATTACAACATATATCTATGCATGGTTGCCACAATTTTCCTAAGTGGTATAAGGGGTTAGGAGAGAATCTATTTACATGTATGTCTCCAAAAGAAATGGTTTTAGCAAAGAAATAAATTATTTTGAGATCTTATCTAGACTGCATAATGGTGGACTTGCTGAAGGGGTTAGTGATTACAATATATTATTGTGGTTGTTTGATGCCACAATTTTCCCAAGTGGTATAAGGAGGTAGGAGTACCGAGTATCCATTTACATGTATGTCTCCACTAGAAATGCCTTCAGCGAATTAGAGATAAATTTCAAATTTGCAACTTGGTATATGAATTTTTTCAATGTTGATGACAATATACAGCCATGTCTATGGATTCTATCAACATAAATGACAATATGCAAGCATGTATATGGATTCTGTCAAGATAAATCATGAAACTAATTAAATTTTAAATTAAAAAAATCAGTCATAGAAGCCTACCTTTTGCTTGAAAATGCTAGTTTCAATCCTTTGAGTTGGCAACTTGGCATCACTCCTCTTCTTGCTTCTCAACCCTCTTGCTCTTCACTCTCACTCTTTCACCTTGCACTTGCAGCTCTCATTCTCACACTCACAGCTATCAGCTTCTTGTTGATTTGTTTTTGTGAGGTTAAATAAGGATATGTAGCAGTTTTATAGAGTTTGTGGGGTTTGGGTGGGGCCCATAGGCCATTAAGGTTTGGCCTTGGACACGAAGTTTGAAGAAAAAAATGACTTTTTTAATAAAAATTAACTTTTGGGCCATTTGGTTGCGGGAGACGCTTGGGCATCCCTGAGATGGACAGGAGACTCCTGGGAGTCCTTTTGACATCCACTCCAAGTCTTTGCATCTCGGAGATGTTCTTGTCCCGAAAATGCAGGGTTTTTGGGGGAGACGTATCCTCGTGGAATATTGTAAAATATTTTGAAATCCAGACCATTTCAAATGATTCATGACCTAGTATATTACATGTGAAGGGTCAAGTTTTAACACGTGCAATAGAAGAAGATATAAAGTAGATGCATGAAGGAGAGTAGGGGGTCATGTCATTCATGGAGCCAATTTTAGAAATGTACTAGTCTCTTTATGAGAAAAATTTAGTCGTGTACTAAAAAATGTCCAAAATTATCTGGGTATACATATATACAAGATGTTGTATAAGATGGTACAAGTAATTAGATGAGAAGCATCAATACCAAGAAGGGTTAGCAAATCATTGTGTTTTTCACTTTGAGGATTGGAAATAGGCATGGCATTTAATGCCTAGCTTTTTTAGGTACATTTAAAGGTCACTCTGACAATGATGGAAACACTAGAGTGTTCACGAATTATAGTTTCATGGTCAGTGCTATTTGAGGGAAGGTACAATTGATTTTTGTTCCTCCAAAAGCAAATTTTAATTCAAACTATTCTTCAACTAAGACATTCTTCTTGACCAGAATCAAAAGTTTGAAAGGAAATGAGTGAAATTGAAATTTGTTGAAGCCTTTTGAGAGGAGTGGAAAGTAAAATAAAAACATAGAAATGCTCTTGCTACAGATTTGGGGGGGGGGTTAAGTTTAAGTCATGTGAATTTAAACTGTTATGCAGTGTTATAGTGGCAATAGAAGGAGATTCTAATTTTATTTATAAATTTGTGGGGTCTATATTAGCATATAGTGCAATGACATAGGAAATGTAAGCAAAAATGATGGGGTTTTACCTGAATGTCATAGAGGTGAAATGTCTTTGATGTACTTTGTTGGAAATGGAGTTGCACAGACAATTTAAAACTGGCGTTAATTAGAGAGTTCAAAAAATGTAAATATAAAAAATGAAAAATTGTCTAGACCTATCCCAATCATATGTTTGACTGGAGGGTCCAAGGAATACAAGTATTTATTCTACTGTGATTTTTGTGACCTGAAGTTTTGTACTATCTTAATTGGTTGATGGACATAAACCTAACAAAGTTGTTCATGCTTTTATATTTTGGAGACATGTTCATATGGCACTACCCACACAGACACATCCTTTACTTACAGTTGCAATAAAATGAACTTAGTGTTTAAGTTTTGAATCCTAATATATGTCATGCCCTTTTTTCGGAAATAACACCAAGGAGAAGACCTCTAACCTATCTCCATTCTTGTAGGCTAAAGGGCGACCCCATTTCCTATAGGCTAAAGGGAAAAGCAAGGGAAATGATTTTTATTATTATTTTAAGTTCCGTCCAGTAATTTTTGATTTAAGAGGCAACTTATTATAATGGTATTTCATTTAATTAAAAGCACATTTAAACACTTAATTATAAAAATTATGTATAAATACTTAGGAGAGAATTATTAATCAAGGGCCCAATTTGGAAAAGTATAAAACAAGGGTACCCAGCCTCATTTTGTATGTATTATTCAATTTGGCATTTTGTCACTTTCTGGATTGAGCTTTGTGTTCATTCTACTCATCCAAAGACAAAAATTCTTGGCTGTTTTCAGAGATCTTTGAGGACAAAATCCCTTTTGGAGGTGAGAACAAAAACCTTCATTCTCTAGGCACTTGCAATTCTACATGAGAATTGCATGGTGTGCTGATTTGGAGTTTTGGTGCATATTTTTCAGATTGGGCTATTAGATTTGCAAGCAAATTTGGCAATTGGTATTTGGAGAGTTTCATTGTTGGATTTTCAGAATTTACTGTTGTTGTTCATCACTATTTTTAGCTAGATCTGAAGCACTATTTTTGTAGAGGAGACTATCAAATATCATTTCTAGCCATTACCTGGCCCAGGGTCACTAATATATCAGTTGTTTCTGCATATTTTATTGCTGATATTGGCACATTTACCTGGAGCGCCTTCCCTAGGACAAATCAACACCATTTTGGGAGGGTTTGGAGGTGCTGTGCCGTCATATTTATTGCTGATATCATCCATTTTGAGGGCGAACTGCAGATTGAAGTGTTTGGACAGAATTCTGAAGGCTGCGATCAGCATTTGGCATGTGTTTCATTACATGTTTAGAGGGTGAATCACACGCAGGAGTGATCAGCCTATAATCATCATTTGTACAACCTAGAGTACTACGATCTGCATTTTACACCATTTTCCAGCTTCATATTGAGGGTGAACCAACATTTTGTCATGTTCCATTGAGGGTGAATCACTTTGACATGTTTTTTAAAAGCATTTTTGAGAGTGATCTGCATGTTGGTGGCTGATATGGACAGTTTGGTATCAACTTATTCCATTTCTGCATTTTGTAAGGAGATTTGACATTGCAAAAATTCAGAAATATTGTAATATTATTCAGTTTGTACTTATCTTAATGTTCCAATATCAGAGCTGAAGTTTGATGACATTTTATACTGCTGTCATACATTTTTCCAGCTATATATTGAGTATAACACTCAAATTCGATCAATTTCAGTACATAAGGGTTTATATTTTCTTTCTAATGAAGTTGAGGATTTGATATAATAAGTTTCAGTTGTCTACAGAAGTTATCAACGTTTTCTTTTCTTTCCAGTTTGCTGTTCCTTGCTCAAAAAACTTAGAAAAATACAAAAAAATCAGAAGATAGCAAAAATTACAAGAAGTGGGCATTACATTATAATTGGATTTTTAATTGCATACTTGGATTATTTTATTCTCATTAATAACTTATAGCATTAATGAATGCTTTGATCTCCTCTAGACTTTACCTAGTGCTGCACATGACACAACAATTGAGATCTCTTGGAAAGATGCTCACATGTCTGAGAGTTCTGAAGGAAAGGTGTTTTCTACTTTTAACTCAGAATGAACAGATAAGGAATGAAATACAACTGGCAAATTGCAGATTTTTGAAGCATAAAGACAAATGATTTTCCATACATGTGTCACAATGGATGTCCTAGAATTGCAATTTAGAAAAACTAGTCATTCCATGCGATCATGATTGAGCTATTAGCTTGAATCAATATCACAATATGGCAGTTTTACTACACCAACATTGTTCATTGACGACTGTTATAAATGAGAGGCCCAAGGTTGCTAATCTTTATTTTTCAGATGTCTAAAGCCATTTCTCAATGTGTTCTGCATTTTGACCTAATCAATTGTTGTTGACTTTAGGGGCTTGGGTTATGGAGAAGATCAAGAGAAAAAATCACCAACACATGGGAATATTGTTTTAGTGCAAGCAACAGCGGGAACATTGGCAGGTGCTGCTCAATCTGTTTTGACTACTCCTTTGGATACAATAAAAACTCGTCTTCAGGTGACCCGAGAATATTCGTGAATCAATTCCAAAGCACTAGTTGATCTTTGTTTCAAGAACAGATTCCATGTATAATGCATTTTATCTCCAACGCTGTTAGTTTATTTCAGTCCTAAAACATATTCTTTTGTAAGGCTAGATGATTTGAACATACTTGAGTGTTCTAGGAACATAACTGAACAAACTGCAATTTCAAGGAATTTGAGTCAGTCATGTTTCTTTCTGTACATTATATGTTTAAATAAATTCCTACCTTTATTCAGTGTTCTGACTGGTGATGGGGTTTGAGTTATATTTCTGCGTTTCAACTTTTTATGCATCTGCTTTCCTTGTAACATGGATATGATTATAAAAAGATGATACTTAGGGAATGAATTGTATATTAATAAATTGATATTAGTGCATATGCTTTATGCAACATTTCATACTTCTCTTTTTAATCTAGTTGTCAATTCTATATGTGCAGGTAATGGATAATTATGGTGAAGGTAGACCATCGATCATGAAGACAACGAGACAACTATTGAAAGAGGATGGTTGGAAAGGATTTTACAGAGGCTTTGGACCACGTTTCTTGAGCATGTCACTGGCAGGAACTTCCATGATTGTAACTTATGAACTAATAAGTGAGTAATACGCTGCATGTTGCCATATCTGAAAATATGAAGAGAATGCTAATGATGAACTTTCCTTCCCCCTTAAGAAATTTTAGTTCAATCATTGAGAAATATGACTGTTATTTTGAATCTTTCTTTTCCAGAAGGCTAACTCAATAGAATTCACACATATCTCTAATTTATTTATTTTTTCTCTTTTTCAATACTTAGTAAAGGGAATACTATTTAGTGGCATTATTTGATTACCTTTTTAACTCCAAATTTATGCTGATAATCTATCTGGATATTTTTTCCTTTATAATTTTCTGTGTAAAGGAAATGCTATTGAGTGGCATTTCTTGAATACTGTATTGACTCCAATTTTATGTTGCTTATCAGAAAGATTATCCATAAAAGATCTATGATACATTTGTGCATCTAAGCTGGTTGGGAGATGATGAATTTCAGCAGGTGTCATTGCTAACATAATTGAGTGGTAGCAACTTCATAATGTACTACAGGTACAGAAGCACATGACAATGATGTATCTGTTGATTATATGTTGATTATTGATTATAATCTGGCAAGGTTATAGTTTTAAACTTTTATGTAATGCCCATCTCCAAAGATTTTTATTATAGGTGGAGAAATAGCTAAGGTACATCTGAAATTGTTTCATACCATGTTTCAATATCTATCATATTTCATGTTTGTTGTTTTCTTTGCTCAGATTTTGTAAAAAATTAACATTTTTTTCAATTTACTCATTTTGTTGCACTTGAATTGCTTTCAGGTCTTCAACCTTCTCTATGCCAACGAATTCCATTCGTATTGATTTGGAAAATGCCAATAGATCTGTGTACAAAAGAGTTCTTTGAACGTTTTTGGGCAACAAAGTGTCTGCTTTACATTTTTCTCATGCTGATCATTTGTGTATTGTTATATAAGAGCAGAAGCAAATGATGATTATGTAGATGTATATTCTTTCCTCAATTACTGTGAAAATGAGTAGTTTGAATTCTTTTGTTTTCCTTTTATGGGTTCTGAGAGAGCGCAAAAAAAGGTGTAACAATTCTGTTGTGCTCTCTGTGAAGGAGCCGTGCAGTTATGTTTTCTATTGCTTATAGATTGGATTCATCAAACCAACCATTGACTATGAAGTTACTCATCATCAAAATACTCCAAATTGGATCAACAGACCTGACATAAACATAATCCATCCCAAAGCAAAACCAGGTAAGTATTCTAATGGACCAAGAAAGTAAATTCACTGATAGATATTGGAAACAAAATAATCCATCTCAGAGCAACAATTACATAAGGATTCTAATGAACGAAGAGTATGTGAGGTCAATAATAGATATTGAAGGCACAATTTCAATTTTTTAATTCTTCTTGTTTAGGTATAGCTGCAGCAACTAGAGCATCAATCTCATGTTCAACATCAGCATCCGTACCATCAAGTTTTTGAAGAGTAAGAAGAGCCCTAAACATTCAGACATGTACCCCAAATTGGATCGGTCAACTTCATGAGATTCTTGATTTAAATTAGCCAAGCCTCATACCTTAACAAGGTCTTGTGTAAGTATCTTTTCAAGACCGGGACATTTCTAGCAATATGACTAGGATTATTGATTTTGAGTTTTTTTTTCATTGTAAATGCTAAAATTGTTTACACCTTAGAAGACTTGGTGCATAGTTTCCATAACCTTATATGCAGCACTAGAATGATACTATCCCATGAGAATGAGCGTAAGGGCTCCTTGCAAAATAAGATCATGCATGGTGATGTGAGAAAAATCCTAATTTATCATAAAAAGTACATGAAATGCCATCTTTTGGAGGATGCTTCCAATCATCTTCCCCGATAGCCAATGGTCCAACAATCACTAGATGATGGAAGAAGTGTATTGTCTCTAGATTAGGATTTTTTTTTTTGTTCTTCCTTTGTTTATTATAGTTCCAAATTATTTTGCGAAAAAGCTTCCTTTAGCCTACACAAGTATAGATATCTATGCAAAATTAGCCAAAGAGGTGACTTAACAAATGAAATCAAGATCTCAAATTTTGTTTTAGGAGGAATCCCAATATCTTTTCTATCTAAAGACACTAATGTCCCAATAGAAAAAACACATAAGAGAATGCAAAAGCAAGTGAAGTCATTGACACTAGAGTGGAACACGCAAGCAATTAGGCGATTCCCACCTACTTGATTGCCAATGTAGGTTAAGTTTCTTCCCAAGGGAAATGATTCAACCAAATTTAAGTTGAAAAACATCCATTCTTGTAACTTGTTGCAATGAGGACAATCAATTTGGTAGGATCTAACACTTGAATAATATCAAGGTATGATGACACTATGCAATATAACACATTCGTTATTAGCTTTAGGAACATCTCAAGCACACATTATCAAACCATGAAGTCTTAGCTTGCAATATTCTATATTGTATGTGAACTTTGATAGTGTTAGCCCTATCTAGTGTTGTTTTGTTCACATACATAATATAACAAAACATAGGATACTAAGCTAACATGGTAGTGGTTGCATTTCTTTTTGTTGTCATGATGTCTCTTAGTCGCCCCATGTATATTATTATAATAGAACTATTCTTGAAATAGACATTGAAGGCATGGAGACGCAAACACGTTCATTTGATCTCTCATATCATTGTACTAAAGTTTGCATAATACAACCTTTAATAATACTTTGTATTATTATATTATATCTATTACAAATAAATTGTATTCATATATTAACACTTAGGATCTATTTGTGTTTTTTTTCAAACAACCTTAGGATTGGATCAATTTTGTTAGGGCATATTTCTATCAACTAGCCATGTGATTGGAATGAGTTTCCCATCTTAGTTCTTTGCATTTTTATGTTGACTTAGAGGTCTTTAAACTTGTAAGTTGTGACCCTTTGTCTTACCTCCCTAGTTACTTTTCTTGACCCCAATAGACGATAGACTAATCTACACTAAAGACGTTGACTTATGTTTTTTTTCAAAAGATAGATAATCCTTACAATGGAAGAGATGCTTGGAATAATACTACACATGAAAAATGGAGATGTTAATAATAGTAGTCACAAAGGCCAAATTAATTTGTTTCATGTCAAGGGAAGTGTTAATATTTCATGACTACCTTATATAGGTCATATGACAATCCTTGAACTTCCCATGATACCTTGTTTCTAGTAGTAAAAAAATATTATTTACACCATATCTCTACTCACTAGATCCAAATAGTAAGGCTAATGATGATAGGTCTATTTGAGAGAGAAAATCCCATGGTCTAAAAATGCAAGATAACATCTAGACAAAACAGAGCTTGGCATTAAATCCTTGAGTTAGAAGCTAAAATTCAATATGATAAGCTACCATAATCAAGAAATTATAAACCATGTGCAAAAACAGGAGAACATTCAAAATTTAAAGGAGCATGTTACAATTCATTTAACGATGTCAAAATTTGAATCAAATGGAAAAGAGATACAAGATAAACCAAGTCAACTTACTAAAACTTCCTTACATTCCCATTTTGTGACAAATTGCTCATGTGATTTGTTTTTTGTAATGGCTATGGAACAAATTTTAGTTGAGGACATTTACAATATTAATATGTTTCCAAGATAATTAATTTTCTATTTCTAAGATCATCTAGTAGCAACACTCGTATGAATTGTATCTCAACATTAAGAAGCAATGATATTTCCTTATTACCAAGTCATGTGTTATCTCATTGGGTTTGCCATCCATACCCATAGTTTATAGTGGAACCCAACATATGTCGTAGTTATAAGTGAGGCCAAAATTGGGGTAGAGAGATAGATTTAATGTTGAAGAAATGAAATTTCAGTTTGGTCCATGTGTCAATCCAGGGGCGTAAACTTACAAAAAGTGTAGTGGTTGTATGTGCAAGGGTTGCAGGTAGTGAGGTGAGTATTGATGAAATGCATCTAAAAAAAATTAAATCACTCATTTAAAACTTTGCAAATAGAAATATAATTTTAAACAACTAAGAATTATCAAAATGACAATGAATTCTAAATTATTACAAACCATTATATTTAAATCCTAAATAAAAATGATTCAACACACTACTTTAAATGAAATGAAATTAAAATAAATAAAAACATGAAATAAATTCATCGCCATTTTGCGAGAGTGGACCCTCCTCTCCTTCCATGGGGTGATTAAAACACTGCTACAAACTCAGATCAGAAGCACCAATATATTTATTCCAGCAAAATATACTACATTATTGATTTTTGCACTATCTTCAAGTTTTCCTTTTTCTTGCTACATTGCTACTATTACATATTTCACGTTGTGTTATTTTCCAGCATACTAATGTGCTCCCTTTAATTCTATTATATTGTTTTATATAATGATTAAGGCATAAACAAGGCGTATAACAAAAGTCTAACCCATTCTCTACTTTCACACCCTTCCTTCCATTTCTCACGTTTGTTTTTTTGTCTTATTTTTCTATTCCCACACCATCTCTTATGGCATTATTTATGGCTTGTGGGTCAGAATAAAACTAGCCATAACAATAGGATTTTGTTGTGCCATGAAAATAGGCATTTGTTTAGCCTTCGTTCATCATAATTATATTAGTTACAACAACAAATATTATATGCTATTTAGTGCCATATGAGTACCAATAATTAGTTAAAATTACATTAATAGCTGAAATGATTTGTTGTTGTGAAGGCGACATGAAGTCTATCATGAAGCCTATTATCTCCACCTTTCTTGATATGTTGCTGAAATTATTTTCTCAACATAATGATAGAAAATATAAGTAAATACAATCTAATATTTATTATTCATATAGTTCATCTAAAAACTAAATTAAATATTACTTATATATATTAAATCATATGCAACATAAAATGGTATAATATGGAATGGAAATGGAATGTGGGAATGGGTATGAAGGCATATGAAATAAGCTAAAACATGGCATAAAATGAGACATAAATGACTCTTATCAATAAGTACACTTAAACATATCCATTAAAGCACTCCTAGTACCAATATATAATATTGCACTCAAAATTACCATAAAAGCCCATAGTATCAATTATTGATGAGAAATGTCAAAATTAACTATAATCAACTTTCATATTGATTGTCATAAATATCAACTAAAACTTGATTCCAATATAAAATATGCTCATTCACAAAAAGACATATATCCATGCTACTTGCAAACAAACCAATAAGTAATAACAAGTACAATCTTTAAAAGAACCTTCAAAATCATTTAATACTCATTTATAATGGCACCAAGAGGAATTATGATAACTATATACAACTAGGAAGTCACTAGGAAAATATTCCATTTTAATAATGAACAATTTTCATAATCCATATAGAAATCTTTGGGCAAGAACCCATGAGATATAGTAGAAATCTTTGGGTAACAATTGTGTGCATTCAATTTTTGTCATCAATGTTTATGATCCATAGTCAAGACAATGGAATAAAAATGATAAGATGAATGCATGTTAACTAAGTAAAAGCATGAGATGCTAACAAATGGCATTGAAACCAAGAGCAGGGAATATAATTGGGAGGCAACATTGAGATGCAATTTAAGAAAGCTAGTAAAAGAGGAAGACAAAAAATTTAAAACATGAATGTTATAAATCATACAAGATTAATTGTTAGAGATAAAAAAAATACCAAAATCATAACAAAAACCGACACAAAAACTATGAGGGTAAACCCACAATAGTGAGTCTCAAACTTAGGACATTAGTTTTTTCAATTTGGATGGGGGTGAAAAGTAGGAAATACCTTCACTTGAAGACATTTTTTCAAACGAAGGCACCTTTGTTCAAAGGTTATGCAAAAAAACATGCTTAAATGAAGGTTTTCTTCATTCAAAGGCATTATTTTATTTTTGGAAACAATAAAATAATACTTTCAAACGAAGACATTATTTTATTTTTGGAAACAATAAAATAATACTTTCAAATGAAGACATTATTTTAATTACATGACCTTTATTTGAGGGTTGAGATAAATTTTTAAAATACTTTGCACGACCAAAATGATATTTGAATGAAGACATCTACTAATGAAAGTCCCACCTTTTGTTTGAAGGAATGAAAGTCCTTGGATGGCCTCTCACATTGATGTCTCAAATTTTCCTCATAAATTTCAATTTCAAACCTCTGGTTAAACCTCCAAATGGAATCAATTTGACAAGATAATTTGTAGATCATAATACTCAAAATAAGTTTTCCAACAAGTATAATTTTGAATATATTTAATTTGATTATTATATTTATTTTCTATTTTCTAGTGAACATAGTTTCTTCAAGAATCATTAAGGTCTGTATTCCTCACACATGGAAAAATAGTAAAATAGATAATAAAAAAATTCTAAATATATTTGAACATTTGGCTTAACGACAATGTTGACAACTTTGAAAAATTGCACTTTTGATCTAATTTTAATCCTTCACTTGCAAATCTACAAACACACAAAGAGGAGAAAAATGTTTTTTTGGGTGTATAAGGGTTTGCCTTGGTCAAACCCTAGTTTGGTAATTAAACCTTGATAAAGAAATAAAATCATAAATGGAAGGAATGATGAATGAACAAAGCTTGTTGCAACTCACCAAACCTTTTAATGGCTGACTTTAGAGGACTGAAGTCTAACACATCACTCCAAGGATTGGATCTTGCATTAAATGGCTTGATTGATGATGGATCTTGATGCTTGAATGCTTACTTGAAACTTGAAACCTACATCACAATGCTAGCTCCAAAAACATACATGAACACACATAAATCTTGACATCATGATAGGATCTTGAATGTTGTTGTAGATGACTGATAAATCTACTCTCTAATGCTCTTGACAATAATATTTGCTCTTGTGAAAATTGCCTCAATGTTAGATGTTTTGAATTGATAAAAAGACTATGTATTTATAGGTGATTTTCTAATTTGCTGACAATTAAACATCAAAAGCTGACAATTGCAATTTGAATTCTAAACATTAAAATGGCACCAAAGACATTAAAAATTGGGACCTAGGACTTAAGGACTCATTTGCCCTTGGGTGAATGGGTCTTAGGCCCTAAATCTAGGACACTCAATTTCCACGATGTTTAATTTGATGTTTGCAATTGTTTAATGTAGGCCCCCCTTTCGAAAAATAAAATTAATTAGGATTTTAAATGCATAATTGGGTTAATTAGAGGCTTAATTAAGTCCAATTAATTAAGGGGATGCAAACATAGTGTGAAATGTAAAGGTGTACATTTATCTAAACTATATTTAGCCCCCACTTTAGTGTGAGTCTGAGCGTAAGTAGACAAATAAGTCAAGAGAGGTCTAATTGTACAAGTGTTGGAAGGATAAGATGACAAGGATTAAGGAGGGTGATCAAATCCCCAAGATCTAAGATCTCATGGCAAACCAACAAAGGCACAAAGAGACGCATGCTTGTAGCAGCAACACAAGATGCACAATCATATAACATGTCAAAATTAATGCAAAAAAGAAAGAAAAGGAAGGATGGAATAGTTGTGGTTGTGTTGTTGTCTGTAAAAAAATGTTCACAAGTGAAAACCCGTTGTCCACTATGCAAACAAAATATACTCATGAGGGCTACTGAAATTTGGTGTCCACTAGGTGAGCCCCAAGAAAGTAAGAAACACACACTAAGTCGATGTGTACCCACAAAAAGGTGGTTGATGGGAAAGTCATGTCAGGGCTACAAGCTCCCATACGTCAACCATACCAAAAGTTATAACCCGTGATAACTTTGATAAGGTGCCACAACATGATCAATATTCTATGCTAATGCTACACTAAATTCAACCTTTGTGAACAAAGTGAAGCAAAAAATGTCAAAATGCTAATTCCAAAATGAAATAATGTCAATAATTCCAATGTAATTGTCACACTTCCTAGGAGATGTATATTATCATCACTAAGAAAGGAACATGCAAACAATGAATAGGGGACAATATGCCCCCACTTAAAATGTCAACATACTTATGTTGGTATTTTAAGTAGAAAGAGAGGAAGAGGAGATCCTTGAAAAGAATGCACACCTCCAAAACTAGTTATCCTTGCCCCACAATCATAGAGATAGACAACCACCAAGAAATATCATGTTGTTGCCAAGAGAAATATGGTTGCATCTAGAATTGTACCACCATGAATGGTAATGAGCAAGAAACATAAAGCTGCTAATACCACAAAGTGATGAGCAACATGATAGGATGAAAATTAGTATCCATTAGAGGAAATAGGTGCATCAACACAAGGAAGAGCACCACAATCCTTAAGATGTTGAATTTTATTACTCAAAGCCTTACATTCATTAGTTGAATGACCACTCGATGTTATGCACAAAATGAGCTCTTGTTATAAAATTGCTTTCATGTTCTTAGAGGAAGATTAATCAAGCAGACTTTGAGATGCCTCGACAAGATAGGACCTCTTGATCAATAGTAGGGGACATTTCTTTCTTAGCACAAGATTACATACACACAGTAGATGATAAGGCATTAGATGAAGATAAAGGTTGGAAACTTAGACCTTGCTTGGAAAAGTACGATATAGACTTCACATGATTTCTATCATTTTGTTCCATATTTTCATTATATTCATGTTTAGAAAGGATTTTGTATCCAAGAACATAAAATTCTTCCAACTCAAATGAAGAGAGTTTATGCTTCTGAGAAGGATTGGCTTCTTCACTAGTACACAAATTCTTTTTAAGTTTCTTAAAGTTACGTATCTTCCTTTCGTGAGGGATGGGAGTTGAAGAGCCCCCATCACCATCATGGGGTGATGTTGTTGATGTAGAACCAAATTGAGCAAATGAAACACAAGAGTCTTTAGGTGTAGATTGTGAGATTTTTTACTCTCCCATAAAGGAGGGTGTAAAATCTAATGAACCCCAATCATCCCTAAAACATGTGTTTGAAGATGAATTGTTTTTATATGACTCTTTGTACTTTGAGGGTGAGATTTTGGACTCTTCTTTGAAATAAGGTGTAAAATCTATCAGCCTCCAATCATCATCTAAGAGTTTTGTTGTAGGTGAAAGACAATTAGGATTACCATCAACTTGTATAGGTTATACTTTGGAAGTTGGAATCAAAGTACTAAGAGAGTTGAAAGTGTCATGATCATGTTGAACTTGTGAATTATAACTTTGTTCATCTGCTTATTTTGAAATGTGCACTGGCGGGAGGAACGGGAGTGTCACGAATGGCTCTCTGCAATGGCCCGACGACTCGCAAGCATTTGTGGTTGGGGTGTTGGTCGTGGCTGGGGACAATCCAGCTGGGGTACCTGTGTTGCTTCTAGTGCTGGGGATCCTTCTATGCTCCCATTGACAGGCTCTGTATTTTCGACCTCCTCTGGGCTTGGTGTTGTCGGCAATGTTCCAGATTCTGTGTTTGTTGCGGAGGTGTGTGATGCAGAGGTGCGTGTTGTCCCTAGTCTTCCTGCTGGGGGCTCTCGTCCTCCCCCTACCTCAGTGCCTGTGTTTGGTCTTGCTGGTGGTTTTGCTGCCTCTGGTCCTCCTGCTACTGGGGTTTTTACGGGGAAGGCAAAATCCTTTTTCTGATATTGCCAGGGTATATGCTCGGCCTCCCCTGAGGTCTATTCCTTGTGCCTAGGACTCCTCGGTGGTGGTATGTGGTCCTGAGATAGTAGAAAATGATGAGTTTTATCTGAAGATAGGTGTGGTCTGTAGATTCAATGGGTTGTGGCCTTCCCTCTCAGACCTCCATGACTGGGTGGAGGCTTCTTGGAAGCCTTTGGTTGCTAGGGAAATCAAACTCTACCCTAGCGCCAGGGGCTTCTTTATTGCTACCTTTGGCTCCCCTCGTGAGCGAAACTGTGTTCTTGACAAAGGATGGATGTGGGGCATTCATTCTTTGTCCATCAGGCCTTGGTCTCGATCTTTCAACCCCCTTACGGAGTCGTTGAACACCAGGCCCGTTTGGGTCCGTCTGCCTAACCTTCCTCTCCAGTTCTGGGATGAATCGTGTTTCGAGGCCATTGGAAATACCATTGGTGGATTCTACTACTAGGGAGTTTGGGCACACCATGGTTGCTCGGATGTTAGTCGATTTGGACATCTCCAAACCTCTCCATGGGGATGTTGTTTTGTTGGTGGAGGACAGACCATGGAAGCAACTCTTAGACTACGAGGGTCTCCCCTTTTAGTGTAGGAGGTGCTTTTCGGTGGGTCACTTGGCCTCTACTTTCCCTCAGGCCCGCCGCAAGGGCACTGCGACTTGGTGGAAAGATGCTCTTCTGGATCACCTCACGGTGGGTTCTTCTTCGAAGGTTGCAGCTCCTCTTCCGAACCCCTCTTCTTTGGATCCTCTGTTGGACCATTCTGTTGACATTGTTGTGCCTGACCTTGCACCTACTGTCGTTGTTCTGTCAAACCCTGTCCACCCTTTGCTGGGTGCCTCTACTGTTGATTCTTTCTCGGCTTCCTTGTTGTCGTCTCCCTCTCTGCTTGGTGCTCCTATGGTGGCTGAGGTGGAGTCAATCCCCTCACCGTTCTCTTCAGTTCCTGCTTCTAAGCCTCCTTGGTCAGTTGTTCTTCAAAAGAGGAAATCCATGTTTGCTTCTCGGTCTCGGGCTCATGGAGCCAACTTTGAACCCTCTGTGTCTTGGGTTGCTTAATTCTTGTTTCAGCTGTCTGTCAACTGGTTTTCGACAGTTGTCTGTCAGCTGTTTATGGTTGTGCCTATAGTTCAAGTTTTGTTTGAACTATATTTTTCTTTGGCCTTTCCAGCCCATTGTGAAGGGTACGACACCTTGTAAATGCTGCTTAACTTTTCAAAAACTATGTATATCTTGTTGTTATACTCAAACTTCATCTCATGGTGAAGAGTATACGAGACTCCTTTCATGGCATGAATCCATGGTCTCCCTAGGAGAAGGTTGTATGAAAGAGATCTTGACATGATATGGACAAGGGTAGGGAAAATATTAGGTCCAACCTCAATGGGTAATGTGATCATTCCTAATGGTTACCTATTGACATTGTCAAAGCCATAAATATTAACATCATTGAGTTGAATAAGCTTCTTTTCCACACCAATTTCATCTAGGATATCAGTGCTACAAACATTAAGACCCGCTTCATTGTCTATGAGAGTACACCTAACTATAGTTTCATTAGTGATCACCTTTATCATCAAGGCTTCATGTTTATTTTGGATCTCAAGATAGCACCTAGAGATAATGGTTGTCTAATAATGGGAGGTGACTTAGGAGGCTCACTAATTAAAGGAGATCCAATTTTTGCATTCATAACCTCAACTGAGTTACCTAGATGACCTTCTAGTGAAGGGGGATCTAATGTGAACTTAACATCTTCATCTATGTCATCCATTTTACTGTTTGTTGATAAAAATGTAGCATTGGAAGAGGAACAAACAAGATTCTCATGATGCTCAATAATTTGGTCTTCTAACACCAAAATACCTTCATCACAAGTAGGAGAGGTATCGTGAGAAGAACAACTAGGATTGTCATGATTGTCTATGATTTCCCCCTCTTGCACCAAAGCTTTAGTGGATGATGTAGGTGAGATGAAATCCTCATGGGCTTCATTTAACATGTCAAATTCATCACAACTAAAGGGCTTGAAGGATATGCTTTCTCCAAGGTTTATCGTTTAGTTTTTGTTTTTTGTTTTGATGTTTTTACGGTAGATTATGGT
This sequence comes from Sequoiadendron giganteum, assembly GCA_007115665.2. Classification (NCBI taxonomy): domain Eukaryota; kingdom Viridiplantae; phylum Streptophyta; class Pinopsida; order Cupressales; family Cupressaceae; genus Sequoiadendron; species Sequoiadendron giganteum. Next base: position 29,852,230 of record CM021109.1, on the reverse strand, counting down.
TTCCAATGAATGTAAAATGTAAATTAATCTATCTAAACTATGGAACGATGCTAAAAATAAAGCAAAAGTATACAAATCTGAAACTATCCACAACTAAAACATGCAATTTGTTTCAAGATTTAAGCAAAAAGACAACTATTTTGAATGTGCAAAACATATTATTTTAGAAATGCAATTCTTATATTTGACAGCAAAATCAAAAAGCACAAACAGAGATAAACATGCTCCCAAAAATCTAGCAAGACACCTATACAAGGACAGGTTTTCCCAAGGGCGAATGGGTCCTTGTTCAGGGTTTAAAAAAATGAAAAATGCTAAGTTTGGGTTACTCTTAGTGTTTTCTGTTGTGGATTATAAATTGTGATTTCTAGGATTAAATTTTCCAATTGTAGGTGTCTCAATGCAAGTGAAATTAGTGACAAATAGTGAACAAAGTGATGACTTTTGGAATGCAATTTTGAACTAAAATTGAATCTAAATAACTGAAGGGTACTCTTAATGCAACTATAGTGCAAGATGTATGCAATAATGAATGCAAATTTTTGACTTTTTATGAATTTAAGTGATGCAAACATGCAAAACTAAACCCTAAAGGAAAAATCACACTAATGAAAACCTAGATCTAGAGTTTTGAATGCCTCCAAATTAGAATTTAAGATGTACACAGTCAGGTTCACCAAAATGACACATTGAAAATGGTAGATTGGGTGATCCAAAATGGAATGGTTAAATGGATGTATGCACCTACGCTTTCTCTATTTTCATTAGGAAAAGAGATCTCCAAAGAATAGGCTTGATTTTTAAGCCTAAGGTAAGTCAACCCTAGTTTAGGGTCTTGTTGCTTTCCTTTATGACAAAAAATGATAAAATATGATTGAAATGCACTTTTGGGAGATGAAAATAAAATACCAAATGAACTCAATTATGTAGAGTAACACTTGTAATGTAGAGTTAAAGCATAATACTAATAAAAACAACAATATTTTGACATATCTGAGAAGGTTAAATTGCTATGTACTTATCACCAAAAGTGTCACAAAGCGTCTTGCTAGGACTCATTCACCCAAGGGCGAATGGGTCTTTATTTCCTTTGGAGATGGATTTGAGATGTTGTTTTCCCCACATTTCACTGTCAAAAATTCAAAAATAAATTCGAGATTTGAGTTTCCATGGCTTGACGAAAACGTTGACAACTTCAACAACTTTGTAAAATTGCACTTTGATCCAATTTCAATCCTTCTTCACATGCAAATCTGCAAACACACAAAAATGAGAAAAATATTTGTTTTTGTTGTATAAGGGTTTTCCTTGGTCAAACCCTAGTTTGGTAATTAAACATTGATAAAGAAATAAAAATCATAAATGGAAGGAATGATGAATGAACAAATCTTGTTGCAACTCACCAAACCCTTTAATGGCTAACCTTAGAGGACTAAAGTCTAACATATCACTCCAAGGATTAGATCTTGCATGAAATGGCTTGATTGATGATGGATATTGATGCTTGAATTCTTGCTTGAAACTTGAAACCTACATGACAATGCTAGCTCCAAAAACATGCATGAACACACATAAATCTTGACATCATGATAGGATCTTGAATGTTGTTGTAGATGACTAATAAATCTGCTCTCCAATGCTCTTGACAATAATATTTACTCTTGTGAAATTTTCCTCAATGCTAGATGTTTTGAATTGATAAAAAGACTATGTTTTTATAGTTGATTTTCTAATTTCCAGACAATTAAACATCACAAGCCGACAATTACAATTTGAATTTTAAACATTAAAATGTCACCAAAAACATATTAAAATTTGGACCTAGGACTTAAGGACTCATTCACCCTTGGTCGAATGGGTCCTAGGCCCTAAATCTAGGACACTCAATTTCCAAGGTGTTTAATTTGATGTTTGTAATTGTTTAATGTAGGTTCCCCTTTCAGAAAATGAAATTAATTAGGCTTTTAAATGCATAATTGGGTCAATTAGAGGCTTAATTAAGTCCAATTAATTAAGGGGATGCAAACATAGTGTGAAAATGTAAAGGTGTACATTTTTCTACACTACAATGGAATAGGTTATGAAAACCTTGTTAAGGTCCGACACGATTATGAAAACCGTCGGAACCCGACGATATTTTTGAAACTGCTTCAAAAGATCGCTTTTCAAAAAGGATTAAATATGGGGAAATTTAGGATGTCAAGTAGTGTAAAGTATTAATGTGAGCAATCTTAAAGACCTTTTATAACTTGGACTTTACCAAAATTATAGAAAATATGGATTTGAATTCTTCTAAGGACCGCATACCAAATTCAAGGCAACAGCTAGCTCTGACTGGGGACAAGGATGAAGCAAGGGACCCAAAATCTCAATCATAGACCAGTTCTTAAAAAATCATTGGGCCACGGGGTCAGAACTATAGAAGGAAAGGGGCCAAAACACGTCAAAAATGGGATAAAAGAAATAAAGTACCTAGACTAATGGCACAAAAAAATTTCCCAAATATGTACATGGTAGGAAGAACCTACCTTAAAATGGGGTCCAAGAACGTTCATGCAAAGCCATTAACAGACTAAGAGAAGTAGGATCCACTACGGAAAAAGAATGCATACCCATGTATCACTTGCAGACTTAGGAATAGCATGCAAACCCAGAGAAGACTCGTTGTATAGAAGAAAATCGTGTAGAATCTCATGACCAAATAACCACTTCTCATTATATACTATAAATTTTTGGATGTAATCTTTCCTGTCACCAGCTACATCTTTGTATGTTGCATCAAGCATTATGGAATCCCCAATAAACTCATCATTGGTTGGAATAGAAAATGAGTGCACCTAGTATGAGTCTCGATATAAATAAATCTACATCAAAGATGATTGATAATTATTACCATTACCACTATTTTCATCAAATGCAAGTTCATTGCTAGCTGTCGTGATCTCATCATGTTCTGCAACAACTAGCTCAACTATTACATTGCCCTTCATTAATGAAGACTCTGGATCCTCATGTTCACCAATTTCTTCCACAACCTGTGATGGGAATAAAACTTCACATAGAAAATCATTATCAAAGGTTTTTAAGCACCAACTTGGAATATGAGAAGGGTTATTTTCAGTGTGAGCACACACAACGTTTTAACCAATGTCCATTTCATTTTCAAATAAAACTTCACATAGAAAATCATTATCAAAGGTTTTTAAGCACCAACTTGGAATATGAGAAGGGTTATTTTTAGTGTGAGCACACACAACATTTTGACCAATGTCCATTTCATTTTCACCATATTGTCCAATTTCTACCTCATTCTTACCATTATATTTTATATTTTCAAAGCCAATTCCAACTTGTTTTGGGTCATTAGAATCATAGAGCTCAAACAAGGAATTATCTCTAACTTTGAAAGTTTCACAAGAACTCATTGCTACGTATAATGCATTAAATTTTCTCAACCTATCTACATGATTCTCATTTTTGAATTCTTTTGGATGCTCCTGAAATCTTTTTGTTGTTGCAATGTTCTTCACGGATTCATCAATATCCTTGAAGGTGAATTTTTCAAACTCCATGGGTGTAAAGGAGGTATTTTCCCTACCTTCCTCTTTGTTGATCATGTCACCCAATGGTTGACTAAAAATTTGGCTTGTTGAAGTAAAGGATTGCAATAAATTTCTTTATGGTATGAGAGACACAATCTTCTTCATCACTCGAACTATCAAAATCATCTTATTTTTCCTCATAGTGCATATTATATATCTTAATCTTCTCTTCAATACTAAGTTTAGTTGAAAAAAATTCTTGACACAAGATTGTGAAGTTAGAACATTTAGTTGTATAAGGCAAAAATTTTACCTTTCCAAATTTCTTGTGGTAACCATTTAGAGGTTCTTCACTTAACATTTCCCTAATCCGATTTTGATTGAATCATCCAGATAGAAGCAAACCGTCTTCAATTTTGATAGCCTCTTGTTTTAAAACTTCAAGGTCACGCACCTTATTTCACTTCAAATGAAATTGGATTTTTGGATGTAGGGTTCCAATAAAGATAGACGACAAGTTTGATTGACTGGGCTAGTTGATATGAGGAATCCATTTTAGAAGTCAGTTAAATTAGACTATAAAATCTCTCATACATCCATGTTCTTCTTTCTGAATTCTGAAAAAAGTAGCATAAAAGAACACCTATATTGACTACTAGTTTGAACCTTGTGAGTAACTTGTCTCTCAATACATTCTAGCTTGTGATACATCCATCTTCCAAGTGTTGAAACCAACATGTTGCTATTCCAATGAGAGATTCAACAAATAACTATACAAACACATTTTCTTCAGAAACGCCTATAACTCTGCATGCAACAATGAATACTCGAATGTGATTATCTGGGTCTTGCAAGTTTTCTCTAGAAAAATTTGGGAAATGTTTCTTTGATCTTGTAGGAAAGGTTGTGTATTGTGGTAAATCCAATGGCCCAAAATTAATTCCCTACGGTTGAGGTGAAATCAAAGCTATAATGCATACTAAAAAATTTCTACTAAAGAGAGTCTTCCTAATAAGTTTCAAAATACGAAGTCACCAAACTCCATCCAAGAAGAGGTAATTTTCCTACTACCTTCTCGTTCGATATATTTATTAGACCAAGGAGTTACAAATCTCTTCATAGATTAATTTCTCAATTGTTGGTTTTGATCTTGTGTCTGATTTTGATTTTGTCTTTGGCCTTGATTTTGTTGAGGGTTTTGGTTTCTTTGTGGGTTTCTTGCAATTATCACCTTATGAAACCTCTGTACCACTCTCTCAAAAAATTCTATTGGTTGCTGAACCAATTCTTCTTCTAAAACAGAACTCACTCCCATGTATTTAGCAGTGTTCCTCATATCTCTCCATGCTAAGGTATTCAGTTGTGAGATGATATCTTCTTGTTTTGCATAGACCCAGTAAAGATTTGGGTGCACCATAGGAAATATGTTATTATGTGGTAAAACCATAGCTATTCATAATAAGGAAACCATTTCAATTCTTCTTTCGATGCCCAAAGGAGTCGCCAAAAATTTGTTGGTTCACAAATTTGTCTTGTTGAAAATTAACTTAATATGACTCTTTATTGCCCATAATGAAGACAGCTAAACAATGAACAATTGGAGAGATCACCATTTCATTGGTGATCTTCCTCTGAATTTTAATTAAGGTGCAACTCCCTTGTATGATAAAATTTTAGATTTTTGAAATTTAAAAAAGATGGGTATAATTTTAACCAAAAAGTAGTAAAGGAAAACTAATATTTTTTCATGAACCACCAAAAACATATATTTAGGGAAAGAGGATTCCCTAATAGGCTCCTAAGGTTTTTCACCTAGAAGTTGGTTGGTACAATGCCTCTTTCACACTAAAGGTGTTCTTAGGGTTCATTCAAAAGGGATTGGAGGTTGAAAGGGGGTAGAATAGGTGTGTCTAAGTGTTGGAAATGGAAAATAGAAACTAACTATGAATGTAAAACCTAAAGAATGCAACTATGCTGGAAAACACATAATGATATGCAAGTATGTACAAGATAACCTAAGAAATATACATTAAACTAAAACAGAAAGTTGAAGATGGAAGGGGTGTGCACCTGGAAACTTGCAAAGGCTGGAGATGCTATTGAATATGAGATTTAGGCCTATTGGGACACTTACGCCTTTTTTGGCGACCTAGTCCCAGATCTAGAAAACTTCATCGAAGCCCATTTTTGCCAAAAGGGTGTCCAGATCTACCAAAACCTTTGAAAAATAGACTGTTATGCAAGTGTTCTCCAAGCCTCAACTAGGGTTTCTCCAACCTTGAAGAGCTTTGACAAGTTGTTGAAGACTTTCCCACCTTGGTTCCTTTCCAAATCTGCATACAAGACCTGCAAATCACACTAAGAGGAAAAACTTGTTGATTGTTAGGGATCTTTTGAGTAATCAAACCAAAATTATGAAATAATGTAAAGAAGCATGAAATAAAGGAGTGATGGATTTTACCTTGCCTTGATGATAGATCTTGAGTTGCAGCAATGGAGGATTCAGCCCTTGGATGCTTCTTGAGAGAGATGTCTTGTTGGCTTAGAGTACTCAAACCCTAGCTTGCTTGAGAAGAAGGAGAGAGGAGTGATTGATAGAAGAAAAATGAAGCTTAGGAGAGGAAAAATGAGGGGAATAACCTTTATTTATAAAAGCTATCCCCTAATTTCCCTGAAATAACACCATACAGGCCGACCTTAGGGTTTAGAAGACAAAATCTCAAAAGAAAATTAAGTTTATTTTGATTTTTATGCCACATGGGACTAGGTCACCCAAGGTGGCGACCTAGTCCACCTAGGCAATTTTCATTGAATGTCGGGAATTATCATGTGGTTAATGATGTTTGTCGGGATTGTCTCATGAAAACACGCTAAGATAGGACTTATACGTGTATTAAGGGGTCATTATAGCATAAGAAAGGGTTGATTTAGTGATGACGAACCTCGGAAGTGTGAAAATGTTTTACAAAACTTTCGTACAAGGCTTGGAAAGGGTTAAAAGGAGGTTGAAAAAGGTCCAAAATCCATAGGCAAGGGTCCAAATGAGTGAAAAGTGTCAAAGGCTACACTTTTTGGCGACACATTTAGCCCCCACTTTAGTGAGAGGATGAACTTGCTTCAAACTCACACTAAATTAGCACAATGGAGATGGCAAAGAATTACAAAGAAGGAGGTGGTCAAGCCCCCAAGATTCGAGAATCTAAGTCAATCGACATCAATGCAAAAGACATATTCAAGGGTGAATGATATGCAGCAAAACAAGATGCACGATCATGCAATGACAAGAACTAGAATGAAGAGAAGAGGGAAAGTTGCAAAGGTCGGATCAAGCTTCGACCGTTTGTCTAGCTAGTTGTGGATCAGATCTAGGTTTTTTGTCCAAAGAGAAGATGTGTACTCACTTTGGGATGAGAAGAATTTTGGTTGTCCGTCGATGAGAAGGCCCAAAAGGGTGAGAAACATACACACGGTTGGTATGTACTTACACACACAAACGTGGCTATGGGGAAAGTCGTGCCACTTGGGCTTCCTGCTCAAACCATACCAAAGTTATACCTCGTGATAACTTTGATAAGGCGCCACAAAAGAGAATGACATTTGAAATGTTTCAAAGGGATTTTTCTTAGTTCGTGCAATGTCTCATCTTAAGGAACATTATGTGTAATGTGTCCAAGAGAGGAAAAGTGCAAATGGTCTCATCTTGTATCCAAGAGAGGAATAACTAATATTGTATGCAAAAGAGGAAAAATGCAAATGTCTCATCCTGAGCAACATTAATCCTAATGTTCCCAAGAGAGGGAGTCACAAGAAAAGGAAAATCACACAATGAAAATGTGAGTGTCGATGTATGCCCCCACTTTAAAGGAATTGAAAAACATCATACTATGAGAAATTGCTTTAAAGTAGAAGATGAAGGGGACATGAGAGCTTGTTCGGAGAGCCCTATATTGAGTCATATGTTTTCGATAAGCTGTGTCATGAAGAAGGGGTGTATGTCACATGCGAGTCAACTTAAGACATTTCGTCCACATCCCAAGCTTGCTCTTATATGTTAATGAAAGATTAACGAGTAGTCGAAAGAGACAACGACAAGTGACATACGAGGAAAGAGGCTAACTAACCCCTTGCCCCCACTTAGTGCAGGACAAGAGTGAGCTGAAAGGATTGATGAGATGCAAGGGTGGGTGAAAATTAGTATCAATTAGAGGAATGAGGTGCCCCCACATAAGGGAGAGTACCAAACTCCTTAAGATGTTGTATTTTACTACTCAAGGCCTTGCATTCTTTAGTGGAATGACCATGAACTCGGTGGTAAGCACAAAAGGAATGTTTGTTGGAACATTTCTTTCGAGTTTTAGGGGGAAGAGAGATCAAGTGATCTTGGAGGAGTCTCAACAAGATACCCTCTTGATCGAGGGGAGAAGGTGTTCCTTTGGGTTGTAACAAAGAAGTTTCTTGCTTAGTATAGCATGTCATGCCTATGCAAGGTGTTATAGATTGTGATTTTTTGTATACTCCTTTGGAGGAGTGTGTAAAATCCGAATCATTAGTGTTATGCGAGATGACATTAAGCAGGTTTCTTTGTTTGTTGCAATTGTTGGAAAGTATCACTTTGGGGACCACTAGTATCCAATGAGTTAGGATGCACTAGGGTGGAAAGTGATGGGGAGGAATGGGTCGGGAGTTGATATTGGATGAAGGTTTGACGATTTCGATTAAAGGACAAAATCCAAGACCATGATGCGTTGTTTGCGTAGGAGGCCTGATAGGGGTGTGGATACCTTGTTCGTTAGCACCACAAACTTTTCCACTATAGCCGAGTTGTTTCATAAGATCATAACCTTTTCTATAGATATTTTTCAGCACTTTTGGATCGGGCGAGGGTTCATTGTTGGCTTTTTTGTCTAGAGTAGTTGAGGTGGATGTTTGTGAAGGATCTGTCAAATATTGTGTTGACGAGACTATGTTTCCCTTTTTAGAGTATTTGTGTATGACCTTGGATTCTCCTATTAAATGAGGTATGAAGTTTAAGGAACCCCAATCATCATCTAAGGGCGTTGGTTATACGGGTTCCACTTGTTTGGTTGGTGTTGAAGTGGTGAAGGGTTTGGATTTGTTTTGCTCAAGTTGTAAGACACTATAAGGCTCATGATCAATGTCAAGTGTGTACACTTTGTTGTTGAAGATGTACTTCATCTTACGATGAAGAGTAGAAGGCACACCATTCATTGCATGAATCCATGGCCTGCCTAAGATGAGGTTAGATGAAACATCATTAGGCATAACATGGATCAAAGTGTCTAATGTGGCCACTCCAACTGTGAGAGGTAAAGTGATCACACCGAGCGGATATTGTCCTTTACTATCAAATCCACTGAGAGATAAGAAGGTAGGTTGAATGGTTGATTTATCGATATGGAGCCTATCCAAGAGGTTGACACTACACACATTAACAGCAAAGCCACTATCAACAAGGGTTCGCTTGATCCCTATGCGTTGTATTGAGATATGATCATGAAGGCTTCAGCTTGTTTTTGCACATCCAAAGGAGGGAGCTCACTTTGGTGGAAAACAATTTTAGCATTCAATCCTTGAATCATAGTTGTTATATCATATGTTTGCGCATTAGAAGGGATAGGAATTTGTTGTAAGGAATTTTGCATCATATTATGGTAGTGAGGGGAGGCTTAAATAAGGTCCCATAAAGATATCTTAGTGAGAGTATTCCTTAGTTGATCAACAAGTTCATACTCCCTAATTAGTGAATTCAAGCGAGGGGCAGTAGGTAATATGGGAGGGGATGAAGGTAAGGATGTTGGAGTGGGTTGTTGTGATCGCGGATTATTTTGAGTGTAATGTGTATGAGCAACGATATTATAACTTGGTTCCTGCAACACATTATGCTTAGGTGGGTAGAGAATGAATTTGGGTTTAGGTTTGGTGGAAGGTGGCTAACGAATGAGGTGAGGTTGAATAATATTAACATCCCTTAGGGAGGGAGAGTCTAACATAGGCTTCACATCCTCTTGTAAGGGCATAATATTATTAGGGGAATGATCAAGGATGGGATAATCAATGGTGGGATGAGGAGGAGAGGGTTCTATTTGATTGTCGAAGGTCTCATTCTCTTTTTCCATACTATCTACCCTAGTAGGAGAGCTTGGAAGAGGTTCATTACATGCTTCATCACAAGGGAGGAGGAATCAAGAGAAGGACCACTAGGATTTTCAAATAGATTATCCCAAATGGTGGGAGCATTAGGAAAGGGAGGGTCAATAGTCTCATAACTTGTAATAGGTGTATCTTCTAACACCAACCTATCCTCGTTGCATCGAGGAGGGATATGAGAAGAACGAGTTTGAGGGTCATGGTTAGGGAGACTAGGTGAGGGAATTTTTAGAAATGTTTGTTGTTTAAGGTGTGGCAAAGGGGGATAAGGAGAGGGACAATCAAGACCCTCATTGCTTGTATCTTCTATCACCAAAATACCTTTGTCACTAATAGGAGAGGTATAGGGAGAAGCACAAGTATGATTGTTATGATTGTCAACACTAACATCCTCATCAAGGGGTAATGCAATGTTAAGAATTGTGTTAATGGTTTGGTTATTAACATGTTCTTTAATGAATTCATTATTATAATCTACATTGAACTCATAAGAAGGAATGTTGTATTTATGCAATCCATTTGAAACCAAATCAAAGCCACATCCTTTGAAATAAAATATTGTATGAAGAGAAAGGAAAGAGAATGCAATGCAATAATTTAAACTAAAGTGTTGAAATGCAATTTTCATATGGGAAACAAGGTAATTTTCTGATTACACTATGCAACAATCTAAACAAGAAATGTAGTATATGTAAAATTAAAACTAAGCAATGCATGCAATGAGCTAATTTAAGCTAGTTCTAATAAAATACATGTAACAAAAACACGAAAAGTTGACATAGATAGGTAATGACACAAAACAGAAGCTGGAAAATAGGGTTTCCAACTCTGTAAAGGGCAGTTTCATAAGCATGAAGGGACTAGGTCGCCCAGAGTGGCGACTTAGTCCTCCTGGTGATTTTTTAAAGATTTTTTAGAATATTTTGATGGATTTGGGTGGTTTTTGTGTTGTACAATGCAGATCTAAGATAAAAATGTAAAATTTCAAAAATGTTGTAATGATTTATGATGCAAAAATGCAACCTACATGCACTTTCACTAATGCAAAATTTTAAACTCTAGAATGCAACTTCACTAATGCAATTTAATTCTAGGACAATGATGGACTCTAAATCAGAAAGGAAGGGTATTCGAAGGTCAGGTTCACCAAAATGAACCACCAAAAATATATATTTAGGGAAAGAGGATTCCCCAATATGCTCCTAAGGTTTTTCACCTAGAAGTTGATTAGTACAATGCCTCTTTCACACTAAAGGTGTTCTTAGGGTTCATTCAAAAGGGATTGGAGGTTGAAAGGGGGTAGAATAGGTGTGTGATATAAAGTGTGTCTAAGTGCTAGAAATGGAAAATAGAAACTAACTATGAATGTAAAACCTAAAGAATGCAATTGTGCCGGAAAACACATAATGATATGCAAGTATGTATAAGATAACCTAAGAAATATACATTAAACTAAAACAGTAAGCTGGAGATGGAAGGGGCGTGCACCTGGAAACTTGCAGAGGCTGGGGATGTTTTTGAATCTGATATTTAGGCCTACTGGGACACTTACACCATTCTGGGTGACCTAGTCCCAAATCTGGAAAACTTCACCGAAGGTCGTTTCTTCTGAATGGATATCCAGATCTACCAAAACCTCTAAAAAATAGGTTTAGAGGGACTAGGTCATAATTGTTGGTGACTTAGTCCTCTTCTGATTTTTGGAGATCAGGAAGTGGAATTTGAAGCTCTCGGTCTGCCCTTTCTTCTCCTCCAGGTATCCAGTTCTGAAAGTGAAGAATTTGGTATGCAAGTGTTCTCCAAGCCTCAGCTAGGGTTTCTCCAACCTTGAAGAGCCTTGAGAAGTTTTTGAAGGCTTTCCCACCTTGGTTCTTTTCCAAACCTGCATACAAGACCTGCAAACCCCTGTTGAGTTATCAAACCAAAATGATGAAATAATGTAAAGAAGCATGAAACAAGGGAGTGATGCAGTTTACCTTGCCTTGATGATAGATATTGAGTTGCAGCAATGGAGGATTCAACCCTTGGATGCTTCTTGAGAGAGATGTCTTGTTGGCTTAGAGTACTCAAACCCTAGCTTGCTTGAGAAGGAGAGAGAAGTGATTGATAGAAGAAAAATGAAGCTTAGGAGAGGCAAAATGAGGGGAATAACCTTTATTTATACAATATATGCCCTAATTTCCTTGAATTAACACCATACAGGCCGACCTTAGGGTTTAAGAGAGAAAATCCTGAAAGAAAATTAAGTTTATTTTGAATTTTATGCCACGTGGGACTAGGTCGCCCAAGGTGGTGACCTAGTCCACTTGGGAAATTTTCATTGAATGTTGGGAATTATCATGTGGTTAATGATGTTTGTCGGGATTGTCTCATGAAAACACACTAAGATAGGACGTATATGTGTATTAAGGGGTCATTATAGCATAAGAAAGGGTTGATTTAGTAATGACGAACCTAGGAAAGTGTGAAAATGTTTTACAACACTTTGGCACAAGGCTTGGAAAGGGGTAAAAAGAGGTTGAAAAAGGTCCAAAATCCATAGGCAAGGGTCCAAATGAGTGAAAAGTGTCAAAGGCTACACTTTTTGGTGACACAGTTCATAGCCATGATACAAATGTGATAGAACTTTAAAAAATGAACTTTCAAACTACCAACTTGAATGTATAGATCATAGGACTTGAAAAATAAATTTTACCCATACTCCAACATAAAGATTGAGATATCAACAATTGATAAATGACTACTCAAATCTAAACTTCACTCCATTTTAGAAAATTGAATGTAACACAAAAAAATATTGCATTTACAAAGAAAAGCAATATCTGAGCATTTATCTAAACTTGCAGCTTTCATTGCATCATATGTCATTATGTCTTAATTGAAACATTTTAGGGGCATCCTTACCTGTTAACTTTTGATGAGATGGTCTTCTCATGGCTTAACATCAGAGTACAACAACTAGCACTTACTCCTTTTTATCCAAAGGGGTTATGTTTTTCTCTTTGCATTCTAAACTCATCTTCAACATGTCAAGCAACTCAAACACTGCAAGTTCGAAAGGCGACTTCCTCACTATTGAGGGCTTGGGTTGTAGTTGTGTGCAATGGTAGATAGCCAACCAACTAAAGGAGATGTTTATCATAAAGAACAACATTGAGGAAGGAGTGATTAGAAGAATTGTAGGAGAGAACTTTTTGGCGTAGGTTCATGTTCACAATTCTGCAATCCTAGAGCAGTTCATCTACAACATAGTCTGAACTTTCGGTAACTTCGAGTGGGGTGCCAAGGCCATAGAGAGGCTAGCAAAACTGGCATACAGAGCCATTGTTCATTCTACCCTCGAACATTTAAGGGAGAATCCACAAGAAGGCTTGGTTGGAGACGCCATTTGTATTGTCACTGCACTCAAGAAGGAAGAAATCAAGCAAGTTATTACCCTCTTACACGAGGGGCTTGAGAGGAATGTAATGGAAACTTTCGCATACTATGTAAAATTTTATGAAAATCTCTTTTCTCCTGCACAAATTGAGAGGGTTCATGGATTCATGGAGAGGATTTGCATCCTAATCTTCTCTCTTTGTGTGTAGAAAGTTTGTTTCCATGTTTTATTGCTCATGTCTCGCAACAAGGCTTTAATTGATTTTCTTTCTACAACATATCAATTCCATTCTTTTCAGAAATCTCAAACATAATAATGGTGGGGTTCAAAATGAGTTAAGGAATGAGTGTTGGATTCTGATGAGGTTTTGAGAACCTCGTCAAAGATCGATATTGATTTTGAAACCCCAATCAAAAATTTCCTTTCCTTTAACATTTTACATCGGAAGAGATAAAGTTGTGAGTTATGAGTCAGGCTCCACCAAGGTTATGGGAACCTTGGTGGCTCTCAACAATAGTCTTGAAACCAAGAAGATTTTTTTCCTTTTTGTTTCCTTTGGAACTTCTTCGGGAACTTTAAAATTTTTGGAAACCTTGGCAATCTCTAAAAGGGTTCTTGAAACCGATTTAAATGTCGCCACTAAAAGAAAATCACTCACTGTCAACAATGGAATAGATTATGAAAACCCTGTCGAGGTCCAACGCGGTTATGAAAATCCATCGAAACTTGGCAATATTTTCAGAACTGCTTCAAAAGATCACTTTTCAAAAAAAGGACTAAATATGGGGAAATTTAGGATGTTAAGTAGTGTAAAGGATTAATGTGAGCAATCTTAAAGACCTTTATAACTTGAACTTTACCAAAATGGTGGAAAATATGGATTTGAATTCTTCCAAGGACCGCATACCAAATTCAAGGCAATAGGTAAGATGGTCTTTTTAAAGTGCCCTAATTGAGAAAATGGATAAATTTAATTATTTTCTAAATTTCACATAATAATAGAATGGGGCTAGTTGTGATTGTTACATGCTAAATCTTGAACTTGAACTATATTATATTTGAAATTCTCTCAAATCAAATGTGTAAAACATGTACATCTTGAAATTGATTATGCAACTAAAAATTTCTCATATTTTATCAATTGATACTTTCTTTTATAACCTTAAAATTTTCACATCCAAATATATTTATTTTTATTGAAAATATTGTTTAGTTTACTCTAAATATCTCAATCTTTATAATTGATGGCCTTAAAAAGGGAAACAATCAACTACAAATATAATAGCATTATGAGTTTTATAAGAATAATTATTTATGTGTTGCAAATGAAATTTCATTGATCTATAAGGAAGCCATCAAAAAGAGATCTCTACGAGATATGATCAATAATGGCATCATTAAAATGCTTCCTAAAGATGGTAATAAATATCAAATCAAGAATTGAAGGCCCGAAACATTTTTGAATGCCTCATAAAATCTTAGCAAATATGGTATCCTTGAGGTTGATTAATATCTTACCAAGGATAATTAGTGTTCATCAAGGGAAAATATATAATGGAAAACCTTTTGACTAGTTAGGAGGCCTTAGATTGAGCAAAGAAATCTAATCAAAATGCTTGTATGTTTTTGCTTGATCACATAAAATGATATAACATAGTTTAGTGATCCTTCATAATATTGGTTCTTGAGGTTTTCGAATTTCCTCCAAAGTTTTACAAATTGTATAATTATTGTTTAAAGATGCCCACACTTAGATCAATATTAATAGATCCCATTATGAATCTTGTGTTGCAAAGATCGATCAAAAGAGGTTGCCCTCTTACCCTACTCTATTTTTTATTGTACTAGATATTATCATTTTATATCTAATCTACTTGGTGGAATGGTTAAAGGGATTTAATTGTCAAATAATGACACTACTAAATATTCAATTTACTAATGATATAGCATTATTCTCTAAACTAGAAGATAATTTTAAAAATTTGATGAATAGACTAAATAAGTATTGCAAGGCCTTAGGAAGTAAAAAATCTAAAAGAAAATCCATTGTCCTTGTAATGAGGATTTTCTGCAAAATAGAATTGTTAGTTACATACACATGTATATATTATTAAAATCCACAAATCAATAGAATGCATAGGAGAAAACAAGAAAGGAGAATAATGAAACAATCTCACCCAATCCTTCCTCCTCCGTGGCTGACTTCCATTGCACCTTCTAACTTTGCTGTGATAATGAGTGCCCTCAGATTTTGTGTGAGCAAATTCTATAATGCCTAGCCCTAAACAAAGCTTTGAAGGATTTCCTAAGTATTGTTGCAAAAGAAACTTAATTCTAGAATGCAAGTAGCTAAGATGACAAATGCAAGATTCAAGAAAACAAAGATATTAAGAGATAATAATTAGAGATGTCGAAAATGAGGACAAAATTGACATTTTATACAAAATGCAATTTTGGATGAACGGATGAGATTGAAGATTGAGAAAATGCCCTAGAATCAATGGTCAAAATTCAAAATGACAACTCTCAATTAGGGTTAGGGTAAAGTTCTCAAATGAGTGAACAAGATTTAATTTAAGAAATTAAATCAAGGATGGAGAATGAATGTGACAATGGGATGAAATTAGTAAAAATCAAAAGATAAGAAGATGAGATTTTAGAAAATCAGTAATTTTAGCAATTACTTGATTTGTAGAAGAATATTTCCATTTTGAATTAAAATTAATTCAAAATATGGATTTTGTGAAATAGTAAGTAATTTATTTAAAATTAATTACTAAAAAAGAAGCAGTTTGAGACATTTTTAAATAAATTGTTTTATTTAAAAAAGAAGGAAATGTCAAATAAGGCCATTAAATAATTAGGAATAATTATTTAATTTAGAAGAGGTAGTTAGTTAATTAAATAAATTAATAAATCTATTTAATTTAAAAAGGATTTGAGAATTAGTGACACGTTAAATAAATAAATCGAAATATATTTATTTAATAATCAAAAGGACATTAATGACAGATTAATTAAATAAATTGATAACTTTATTTAATTATGAGAAGACTTTGATAATTAGTGACGCATCAAATAAATAAATAAATAAGATCTATTTATTTAATAATCATGAATTATTTAATTAATAGTTGAAGGTGGGTTAGAAACATAATTAAAAAGTCGTAATTATGCTAGGATGAAAAGTGGTAAAATAGTGCTTGCAAGCCTAGGCCATTTTTATGTCTACAATCCTAAGCTAGAATGAGTATCCTCATAGTTGGTTTGAAAAATTTAATTTCCCATGAGGCGGACCATCTAAAACTCTCATATATTTGGGCATTCATTTCTCAATTATCTTTTCTTTGATGGTAATGTGTGAATAGATCTTGTGTAAAATAGAGAAAAAGAGTAATAAATGGAATTCTTAGTATCTCTCTTGTTGGGAGGAAACAAGTGTGTAAAAAGAATATTTCCTCTTGCAATATCTATTATGTTTCTACCTAGCTATTTGGCAGTAGTCAAGGATAGAAGATTCAACAAAATGTGAGGAACTTTCATTGGTCTAATGGAAAAGGGGTCAAAAAGAGGCATGCAATTAAATAGGAATGTTGGTTTGCGGACAAGAACAAAGGTGGCTTAAGGCTAAAGGATCTAAAATCTAAGTATTTTTTACTACAAAATGAATAATTAAGACTCTTATGGGTAATGAACCATCGAAAATTCTAGTAAGGATGAATATTCAATTGGTTACTCTACAAAATCCAAACAATGAAGCTGATTGCACCCCAATAACATTTTTTTGGCCTTTCGGTGTAGGAGATGCTTTTCGGTGGGTTAGTTGGCCTCTACTTGCCCCCATGCCCGCCGCAAGGGCGCTACGACTTGGTGGAATGATGCTCTCCTGGATCACCTCACGGTGGGTTCTTCTTCGAAGATTTATTTTATGTTGGAGGACCCTCATGTTGTTGCTCTCCCGGATCTCTTTTCTTTGGAAACACCTTTGGACCGCTCTGCTGACACTGTTGTGCCTGACCCATCTGTTGACTCTATTGTGCCTGACCCTGCACCTGCTGTCGCTGCTCTGTCAGACCCGGTCCGCCCTTTGTTGGGAGCCTCTTCTGTTCCGCTTGATAATCCGATCTCGGCTACATTGTTGTCGATTCCCTCGCTGCTAGGTGATTCTGTGGTGGCTGAGGTGAGGTCGCTCATCTCCCCATTCTCTTCATTTCCTGTTTCTGAGCCTCCTTGGTCGGTTGTCCTTCGGAAGAAGAAATCTGTTTCTTCTTCTCGGAATCGGGCTCGTGGAGCTAGCTCCGATCCCTCTGTGTCAGGGGTTGCTTAATCTCCTTGGTTTTCCATAGTTGTCTGTCAGCTGTTTCTATTTGTTTCTATAGTTCAATCTCTGTTTTGAACTATGTTTTTCTTTGGCCCCTTGGGCTCTTTGTGAAGGGTACGGCACCCTGAAAATGCTGCTTAACTTTTCAAAAACATTTTTTTGGCAAGTTCTCAATTAAACCTTTAGGATCTAATTTGTTTTGTAGCAAACTGTTAGAGGTTGTATCAAGAGTCATGACACTTTCAAATATTTGAGGGCACTTTCTATGGCTTATGGATTTTATCTCTATTTGATGGAATCTACATTTGAGTAACAAGCCCTTAGACCTACTCAAAGGTTGTTCTATTAAAGTTTTGGCTAGTAAAAATATAAAAGAGTTCAATGATATTTTTTATATGAATATTTAAAAAACTGAGATAATGTCAAAAAGAAATATTATGTTTCTAATTCACAAACGAAAACCCTCTCAATTATTAGAAAATTTGTGTCCAATATTAAGTTTCTAGTAAGCATCAAATATATTTAAAAATAATTAAAAAAATTAATTGGATGGATGTGTCTACATTTTTTAACATTAATGTCAAGAAGTTGTATAGCTTACTGATTCCCAAGAGGTTCTTGCCAACGTCAATGGAATCTTAATATTGACTCTAAAAGTGGTCTCACATCCTTAATACCTATTGGTGCAACCATATTTAACCTAAAAAAATATCATTTCATATGGCTATTGCTCATGAAAAATCTTTGGTTATTCTGCCATTCCATGCAATATTTGTAATGTTGTGGAAACTTGTGAACACTTTTTTTTAGTGCAATTTTGCTAGAAGTATCTGGGCTTTATTTTTAAGGGATGTTAAATTCTTTTTGGGTATGTCATTGGTTTGAATGAGCATCTTAAATGTTTTTGGTTGACTTTATAGAGGCTTTTAGAAGACTTATGATATCTGATATTACTGCAGCAATGCTAATGATACCTGATACTATTTGTGCCAGTTACAATGAATGGAGAGATCGTAAAGGACAGATTCATGAAAATATTAGATAAAGGTTCAACTGTTATGATCAAGAAAGAAATCAAGAATGCATAATAATTCTGGCCACATAATGTTAAGAAACTGAATGAAAAATTTGTCAAAGAATACATGCTTTAAAAAAGGATATGTTAAAATCCACAACTATGACTTTCCAAAACTTGCAGTTAACACAAAGCAGTCTATTGATTTGGAAGTCAGCAATCAAAACTATTTGAAGTGTATGACAATGAGGGTGTTTCGTCTCCTGATATTGGTACCTTTGGATGTGACACTTGAAGAGTAAAAATGTACGATGCTGCTTGAGAGGATAAGGTTTCCTAATTATTATGTATATGTTAATCGGTTTTTAAGATCTATTTTTTGGATGCCATACCTTGAGAGGATAGGGTTTCCTATGTGTTAATCGGTTTTAAGATCTATTTTTTTGGATGCCATACCTTGTTTTGTAAAACGTGGCTAGGGCTTTTGTGTAAGCCTATTTTACTTATCTTTGTAAGATTTTTCTGGAGCCTTTTGTAATGCTGTGATAGTTGGTGATGTAGTACAATTGACACCTCATATTGTAACCTATTATATTATTAATAATCTACCCTCAAAATTTTACAAATACAACAGCATTAAATTGAGTAAAACTATTAAAACAAAACAAAATTGTAACACTGATCCTACTGGCCTGTGTGGATAGTTAACTCTCTCTCTCTCTCTCTCTCTCTCTCTCTCTCTCTCTATATATATATATATATATCTTTCTTGAACATGTCTTATATCATCGGATAATAAACATGCTCAAACGAAATGAACATCACCTCCCACAAGATTTAAGTTATACGAGATTGAAAATATTTTTAAGATTTAACTTTCTTGAGTTTTTTTTTTTAATCCTCCTAAATTTTCTTTTAACATGCTCAAACGAAATGAACTTCACCTCCCACAAGATTTAAGTTATACGAGATTGAAAATATTTTTAAGATAACTATCTTAGGTTTTTTTTTAATCCTCCTAAATTTTCTTTCTTATCAATTTTTTATTTTATATATACATCACATGAGAGGCATACATCCTCGTGGATGCCTCAAAATTTTACTTTATTTCAAAAATAGAGTCTGACACTATTTTACACAGGCAAATGATAAGAAGCCCATCTTGCTCTGGGTTTGCCAACTTAATATCATTCAAAAGTTTTGCTTTAAATGGGTAACATACTAAACCCTTCGGCAAGGGTGATTGTGTATTGCTTTAAATTTTGAAATTGTAAAGAATTGCTTTTCAATTATTTTCTTTCCATTTTCAATTGGAACAAACTTTAGGACAAAATTTGGTCCTTTATATAGCTGGATGAGAAAATAGGGCTAAACATAAAAAGGCATGATGCAGTCTTTAAGGATCACATATGACCAGGCAATGTTGATAACGCCCATATTTCAATTATCCTTTCAAAGTGAGTCACATATCATTAGATATATATGTCTAAATCTTCACGTCTAAACTTTGAGCTTTGAAAGTAGTTATGAAAGATTGGCATTTAATAAGTCAAAGTGTGTTAGGGCACCTGGAAATTCACTGTGTCATTCACTTGGTAAGCTCATTTGAGTAAGAGATTGCTTGCTCCTGACTTCGGCTTTTCCTGTGTTCTTTCCATAAGCGATAAATCATAATGAGAAAATTATTGGAATCAATTCTGCTGAGCATCTTGTTACCAAGCCATAGCCATGAACGTTCACATTTATGAAATTATTGCTTTTCGAATATTTCTGAGAAAAAGCCACCATGCTAGGGACCGTTGAGACTTTATTGTTTATGAAGCTAAACCCAAATACCAAGAGAGGAGCAACATAGACAGGTTCGGAACGTGATTTTCATGTGTATAATCCAAACATGTCAACCACCAAATATACAAATTGCTAAAAGAAAGGTTCGAATGAATCTAAGCAAGAAGCTTGCTACTGTTTCCTGCCATAAGAGTCGCTAACTTAACACCACCGAACAGTACATTAGCTGCTGAGACCCAATTTCCCAACAATATTAATTCAAGTAGAAACACTACTTGGACCTTCTTGGGTACAAAATTTAAAATAAAATAAAAGCATTGAAACCACTTTTTGATAAAGCCAGAACAACAAAGAGCACACAAAGTTAAAAATTTCTTAATCAGTATCAAACACATCAAAATGATGGATGATTGAAGGAACTTGCTCATTCAATCACATAATCAATCATATGTGTTTTTCAAGCAACAAAGTGGCTATATGAATTGAGCTGGGAAGCAGCACAGATATTTGCATATATAGAAGAGGAAAATGTGAAATGACAGCAGAATCACGAAAGCTTGTATGACTAAAATAGCATAGCATTTGTATTTTTTCCCTTTTCACTCCTCTTATCTAATTTAGAGTATTGATGAACCATAGCTTCAAAGAAAACTGTTATGGCGGTTTGCTGCTCAAATGCCAGTTATGCATTATAGCCATTCCACTTAGGATGACATCTCCTTGATGATACCAATAAATTCCTTCCTTTTCCAAGGTGCAACATAACATAAGAGAAACCAACTGGCTTATTCCATATATATTGCCTTACAGAAACTGAAAATACCATCAATGACAAGAATGATAATTCTCTATGATATATGATATTACAAGCATACTGGTTGTACAAAGGCACCCGCTAAAATGCAGGTATTTAACTTATAAACATTTAAAAATTAAAGGACAACCAGCAACACTCCCGCACATCCCAAGCTTCACTACTTACAGATGATGCTCAAGACTAAACCAAAACAGCTGTGAAAGTGCCAAAAGGCATGACAAATACGGGAATGTATTTGCAATTCACAATTTCCCAACAGGGTAGTTGAAACTGGAATGATAAAATAATCACTATTGCTTGTAAAGAACTGAAGCTTTGCTCATTAATTGCTTTTCCTTAGTAGCACCAAGAGAAGCATCTGAATTACTAGACAATGAGTCACCGTTTGGCCTAGCCCAGATCTTTAAATGACCTTCATGTGAAGCAGTTATAATTGAATCTTTTGTGAAACTTAAACCAGATAATGGTTCAGCATGTACACGGTGAGCCATTACAGGAGACAGCTTTGGAACATCTCTCATACTTGGGGCAGGCTGGAGAACCCCAAATGCATGTGAACTCTCCCAATGAGAGGATTGGCTGCCTGCACTGAACGTAGGAGATCCACCTGGAATACTTTTCCGGTTTGGTGCAACTATTTCATCCATTACCAAGTCCCATAACAATAATTGTGTATCCTGCGAACATTAAGACAAAAATCATTAAAAGACTCAATAATACCAGTACTTGATATGACCATCATTGCTCATTTTTCTATGCATTACCTTCTCAATTATAAGTAGTAAGCTTAATTTACAAATGGGATAATCAACCAGACCAACATTTTCATCAAAAATTGGCTTTTAGATGCCTAGAAAAAAGTAAATTTAGACCATTTTTCTCCAGATGTTAGAATCATACATATTGGGGGTATGCAAGTAGAATGATGAAATTAAAACACTGACAAGGCAAAGGTAATAAAATTTTTAAGTAACAATCTTCAATCAGTGGGAAAGAGATGGATGCTTGAAGTCATCCAGAATCCAGATATCCACAATGCAAACTGACTAGCAACTATAACTGCAATGAAGTCCATCCGTCAGCTTCAAGGACCACTGTACCAGGTGAAAATTCATAAATAATGAAAAAGCCTAATACCTATAAGGTGAAACTATGTAGACCACTTAAACTGCATGAAACTAACCAGCACTATCAACCTGGACTGCCCTGTAACAATTGTAATCCAGAAAACTCACAGCAAGAGATCATTACAACCCAAGCAAGAGTTTTGAAATCCACCCCTCTTATCATAAATCTCTGTTTTTATCCACTCTTTTCTACTGAACATGACCGCATTATATCTTTTAAGTTTTATGTGAATTATCTGCACATCCAGGAACTTGATGTAAATTCAGTTGGGTTATAGCCACGCATAGTTTGAACATAATACAAAATTGCAAGATTGGTTTAACATGTTTCTGCAACAGGTTAAGTGAGAGTATCGTTCAAACACAAATCAACATAAAAATTATCATTTTTCCATTTCCCAGATGTTGCTCCAAAAAATAACATAGAAGATCTGACAGGAGGAAACTTTTTAACATCTCATCCCTACCAAAATGATAGTGTAAATATATTACAAATCAGATAAAATGTGTACCTGTCCCACTGATCCAAATCGATACATGACATTTTCCCCAGTGCCATCCGAAGAAGGGGGAGTCCAGTACGAGTCAAAGGCAACTCCACTCACCTGTTACATCAACATAAGCATATTAGCCACAGGGAAGAACATAATAAATAGAAAATTATATACTTCCAAAACTTACCCATGAGTTGTGACCTTCACCCCATGCTACAACTGCACGATCTTCCATGCTCCACACCTGGACTAGATCATCTTCTCCTCCCGTCAAGACATATTTGCCATCAGGGCTGAGGTGCCATTCACATTTACAGAAGAAAAAACAGAAATATATTATATTTAATATTAGCCATGTACCTTATTCAAATATGAAACATCATAATGGCATAGAAGTTCAACCAAAACAATTAACTAGCTACCCTGTTATGTGCTACATACTAATTCTTGCATAGTGCATGTTGTGAATCTTATATAAAACGATATTTTAACCAAGTGCAAATAAGTGCGATGACTAATCCAGGGCCCAAGTGTGCCCAGGAAACAACACACCCCACACAAATTCAGAAGTTTTATAGAGAAACAACCGAACAGAGAAATGTGAATGTCACATCAAAGTGCTTATACAAAGAGAACCACATGTGCAATGTGACAGAAATCTAGAACCGTAATTGCTAGATTATTCTATGCGAAAGCATTGTTATGATCTGAAAGGTCTGACGTATGTTGCAGGATGTTCATGCATGCCTCCTCGAAGAATAGTTGACACGTTAATAAATGAGTGTGGAAGATGGAGAGACTTGAGGTGTTGCAAGACATGCAACCACTGGCTCTCTGTCAGTTCGTTTTCTCTGTTTCATTGTTTCCTAGAAACACTACAAAACAATTACATGAAATTAGGGATGACACTTTCAAAAATATGCAGCATAGGAAAAAAGGAGTTTGAGCTTCACAGTATGATCATGGAAAAGTGTTTATGTATATGTCAAGGATCCATGCTAGAAAATCTAATAACAAAAAAACATTGGAGGCATAGTTGACCACTTTGGAATGGACAATACATTGGCACAACTAAGTGAAAGTTATTATTGACCCAGGATGGTTATGAATGTGAAGAATATGGTGTAGAACTACAAAATTTGTCAATATGTAAAAGGGAAGAACCAAAATACCAAATTATATCAATCTTTCCCTATTCCAAAGAGACTGTGGGAGGATGTATGGACTTTGTTTTTGGGTTGTCAAGGACTCAAAGAAGAGGTAATGATTCCATTATGTGGTAGTAGATAGATTTTCTAAAATGGCACATTTTATTACATGTAAAAATTCAAGTGATGCCACACACATTGGCACATTATTTCATTAGGGGGATAGTTAGATTCCATGGATTACCAAAATGTATAGCCTTGAATTGAGACATTAGATTTGTGGGTCACTTTTAGTGCGCTTCGTGAAAGATATTGGAGACCGAATTGAATTTCAGCACAACCTATAATCCCCAAACCGATGAGCAAACAAAGTTGTCAATAAAAGTCTAGGTAACCTGTTGAGATGTTTGGTTGGAATGAAGCCCACTCTATGGGTTGTGGTATTTGGCACAAGCAAAAATTTCTTATAATAACTCAATTAACAAGAGCAAAACCAAAAGCCCTTTCCAAATCATGTATAGGTACAGCCTAAGGGGGTGAATGACTCGAGAAATACTATTGATTTTGGTAGGACAAGTGTTGTAGTAGAAGATTTTTGTTGATTATATACATGAGTTGCACCACAAAGTTAAGAAGAATATGGACAAAAATATAATGAAATACAAGCAACATGCAAATCTCAAGAGGACAGAAAAAGAATTTCAAATTAAAGACATGGTGTTAATTAGCACATTTGCGGAATGAAAGATTTCCCCAAGGGACCTACAGTAAGCTAAAATGGAAGAAAATTGAGCAATGTAAGGGTTTAAGGATATTTACATCAACTGCATATGAGATAGAGCTCCCTGAAGGTGTAGACATTTCACCTATTTTCAATGTTGTCGATTTGTACCATTATCATGAAGGGTAGACTAGTAAAGAAGAAGGTGCAAAACTTGATTATCAAAAGGAAGAATGTGTACAATAGTTTCCTAAAAGGAACGAGTTGAAATTGAGACAATAGTAGATTCCTAAGTAGTCAAGAAAACAAAGGGAAAGGAATACAAGGGATACTTGGTCAAGTGGATGAACAAGGTAGTAGATCAAGCAACCTAAATGAATATATCCAAGTTGTCAAGCATATAGTTTTAGTTCCAGAATTTATTAAATATTCATGAGTCTCAAACTCATAGAACATTTCACCTACCCAGCATGTTTGATGTGAGAGCATAAGAGTTTATGCGCAATCCTATGTCACCAACAGTAGTTTAATTTTGATTTTGTTTATATATGTGTTGCAAGGAATCTCAAAGGTCGATAAGATATTATTGCTTCAACAAATTTATTCAAATTTCTCTATTTCAGCATTAACCCTAAATAAAAAATATGAATTCCTAGCTAGTCACATGAAGTCCACAAGGGTCGAGTTGGATGCAAAAGTTGAATTTCTTTCTTGAGGCACCAAATTCAAACCAATCAATTATTCTTGGTAAGTCTATGTAACTTTTGTCATCAATTATTTTACCTTCCTATATAATTGTATGTAAGGATGAACCATGGCCAAGGGGAAGAAAAAGGGGAGGGTTCCTTATCTAATTGCAACAACCCATATTGGTTAGGAAGTAATATTTTAGAGTATGTACTGAATGTTGAATGTGGCTTCTTGGCCATGATTATAGATGATCTATTCAGTGTTTTATAAGTCGTTATCCCTAAATTTATAAGTAAAATGTAGTCAGATTTCTGATTCAATAAAGTTTTTTTTTGGGTGTGTTGTTCCTCATTTTGTACTTGCTTTAGGTTTAGGCCTTCTACAATGCTTGGCAACTTTTCACTAGGCACCTAAGTCTTGTTTGCATTACTTGTGCTTATCTCTCATTCATGGAAGTTGTCCCTATTCTACTAATTTAATTCTCAGATCATTTGTGAATAGGGTTCAAGTGTCTAGTTTACACTAGATCTAGGTTATCATTGCTTATTGCATATTCTAACATGGTACTAGAGCTTCATAGGGTCTACAGTAGATCATCTATTTTTAGTTTTTGGGAGATCTCAAATTTTCAAGTTGTGTGTAAGCTAATTTTTGGCACACCGTGCAGCCTTTTGGGTTGTACCATTGTATTTGAAGGCTCGAAAAAATCATGATAGGCTTTCATTTTGTACAAAACGAATTTCACAAGACTAACATTCATCTAGATTTTTGCATGTGCTTATCTAATTGAGTTTTGTAGATGTTACAAATTTTAGGGCATCTCGTCCTAAATCCAATCACATCATTACACTTGACAACACTAAAAACCCTAAGACCGCCTACAAATTTGTAGATTTTTTAGCAATTTTTCCAAGGGGCTTCAAAGGTTTTAATTGGCACATAGCTTGAGAAATCTATATAGATTCCATGCAATAGGTACACTAGTTTAAAGGCAAATTTGGTTGCTAGTTTGTTCATCATTTGTGGAGGCTAAGGTTTGTACTATACATGGTTATTCTTAGTATGAGGTCATGGAGCTTTTTGTTAGTTCATTGGGTTTGAGATCATGGTACCTTCCTAGTACCTATACCCTACACAATGTATCA
The DNA here is from genome assembly GCA_007115665.2 of Sequoiadendron giganteum. Classification (NCBI taxonomy): domain Eukaryota; kingdom Viridiplantae; phylum Streptophyta; class Pinopsida; order Cupressales; family Cupressaceae; genus Sequoiadendron; species Sequoiadendron giganteum. Next base: position 29,825,875 of record CM021109.1, on the reverse strand, counting down.
TGTCCCAACAAGCACACGTACTGCTTCTACTCTCCACACACAACATTAATAGATTTACTCTAAGCAACACTATCTCCATTAGCAACACGTAGGCAACAGTCTCAGCTCATATCCAATGGTCACTGCAATGTAATTGGCAACGTTTTTGCTACCTCTAGCAATCAATACCGACTTCCTTACTAATCACTATTCCTACCATCACAATCATAACATAGAGACCATTGACAATACATGGGAGTTGCAAGCTCAAGCCCCATCTATATCACGCCACTCACCACTTGGAGGACATGTCACTCCCTGCTTGAGACTTGGTACTTGCCACATCATCCTGCCATGCAGATTGTCAATTCGCCTATCCATATTGTTGACATCATCAATTCTACATGCTAATGTCATTTGCTATGTCACTTACCATCCCTATCATTCACACTATTGATGTCATCAACCATACAATTGGCATGGTGCTCACATCAACATCCACCCTGGCTTGGTAGGTGGACCCCTCTCCATTGGAGTTTTAGTTTTCACGCCACAAATTCAAAGGCTTGTTTCATAGTCATCTAGTGGCCTTTTTATGTGCAATTTTTTTTCTAGCTATTTTTTCATTGGCTACCCATCTATGTTGTTAGTTATAAAAGTTATCTTCCCATTTTTTTAATATTTTAGTTTTATCAAAATAAATGTTGTTCAACTATGTTTTTTGAGACTTAAAATGCTCAATACCTTTTACAAACAAGCTCCTTTTTCAGCCCTATTTTTTTAACTTTTAAGTTGGTATTTTCTAAGCTCTACAAAGTTGTGTAACTTTTTCATTCCTATTCTACATGTACTTTGCACTTTCAACACTTGGTCCTTTTTGGGAGAATAAAAATAATTGTAACCAAATCTTTCAATTGTAAAATGCGCTAAATAAAGTGTCAAACTCTATAATTGATAGGGTGGTCATGCACCAATTAGTAACAAGGGATTGCAATATGTTTTCTTGACTTGCATTCTTAATTTCTTTTTGTACTATCAATAGACAATTCCTCTTCCTGCTTCATATAATTGCTATGAATGGAAATTAAGAATATTAATCTCATCCAAAACCAAAGGATTATTGAAGGTTACTATGGAAACAAATCTAGAGCCTAATCTAGATGTAGAGAAAATATGGTATAACAAATGTGGCAAAGCCTATAGTCATTTGTCTTTGGATTCACCCAATCAGATTTGCACTACTTTGGTTAGTTTTTTTGCAATTCAAGATGATATGAGAGGTTATCAATTGGAGAATGAATTCAACAATTTGAGTGCTAATAGTTTTGACACTATCCAAGACTTCATCACTAAGCTAAAATCATTGACACTATACTTAAAACAATGCAAGATTGCAAAAAATGACAACCAATTGATTCTTAGTATTCTCTCCAAATTTAGTTCAAACTATTCAATTTTTGTTTCTACCTTCTATGCCACTAAGGACTCCCTTGGAACTCAATTCACTATGCCATCTCTTGGTGACTTCACTACAGTTCTCACCAAGGAGAAAGATAAGCTCATCCAAATGGATACTCTAAAATCTTGTAAGTAGCATACCAAGGCACACAAGAGTATAAAGGATTAGGCAACAAGGACAAGAAACAAAAAAACACAAACAAAAAGTAAAAGGATCTAAAATTCGATGCTTCCAAAGAAAAATTCTAAGACCTCTTCAAAAGGTTACAAGACTATGAAAGAAAAGGCCAAATGTTCTTGTTGTAAGATACTTGGTCATGATGAGCATATGAAAAAACATATTGATCACCTAACAAACATTTTGGAAAAGAATAGCATCAATGTTCCTAAGCCAATCAAATAGAGTTCATCAAATGAAGGGTTTTCAAAATCGAATGACAACAATAAGGGGAAAGAATAGGACAAGTCCTTTGTAGAAGTTGCAGCTCCACCTTCCACTTGGATACAATACTCTGGGTCTTTGCATGACATGGCTTCTTCATAAAATGACTTTACAACTTTGGAGCCTTGTTCCATGCTACACATATCTGATATCAATGGGTGATAAGACTACAGTTGAGGTATGTGGGAAGGTCTACTAATGTGGGTGATGAGACATTTCAATATATTCTTTGTGTGCCCTCACTATCAATTAATCTCTTGTCATTTTACTAGATTTTTCACACAAATTCAAGCGATAGGGTTGAGTTCACTCTTGATATAGTGGTTATTTAAGAGATGCATAGCAATTCTATTGTGACAATTGGGAGAGAAAACTCAATTGTATGTTTTTCCTCACTTTGTTCTTGATTCTCCTTCAACCACACTTTTCAATCATTCTAATGAGATGAGTAAGTTGTGACATGAGTGTTTTGGGTATTTGAACTACCACTACTTGCAACAACTCAACCAATAGGGCATGTTTACAAGGTTGCCTTGTGTTTACATTTCAAACAATGTTTGCCAAGGTTGCATCCTTGATAAACACCCCAAAGAAAAACTTGACAAGGGAAAAGCATAAAGGGCTACTCAGAGTCTAGAGTTGCTTCATAGTGATTTCTCTAGTCCATTTGCACATCCTTCATTCAGTAGGGCCAAATACAATTTGACCTTCATTAATGAATTATCTACCATTTACATTCACATTGGATTCACTTGGGATTGATGACAATACTTATGAGGATTCAAATCCACCTAGGCACATTCCTTGTGATGAGAACTCTTCTTTCTCTACTTTAGAGATGACACTGATGATTAAGATCCACATCCTTCCTCTCCTAGTCATCATTCAAGGTTTGGGAATCTCCTCATGCTGCTTCAACATATGGTCCACTTTGGACTACATAGACTCCACAATCTACAAATGATTGGGTTAGGGACCCTTCAAATACCAAGCCAATAAGACCACAATTCCAAAGATATCCACATGTTTTCATCGCCTCTACTTCTAATATGCAATCTTTTCAAAAAAGAATCTAGCACGCTTGAGAGGGATACAACTATAAAAGAGTAGAGTTCAATGAATGTGAATATATTAGACAATTTCTAGCAAATGGATCAATTTATAAGTTCAAAGCATGATTGGTTTCAAAGGGGCTTTCACAAGTTCTTGGCATTGACTTCACTAAGACCTTAGCAATAGTTATCTATCTAATTCCCTTGCTATTGATCTAACACATCGCTAGGAGGTTCACTAGATGGATGTGAAGAGTGATTTTCTTCACGAAGACCTTGAGGAGGAGATCTACAGGATTCTTCCATGGTTTACAGAACTTAGAAATCTATTAGTGGCCTAATGTAGACCACTTATGCTTGGTACGTCAAGATGGGATTCCTTCCTTCTCATAGTTAGGTTCTCTAGATGTCATTTTGATCCAAACGTCTACATCCTGCAGCAAGATAGTTCTCTCCTATTTCTAATTTTGTATGTAGATGACTTCCAAAGTATTTTCTAGGTTATTATTACTTGTGCTTCTAGTTGGGCTTGTATATGATCCATTTACTCTATTTTGGTGTTCTCTTGAAACTCTATAGAACACTTAAACAAAACAATGCTAACACTATCTGAATTGTGGAACAAGGTGAAGAGTAGCAATGGCTTTGCAGCATGACCATGCATTCTTGGGATGCCCTTAAAGCTTGTGGTGAAGATGGCATTTGACTCGGAGCACTATCAGTGTACAACAAGTTTGTTGGTGTGAAAAATTATCCTAGATCAACAACTTGGTAGATTCTAGTCACACCATACACAAATTCCTATATAGTTATAGAAAACGTGTCTACGACTCTATTTTTTATTCTCTTTAAACATTTATAGGTGGATATCATTGTTCTCAAAGTGTCCTCGCAAGAAAACCTTCTTAACAATCACTGATTTTGGTATCATTTCCACTTATATTGAAAACATTTTCAATCATAAGAGTAGTGCAATACCCCTAAGCTTTTACCCTTGCTATATTATATGGATTGTACTAGCATGGGGATAGCGAATCTCCCTTGTATTGCCTATGTATGTTTTCACCATCATGATGTCTCTTTTAGTTCACATTTAACAAAAGCCATAATCATACATAGCATGTCATAATAACACAAAAGGTTTATTTTAATTCAACCCTTTTTTCAAACTTCTATACTAATAATTGAACTAATTTTTTTCCTGTCACAGCCAATATCATATCAAAGTGTGGCATAACTTGCATGTGAGCTCTCAAATGCCTCGTTTTGTTTCGTGAGCATATCCTGTTAAGAAAATGTGCAAAATATTAATTTTAAGTAATTATGTACTAACTTCCTAATTTTGTGAAATGGGAGGATAATGAGGACTGATAATATCTTAATGTTTCTAGTTTCTTATTTTTCTCAAACCAAGGCTCGATGCAAACATTGAAAACCACCAACTAAAGATAAATTGCCAAATTTCGCTTAGTACTATTTGAGCTTGGACATTACTTAACTGTTAATTGATGACAAGAGAGCAAAATGGTTATGAGAGTAACTTTTCAGAATCACAAAATACCCCATACATAGTACATACCAACATGTCTGATACATACTGACCACTTGGTATGGAAATCTTTCTTATGACTGTTACCACTTTTTTACTATCCTCTTGTTCATGCACTAACCAAAGTTGGAGAACACAAATATCACAGAGCAGGTAAGTGAATTCCATCTTTTGATTTGATGAGATCCTATGATAGAGGGTATCACACTTTCCTTGCAACTTCAGCAATAAATTTTAACATAAGATCTAAATTCTCCATACAAAGTACATAACAACAGCTTACCTTTGATATAAGCTGAACACCTATTTTTGAAATTGAAGAGCACACAGAAAATACTGAGGGGGGCAGGGGGTGGGGATCAGTATTTTAAAACTTAAAACTTCAAGAACCAACAATCAAAACAGAAGACACAAACACTCAGCAAGAAGAACACCAATATCACGTGGAAAACCCTTTTGGGTTAAAAAAGCATGGCAGAATTATCGCTTTCATTAACTTCAAAAGGGCACCAACCCAGGAGACTACAATCTCCAGATTACAAAAGTGAGCACCAACTCACTGGAAGCACCAACTTCGAACAGCTGAAGCACCAACTTCAGTAAGAGCACCAACACACTAAGAATTTTCGCAACACAACATCTCTGCAGTCTTGACTTTGAAAAAAGTTCTTCACATCAACTGAGACACTCATGCTTGCATATGGAATCACTGTTCAGAAACTTAGCTTCATAATACAAGAAGTAACAGCATACTGCAGTAGCTTGACTCCCATACAATTCACCTTCACATTCTGCAAAAGTAACATAATGAAGCTACACGACACCACCCAATTCATACACAATTTCATAAACAAGTCTTCATAATTCCTAATGTTAATTCACACACTCATGAATATCTATAAAGATATTGTAGAGTTCCGAAAACTGAAAACAGTTATGCCCCGAAAATATAAAGAACTGCTGAATTAACCTACTCCCAATTGCATATACGAACACTTCAATACCAGAAAGAAAACCATACAACTCCTACACACTGCGACCAATAATTAATACCGACGTTACAAAAAATGGCTAAAGATTGCCTTAGTGCCAATAACCTATATTTTTAAGCTGACTTAAAAGCATGATCCGCTATATTTGAAATGCCACCAAGGCCTGCCATCTCGCTTCCACGACAGTTCATGAAGTTTTCTCACGCACCCATAACTTGAAAAATCACTGAAGATTTTTAAAAATCTGAGAATGAAAAGAATGAAATAAACTCGCCATGATTTTTCAAGCTGCCCCCTCACAGCGCCCTTAAAGTCGTCGCTGCAATAAACTCCACGACTTGAAATATTCTCCCATAAGCCGTCGCCCAAGAATAGAAAAGTCAGAGATACATAAAATGTCGCCCAAGAACAAAGAAGCCGCAGGGATTCATGTTGCAAGGCGTATGAATTAATTTTGCCTTAAAAACAAAAAAACGCGTCAGAGAAACTATTGCTACAAACCGCCCTATGTCCTCTTAATACACTTAACTCTTTATCGTAAATCATCCATAAATTGGACGATGCAAAATACATGCTTAACACTTAATCTGTCCCCCAAGTATTAACAGCAGCAAGTAAAGGTCTTTATCTTTAAACTACGAAGTTGTCAATCACCAAGATTTGGATCTGTACATGCCCCGACTGCCTGTGGAGTCTTTGAGGTAGCACTGGAATTCCAATCAGCTCTCATACTACATCACCTCTGAAAACACAGGTTGACTAATATTGGAGCCTCCAAGACTCACATCTGCCCAGATTAAGCCACACTTAGCTTGGAAACCAACTGTAAACACTTTCAGGTATAACTGGTAACAACCACCCCATATGTTTTCAATGCCCAAGTGTATCTTAATACCTTCACGCCTGGCCAGACATTACTGCAATTAATGTCACGCCTAGCTAGCATGACAGGTCGACCAGCAAAGGAGATTCACCACGTCACCTGTGTTTAACTCTCTTGACCAGCAAAGGTATATCACGCCTAGCAGCACTTAGCTTGGAAACCAACTGTAAACACTTTCAGGTATAACTGGTAACAACCACCCCATATGTTTTCAATGCCCAAGTGTATCTTAATACCTTCATGCCTGGCCAGACATTACTGCAATTAATGTCATGCCTAGCTAGCATGACAGGTCGACCAGCAAAGGAGATTCACCACATCACCTGTGTTTAACTCTCTTGACCAGCAAAGGTATATCACGCCTAGCAGCTAGTAGAACACTCGGTCAACAACTCGTGCCTGGCAAATATGAAGACTCATCACCTGCCCTAGAAATCTCCATGCCCAGCTACTATGCATGAGATGTCTAGGAATGGAAGAACAAATCTTCAATCTGCCTTATATTGCATTGCCCAACTCAAGATATAATATTAAATCTATACCCATGACCATATCTTTGACATCAATGACAAAATATTCAACACTCTTGGTCAAGCACTCTATGTATGATGGAAGACCTACATTTTAGAATATTAGAGGTTTTATAGGCTTTACAAGAGCCTTTTAGAATGGTCTGAGATACAAAGGATTGACTGGCAAATGCTGGTCCTACCTCATAGTTCCCTTCATGTCAAAGTGGTCAGCAAGCAGTGAAGAACTTAGGTACTTGACAAATATCCACTCACCGTGTGCCCATAATACATACTTTGTCCACTGACCAATAATATTGACCTCTAGTGATGAAGAGATATGGTTCTTCCTTTGGAAACATAAACAAACATAAAAAATATATAAGCTGAGATAAGGGCCTTTTGGTTTAAGAACATGTCCCTACAAGTATTTATGCAACTTCCTCATTTTCATAGCACAATTATGCCTTCTGGAGCTGCTTGACTGAAAGAGGCCATAATATTTTACTTGCAACTGAGTTGAGCGGCATTTGTTCAGTTGGTAGGTATAGGTCAGGCCAACTCTTTCCATAGATAAAAATCAATACTTTAGAGAAATGTTAAAAAAATTGCAATCCACCAAAGTCAATATCAGCCCAGAATTTGCTACATCGTGTCTTGTGTAAGTCACACTTCAACATCATTAAACTATAGCAGCATGCACAAAACTGAAATATATCACCTCCAAGCAGCAGAAAACCGTCTTAGAATCAAGTAGCTATCCTTCCTCTGCAAATGGGCCCTTCTACATTTATCTGTAAAATCTGCTTGGTGATTGCTCCCTCAAAAAGCCATAAACTTTTTTTGGTAGATAGATATTTAAATATTGACGTGTTCATGATTTAATATCCACCTGGAAGGAGTTACCTTTATAGAATGTGACATCATATCCCCATATCCAGTCTATAGTGTATTATCTTTAACACCATACTGGCCGCTTATGGGTTTATCAAGTATCTTAACTCCATATTTAAGGCTACTGCTATCCTGGAATAAAAAGCATGATCATTTAGACATGAAGGCTACCAATATTGTGCCAGTTTCAATTGAACGTTTTATGCACAAAAGGTTCAGCACAGGCAATGGGACTAGTATGAAATAAGGCAGGCCATTTTGGATTGGTAAGTTTTAGTAATTTTTTGGATCCACTAGTCTAGCAGGGATGATAAAGATAAGGAAGCATGATAAATCACCTTAGCACCATATATTCAACAAGACACTCAGATCACACTCATTGCAGAAAGCACAACTTCTTTTATTGTTTTTTCATTCATGGCAAGCCAAATGTTGCATTGCTTCAAGTATAATGAGACTCATTTGTGGCTACCATCTGTCTGCCAACTAACCTTGCAAGTTCTGCTCAAGAATATCGTCTTGAACACTGTTCAAATGAGCATATAGTGCACTCCAACATGAACTTTTAGGATATTAATTATTGTGCTAATTTTTAGAATAGTTTTAATATTACATCATAATCAAATATAAAAATACTAAGCAATAATAATATTGCATTACTATTGTTTAATTAGACATGTCAGCTGTTCAGTTGATTGGCCAGTTACTTGTTAATTGATATTCTCTATACATATATTTCACTTTGTTCAATAATACAAATTGCTCATCCTCCCGCAATATGATATCATAGAGCCATTAAATCTGCCTGCTGTGAAGTCAATAATGGAGGAGCATAATTTCGGGGAAGACCCAAACACTGCCAGATGCACGATAACTGCCACTGCTGTCCAACTATTATGATATTATCTATTCCCTGCTGCAAATGGGAGTGCAGTGCTAGCATGGGTAGAGATAGTGTCATCCATCTGTTATTTGCTCTCCTACATTAGTACAATCACAGCAGTCCACAATGGAATCAATTGCAGTTTAAGGTTACAAACAAATAATGTAGCCCCAGTATTATCAATTTGCTTGTCTTGAATGAATGAGGATGAAGACAATCATGCATTGTGAAGGCTTTTGTTGATCAGACAATATTGACGTCGATGGTACAAGAGACTGCAGAGTAATGGCACGGCAGTGCTATATTATCAAGAAAAATTACATGGCACAAGCAAGAGCTTGGAGCATATGACTTCAAGAACTATTTTGCCTTCTTTCTTGCATTTATCCCGAGATAAAATTGTATTATATCAGAAACAAGAAACATTTACTTGAAGAAGAAAGAAAGCATTTTTATATTGCACTGAATATAGATACAAAATCAAATATTAAAAGTGCATATGATATACTTAAAAAACAACTATATTAACTTTTTTCATGCATTAGAAAATTCTTTTTTAGAGCATTTTTAGATTTGTAAAAATAAGATAACTTTTTTTATGTTTCATAACAAACTAGCAATGTTTGGTATATGCGATGCCTCTAGTTCACACTTACAAGTAGAACCGTCCTGACAAACTACTGCATACAAAGCCTAACATAGCTGCAACAATGGCATTTGTGGCATCAACCCTATAAATCACAAGGAAGAAATAAGAATCTCATTTCTTTTGCAATTTTTGCTCCATTTCCCATCCATTAGTGCACTTTTGCTAATCTATAAAAGTCAAAGCAAGTCATTGAAAGTAAATCAAAAGTTTGTCCTTCCACTTATGGCATGACCTTGTGCCGGGTTGTTATTGATAGCACAGGTTCCTTTCACATACTAGGGAGGTACCACATATCAGCTTGCTCTCATGTGCCCTAAGGTCTCTTTCACATACCATCAAGCATTTAGAAAGGACCAACTTCTTCCACATACTAATAGGTATATTAGAAGGGTGGATATATCAAGAGGCTTGTTATATCAAACAAGCAAGTATATAGAAAAAATAACTATTTGGAGAGATAAGGAACCCTCATATTTTGCAAAATGGTTACAAATGCTCCCAAAATGATGCTTCCGGACCCTCAACTGCTAAAAGGAGACAATAATTCAGCTTGGAAAAGTAAGGCCCAAACCCAACTTGAATTTGAGGACCTATGGGATGTAGTTGTTGGAACTATTACAAGACCTGCAACATATGCCAATACGCAATAGAGGTGTTATAACACCAAACACAACATAGTGTTTGGTGTCACGGATGAGGTACAACCTCATATCAGAACAACCTAAACTACCAAACAAGCATGGGATAGATTGAAAATTGTATATGAAGTGAAAAATCAAAATCAAACTCCTCACCTCTAAAGTTACATGGCTTGAACACACAGAGTAGTCAGAAATTGGAGGGATTCTTGACACTCAATTTGCATTGAAGAATGTGGAAAGGAGGACCACATGCTCCAAGAATGTTAGTACAACTCATTCACAAATGGAGAGTCAAACCAACATAAACCACAATAGATTTCACTAATGGAAATGAAGGAGAATCCTTGATTAAAGAAAAAGTCTCACAAGCAACAAGGGAATGTCGCTTCTACAGAAAACTATGAGGAGGAGCATTTTCTATATGCTACACAAACGAAAGTAGCATCTTCAGATCATTAGGTGTAGTATGTTGATTTTGGTGCCTCTCAACACATGAATGGTGAAAAAGAAGGGTTTGTCAGCTTCAAAACTTCCACTTCATATAGACAAGTTTCATTCAAAGATGATATTACTTATGAAGTTCAAGGCATTAGTGAAATTCCCTACCACTTTGTACCCACCAACGTAGGCTTACAAAGGTTTTGTGCGTTCCAAGGCTCATGAAGAACTTTTTGTCAATAAATCAATTACTTGAGCACAAACTAAAAATTGTGACACTGAGTTTGAAGAATAAATGTAGACAAATGGGATTTAGAGACAACTAACCACTTGCCTCAACAAAATGGTGTTGCAGAAAGGCGTAACCATATGATCATAGAAATGGCACACAACATGTTGAAAGATGCAGATCTAGATTTTCCAATCTGGCCATAAGCGATTCACACAAGGGTGTATCTGCTAAATAGGGCACCCACAAAGGTGCTTGATGGCATCACTCCTACAAAATCCTAGACCAAAACAGGCCCTCAACTTCACATCTCAAGGTGTTTGGGTGCAAAGCATTCATGCACATCTCCAAGATGTGCACAAAGAAGAAAGTTGGATAAGAATTTCATAAAGGGTATCTCCCTTGGATACAAAGTATAGTTCCTGTCACAAAGAAACTATACATCAATAGAGATGTATTTGCAAGGAGAGTTGTAGTCACACACCTTCCTCACAATCTATTGCACCAAATCAAACAGCAAAAATATCTAAGGGTGATGAAAACAAAGTTAAGAACATTGAATATGAAGAAACAGGATAAGTTAGTGAAGATTTGTTTCAAACAGAACAGTCTCCGTCTTCCTCTTCACTCATCATGCACAAAATACCCAACTATTGTTTTAGCACCATGAAGGATGCAAATTCAAACACAATTTCACGTTTATCTACCATTGGTAAGGAGAGCGGCTGCAACACACGTTCCTCACAATCTATTGCACCAAATCAAACACCAAAAATATTTGAGGGTGATGAAAACAAAGTTGAGAATGTGAAATTTGAAGAAAAGGAGAAGGTAGTAAAGATTTGTTTCAAATAGTATAAAATCCATCTTCATCCTCGCCTTCTAGGCACAAAAACCCCAGCTTGTATTTCGGCACCATGAAGGATGGAAAGTCAACAAAATCTCAGAAATATATACTACAAGGGCCAAGGCCAAAGACTTGTAGCAAGAATCATGGGTAAGACATTTGCCCCCACCACAAAGATAAAGACCATCTACATGGTTCTAGTTATGCACCCCAATTTGGTTGGCAAGTGCAACAAATGGATGCAGCAAGCGTTTTCAACCGAAGGGATACACTACACTAGATTAAGGGCAAAAATTGTGCAGGCTTATCAAATCTCACTACAATTTGAAACAAGCTCTCAGAGCTTGGTACATTAAGATCAATGAGCATCTCCTACAACATGGCTTTACCAAGGGTCCATATAATCCTAAGTTCTAACCTTTACCTCAAAGAGCAAGAGGATATTGGATTTGTGTCTCTCACTTGGTATTGTCGGGCAAAACAACAAAACATGAGTGTGCGAACAGAATATGAATGTGCAGAGCAGATTTTTTTCTCCTCTGCTGGGAGCTAGAAATTCCAGCTATTATTAGCTTTTCAAGGTAATTGCTCTGTAATTTAGCCCACCAAAAATATAAGGTTTCTTTTGTGGGTTGCCCAAGTTGGAGGTCTATTTAAGACACTGGGCACTCTCTTTAACAATACCACACTACAGACATAAAATCAGAGCTGTAAAAAAAATTTGAGCATACTAAGATTTTAATTTTCCAGCAACTACAATATTCTGATTTCAGTTTTATCATTCTATTTTCTGGTACTTTCAGAAGTGTGTGCAAGTGAAATATCAGCTATACTTGGAGATATTTTTCAGGGTTCATGCAGGAACCAAAGGTGTGTCATTCAAAAGCAACAAAGTGAGTGTTGAGATACATTTGTAGTACACTGGTGCATGGCTTGAAATACAAGCAAAACTAATCATTTTTTCTTGACAAGATACTTGAACACGGGCTATGCAGGTTCTCTGGAAGACAGGAAGTCCACTTCAAGATTTGTATTATTTTATGGATCTTGTTCAACACCATTGGGAAGTAAGAAGCAAACCACTATTGAAGCAGAATATATGTGACATGCTAGCACTGTGGGAATTTCACAACATCCCTCAAAGCTATCAACATTAAAACATTATAAAATAATAAAAATTTAAAAAACTCAAAAACTATTAAGTGTTCATTTTGGAATTTTAATGTTCATATTTCAATGTTCAGTTTGTAACTTCCCACTTGTGTCTCATAATGTCAGATGGATCATCTGATTGTCATTGTAACTTCAGCTCTTTGTAATACTAATTAGTGAATCAATACTAATCTGAATCATTTGACATTAATGATTAATGTGACAATATCTTAATGTTTTTTAAATTAAAATTTAAAATTTTCAGCTTCTTTTAGTTTAAGTCATCCCTCACTGTCCCCAAAATCCAGGAAAGTTTTTACCATCCCCAAAAATGTGTCTCCATATCCTCCCATGGTGAAGAACCAAAGAAGCACTTGACATGATTTTGGTGTGTGCATACCCCACACAAGGATTGTTTCAGGTTCAATTGATGGGATTCCTGCTGTAACCGTGCATTGTGTAAGTCTCTGATTTTAAGAGTTTATCACTGATTGGGTAGACAATGTAAGACAATAATGAGTGTACCTCTGAAAGTGATCCAATGCTGATTAATAAATAATAACATGTAATTTATGAGTTGTTACTTGTGGATGTTTGATAAATGGTGCAACTAGATGATTTAATACATTGCTGCTCCAAAATTGAATTGGCTGTACTGAATCTTGTTTAGTCATTATATTCTGCAGTGTCGGTCTCCATCATTTTCTCTGTGTGCCCAATGGTGACAGTTCCTTGCTGATATAAATATCACGACTGTCCATACTATTATTTAACATTTGAAAGTTAGTAGAGTTGTGACACTTTCCATTCTGTCATCCATAATAGCTCTAAATCCATTAGTTTAGCTTTACAATTTCCAATATAAACATCCAGACCTACATGATTGGATAACATTAGGAGGTTCTGACGACTCTAGAAATTGGTGTCAATTTAAATACTCAGACTGACTGTGATGTAAGCTGCCCTATTATCCCTTGTTATGGATACAGAAGAGCAGATCCCTCTATTAACTAGGTTTAACATCCACTCTGTCGAGGTATAAAACTTTAAGCATCAGGGTCACTCCAAAACATATCATGTATTAATAGGTCGTGGCTTGCAATGATGTTTCATTAAAGAGAATATATTGTATTTAGAGCTCTAGTCTCCCGGATGTTGGATGAAATTTAAGAAAAATTAATAGTTTTCAATAAATGAGGCTTTTGGTGACTGCCATCTGGGAATAAGAGTCTTTTAACAGGGTAGAGAAATTGTAATCAATAATTGTTGCCACCAATAGAGGCATAGGGACTCCTGTACATAGATAGTATCCTATGATTTACTTGCATACTCAGCAATTCCTTGCTGAACTAAGGATAACTCGGAAGTAAATCTGCAGGCCAAGCGCCTCATGAGCCAAGTCTTGCAGACAAAATCATGAGTTACACAGAAAGTATTGACTGCAACCCACAAGGTTTCTCTGAAGACTTAGCCACCAAAAAGGTACACAGACCCTTGATAAAACGCTGATATTTTTCTTGTCGCTTTCATCTTTAGTAACTAGAATCTCAGCAGCATGAATTGATTATCAAGTGATTGAATGGATTTTTCTGCAATTAGTTGAAAGATATAAAATTATGAAAAGTGATATATAAATAACTGTCCAGGACTATCTACATTCTGCAGGGATCAGAAATGACAGATTCTGTCTCATTGAAGAAAATGGTGGTCTGTCCCTATAGAATCAGATAACTAGTGGGACCTCACCATTGGCTATCAAAGGGGAATCCTCAGCCATGTAACAATTGATGCTGGAGATAAGTTGAATGAATATGCCCTCTTTAAACCATAAGAAACATTCAGTGTAGAAATCTAAATTGAGTTTAAAGGTTGTGGACGAAACATCCAAGTAGCCCATATGTATGGTAGATGTTTATTGACAACCCCAAGGACTACCTCCTTTGAATGAAGGTGGTGAATAGGGGTATATAAGGATTAACTGAAGGGAACGTAAGTGATACTGGGATGGAGGAAGACCATCAAAAGAGATGCCAACAGACAGTCAAAGCAAACTAATATGAAAAAAATAACAATAATTGCCCAGTGCAAACTGAAGAGGCAATTATATCAGAAGAACTGAGAAGAATCACATCAGAAGAACAAAGGATCTAAAAAAACATCTCTCATTCTAAGGTTGAACCACACAAAAATCTGTGAATGTGAAAATCAAAAGCATGCCCAAAAATATTTAGAAAATGAGTCAATCCGGAGACAAGAAACTCAACTTGGGCAATGCTTTGAGGAATCATCCATTTGCAATAAATTATATACTGAAGCACAAATGTCTAGAACCACCCAATATGAGAACCATACCAGTAGATCCCAAACTATGACCCCAAACCTCAAAACCCTATAGAACTGCAGGCTTAAAGAAAGAACTGAAGAGGTATGTCTCTGATGCAAAAATGAGGCATACCCCACGGCCCACACAAAGACATGACTTAACGACCAGCTTGTGACTAAAAGACAATTCAAACAAACTAGACCCCGAGGGAGGTGTAAAAGCTGTTATCTTCACAAGCTCTCCTTGGAAGATAAAACAAAAATTGGAAAGAGCATCAAATTGCCTCTCTAAACTGTCCACAGAACAAGCAATGAGTATATCATCAACAAAACAAGAAAGCAATCAAAATATGTATGTAACATTGAACAGTCATCAATGTGAGTATGTTGTTAGATAAAGTCTTCAAGCTCATCAACTATTACCAAAAAGAATCAATAAGAAAAAAAACTCATAGAACCTCATAATGACAGTAATGAAAGAAACAACTAAATCAACATTATGTAGCTTCTGAAACTGCAAACATCTCAGATTGGAGTTAAAGACCTTATTAAAGTCTTCAAAGCAAAAAACGGACTTTGGAAGATTGATAATAAAGTCAAGTCTAAGTGCCTAGCAAAAAACAGCTTGAAGCCCACAACCTCATACATAAACAGCCAAATTGAAAACAGCAGTTAAGAAGTACATTTAACTCAGAAAAATATGATGTATAATCACCATAGTCTAATTACCCCCATGTCTATATAACCTGGTACAGGTATATAGTCACAAGACACTTGACTTTCACAAGATTCTGAAAATACACAAATATTTAGAAACTTAATTGTCTAACAGAAAAGAGCTTCTAACACAAATAACCAGTGACTAACTGACTTTGGCTGTGTACAGCCACCAACTCACAGGTATAGGCGCCAATGAGGACTGGCAATCCTGCAGCAATTTCTTCAAAATGGACATATCTGCCAGAACTCAGATAATTATGTAGAATTCTGTATTGATTTTATTCCATTTCCAATGAGATTCTTACTTTCTAATTTCTGATATGTGAAATTCCACAATGCAAGCTGATATTGCAGCCCTTTATTTTTATTTTTTTCTTGCCTTTCATTAAGCACACATTGTACCATATGAGAAAAAAAAATGCCAGCAGCAGCATCCAAACAGGAAGGAAATAAATGCAGCTGCCAGGAGCAGGTTTTGTGGAAATAGCCGTCGGACAAGATACTAATATTTTTCTTTGTTTAACCCCCACCCAGCAGCCAGCAACATTTACTGAAAATAGATTTTTGATCAACTGTAACACCAGGTATAGAGTGGCAACTATGCAGTCAACAGTTTCAAGTCTGCCAGCAGCCGCCCAAACAAGGTACGGCACCCAGATTTAAGGAAGATAATTCTGTGGGTCACACTGAATTTAGTTAGCAGACAAAAACAGTGACTAAGCCACTACAGGCTTTGGTGGGTCCCAATTTTTCAAAAAAAATTAAAAAATTATTTTCTTGATTGCCACATAGACACATAATCCAACGGGGCCCGCACATGACCAACACAAAGGAAATCTACCTGTAGCACAGTGAAACAGAAAACAAAGCAAACAAAAATTGCTAGATATATGTTTTTTAGGGTGCAGGACCGCACAAGCTCCGTATTGCTACTGCATCAACTGCTAACAAGCCCACTCAATAACAGCCTGAAGTGTAATTATGAGAACAGCGGTCTGAAAGGGTTTTAAGAATCTAAACCTGACTGCCTATCCCCATACTATACAAATACTTTGAAATTTTCATGTCCAACACCATGGGTAAAATATATAGGAAATGCACAGCCAATCATTAGAATCTTGTAGTTATCTGATAAGTCACAAGATTTGCTGCATGCTGTAGTTTAGGTTCGAAAATTCGTGATTGGTGATTTCTGAGACTAGAAATAATAGTTGTAGCCTTGTTTGGGTGATTATAATCATCCAGGAATAGGTCAGATCACATGATAAAAGCAAAACGTTAGAAGTGAAGGAAATCTTAACTAAACGCTCTCACACATACAATTTTCTTCGTCTCAATAATAGTGACTTTGTTGTCACACATTAACTGCAGCTCATTAAACAATCTTACAGAGTGTGATTTTTGTGTAGATGTTCATCCTCTGAGAGTGCCCTAGCAGTGAAATAATTCTTTTATACAGAACTGACAGACAACGATTGAAATATTCATGTAAGGATATTTTTGTCTGCTTCACTTCTGTGTTTCCTTTCTCTTTCCAAACTCAGATCCAAGTGTGTTTTAGACTAAGGATTTATCTGCCATACATTCGCTGAAAGAGCTGTTGCACACATTTCTTCTAAATGCAAATTCCGAGAGCAGGCTAAGGACCTTCACGTTTTCTTTCACTGAAGACCATCAATCTGAACAGATTGTTGATAGTTTACAAGGATCACATGTTGCTAGATCATCTGTAAACTTTGCATGTGATGCTAGAGATAAAGTTTAATTTGTATATCAAGTTTTAATAAATATCAAACAACAACAGTATCAAAGTATAAAAACAGTTAACCATAATATTTGATTGTATAACGAACTGAGATTGTATATAAATGCTATTTTTATTTTAGAAAATAACACTTCATTTAGATTCTATGCTATTATACTTATCATACAAAATTATAATAGTATAGAGCATAGATAATGGAAGAGCATAGAGGACAAGCAATCTTGGGTAGGGCGGACTGTCATGTCCCTCTAATCGCAACTTATTCTTATTAATAGAGGCAACAATAATATTCAACGGAGATGATATAAAATCAGGTCCGCTAACTTATATAGAAGAGAGATATACATCTTTCATGATTGGCATATGGGGTGATGGGAATAAGTGTTTGAAAATGTACCACTATCTCCCTTTTGAAGTCATAACCACAATGAACATCATAGCAATTCATAAGACAAAAGATAATAATTTATAAATAGAGCAGAGATTAAAACTATTTGAAGAAAAGCAGCAAAAGACAAAAAGACAGAAAAGACAAAAAAGAATAAGACAAGATTAAGAGGCTATGATTCATAAGGTAACGAATTGTTATTGAATTATGTGAGGGCTATGATTTATAGAAGGCAGCGCTTGAAGACAATACAAGGAAGATTAAATAAACTAATCTTTACCAAAGAAGCAGCGATTCACTAAGACACAAATGAAGTAACACTTCACTAGAAGACAGCGATTTATTTAATAGACAAGGCAGCGATTACTATTTGAAGAAGTATTAACATTAATATATATAAATAGCAGCGATTAGTTTAAGGGAGGCATTATTAACAAAAAGATGTCTGTTGGGACGAATGCATATATTGAAGGGATATGTCCCTCAGCCCATCGTAGGATATAAGGAAAAAGAATAAGAACTCTGACTGGGGGGGAACAGCAGATAACTGAATATGACTTGATCGACAGAAAGAAATAGAAAAATATTCTGAACAGAAAAGACATCTACCGCAGTTCAAGATCAGAATTTGTGGTGGGATAAGAGGATATTTTGGAACACAAAACAAAGTCTATCATGAGAAATCAGAGTGGGGAAAAAGGAGCAGCAAATCATGTATACAGAGATGGGGAGATATATATATATATAGACCTAAGAAGAAGACCAGCATTCATATAGCATCAGAACATTAATACGATATCTCAGATTTGGAGGAAAGAGTATGATGAATATGAAGATGGCTCGAGGAGGAATATATGAAGGCAAAGAATAAGTCAATAACAAGGGAAGTAAGCTAAGTATATATATGTATATATGATAAAATATAAGTATATAGATAGATAGTGTACGATTATGCAATAATGATGCTTTCAGCAATTGTTGAACCTTATAAGTATGATGCTTTAATCTAAGTATAATAGATTCTTATTTGTTTGATCTACCCTAACGATATCCTCTAAGTGTTAAGAACAGGTCATCAATTAAGGGGAAGAACATACAGACCAGGTGACAAAGGAGCATTTGTCCAAGTTCATCACCCCAGACTGCTATTCTTCTGCAACTCATTGTTTACATGTGTGAGTGCCTAGAGATTCCACTTTGTGGAAAGGACCTGGGCAGGCGGTGAGTGCCTCGAGATTCCACTTATAGCTGCCCAACCTTTAAGGAAAGGATGGGCCATGGAGGGGTGGAAGAGCCAAGACCGCTCAGGATGCCCCCCGCGTTCCCACAAGTGGGCAAAGTGTTTTCCGAGGTTGTGGCATGGTTGGGGAAAGCAGGTACAAGTCGCCAACAAGGAGAGTTGTAGTATACAACCTCTTAGGCTGGCATATGGCTTCGGGCAGACCCACCATGTTATTCCTCCTAGTTTACAATAGGTTGCATCATTGATAGTCTATAGATGTGTTGCCATGGATTAATGCTAGCAAATGTATATGTGCATATTTGGGAATGTTGTTCATGTGGTGAATGCAGGTTTAAATCCAAAAGTAAATCATTAAAGAGTTATTTATTTGATAAGGCGAAAGCCCTAACCCTAGTTGGTGAAATTTGTGATCAATAGGCGAATTCTAGGGCAAATTAGGACAAGGGACATTACAGATCACATGTTGCTAGATCATCTGTAAACTTTGCATGTGATGCCAGAGATAAAGTTTAATTTGTATATCAAGTTTTAATAAATATCAAACAACAACAGTACGAAAGTCTAAAAAAAGTTAACCATAATATTTGATTGTATAACGAACTGAGATTGTATATAAATGCTATTTTTATTTTAGAAAATAACACTTCATTTAGATTCTATGCTATTATACTTATCATACAAAATTATAATAGTATAGAGCATAGATTATATAAAGTTGTTATTAACATATTAGTTATTACTAACATTTGTTAGTCAATGCAAGATATATATTATATATCACAATCTATGTCCAATGAGAAATTATACTCCAGTTTTACATTTAACTTGCTATATTGTTAGGTCCATTTATTTAAAAAAAATTAAAATTAGAAACGTGTGAATTGCAATAATTTAAATTTAATCACGAATTTACTTTTTAATTCTATG
The DNA here is from genome assembly GCA_007115665.2 of Sequoiadendron giganteum. Classification (NCBI taxonomy): domain Eukaryota; kingdom Viridiplantae; phylum Streptophyta; class Pinopsida; order Cupressales; family Cupressaceae; genus Sequoiadendron; species Sequoiadendron giganteum. The sequence goes on along the minus strand of CM021109.1, from coordinate 29,805,913 downwards.
ATTTACTCATTGACAAATTTGTTTCAAAATTTATCCTTTCCAAATATGAACAAAAACTGATGCAGAAGCATTCCAGGGCTCATACAATACTCCACACCCAAAAATAGATTTCTAACATTTTTGCTCTTTTCTTCCTGGTTTTGAATGTCTGCAGTTCTCACTTGTGGTTTAAGTGTAACGCTTTCCTATCCTGCTGTTCCTGGATGTTGCTACTAGAGCTGGCCTGGGATAAAATTAAAATTAAATTAAACCTTCTTGTTGCATATCTGAGTGCTATTCCTTGTTTATGTGGCAGACAGTTGTTTCAAAACAGTGTGGATGATTATTGCATAATCTCCTAACAGCTTTTTGAATCATAGCTGGCAGCTACATTCCCTTTTGGCATAACTCCTTTCTGGCGGCTCCTGTCAACTTTCCCATTTATAGCAGCAGTTATAAATTCTGAAATATACATCTATCCTTAGGCCAGCGAGTTAACTTTAACCTCTTCCTGGCATGGTATTTTCTATTTCTGGCCAAATCATTGAGCTTAAGGGGCTCAATATTCACACAGCATACCAAGTTTTTTTGTTTTTTTAAAAGTTATCAGTGAAGGGAGATCATAGAGGAGTATTGGCATAAATATGTATGATGACAGTTTCTTAAGAAGAATTTTAGTAAATCATTTGCAAGCCTGCATTCTGGGCTGAGTTTGTCAAAACAGTGGTTTCTTAAGGTTTTTAAGAGTTGATGTAAGTATATTTGAGAGTTAAAGGACTGTATACATGTATCAACTTAAAAACTAAACATGCTTAATAATCCTTCTCCGAACTTCCATAAATCCATATGCAATAAGGGAATGACCAATGCACACAAAGTCTACAATGTATTAAAGTGTTGTGACACTTATCAAATCAGTATTACATTCATACCAAATGTGGTGAGAGAAAACCCTGTCACACTCATTCGCTTAGGAGTTTTCCTAAAGATACTCAACTAGCCAAGGATACATTCAGTTACAAATATCTGCTACAGAATAGCTATCTCTTTGTAATTTGCAAGATGACCTGCTCTAATGGCGACTGGACATGCAAGGATTGAAACTCTAGATATTTTTCAATATTGTAGTCGCATAAAAATGGAGAAACGACAAACATTGTTTTGAAAAACAAACTAATATATATAGCACTTTGTTTGGCAACTAAATCCTCTTGGAAATCGACTAAGGATCAAATGTGATCAATGTTGTGTGTTAAAAAAGCTAAGATCCCATGAAATCCACTAAAATGGTGGCCTAGTGCATGCGCAAGAGTCATTTACATCAAAGCCACAACCATAGCATTAATGGCAAATGGTTGTCCTCACCCACTACCATTTGAATTGCATGTAAATCTGTGCTCTTCAAATGAAAAACAGTTTTTGGGAGGGAAAGCCCCTTCAGAGTAGTTGTGGCATCAAATTTGATCACAAATGATGCTCTAGGCAATGCAAGGAGGTAGGTGGGAGTGAACAATGCAAAACATGAGAGTTTTGGGAGTTTCGAGGATCAGGGGTTGGCAATACCTCATATAATCTATACCACCATCAAATCCAAAAGAATACATGACAAGAAATGTAAGGAATCAACGATTGGGGGTGCCAGGAAATTCTTCTCACTAGGCATGCAAATAAACATATTCTCGAAACTCAGACTCTGATAAAACATATAGAAGGATACTTCAAATTTCAATGATCAAGGATACCAAGGAATCAATGCCATCACATATGTGAGTAAAGGGAAGACCGACATTGTGACTCTAACAAGTGACTTTGTGTAAAGTGTTGGAATGCAAGGATCTGAGGAAAAGCACGTTAGACAAATTCAGAAACTCCGACAAATGCAAGGGGAAGATTGGGAAAGTCCAATATCTCAAATAAGGACAATCAGAAAGGCAAAGTTGGGAGGAAATGCATACCAAGAAGGGTAACTCTAAAACTTCAAAATAGGCACAATCCTTAGAGATTTGAACATAAAACCCCCACACACTTAGAACTTTTTGGATCTTTTGCAACTTCCAACACATAATAAACACATGGGAGACGAAGGAGACCAAAACTTAGGCAAATATGACAAATGGAGTCTCATACAAAGATTTCTCAAATCAATTATATCCGATGCGTAAAATAAGGCCTAAGTGCACAAAAGAATTAGGACTCGAGCAAATTTTGGCAATATCAAATTGAGTCCCAACACCTTTCATAAGGGCTATGTCTCTTATTGGCAATTAACCACAATTAGGGACTCCGTGCTATAATGGAAGTTTGAACTTTGAAAAGCATGTGGATTGGATTGCAAAGAAGGAAAAGTACTTTGAATTTAAATATATAAAAGACTCACAGAGGGTGAAGCTAGTATCAAATTGAAGGGTCATGCAACCCTTTGGTGGAATAATGTACAATTGGATTGACAAATGAACAATGGTGAAAAAGTTAAAGTCAAACCTGCAAACTACCACCTAAATTTGTTGAAGCAATTACAAAACCTAAAGAAAAGTGAGCTAAGTGTTAAAGCACCTAAGAGTTTAACTGGGTCGACAATCGAGTTGGCCACATAAAGTATGATGAGGAAAAAGTTGCAAGGTACATCAATGGACTTTGCATGGCTATCCAAATGAGTTTAGTATAATCTAAATGAGATCAATAGAAGAATCCTACCAATGTGCCTTGAGAGTGGAGGGGAAACTAGCCAAAAAGCAACAAAACATTTTCGGAGGAAGAGGGCGATTTGGTGATGATAAAAAACGAAATATTGAAGGGGAGTCTAGCACTTCTCACAATGACAATTCCAATCAAGAAACAAGAGGAAGAGGTAGAGGGTTTGCTTGCTACCCTCAAAAAACAAGAGGAAGAAGGTAGAGGGTTCACTTGTTGCCGATGTGCAGAAGTCGGCCATAGGGCCTTTGAGTGTCCATAAGCACAACAAGTTCATGGAAGAAATATTGTTCAAAATAACAAAGAATATGTAGCACCACCTCAACATGCAAAGGAACTTTAGCAAGGGAGGCCCTCATGACGAAGAGGGTATTGCTAAAATCGGAGAAGGAAGAGTATGAACTAGCTCAAAGAAAGAATCCTTTTAGGAACATTACAAATCCAAAGGTAAGTGTTGCAAAGTTATGACTTCTAGTGGGAGCATGGATAACCTGGTATCCAATGAAATGTTGAAGAAGTTGAAGCTGAAAAGAATCCCACATCCTAGACCATATAGGGTATCTTTGTTATTATGTGATGTTATGCCTATGGATATTTGTCACATTTTGTTGGGTAGACCAATGTAGTATAACAAGAAGCCTATCCATGATGGCAAGAACACCTACACCATCATCAAGGATGAAAAAGAATACATGTTGAGTCCATTGAAGGATGGAGGAGAAAAAGTGGGAAGCAATCCAAAGATATGTTTAGTTTCTAGAAAGCAATTTTTAACTAATATAAAGCTAAATTGCCAAATCCAAATCTGAATCCGAATTCAAATCAGGTATGTGGGTACGGTACACTGGTACGACAAAAAAATTGGAGGGTTGGATACATTTGGGTACATCCGTACTAAAAATATATAAAAATCATATATATATATGTTAAAAATTAGATATATATATTAACAATTAAAAATATATATTAAAAATTAAATATATACATTAAAAATTAAAAATTAAATATATACATTGTAAATTAAAAATAAATATATTTATATTTAATCATGTCATATAAATATACAATTTTTTTATTTTTATATTATTTCTAATTTTTAATCTTGTTATATAATTATTAATATATAGTTTAAAATAAATATAATGATATAATATATAATAGCTGAAAATTATTAAATTATTTTATAATATTAATTATTAAATTATTTTAGTAGGTGGTTGGGTGGGCAACTTTCCACACATATTGTTGTGGAAAGTCCATTAAAGGTGATGGATTGGCATTCTAAATTTCCCTAGGGATGGCAAGCATATGGAGTTCAATGTCATCATACTTAAGTTGTCCATGGTCGTCGCCATTGCTTTCCACAAACACAATTGTGGAAAGTGTAATATCAAAGCATGCCAAAGGGAGTTCTTCGACCGAGTAGGGACTCAGCCAATTCACAGACGATCTGGCGTTTACAAATGGCAATGTCAGCAATTCTTATGTGGCCGCCACATTAGATCGCCCGCATCAACGGTGGTGGTGATAGCTAGGGCAAAGAATCTTAATCATGATTCATCACCACCATTTAAGCATCGGTCATATCAAATAATGGCAACTTACTATAAATCAGTTTGGCGAGGTTATGATAGATTGGCTAAGCTTTCACAAGTCTTTTCACATGCTCTCAGCTATCACATTTCGAGCATCCCAAGAGCATGGTATTGGTGTTTCAAGGATAACAAGTTGGCAATCTACTAGGTCCACACAAACATGTACAACGTAATAATGCAAGGACAAGATACGGGTTTATTCTTCAGCTTTAAATCGACTCAGGGTGGCACGGTTAGCTAGTTGTGGCGGTTTGTTTCCATCTAAGGCACTAGAGAAATAGTGGCATTGTTGGGGTTTCCAATGGCAAAGTGGTCCAAATTTATAGTTCAAATGTCTGTGGAGACGCTTATGAGCATTGGAGCAAACACTCTGATCCAGCTTGATAGTGCAGTATGGCAGATGGCCTTTCGTGGGGTGGTAACTGACCAACGCTTAAAGTGTATTCTTCTCAACATCAACTTTCTCACAGTGGTGGCGGTAAAGATGATTTTGGGAAAGGGATTTCTGGAGAAAAGGAGACATCGTGTCACGGTTCCTAGCGGTGTTGTTAGATATCCGAACGGCAAAGGTTAAGGTGGAAGCAGTGATGAGGAAGCTCTTCAAAGATGACTTGTTGGTGGGTTTAGGGGATATCTTGTATGTTGCAACTTCTGGGGTTTGTGCTCCTCGCCCGTGCGACATGGCTCTTTTGCATGTTCCGAGGGAGGTGGTCAAATATTACCCATTTTTGTTGGATCTCAAAGGTATGGCGCTAGTAAGGCATGGACAATTGGCTGCAATTGGTGCAAACTATTTGAAGAAGGTACTAGAGCTTACACCTATGCGTGGTGTCGATTGGGTTGAGGAATTCAAGTCCTCTGCCCAAGCTAATGGGTGCATTTGATATGTGTTGTCTAGTTTCTTTGTCTATAATCCATAAAAAATGTAATGATGGTTGAATAGGAAGGTTAGGTGGTCAATCTTGGTTTAATCTCTTTGCTCGGCTGGCTAGGATCCACCAATCTTTTTGTATATTTTGGTATATTTCTAGTCGGGTGGTGGTTATGTGGTGGTCGAGTGGTGGTTATATGCGCTCAGGCAGAAACTCTCTACATTTTGATCACCTGCATGGCAAACAATTGTAATTTCCTTTTCTACATTTAATATAAATCTAATCCTTAACTAGCAAAAAAAATTAAGAAAATTATTAATTTATACATTTAATATATAATAAATATAAATAAAACTTTTGTCACATTTATTTTCATTCCCGTCAAAGTAATTGATTCATAGTTTTTGATAAATTAAAATAACTAAAAAAAATGTGAAGAAACAATTTTATACTCAACGATTCATAGTTCCACTATTAAAAATGCGATGAAACAATTTTCAACTCCACAATTCATAGTTTCGCTATATTTTATACTAGTGCAGCCTGCCTCTTGCATTTACCTTGTGTGGGTAACCAATGTTCAAAGTTTAGGGCTGCATTTGCTAGTCCCCATCCATAGCTCAGGGCAAGTTGCTACTCATCTCACGTCTCCGAGCAAGCACACCTTCCCCTGCCTCGAACATTCTATATTGATTTCCCACCTCCCCATGCCCACCACCAAAAATTGAACCAATAGCTGGGACCAACACTTGGAGATTCATTTGGTCACCTTCCCTTGCGGATGAACTGGGTTTTTATTATTTTTCGATTCTAATTTTCATCTGAATCAAATCAAAGATTTATTATTAATGCAGATTGAGGTTACGTTTAGGGTTCTTTATTTTTTGGAGTAAAGTATATTGTTTAGGGTTTTTCAAAGGTTGGGAAGTCTGCAAATTTTAGGGACGAAAATTTTGAACCCAAATCAATTCCGTGTCGATTCCAAGCCGACTCTGATTCCAGGACGTTTCACACTTGGAATCGGCTTGATTTTTGAGTGATTCGGTAACTTAGATGTAAAGTAAGGAGAAATGTGTTATGTTGTTACTTTTAAACCTATAGAAATAAAAAACAGCAAGCATGGATGAGGAGATTCCATTAGAAGTGCAAAAGTTGCTTGATGATTATGAAGACATGGATTTGATTCCTAGAACAAGCCTACCGAACAAAGCAAAATATAGATTTACACTGGTGCAAAATGAAAAGGTAAAAAGAAAAGTTTGAGAGTTGTTGGACAAGGGTTTGATCAAAGAAAGCTTGAGTTCTTGTGCCATACTAGCACCTACAAAGGATGGAGAATGGCAAATGCACGATTCTTGAGACATCAATAAAAAAAAAGTAAAGTATCGATTTCCACTACCCCAAATGAATGATTTGATAGATTGTTTGAATGAAGCCCAATACTTCACAAAGATTGACATGAAGAGTGGATACCACCAAATTCAGATTAGAGAAAGAGATGAATGGAAAACCACTTTCAAGATGAATGTCATTCGGATTCACAAATTGTTAGTGTTTCTTAGATCAGATTAGATAATCAATTGAACAAAAGAAATGCAACACATAAGACAATGAACACAACAAGATACCCTGGGAAAACCCTCCTCTTGAGGGAGAAAAACCCAGCAAATATATCTCTTGTATATATGATAATAAGTGACAGAATTCTGCTTACAACACAGCCCAACAATGGCTAATGAATTTGCACTTTTCCTTAATACTTAGATGCAATTATATCTGCTCTTCCTTGAACTATGACTGCTGCTATATTAATGATGATCTGCTGTTCAAGTATGAACTTCTTCTAGGAATGCGAATCTGGATTTCTGTTCTTCCTCTTCATGCGAATTTCTGCTCTTGAATATAATGGCGAACTTTCCTTGTATGATGCGAATTTTATCTGCTGATAATAGGTGCGAACTGCTTATTGGAATGAATGATAAACAATGACAAGAAGACCTTGTATTTATGCAAGAGAGGCGCCTCTTCAAGTTAGGTCGGCCCCCTTTGAGGAAAACATAAATAATAAATAATAAATACAATTTAGGGTCGGCCATAGTAAGTGTGAATCCTTTAAGGGTCGGCCCTTTGACATTAGAAAATATTCATTTAATATATTTCTCTTGGGAAGTGCAGACCGAAGCTGTAATAAACATCAACACTCCCTCTCAGCTAGGGATGAACTTCCATCTGCACAAGACACATTATATTAGAATGAAAACAAAATAAAATATCACCTCAACGTGATATTAACCATTATGGCTACTCCCATAGATGGTAAAAACTCATCACGGATTCTCTCACGTGATGTTGTCATGGAGTCACACACATGACATCCACCATAGCTTCTCCCAGAGAGTGGAAACAAGGGCTTTCACCTCAACTCTCTCTCATCAGAGAATTGCATTATCAAGGACTTTCACCTCAACTCTCTCTCAGCAGAGAATTGTATTAACAAGGGCTTGCACCTCAACTCTTTCTCAGCAAAGAGTTGCATTCTCAACAAGGATCACTGATTACTGAGACTCTTTCTCAGTCACGGCTGCATTCTCCACCATACCAAGTTTCTCCCGGAAGTATACAAACTTAATCCTGGCGAGAGGCTTGGTGAGAATGTCTGCCGTTTGCTCTTCAGTGCTGATATACCTCAACTGTATAGCTTTCCTTTGCACCATATCTCTAATATAGTGGTACTTGATCTCAACATGTTTTGTTCTGTCATGAAACACAGGATTGACAGAAAGCTTCACACAGCTTTGATTATCACAGTGTATGATAGTAGGCTCCATTGATTGTCCAAACAATCCTGCAAGGAGCTTACGAAGCCACACTGCCTCACGAGCTGACACACAAGCTGCAATATACTCTGCTTCAGTTGTACTCAAGGCCACTGAAGACTGTTTCCTGCTACACTAGGAGATCATAGCAGTCCCCAAACTGAAGCAACAACCAGAAGTACTCTTCCGATCTGAGACACATCCTGCCCAATCAGAATCAGTAAAACCATGCAGCTCCAAATCCACGTTTGAAGAATATCTCAACCCATATCCGATTGTGCCGCATAAATATCTCAGGATATGTTTAGCTGCTACAAGATGTATTTGCTTTGGTTCACACATAAACTGGCTAAGTGCACTCACTGCATAGCAAATATCAGGTCTAGTGTTAACTAGATACATCAATGAACCAATCAACTGTCTATACATCGTAGAATCCACTGGTTCTGAACTAGCTGCAGCTTCTTTCAACTTATCTAAATTAGTCTCCATGGGTGTAGACATAGGTTTGCAGTCAATCATACCAAACCTTTTGAGAATGTCAACAGTGTACTTCCCTTGACTTAGAATCATCTCATCTGGCTTTTGCCAAACTTCTAAGCCAAGAAAGTAATGCATGAGACCTAGATTCTTCATCTCAAATTCTGAAGCTAATTCCTTCTTGCATTTTAGAATTAGATGTTCTTCACCAGTAATGATCAAGTCATCAACATATAAAACCAAAATTAATGCTTCACCATTTACTACTTTAAAGTAGAGGTTAGAATCTGCATCATTCTTTGAGAAACCCAGACTTGAAAGATACTGATCAATTCTTTCATACCATGCACGAGGAGCTTGTTTAAGACCATACAAGGCCTTCTTCAGCTTGCAGACATGAGACTCTTTCCCATGCACCTCAAATCCTTCTGGTTGCTCAATGTACACCTCTTCTTCTATTATGCCATTCAGAAAAGTTGTCTTTACATCCATTTGGTGAATCTTCCATCCTCTAGATGCAGCAATAGCAATGATGGTTCTAACAGACGTGTAACGAGCCACAGGAGCAAAGGTTTCTTCATAGTCAACTCCCTCTTTTTGTGAGAACCCTCTAGCCACAAATCTAGCCTTGTGTTTCTCAATGCTCCCATCAGCTGCATGCTTGATCTTGAAGAGCCACTTAGAAGACACCACAGATTTGTCTTTGGGTCTAGGAACTATATCCCAAACATCATTCTTAAGTATAGACTGATACTCCTCAATCATGGCATCTTTCCATACTTGTTGACTAGAAGCTTCTTCAACATTTGAAGGCTCTGACTCAATAATCTGACTCATCAAAGCAACATAACTAGAGAACTTGTGAGGTCTCTTGCTTTCTCTAAAGGCTCCTCTTGGAGCTGCAAACCTTTCTGCTTCCTGCATTGTTCTGCGAGCCCAAAGAGGTCTTTTCTTTCCAATCACAATGTCTAGAGGCCCATCAGTAGGATCCAAAGGCTCAGCTAGATCAATATCTTCTTTAGGTTCTGTATCCTCCTTCAAATTCTCTGGAATATGGTCAACTTCCATATGTTGAGGAGGTTCTTCTTCATCGACCTCCATAGGAGTGCCTTTAGACCTTCTATAAGCAACATCTTCCTCAAATGTGACGTCTCTACTGATCTCAATAGACTTTTGTCCTGGAATGTAAATCCTGTAAGCTTTTGATGTCTCACTGTAGCCTACAAGAATTCCTTTCTTCCCAGAAGGTTCTAGCTTTGTTCTCTTTTCCTTTGGAATATGAACATAGACTGGACAGCCAAAGATCCTCAAATGACTAACTTCAGGCTTCACGCCTGAGAATGCTTCTTCAGGAGTTTTATTCTCTAAGATCCTGTGGGGACTCCTGTTTTGAACATAGACGGCTGTTCTTGATGCTTCAGCCCAAAGAGAGATTTGTAAGTCTTGATCATGGATCATAGCTTTCACTGCTTCCACAATAGACCTATTCTTCCTTTCAGCAATACCATTTTGTTGTGGATTATAGGGAACACTGAACTCCCTCTTAATCCCTGCTTCAATACAAAAGTCTCGAAAAGTGCCAGAAGTGTATTCTCCACCATTATCAGATCTCAATACTTTGATCCTCTTCCCAGACAGATTTTCAATCTGTGCTTTGAATTCTCTGAATCTTTCTAATACTTCTTCTGATTCTTTAGATCTCAAGAAATAGATCCAAGTCTTTCTAGAGTAATCATCAATGAAAATAATATAATACAAGAAACCACTAGATGATGCAATAGACATTGGACCACACAAATCAGAATGAATGAGATCAAGAATACATTTAGATCTACTTTCACTGGAATGAAACGTACCTTTTGTGTTCTTGCCTAGGGCACATCCCTTGCATGTACCTTCATGTTCTTGATCGAATTTCGGAAGACCGGTGACCATCTTCTCCATGATAGGTAGAGCACGAAAGTGAATGTGAGCCAATCTTCGATGCCAAAGATCACACATGCTGGTACTGTTATGCACAAGTGCTTGAAGAGGACGAGTGCACAGCGTGTAGAGACATTCATGTCTAACTCCAATCACTTGAGCAGTTTTGAAGCTGGAGTTCTTTGCCAATATAAGAACTTTCCCTTTAGAGAAGGCAACTTGATAACCCTTGTCTTCTAATGCTGAAATTGAAACAAGGTTCCTGTTTATCCCTGGTACGAACAATACATCATTCAACTCCAAAGAAATTCCAGAATCCAAGTGAAGAGTGGAGTTTCCAATCCCTTTTACAAAATATCTAGCATCATCTCCAATAACAACTTGATCACTGGAGTTGCTTTCCATTAAGTTTGAAAGGTGACTTCTGAATCCGGTGATGTGCCTAGAAGCACCACTGTCAATCAACCAAGTATTAGAGTCAGTAGAAACATTGCTAGACAAGGCTGAATAAAATAGATAATCACTGGAGTCCTTTTGTAGAGCAACTTCTTCAACATCTGCAGTGGCAACTTGAAGCTTAGGTCGTTGGGGGCAAACCCTCGCAAAGTGACCATACTTATCACAACGAAAACATTGAATCTTGGACATGTCTCGTTTCCTTTTGAAGGTAGGAGCATCTTCATTTCCATCTTCTCGATTCCTTTTGAAGAAACCTCTCTTAAAGCCTTTTCCTTTGATTGATGAATGAGAGGTAAGAACTTGTAATTCTTCATTCTTTGAGCTTTGACCAATCCCCCTTGCTGTTAGTCTTGACTCTTCTTGAATGCAATCAATCCTCAATCGATCAAACTTGGGAAGTTCGGATCTTGCACTGATTCCTTGGATGAACGCCTCCCATGAAAGCGGAAGACCATTGAGAGCAAGCATAGTCAGTTCTTTATCATCAATCATGTGACCAATAGTGGAGAGCTGATCTTTTATCTCTGAAATCCTCATGAAGTATGTAATAACAGATTCTCCTTTCGCCATTTTCACATGATGAAGTTGTTGCTTCAGAGCAAGGGCTCGACTGGTGTTGTTGATTTCGTACATCTCTTCCAAGGTTGTAAACATCTCTCTTGCTGTATCCAACTTGAAGATAATTGGTACAATATGATCCTTGACGGAATCAACCAATGCTTTCTTTGCCCTAGTGTCTTTCTTCCTCCATTGCAGCTTCTCTTCTTCCCCCTCAGGTTCGGGAACTTTTGTTTTCACAAACTCAGCCAAATCATTCTCTTCCAAAGTTAGCATGAACCTGAACCTCCATGATATGTAGTTCGAGATCCCTTCGAGTCTATCCTCGATTTTCAGACCGTTCACCATCTTGAGAAATTTAGAAGATAGACTGAAAAGGAATAAGGTGAGTGTTGCGAACTAAATCTGATCAAAATCTTTTTCACACCCGCTCTGATACCATGTTAGTGTTTCTTAGATCAGATCAGATAATCAATTGAACAAAAGAAATGCAACACATAAGACAATGAACACAACAAGATACCCTGGGAAAACCCTCCTCTTGAGGGAGAAAAACCCAGCAAATATATCTCTTGTATATATGATAATAAGTGACAGAATTCTGCTTACAACACAGCCCAACAATGGCTAATGAATTTGCACTTTTCCTTAATACTTAGATGCAATTATATCTGCTCTTCCTTGAACTATGACTGCTGCTATATTAATGATGATCTGCTGTTCAAGTATGAACTTCTTCTAGGAATGCGAATCTGGATTTTTGTTCTTCCTCTTCATGCGAATTTCTGCTCTTGAATATAATGGCGAACTTTCCTTGTATGATGCGAATTTTATCTGCTGGTAATAGGTGCGAACTGCTTATTGGAATGAATGATAAACAATGACAAGAAGACCTTGTATTTATGCAAGAGAGGCGCCTCTTCAAGTTAGGTCGGCCCCCTTTGAGGAAAACATAAATAATAAATAATAAATACAATTTAGGGTCAGCCATAGTAAGTGCGAATCCTTTAAGGGTCGGCCCTTTGACATTAGAAAATATTCATTTAATATATTTCTCTTGGGAAGTGCAGACCGACGCTGTAATAAACATCAACACAAATGAACCCAATACTTTCATGATATTTTGATTTTCAGCAAGATGAAGATCATTTGGAGCATTTAAGACTAGTTTTGAAAGATGAAAAAATTTCTGATAAATTTGACAAGGTGCAGTTTTATGGAAGAACTTGTGTATCTAGGATTTGTTATTTCACAAGAAGGCCTACGGATGAATCCTCAAAAGGTAAAAGCCATTGTAGATTAGCTATCACCAAAAAATACATTTGAGGCAAGGAGTTTTTATGGCCTAGCAAACTTCTATAGGAAGTTTATCAATAATTTTGATGGCATATGTGCACTTATCACAGAGACCATGAAGGATAATAGATTTAAATTTCAGTAGACAATAGCAACAGAAAGGAGTTTTCAGCTCCTGAAGGAAAAGATAACAGCACAACCTATCTTGGCATCACCCAATTTTAACAAAGTGTTTCACGTGGATTGTGATGCAAGTGAAACAGCAATTGGAGGAGTTTTGAGCCAAGAAGGTAAGCCCATAGCCTACTTCAGTGAAGAGTTAAATGAAGCTAGAAGAAAGTACTCTATCTATTATCAAGAGTTTTATGCCATCATTTAGGCACTTCAGAAGTGGAAACACTACTTGTTAACATAGGAGTTCGTTGAATACATGAATCATCAGGCATTGCAATACATAAACAACCCAGATAAACTCAATCAAAGGCATATGAAATGGGTTAAATTTTTGCGAAGTTGTTCATTTGTTTTGAAGCATAGAAGTGGTTTTGATGCCACAAGGGAGTTGTATGAGTGTGATACAAATTTGAAAGGAAGCATGGGCTGCATGTATGAGTCCAATGGAACAAAACAGAACAGCTTGGCTGGATTATTTCATCCAAGGGAGACTATACTCAAAAGGAAGATCTCTATGCATACGGCAACAATCTATGAGGGAGAATTTACTGAGGGAAAAGCATTGTGGAGACTCAGTTGATCACTTTGGAGTGGATAAGACAATAGCACAGCTGATTGAAAATTATTATTGACCTATGATGGGCAAGGATGTGAATCATAAGGTGCAACATTGCAAATAATTTCAACATGCCAAAGGGAGAAACCAAAGCATCAAAATACATGAGCCTTTACCTGTCCCAAAAAGTTCATGGAGGATGTACGCATAGATTTTGTTCTTGGGCTGCCAAGAACATAAAGAGGTAATGATTCTATTTATTTGGTTATTAATAGATTTTCTAAGATGGCACATTTTATCCCATGTAAGAAACCAAATGATGCCACTCATATTGCTAATGTGTTCTTTAAGGAAGTAGAAATGCTCCATGGATACCAAAGACCCTTGGATAGAAACACAAAATTTGTTGGCCACTTTTGGCATAAATTGTACAAAAAATTAGATACCAAATTGAGTTTCATTTTAACCCACCGCCCTCAAATGGATAGACAAACATAATCCTTAATAAAGTTTTAGTGATCTACTAAGATGCTTAGTTGGAAAGGAGCCCACTCAATGGGATTTGATTTTAGCACAATCTAAATTTGCTTATAACAATTCAAAAAATAGAGGCACGACCAAAACCCTTTCTAGATTGTGTATGGACAAACAGAAGTTGTCAATAGGAGTCTGAGTAGTCTAATAAAATACCTAGTTGAAAAGAAGCCCACTCAATGGGATTTGGTTTAAGCACAAGCTGAATTTGCTTATAACAATTCAATAAACAAAGGCACAGCCAAAACCCCTTCCCAGATTGTGTATGAGTACAGCCCAAGAGGGGTAGAAACTTTTAGGGACACTAATAATTTAGGCAGAAAGAATGCAGTTGTACAAAAATTTGTTGATTATACACAAGTTACACCAAGAAGTCAAGAAGAATTTGGGAAAAAGGATAATGAAAAATAAGTAACATATTGATCTAAAGAGAAGGGACCAAGAATTTCAGACTAGGGATCTTGTATTAGCTCATTTGAGGAGTGAAAAATTTCCCCAAGGAACCCACAACAAGCCAAAGTGGAAAAAGATCAAACCGTGTAAGGTCTTAAGGAAGTTTGTAGCAAATGGTCATGAGATAAAGCTTCTTGAAGGTGTAAACATTTCACCCATTTTCAATGTTGCTGATTATAAAGGACAGAGTTGTGAAGAAAGTGCAGAACCTGATGAGTGAAGGGAAGATGGGTACAGCAATTGTCTGAGAACGAAAGAAAGATGAAGTTGAAGCTATCATTGATTCCCGAATAGCCAAGAAGAAAAGAGGGAAAGAGTACAAGGAGTATTTGATCAAATGAAAAAATAAGCAATGTTCCACGGGGATGCACCCCCCCTCCAAAACCCTGTTGTTTCTAGGATGGGGATGTCTCGAAGACTTGGGGACTTGTGGGGGATGTCCCCCAACAGCCCCGCCACCAGCATCGCCATCTCCAAAACACTGCTGAGACGTCGGTGACGCCGGGACGTTCAGGAGACTTCTACGAGTCTCCTAATTGTCTCGGGGACGCCCAGGAGTCTCCTCTGACCAGACGACCAAAAAAAAAATTAAATTAAAAAATCAAATTTTTCTTTGAATTTTGTGCCCAAGGCTGAACCCTAATGGCCTATGGACTCCACCCAAACCCCACAAACTCTATAAAACTGCCTCCTATCCTCATTTTAATTCACAAAAACAAATCAACAAGAAGCTAAGAGTGTGAGTGTGAGAGAGCTGAAAGTGTAAGGTGAATGAGTGAGAATGACGAGCAAGAGGGTTGAGGAGGAGCAAGAAGAAGAGCAAGAATAGGAGTGACACCAAGTTAATGTTCACTTCAAAATTCAAATGTCTAAAATTAATTTTCCAAAGTTTCATTTGTAATTTTAAATTCTTATACTTATACATCTTTTCATAACTATTTTTTCAAGTACTATTCCTTGTTTGGGTGGCAAACAATTGTTTCAAAAGAATCTGGATGATTATTGGATATTCTCCTGGCACTTTTTTGAATCACTGCTGGCGGCTACTCTCCCTTTTGGAAGCTCCTGACAACTGTCCTATTTGTACCAGCAGTTAGTCTCTATTCTTAGGGCGGCAGTTAACTTTATCTTCTTACTTACATGGTATTTTCTACTCCTAGACAAAACATAGACATGACAACGGCAGTTTCAATTCAAGACTAGACAGCTATGCTAAAATCTATTCCTGGACTTGACAGCTGGCAGCAGTTTCTTTTTTCTTATTCTTGCACATTTTGATGTGGCTGAGTGGGACAACTAGTCGCACTTTCCTTTCCACCGGTGATGGAGAAGGGGAGAATTGGTTTAAGGGCCTCAATATTCAGGTAGCCTATCAGATTTTTTTTTAAAATATCAGTAAAGGGAGATTGCAAAGGAGTTTTGGCATAAATATTTATGATGACATTTTCTTAAGAAGAATTTTAGTAAATCATTTGCAGACCTATATTCTGGGCTGAGTTCTGTCAAAACAGTAGTTTCTTAAAGTTTATAGAGTTGATGTAAGGATCTTTGAGATTTAAAGGACTGTATACCTGTAACACGTTATTTTAACATCTGAAAATTAAATTATTGTGAATTTAAATTGTTGACTCTGATTTTACTGTACTGCAAGCTGTTGTTTTCAATTGTTATGTTAATGAGTAGCTACTTTGATTTGCTGTTCTTCATTCGACACCTAATCTTTGACTGCATAAACAACTCAAACGTTGTGACCTAGGTTATTTATGTTTGAGAGATCTCCCAATTTGTCACTGTGGCGGATGATATGATGTGACTAAGAGCAAAGAGTCCTGAGCACAAAAATTCATAGATCTACTTAGGGAAGGCAAGTGAATCCTATACACATTTGAGAAATTTGAACTTAAACCCTCACAATTAGTTGTTTTACTAATACAAATATTTCAAATCTCTCTTGAATTCACTAGTAAAATGTAAATGGCATGTCTGAAGAGGAGAGGATGCAAGATACAGTCCACCATCAATGTGCACAACTAATGTCAAAGAAGCTAGGGAAAATAGCACACAGTTCAGAATTTAGTACTTATTAGCCAAAAAAATTGTATTTGTCAATTTGATGGTAATAAAAATCTACAAGGTCAAATCCAGAAAATATTGAATAATAATCGGTGTGGACTGAGGAAATCTAATGAGTTTAAACAGTTCAAGATATCCCAGAGGTGCAGTGCATCCCTCTAAACGCAAAGCCACATGTATCTAGAATCCAAGTCCACATCTAACAGTGACAACTTGAATGGAAGATAGCCACAAATGAGCCAGATCATACCTCTCAAACCCAATCACACCTCTTGATTTATGAGTCTCAAACTTGAATGTTGAGTCCCAAAAGCATTTTAGAATTAAAGGGGGGCCAGTACAGAGCATTCTATGACACTATGACAGTCAATAAGAAAAAAGTGATCTCACAATCCAAGGACATCCTATAAGACTCTGAGAGAGGACCACACTGCTCCATTGTGGCTGCAGAAGGCAACATAGATCACCCTCCAATCTACTCAGACCCTAGAGCATCAATATACAGAAGATAGCCCTTCTGAATTGTGATCTACTCATGCTAAATATTTCGTCTAAAATGAATGGCTGCCATAGTCACTTCTGGAATAACTTAGCTCACTTATATTTTAACAAAATAGGATTATTATCTGATAGGATTATTGTTTTACATGGCCTTGACAAATTAGTTTCAGGTCCATCGAGCATAACCAATAAGCTTCCAAAAAATTCTACAAGGAAGTTGGAATAACACAAGGAATCCATTATTCCTCATCCTTCTATCCAAGAAAGAAAATGAAATCAAAATGTGTCCCCTTGTTTAAACAAGTTAAAAAAATCCAAACCATTAAAGCAGACTGCCTATCCCAATAAAAAAAACCTGAGGAATTATAATACTATCCTTTCTTCATCAACTTACAATGACACTGCCATAGATTTTACTGTTCTCACACCTCAAATTGGTGTCTGGCACATGTTGCTAAAATTTAATATCAGCACTGACCACAGACGAATGCTTAGTACAAAATAGAAAACCAAATTACTAAAAAGTAACTCAAAATCCCTTCATGCTGATAATTATATTAATGCTAGTTGATGCAAAGTCTCCTCCAGATAGGGACTTCAAAAACAGTGTCCAATTTGAGTTATCAGTTATCACATATTTCTTTTGACTCATTGTGTATCTATTTTATAATATTAAAAGGTATTTTACCTCCATGCACAGCATAGAAGTGCACCATAATAGCTTTTACCCCCACATATCAACTGTTCTTTTGTAAAATCAAATATTCTCAAATAGCCTGCAATAAAATGAGATTTATATCCATCAACACCTGTGAATTAGGTCAATACTGATTATCCTTAAATTCAAAAAACCATAGGAAGTTCTGAAGTGAACATGAATATTAGGTTGTTGGATCAAAGTAATACCATCCCTTCCAACTGTTGCTAGAAACTCTCCATCAACTGAAAAAGAAATACAATTTATAGACCCTTGGCATATATGCCATCTGGCAATAGGGTTGCTCTGCAAATAACAACAATTGCAACATCAACATACAGCCAGCTACACAAAATGAAACATGCACAAACCAATTCAAACTAGCAATGGTTTTGTTTGAGAAGGTCAACCTTTTCCAAGTACCTTACCTGACAATTGAAATACATTAGAGTTCTAATATCCGATGCTCTAAATAACACACACATACAGTAAAATGCAGATGGCATAACCCAACAAAGTACACATATCTCTGAAAGTAAAAGTATACCTAGTATTACAAAGAGAGAAATTATGTTAATGTCCACAAATGACCAATGATGGTTACTCAGACTCTAAAAGTTTAAAGATCCTAGGCATCAAATGTAGCTAAATACTGAACAATAAAGTAATGTAAATTTAGCAAGAAGGGTTAAACCTAAAGCAGTTAAATCCCAAACCATAGCGCAGGAACAAATAAACTTGTGGGGAGAGAACCCCTCAATGAAGTACAAGCAGGAAAACATGGCAGAAAACTATCCTTGTCATGAGTTTGTATCAAGGCCCCAATCAACCAGAATGGAAAATCCAAGAAGTATAGAGCCCCCTAGAACCTCTACTAGCATCCAAGTCCAAAAAAACTCTATTAACAAAGGTGAAAATTAGCTATGCCTGCTGCCATCAAGGCCTTACTAGTATAAGCATTAGATTCATGCATTATGTCCCACATGAACCCTTTACCACAATCCAAAAATATTCATCAAATTGTGATAAATCGGCACTTGTCCTAGGGCATGATTTTTCTGCCAATTTTTACTGATTTTTTGAACAAACCGCACACAGATTTTTTCCCAATTATTTGGCATTTAATCATAGATTCCCAATTAGGATTTTATCACAATGTTGGGCAATTCTTTTGCAATTTCGGGTGGTTTATTAGCAATTGAAACCTTTTTATTGTTCACTTTCTCATTTTGACAAACTTTTGAACTGAACCAGAGCATTTTCAAACATTTTTGACAGGTTTTAGAGCATTTTCAATTTGTTTTGGAGCATTTTGCCCTTCAGTTTCAGATTTTTTGAACAAAATTCCTCCTCTTAATTTATAAAGAAATTAATTAAAAATGTCATTGCAAAAAAAGCCCTAACACCCAATCCTAATGCTGAAAACCAAAAAAAGCCATAACCATAGTCGTAGAGCCCTAAATGCTGAATTTTTTTGGCATTTTCAGTTACAGTCAGAGCTTTTCTAAACTAAAAAAACCTAAATCATCACTCTAAGTGCTAAATTTTTTCAGTATTTTGGTGCAGATTTGATCATCATGCCACATGAGAGACTTTAGATTGGCATATGGCATGTTGCTCTAGGCTACAAAGAGAGTTAAGTAAAAATTTTGTGGCCATGTATGCAATGGAGGCCTGTACAGCTTCAAATGGCATTTGCAAAGGAGACAAACCATGATGTAGTACCTTGCAAAAAGTGTCCTATGGATGTTATATCATGCATGGGAGGTCATGAAAGCATATTCAGAGTAAGGCCAAAAAGGCAATGATAGATACAAACTAAGTCACCAGGTTCGAATTCGAATTCGAGTTCAACAGCTTTGAAATTCGAATGAAATTCGACAAGGAAAAAATTCGAAAAGTATAAAATTCGGATTAAATTCGCCTTATGTAATTTCTTTCTTTTATAAATATAAGTAATATATCCATAAAATATAATTATTTAAATCTAAATATTATTGATTAATAAGTATATTTAAATCTATTAAATATTAATTTATTAATATAAATAAAATAATAAAATATTAATACTAATTAAATCTATTAAATAATAATTTATTAATATAAATAAAATAATAAAATATTATTACTAAATATTAGTAAGCAAACTGTAAATATATAATAATATAATTTACAAGAAATTGTAAACATTAATAAGTAAAAAAAATACTAAATACTAAATAAAATAATAAAGTATTAAACACTAAATAAAATAAGATATATAAACTATTATATTTCTACATTGTGTTGCTAAGCCATATTAATTTATTAAATGGTCTGCGGTCATATAAATAATAAAATTTATAAACTAAATAAAATAAACCATATTAAATGGTCGGCTAAGCCATATAGAATAATAAAATTTATAAAGGTAAGATATGGTTGATATTTGGTAATGAATTAACCCTAATTTTAAAAAAATAAATTAAAACCTGCCTCCATCGACGGCTTGCAATGTTGAAAACGTGAAGTTGCAGCCGCAAGTGAGGCACGGCCGCTTCCAGGTGCAGCGACGGCTTCTAGGCTGCAGGACGAGTTGCAGGTTGTAGCGACGATGTCTATGTATATGCAGTTGCAGAAACGAAATGCAAGAGTTGCAGAAAATTGCCGCCATTTTTATACAAAAAAACCCTTAAAAAAACGTTTTATGAGTTTTAAAAAAACAAAAAATACGACCGTACGAATTTAGTTCGAATTTCAACGAATTTCATTTGTTTTTTTGAGATTCGACGAATTTTGAATTTGAAGTTGATATTCGGCCGAATGTGGTGACTTAGGATACAAAAGTGGATCAAATTCTTCAGAGACTAGGGTCAATCACCAAAGGGAGGCAGCAAAATTACTTACAACTTATAATTGTCATTTTCAATCATTTTTTGAGTTAATTCCTATTTTTGTAGAACTAGAACATATTTTGAGTACGTCACTATTGTATGAATTCAATTTGACAATATCAAGAAAGATCAGCGAAAAGACCTTGATAAGATCAGTCCAGATTCCAAATGGATCACAAATGATGAGAACGTAGTTTTTGATGAGGAAGATTTTAATCTCTTGGGAAAAGCTGATTATGTCCTAAGGATGTTGATTGAATTAGGAAAGGATCTACCCCAAGAGCTCCATCATCAAGATCTACAGGACTCTGGTGTAGCGGACTTTTGTGAAGAGCTTGGTATTCTAATTGGGCTTGTACCATTGCTGAGAAACTAATTAGGAGTTCATTCAATTTTTAAAACTCTTCTGCTTTACTCTAGGCATGCATTAGAGCAAGTAAAAAATGAAGTAATTTCTGAAACTGTACATGCACTCCTGCTGACTCTGACTTATTCTAAATATATATACATTTAAAAATGAAAATGTAGTTGTTTCTACTTCAATCTTGCATGGTATGAGAAACAATGATCCAAACCATCCTTTTCTGCAAAGTATGTCATCTAGCAACATTTTTTCATGAAGAACAAGACACATGAATGTATTTATTTTCATCTAGCATTTTCTACTCAAAATTTGTTCTGTTACCGGTTAGAAGGTTGATTGGATATGAGTCACATCAAATTTGTCACTCATAAAATGGATCATCAATTATCTAACAATTGAATGGTAGTAGAGAATAACTGTGTGTGCACTGTATACATAAAACCACTACTTACTAGAATGTTGAACTAGATATGCTCACTCAACCAAATATGAATGCTTCTCAAATAAATTCGATGAAACTTTCAAGCAACTATGCAACACCTAGTTGCATTAGTATACTAAGAATAGTTTTTGAAAAGAAATTCAGGGGAATTGAATGACTACAACTCATAAGCAATATGAAAAGCCATTGAGTATTTGTCTTAAATTGAAGATGAAATGCCATTATAAAGAATGATATTTGAGTTGTCAAGATTAAATGTCTGTTGTATTATACACATCAAATTTCCACAGTCCATAATACAATGTTGTTTGTTGGTGTTTTTGGATTTAACTGTGTGCAAGTTAATTCACACAGTTAAATCCTGAAACACTAACAAACAACATTGTATTACATAATGCAAGTAAGAAGATATACCACTAAACCTTCTAGTTGGATTTCCACAGATTGTTGGCACATATGATGCTATACTATTTGTTTATAAGTTGACCAAAATAACCCATTTTGTGCCAAAGCATTAGAGAAGTAATCCGCCTGTGGTTGTGAAAGGCATTGAAGAATGACACCTTCAGAAGAATGGAATGTAAAGCTGGAACACTGACATTTGGCAAGCTCCATCAAATAAAATTGCATTACATAATGCAAGTGAGAAGATGTCTCACTAAACCTTCTAGTTGGAATACCACAGATTGCTGGCAGATATGATGCTATACTATTTGTTGATAAGTTCACCAAAATAACCCAATTAGTATCAAAGCATTATACAGATAATCCACCCATGGTTGTAAAGGCCTTTAAGAATGACACTTTCAGAATAATGGAATATAGATAGTATCAGACCAAGTTCCTAAACTCATACCATCCACATGTTATGAAACCAAGCTTCTACAATTAAAACCTCTTGGAATGTTTGAAGTGAATTATGGGATTTAAAACAACTAAATAGACATTGTGGGCTATCAATCCAAGAGATGTGGAGGGGTAATCATATTGTAGCCAAGCCATGTATATGATGGTCACCAGGGAACATGGGGTAAGACAGGGAAATCATCCTTGTACCTGTAGCCTGCAAGCAAGATAAAGATCCCTCATATGTACCCCAATCATATGAAGGTAATAGATGAAATAAACGTAAAGATTTTCTTCCACAAAAATGGTATGTTGAAGGCAATCAAAAGTAAAGCAGGTAAGGTTTTCAAAGGGATATTTATCAAAAGGATCGAAAACAAAAACTATCAGACCTATCATGCTGATCATCTTCAGTGATAGGTCAAAAAGAAAAATTGTCCATGGTGTGTTGGACAGGTTTTAAAACAATTGTCTCAAACAATTGCTTTCTAAGTTAGCAAAACCTAAAATAGTATGTGAATCCTTAAGTTTTCCCTTAAGAATTTACATAGTAAGCAGCAATAGATATTTTATTCAAAATGGCTCAAGCAATTGAGAACTCCATAAATATTGAAGTTTCTGGAAGCAAAACCAACACAAATAAACCTCGCAATTACAAAATCAGTTTGTCTGATGATTTAACAAGAAAAAAATACATTAATTATGAACATCAATGCTGGAACAAAAAATGAAACGTGAACTATGCTTTTAATTAAACTTTTTATTTGTAAAATTAAGCTAATTTTGAAAATCATTTTGCCAAGTTACTTTCATGGTTCAAACCATATAGCTTAAGACATTTCAATATGTTCTGTTATGCAGAGATTCAGGGCACACAAATGTTATGTTTGACTAGCGCAATAAGGTTACCAATCCATCAGAAATTTCATAAACTCTCCTACAATCATCCATGCAAATTTCCCAGTAAAAAAGCTACCATTTGATTCATTTTATTTTTTCTTTTCTTCTAGTTAAGATAATGTATGGTAAGTTATTATGTTTAAGATAGTAATGGAAGAATATCACTTAAACAAAAAAATGTATACCTTACTGGACCGTGCATGAGCAACAGAGTACTGAGTCTGGTCCTTGATTATTGGGAAAGATGAATCACCACTTCCATCTTTGTTCTAAATCACCAATCAAGACAAATCAAACCAAGTTTCTCAGGTCTTCATCTATTACTACAGTTTGTAATGTCTAGCTAGTTACAGAGAACAAATCAAATTATCCGTCAACCAGAGAAACTTACCTTATCGTATACATATAAATTTCCATCTGCATGTGCTGCAACAAAAACACCATCTCCTTCAGGCAACCATGCAACAGCACTACACCGGCTGCAGAAGACAAAATTAATTACCGGATTTTAACATTTGTTGATGACAAACTAAGAAGATTGAACCTAAAATACAACATGAAAGATATGTAAGTACATTATGTTGCAGTCAAGGAAGCTATAATGTGAGTACTTGGCAAAGAGAAGATCATGCCATTAGTCTGTATCTGTTAAGTTCCTAATTTTATATAAAAAATGGTGCTCATAGATCCTATGAAGATACAACACTATACTACCATTAGTTATGTGATATTTCATTATTCCTATCCCATCAAATTCCAAGTATGTTCATATAAAATTCTCATAATAAAATTTCCATATCATTCTTATGATCCTAGCAAGATCACCTCAATCATTGGCAAATATGAGATTTCCATATATTGTTCTTTTGATCCTAACCAGTTAACTCCAATTCTTGACAGTGCATAAAAACGTGTGCAGTTTCAAACACTGTCCAAAAGAATGATAAGTGCTTTCCTGTGTACAAAATTCAACGCAAAGTGTTTGGAATGGCTTATGTCAAAATTCTCTGGACTAAAGGAGAATGTTTTCGGCATGTTTCAGTTTAACAATTTGTATTAATTACCAAATTTCAGCAGGAATTTGTAAAAAATCTCAACAGTACCAGGTCAATCCACTTGTAGAAGAAAAATTAATCCACTTATTAACTTATCAAGAGCCACTTTGAATGGCCATCATAGAAAGTTCTAGCCTCCTTTGATGATAACTTGGTTTATGGTAAAACATAAAAAGAAAATTGAATAAATCTTAAACAAGGTCTAATAGCATCATAAGAGCAGCATATCTTTGCAAAAAAAACCAACTACATAGATGGTAAGGAATTGGAATTCCTGCTGTACATAATTGCAGTCAATAGCATTAAGATGGATACAATAACGATTAAGGGAATGACAACATGATCTAGGCCTCACAATCCTATCAAATTGCATAGATTTCTAGAATCAGTGGGATATCATTAAATATGTGATAGAACTACTGAAGAAAGACAATTACAATGGCTTGAGAAATCCTTTACAAAATTGGATGACATTGTGTCATCAGTCCCTATACTAGCTACACACAACTTTGGGAAACCATTCATTACAGTGTCATGCCTCAGGGAGTGGTATCGAAGTCATCCATTCAGAAGAAAGTAGTCTGGGAACTTCTTGAAGAAAATGAGCCAACAAGTCAATCCAGTATTAAAGTATGGGAACTAATTGCAAAAACACATACAAGTTTGTAGTGGATTTACTGTGTCGCACCATTGGAAATTTCCTCCAATACTTGTGAAAAGTTATTCAAGAAATGATGATTGAGAAAGACAGTCAGACCAAATGGTTCGAATTTATTTGGTACCAAACTGCAAAAAATGGAGGGACAATTGAATACATGCATATTTCATATCAGGCTGTACTATATAGCAAAGGGGCCTACAACAGGATTATTTTTCATTTGGTAGAAGAGATTTCAAGCCCCAAATTCATAGCAGACTGCAGACCGGGCTGAGTCCAAAACCCCATCATGCTATTGGATAGCTACCTCTGGCAATGGAAGCAACCATTACTTTAAGGCACTCAGTTCAGCTTTATTTCTCTCTTAGTAAGTGCATAAATATATCAATTTATTATATTATTTACTTCTTCAGGTATGACTAATCCTGTTATGTTGTAAATATGTCTACACCGAGAAGGCTAATAGCTTTTGTAATGGTTTAGTTTGGCATTTTGCTTGCCTTAAGCAACCATGGAAATTTGTTTTCTCAACAAGTGACCAAATAGCTAATAGCAATTTTGTATGTGTTGTTATATTATTTATTTATTAAACAATACATTTTTTTCCTACAAAAGAATAAGATTAACAGAAACCCGATTTGTTATGGTTGACATAATTAGAATTCAATCAGAAATAAATATTGGTTTTGCATTCATCACTCAGCATGGAAAAAATAAATCTTTTAAATTTTTTTCATTTTTAATAACATAAGTTCGGAAAATTTGTCACAACAATATAAAATGGTAATTTTCCTTCAATGCCTAACAAGCAAATTTAAATCTGCAATGTTGGCTTTACCAGACAACACATGAAGGATTTCATCCAGTTAATTTTGTATGCCAAAAACTATATCCCTGTCTGGAAGGATTGCAAAGACATGATGCCTTAATGTTTCAACCTATTAGCCCAAGAAAGCTTATAAGGTCTTGCTGTCCAAGAAACATATGTCAATAGACTTAACAACAAAAGGAGACAAAAATGCTCCAAAGATAAGTAGCTTTGTCAGTTAAGACTATCTGTAATGCTAAAGCACAAGTCAAAATGAGATTGCTGGCTTGGAGACTTAATGACCAGAATCTTCTTGTTGTTGCCAATCTCAGTCATCTGCTTTTATCACTGGCCTGTGGCCTGTTTGCAGGTGAAACTCTGCCAATTAAACATGTCCTATCAACTGTAAACAGGCATAGATGGTTTGGTCTCAGTTTTAGTACTATAATCACTAATCATGCACAAGCTAGCTATAAATAGACTATCAGATGGCTATGTTACATGTACAAGGAGGATATTTGGAACTGTTGTTTCCTTTCACTGCCATAGACACAAATTTCCCAAAGATTTCAACACACTTTTGATGGTCTCATGCAATTAAGATCTGCTATATTTTGCAATGCTTTCTTTGTAGTTTTGGTCTCTCTGTAGATTTATTGCCCTTTTCTCACAAGTGAAAGGTAATGAAGTTACTCTTGAAAACATTAAGAATGGCTTCTGTCAAATAAATGTGAGTAATTTCTTCTGATTTAGGAATTCAAGTGTACCAAACTGTAATGTTCCCTTTTTGGGATTGCCCTAAATCTTGCCCTAGAATCACAAGTTTAATGCAGTTAGGGTTATAACTAACCAATTAGATGCTTTAAGCAAGATAAATAGTGGTCCCTGCAATCATGTTAGATAATATTGGAAATATAATTCCTATTATCAAAACATATATCATAAATGTCTTATCTATTTAAACCATGTAAAATACATAACTATTTCAAATCTGTATAAACTACACAATATCCATAATGCATATTGGAAGTTTGATCAAAATGGAACTTGGATGAGAAACATGGTAAGTCCGCCCAAAGCTATCCATACCAAGCCCAAGAGTAAATATACCATGCCTCTTGGCCCCAAGTGGCAGACACACAGTCATCCAACATGGTGTGGCGTACTTAGTGGATAAACTTGTATCCGCATTCCCCATCCATGCTGCCTTATCCATCCCTCTTACGATCAACAACCAATCCATGTAGAGATTGGGGAGAAGCTACAATAGGAGGCCCATAGATTCCCCTTTCTAAGCCCAAGGGCAGATACTCACCCCCTTGGCCCCAAGTGACCAGCTTGGAGTGGCATACTTAGAAAGAAATCTAGTATCTGCTCACCCCACTGGAATTTCCCCCATTCCCCTCATGGTTGCATTGATGAGAATTGCAAACACTCAATATATCCAGATTCATAGAGAATATACAATAATAAATATATCATCATACACAATAATCATGATAGAGCATGCCACATTACTTGCTAAAATATAAGACCGCTATATTCTAAGATGCAAACATATTTAATAAATGCTGACTTCTGCCCCTGTCTGCTGAGTGCAGATAATTATGTTTGATCTGCTCCAATTGCCTTGCTGGTCAATCTGTCTTTTATATTCAGTAGATATTGCTTGCCAACCCTACATATGATTGTTTACAGAAAATCAAATGAATAAGAATCCATTATTCATATTTATATCAAGCAATCAAAATTACTTATAAAGCTCAATAATTGTTGCAAGCATCATTATTACATAATCGTACATAATATATATATATATATATATATATATTTCTAATTGATTTCAATTTAAACTAATTACCTTCGCATGAATATATATATATGTATAGATATATTTATTATATATATATATATATATTGCTTGCCAACCCTACATATGATTGTTTAAAGAAAATCAAATGAACAAGAATCCATTATTCCTATTTAAATTAAGGAAACATAATTACTTATAAGGCTCAATAATTGCTGCAAGCATCATTATTTCATAATCGTACATAATATATATATATATATATATATATATATATATATTTCTAATTGATTTCAATTTACACTAATTACCTTTGCATGAATATATATATATGTATAGAGATATATATTATATATATATAAACTTACTTCCCAAATATATTTCTGATAATAATATTTTAATCCAATAGACCTCTTATAATTGCTGATCCTTATTCCTTGTTCTCAATCTCCTTTCCCAGTCATATTCCATTCCTTCCTTTGATGCCTTCTACAAATGGATTGATCCGCCTTTTATAACTCACAATGTGGGGGGGTCATGCCCTTTAGTTTTGAAAGGATACATCATTTGTTTTCCAAAGCGCTGTTTTGTTTAATACCAATCACATGCCTATTAGTGATCCTTATTTAGGGCCGTTGCTAAATAAGTATTTAGTTAAGAATCGCTGTCTTGAAGTGGAATTAATTCATATTGTAATCTGTGTTTAAAGTAAAGGAGCCCCATAGTAGAATTATTAACCATTTTATGTGGGCAATGGCTTGAGGAGCGGCGGATTAGAATATTTGAAGTATAGTGCTACAGGAGCTAATCATCCGTATCCAACAACAATGATACATGGAGCCCACGATTTCATCAAATCGCAGGAGTTTGCACATTGAGGTCATTTGCCAGGCAATTCTCTAGCGTACATCAACTTGAAGAGAATCACTGCATGGAATACAATAGTTCACACCATAATAGGAGTATGCACACTTCACACCTCGTGGCTTGTAGGAGGATTTGGGTGCACTTCATTGAATCGATGTCATATAGGTGTGGAAAGATCAAGCGAGGGGCATGACACAAACTCCATTTTCTTTGAAAGCATAATAACAGTACTTCCTAAAAGATGATTGCCCTTCCTGCTTTCTTCGGATGGGCGAATATTAGTCTGTAACATCTGTCATTTAAAACTGCTATTGTATATTAAGTAATGTAAGATAGTATCTCTGTATGTATGTGCACATAATGCATGGATGCAAATGCACAACTTTTTGTGCACGTGTATGCTTGTGGGTATACATGTCTATCACTCTGATGCACTTACAAACAGTGTGTTACAAAGCTATCTCATCTGATACCAATTTATTTTTTGAATGGACTTCATACTGTAGCCAAACACTGCAAACAGGAATTGTATGAGTTCACAAAGGCCATTAACCTGATTAAGCACTAATCTACATCCATTCAAAATAGTATCAATTAGAAACGGTAGTTTATTTGTTTAAGAATCATCAGATATATCATATTCGAATTAAAGGAATGACTCATCAGGGGTTCACCATCGTGGAATCAGCTATTTTATGCCTTCCTCTTGCATTTAATGGGCCACCATGCTACTCTCTAATTATTACTATTGGAAATACTCAATCATAGCATAGGTAAATATAGGTTAGTAAATAAGTAAAGATTAATATAAAAATTATTAGTATATTAGTGAATATTTCTGGATTTAACTGTGTAATACTTTTTTCATAACATTTTGGATCACACTCTGTGATCCATCATCATGATGTAGAAGGCAAGAGAAGAGAATGTGAAATGGTAAACTGCAGACCACAGCTACCTAAATAGAGGAAGGGAGTAAGATGACATGGGAACCAAGAGACCACAAGGGGTAAATACTAAAAAATGTAACTAACCACTTTAAAAATTAAAAATTAAACTACTTAAAAGTAAACACAAACAGTATAAAATTGAAAATATGAGACCATACAATCTACAAATAGTATAACTAAATAGTATATCATTGGTTTGGGTAGTTTGTTGTAAGTTGTAATATGGTTGTCGGGTGGTTGAGAATGGAAATGGAGACAAGGGCTTTATATGCCAAATTTGTAATCAATGTCAATATAATCAATCATTCCCGCATTATATCTTTATTGTGTCATTCATAATGTAAATCTGCAATATTGCTTTGTGCTCAGTCATACCAATATGGTTTCAGAGTGTTGCAGACGTTGGTGCCACAGTGAGAAAATGAGGAAGGTTGAATAACATATTTTGTTGATATATTGTTATTCCATTTTGTACATTTTTTTGCAATTTCCACCAACAAGCATGGTTTTGTTTTGCATTGTCTTCACACATTACCTGTTAGTGCCATCACCCGTATATCACATTCCTGCAAAGAGTTTGGGTCGCATTTGGTTGACATCACTGCCTGCTCCAATCAAACTTTGCAGTAAATGTGTTTTGCTTGTAGAATTGTCCCTTGAAAAACATCCTCGAATACTACTACCCAGCAGTTGAATTTTCTGGAATTAAGCATTTAGCAGGCATTATATCAAAATTTATTTAAAATCTCTTTGCGATGCTATGTGTCATCTTGAAGAGAAGTATAAAAATCAGTGAAAAGATGTTAAATTTGCTTGCTTTGAGGATGGAGGAAAAATATTATGTATGGCTTCTAACCATCCATTCATTTTGTATGGCTTCTAGCCATCCATTCGTTTTGTATGGCTAAATATCTTCACCACTGTCTGTAAAAGAAAAACACAATAAGACAGCTACAAATGCACACCAGTTGAATGAGAGTTGACGGCACAAAATATGTCAGTGGCAGTATACGATGTCTGAGAACCAGCATACAGCATGTTGTGAGAGCACAAAATATATCAGTGGCGGTATACAGTGTGTTGTGAGAGCACAAAATATATCCTGACTTCCTGATAAGCAACTTTGCTGGAGAATAGTGTGCTCCCTAGTTCATCAAGTGATGTTTTCTACCAGTGTTCCTACCTTTGTTCAGAGTGATGGAATAGGAGGGGGTATGTTGAAAATATTACATTATAGTATAGGTAAATATAGGTTAGTAAATAAATGAATATTAGTGAGATAGTATTTATATAATAATCGATATTACATTGTTGGTTTGGGTAGTTTGTGGTAAGTTATAATACAATTGTCAGATGGTTGTGAATGGAAACAAAGATAATGGCATTATAATTATAAATCAGAATTGAAATCAATATCAACACACCTGTGTTACACGGGGACGCATCCCCACCCCTCAAACCCCGTCCCCGTCCCCATCCCCATCCCCTAAGGCGTTTCGGGAACCAGGGGACATTAGTGGACATCCCCTAGCTGTCCCCCCCAAATCTAGAAAATGCGGAAATGTCCCCAAACGCGTCCCCAAAATCGGGGATGGCAGGAAACACATAGGGGACACCTGGCCGTCCCCAAGGCGGTCGGGGGCGTCTCAGACGTCCCCTTACCATCCCGGGGACGGCCAGGTGTCCCCTGTTGAAAAACAATTTTTAATAATGTTTTTAAAAATAATTATTCATAACATTAAAAAAAAGACTGTTAAATAAATCATGACAACATTATAACAGCAATGTAACATGACAGCATTATAACAGCAGCAATAAATATATCACGACAGCACTATAACAGCAATATAACAACAATTAAATTAATCATGACAGCAGTGACAGCAACAACAGTAGTATAACAACAAAAACTATATCATGATTCAGATTCACAGTTAATAATATAAGTTATATAACAGTCAATATTAACAGAAATAATTTGGATTTCTGATTTCAATATTTCATTGTTCAAAAAAGCATCAAAAATCAAAATTCTTCATATGGTATCATAGAGTGCAAAAGAGATTAAAAGTACATTTGCCATGGTCTGGTACAGTGTGGTATTGGGTGAGAAGTACAAACAAACAATTTCTTTTTGGAGTACATTTGCCATGGTCTGGTACAGTGTGGTATTGGGTGAGAAGTACAAACAAACAATTTCTTTTTGGAATGTGGTTGGCATGCAGGCTCCTATAGACGTCATCCAACATCATTTTAATTTTTAACATTGTCATGTTATATTGCTGCTGTTATACTGGTGTTATTAACTTGTAGAGATCTCTCTCTCTTTCTCTCTCTTTCTTTTTGGAATGTGGTTGGCATGCAGGCTCCTATAGACGTCATCCAACATCATTTTAATTTTTAACATTGTCATGTTATATTGCTGCTGTTATACTGGTGTTATTAACTTGTAGAGATCTCTCTCTCTCTCTCTCTCTCTCTCTCTCTCTCTCTCTCTCTCTCTCTATATATATATATATATTGCTGTCCCCCTCCGTCCCCAAAAAATGGCCCTCAGACTGCCGTCCCCGAAAGGCATCCGTTCCGCCATCCCCGTCCCCAAACGCCGTGGAACATAGCAACACACTCAGTCATTCATAATGTTAATTTAAAATCTGCAATACTGTTTTGTGCCCATTCATTCTAATAATTACCATTATGGGGTAAATGCTTGAAACTTGTATCTTGAGAGATAGTAGCCAGGAGATTGTTGTGATGCACAAGGAGTTGAGTTTTCATGGATCTCTAGATTGAACACTTTGTATTCTAGGGTTATCCAATACAAGCAAAACTTAAAATTAAAATACTAAATATTTATACACACACAAAAGGCTTGCATCCTCGAGTAGTGTATGCAAACCCAATACAACATGTTATAATAAAAGAAAAACGTGAAGAGGCTAGCAAGGTCAAACATTTGAATATGTTTAAAATTTTCATTAAGTTTTGGGTATCTCTATGAATCATACAATTGATTTGATAATAAGCATTTTGAATTTGGAGATGGAGGACTAAACTTTTAAGATTTGTTTACACTACCAAAAGATATCATGGGCAAGGATGAAAAACACACGTGTTGTTCAAGGACCCATCTTTATTGTAATGCTGAGTCCCTACAAGCTTCTTTCCAGGATCTTGTAACTGCTGCCGCAATGACACTGAGTACACTGTATTGCCAAACCACATTTAAAATGCAATCAAATGCCAAAATTTTGACTCACACATAGGGCAAAAAGCAATATTAGAAATTTGAAATCATAGAACAAGTTGGGCTGCATATAATATTGCCAGAGTCCGATTAATACCATCTCCAGAGTTCAGACCAATTATAAGGTCATGGCCATCCTTGGCATCGGGATCGAAGGCATGGCAAATTGGATTTGAGCTACTAAAATGGATTGCTTTAATAGGATCCTGAAAAAATGATAACCACCACCAGGATTTAGATATACTCCCAACAGACACTTCTACAATATACTGCAAAGATCTTTTGAGGTAATCAAAACAAGTTGACAGAAAATTCAAATATCTCAAGGCATTTCATATATAGGCAAAGCACAATGTAAATGCTTTAACATTCTCTACCTTGTCATGTGAATTGAAATCGCTAATAAACAGTGTGTCCCCCACATTAAAAATTAGATATGTGCCTTCCCCGTCATAATTTGAAGTTGTAGGCCCATTGGTTGTAGATGAGATACCATGTGTGGAAGAACTTGTCTTGCTTCCTGCAACCATTTTACTTGTTCCATTTCCCCCTCCAAAGCTTAATGTCCGGCTTCCATTGCCACCCCCTAAAAGCTTCTGAGCTAACCTCACACCAGTGATGCTGCTTGAGCTGATTGAAGGTAAGGGCTGTGAAACTGGCTTTTCCTTCAGATGAGCAAGGGTTGCCTGCAAACAAGAGCCTATTCAGTAAATTGCTTTGAATGATGTTTTCCTCAACTACTACCCCAAAAGTGGGACATAGTAAGCATAACAGTCAAACTAGGAACATGAAACAGAACAAAAAAATTGTGCAAAATTTCAGCACCTATAAGCTTGAATTGATCATTTATAGAGAATAATCATCTAGTACCATTTGGTTCAAGTAACTAGCACCTCATGTGTTGAGTCGGATCTAACTGGCCCTACTCAGTTGATTACTTCAGATTAAGTTTCTCTAACTTTTCTAATGCTAATGTAAGACCTAGCAGGCATAGATAGCAGTCCAACTACTAACATTAAAGAGATCAAAATCCCATACAAAAATTTAACTAGTGCAGGCTTGAATTGTTCTGACATATAGAGAACCAAATGGACCAAGGTCTGGACATACAGATGTAGAATTAAGGGTTAGTTTGTGTGAATGTGTAACAAACCATAGAATTTGGGTCAACTGAGCCAAGTTGTAGAATGCCATATGTATCAAGGTTTGATTTCATCCAATTGCAGGTATATTATATGGATTATGCTAATTATAGCACTAGAATCAAGGAAACAGTGCCACCAGCGCAGAGTAGGATCAAGATGCATAACATCAACACTGCAAATTAAATAACATCAACACTGCAAATTAATTCCTGAAGGTACAGATCAAACATAAGCTTCAACTGCTCCAAGTTATAGAAGGCTATATGGACCAAGGTTTTCATGCATCAAATTGTTACATTAGAGATTATGAGAGTGTAATTACCCTACATCATACAAATCATAACAAAATAGTGCCTTGGATCTGGAGAAGAATCAACCTGCATCACATCAGTGGCACCCAATCATGCCTACTAGTATAGAGCAATCATGTACTTAACATCCTACAAGCATGAGGAATCATGCACCTTTCAATGCATTTAAGAATTTATAGCTTGGATTGCTCCAAGTTATAGAAAGTTATCTGCGAAGTTTCAAATACACCTAGTTGCAAAATTGGGTTGCCCGAGTGTATAATTATCCTATAGCATTGCTTCAAGGAAATAGCATCTAGGATGTGGAGTAAGATCCAACTACAGTACATCAATGATGGAAATTTTTTCCTATAAGTACAGAGCAATCATGCACAACAAATGCAGTTAACAACTATAAGCTTGAATTTCTTAAATTAACAGAAAGTTACATGGCCTCTGAAGAAAGGCTTCAATGCATCCAATTGCAGCATTGGTTATTAAGGTGTTCAAGAGTGTAACTACCTTAGAGCATTTGGGTCATGACAATAGCGACTCAGGGTACAGATTAGGATCAAACTACATCACATCAAAAGTGCAAATTCATTCCTATCGCTATAGGCACCACATCAACTGTGGAAACTCACTCTTACAAGCATAGAGAAATCATTCACACTAGACAGAATGCAGTTTTTACTTTGTCATTATACATGCAAATTTACTTCATGGGAATCAAAACCATTACCACAAGATGGAATTGCAATTAATGAATTAATTAATTAAAAAGATATAGTACACATAGCAGAAAAGATTACATGGAAGAGATATAACATATGGAAATTTTTAGAAACTATGTTGGATTGCCACATGCTATAGATAGCTATATTGAATAAGGTTTCCATACACCTAACTGCAACAGAGGTTTATAAGAATGTGATTGTTCTGTAGCATTTGGGTCACGTAAGAGTAAGATCAAACTGCATCATATCATAACAATGAATTCATCTTTACAAGTATGAAGCAATTATGCGCCCTTTGATGCATTAACTATAAAGCAATAATTGGCATAGTTCTATAGAGACTTAGAACAAGGAGACAAATTACAGGGACGGGGGAACCAGGGATCTAAGTTTGGGGAAAGAAGGGGAAAAGTGGTGCACATATCATACAATAATAATTAATATTAAATTATAATAGATAATATTTATTTTTATATATTAATAATAATAAATATCGTATGGAGTCTTACTAGCTAGGATCACGTGTGCAGGCCTAAGTAATTTGGAGGCCTGAGCCTTAGGCAGACCATTCTTAATAACCAAGCCTTAGCTGCTAAGCTTTATTGATGATGGTGTAAGCATCCAAACCAGCTTTGCACTAGAATTCTTGACTTCAAATATCTAGGCAGAGCTAATGATACTGAGATTCCACGAATGGATCTGCTTGGGAAAGGCTCAATGGTTTGGAATACTATTAAAAAGGGTTTTACTTGTCAAGGTTAGAAAGCCCTTCTCTGGAATGATGCTTGGGATCTCCTCCCTTCAATCCTCATTTCCTTTACTCTTCTTCGGCCTTTGATCCAAGAATTTAATGCAGCAGGATCATCTGAGGTTACTGACTCTAAGAGTACTATTGTGTTGGGGGAACCCTTAATCTATCAATGGAAAGACTCTAGTAGATGGCATTAGGAAGAACTCCTGAAGCTCAGGCACCTTTTCTTCCATTCTTGCAGAGTGGACATGTTGCTCTCTAAAGGAAGCAAATGTTCTTGTGTGGGGCCATAATCTTAAAGGGACTTATACAGTTGCTCTTGGCTATAAGTCCCTTGATCTAAAGAATGGTGAAAATAGAGATTTCCCTTAGTAGCAGAAAATGGAACAAATTCAACTGGCCTAAATGCAATTTCTTTATTTGGTTGCTGTATCAAAACAAATGCCTCACCTAGGGCAATATCAAAAAGAGAGGATTTCAAAGCCCTTCAAACTGTGTTCTATGTAGCATAGAGGAGGAATTTGCTGCTCACCTTTTCTTCCATTGTCCCTTCGCCTAGGTATTTGAGGAAATGGTGGCAGATCTAGCACATAGGATGAATTTGCTGCTCAACTTTTCTTCCATTGTCCCTTCACCTTCCGTATTTTGAGGAAAATGGTGGCAGATCTAACACATAGGAGGAATATGCTGCTCAACTTTTCTTCCTTTGTCCCTTCACCTTAAGTATCTGAGGCAAATGTTGCCAGATCCATAACCAACATGTCAATCATGTTATCTCCTTGTCTAAGTTTTGGGCAAGCATGGGATAGCCACCTTCTTAAGCTTCTTTTCTTAATGTTGCATGGGAACTTGGTCCTATTTTTATCCTTTGGCAAGTTTGACTTGAACAGAACCATCAGATTTTCCAAGGACAGCAGAGTCTCATCTCGTAAATATGGCAGAAGCTCATGGATTCTCTCAAAGAAACCAATGTTGCCAAGTGCTCTATGGATGAGATATTGTCACCCTCTGATCTTCACCTTTCCAAAAACCTTGAGTTTCACTCTATTGTTGATCCCCTTGGTTGCTCTTACCCTGCCCTAAAGGTTTCCAATAACATTGATAAACAGTCCCCCCTCCACTGGGTTTCTTCAAAATAAATATTGATGCCTCTTCCAATGGCAATCTGAGTTGTTGGGTTTTGGATGGGTTGACCATGTTAAAGATGTGATGGAACTATTCATTTCTTCTTCTCTATTGATATGGGGCCTACACCAAGAATCAAATGGAAGCTCGGGCCATTCTTTTGGCTCTTGAAAATGCTTGCGAGTTGGGCTAGATAAAGATTGTGAATCAAATTCCTTAATCATGGTTTCTCTTTTGAATAGAGTAAGGACCCACAAGTCCTCTAGGTTGTTGTCGACGTTAGTTTTGTAGATTCTCTGTCCTGCTATTAATTTTGATGCTATTTCCTTTGGTCATTTTCCCGAGGAATGGAACCCGAAAGCAGATTGCCTTGCTAAATGAACCATTGAGGAAAATCGGAACTAGAATGTCTCTAAGTGGGGATTCCTATCTCCTAAAAAATCCACTCAACTTCTCCAACTTGTTCATAAAGATCAAGCCTAATCCTCCTCCTCCTTTGCTGCAGCTCGAGATCTTTGATTGCCCCTCTACTTGCAATTATTCTTTGAAGGCCCTCTCTTGATACTATAGCCTAGTTTGCCTTCTTGGGCATGCTCAGTTACTCCTCCTCTCCAACGTAGCAGATAAGGGAATTCATGTTTTCAAGGACTATAATTGTCAAAATGGGCTCTATAGGCTCTTTTCGTGGTTCGGGTAGCGGAAAACCTTCCTAGGTTTTTTCTCTTGTTGCTTTATTTATGGCTTTAGCCATTTGGAAATCCTTGTGTTGTAAAATGTAATGGAGTTCTTTAAATATAATTCTCCTTTTTGCCAAAAAAAGTAATAATATTTATAATATTTTTTAAAAATTATTTGTAAATCCCTACTTTAATAATATATTAAATTTTAATACACATTGTATGCTCTATTTAATATTATTAATAAATAATAATAAATAACCCCTGGTAATGGGATCCTTGAATTCAACCAACCACCATTGCAAAGGGATCAGATCATGGTCATGTTGAAGTTTGATGTCACCTCAAGGGGCAAACCTAGACCATTAGGGGTTGGTTGTGTAATCAAAGATTCACAGGGAAACATGATAAAATCCCTCCAAGAAACTTTAGCCAAGAACAAATAAGGAAGCTAAAGCTAAAGCTTTCATCCTTGGTCTCCACCTAGCCAAATTCTGCAACTTAGACTAGACTAGTATAGATATCTTAAATATATCTATCTAAAAACTGTATCAATCTCAAGTTATTTTATTAACTTATGAATTATTTTATTTTACTTTAAAATTATTTTAATTACTACATACACACATTGATGTTGAAACTTCATTTTTTATTTAAAAACTATTTTACTTTGGAAAAAGCCACCATTCATTATTTAGATAATTTTTTTGTTTTACTTTTACTTTGAAAAGCATAGTAAATATTATATACTTATAAGTTATATGTAATAAACCTGCAAGGCATATAATTTTTACCATTTCATATAGTGATAAAGTTTAACTTAACAATGATATTACTTCAACTTATTATGTGTAATGGCTACGGTTTTATTTTCAATCGTTTGCTCATAACATAATTTAATATTACTAAAGTTCACAACCCTTAACTATTACATAATAATGTGTGTGTATATATACATAATAATAATTTTTTAATATGATAGGGTATTCTCCTCAATATATTATACAAAATGATTGTTTTATACTCAAGCTATTATTTATAATAGCATTAAATAATTATCTAATTTTGCAGCCCTTCTCAATTACAAAATCATTACACGAACCCAAATATAACGTGTATTATACATACCTAGTAATACAACTGCAGGGTCTAAATGTTTTCCATTTCAAATAGTAATAAAGTTTAACTTGACAATGATTTTAATTCAGCTTATTGTGTGAAATGGCTATGTTTTTAATTTTAATCTTTTGTTTATAACAAAATTCAATATTATTAAATTTTGCAACCCCTTAACAATTACAAAATTATTCAACAAACCCTAATATATTATGTGTATATAGATATACATAGTAATAAAATTTTAACATAATAGGGTTCTCTCTTCAATATATTAGACAGCCACAGCATATTAAATTAAGAGTTACTTTATTTTACCTTAGAGTTAATTTATTTTAATATAGAGCTATTTTATTTACTACATATTTTATTTATTTTAAAGTTAGGGTCTTTTTATTTAAAAAATAAATGTCAACTCTAAATAGTTTTTCTTTCAACTATTATTTCACAATCATAACATGAGATACTTCTCCCCCCTGCTGCCATTGTAGCTTGTGCCTCTAGGCATAGTTATGATTGATGGCTACTCAATGGCAATAATATTATGCATCCAAAAGCAGCAATCGTCTAATTGGAGAATCAACAACATTCTTAATATTGCATCCTCCTCCGTCAACCACTACTGTTGAGCAAGAAACAAAGTAACAGACTATCTTTCAAATCAAGGCTGGATAGTGACAAGAAAATCATAATTGGCGATAACAGAGATTGTTGGCCGAGCCTAAGGGCGATATGGGATTAATTTCACACCTCCAATAATGATGTGATAACAAGACTTGACACAAGCAATAATCAAAATGTGAGAAGGGACTGACACATGACATACCATAGAATTAATACTTCACACTAGAATGGCACTCGACATAGCATGTTTAAAAAGGTATAATCTAACACATTATTTACCAATGAGACCATTGCCCTTCCCTTGCCACAAAAGTAGCATTCCTCTCCACTACAACACTCAGAGCACAGCAACGAAGACAAATGGAGCCCTACATTCAGCTTAGTAGGGAGCAATGATAGATGACATTCTTGGGTGAGAACAAAGAAGTCAAAATGCAAAAAGGTGTTCTTCTTTCAGGTGGCAATATCTAAGATGCGACAAAGAAGGTTCTTGGCTGGGACTTTGTTGAAGGGGCAGCTCATCACAAGGTAAATACTGACATCTCCATGTTCATTTCCAATATCTTTGTTGTCACCGACAACAAGGAGCTAATGGAAGCCCTATGTAGGTATTATAATTAGGAGAAACGTAGACTAGGTTTGGAGGAAGAAGTGAATACAAAATTGTCAATGGCAATCATTTCACTCCCATTCACTGGTTCAGAATTTATGAGATGGCTTTCATGGCTACAATTCGTGCAATCAAGGCAAGGTTATATGTAATCACGGAAGAGGTGACAAATATTCAAGGGTTTCTCAAGGGAACAAATGGGATTCTACACTCCCACAATTGATGCTTTGGAACTTAATGCAGTACATAAATCTTCTCTCCAGAAGCGCTTCAACAAAGCCAAGGCAGTGAAGGTTATCAAGATTCTACAACTCCAAACTTGTCTTGTAAAGTGTAAGGACAAGACTTATGGTTCCGATTTCAAATAGAGGTCAATCAAGAGACCATTTTGTTTGTAGCTATCAGCCTATCATGGCTTGTCCGTACAGCCATTTTGTTTCAAGACATGTACCTGCCCATCCTCGGGGTACAAAACTGAATATAAAAATCTTTCAACAGTAATATATTTCTTTGTTTAGATTGAATCATAGTCTTCTTAGACTATGTAGTGTACCTCAATCAATCTTCTTAGAGTGCAATAGTCAATCTTCTTCAGCAACTGCAATTAACTAAGACTGAGGTCCAAGTTTAAATTTAGTGCACTAACTTTAGGATAAGGTTATCTCTAAGTTCTAGTTTGAGTGCTGAGTTTTAGTAAAGTCTATTTTCAATGTAGTTTTCTTTTATTTGAGTTTAATTGTGAGTTAGGGCGCAGAGTCCAAGATAAGTTGAAATGTCTCTTGAAGTGCATTACCTCATCTCTTCATGCAAATCTTTAGAAGTATGAATTTGATTAATATCAATAATGAAACACCTCACTCTAGATGGATGAAGATATGGTCCATTCCAGTTCAAAAGAAGAAGGAAGTTGCTTGAATAATAAGAATGCCATCCCCACTCAGTCATACACCCTTCTCAGACCTATAAATTGAAAGGGCAAAGGTACAAATTGTGAGAGAAACTTTATTTATTTTTCTATAGCATATTTCAGTTTCAGAATTAATGAAAACCAGAGATAAGGTTTTGACAGTCATGCATTGAATTATATTTATTGTTTTCCATAGTATGTGTAAATAGATTCTTGCATCAAATTAAGTTAAAGTTGTTTAGATAAGTTTAGTTTTGGTTGTTATTCCTGTAGGAATTAGATTGCAAATGTAGAATCTGTTTACCTTGATTTAGGAAATTTATCATGGTATTAGAGCAATTTACTGAAACCTCTACATATACTTGAATGGATAGTAGGACTTCTACCTGTGAGATGGAGCTGTCAAGATGCTTCAAGAGTGAGATGCCCATGATCCATGCTTGAGAAAAGCACATTGGAACTATGATAAAAAAAAATTTGTTAGGTTGCTGATATGTTTTATTTAGCAGGATATTCTACAGCAGTATGACTACTTTCAATGTCAGTTATGAAGACAGATTGGAAGGTCACTTTAACTTTGTCTTGTGGAAATGTCGATACAGATGTTGTTGGAGTAGGATCTATGGGACTTTCTTAAGAAATCAGTTGCAGAACCTACCAATTACATGTCGTTGGTAGATCATAAGAAGAGATGGCCAAGTCACGTGTCATCCTTGATTCTATTAAGAATCATTTGATCCCTCACATCATTGGAAAGACCACTGTAAAGAACATGTTTGATGCTCTAGTCACTCTGTATCAAAGGGAGAATATCAATGGAAAGATACTGTTGCAAAATAAGCTTAGAGCCAAACAGATGAGCAAGACAAATACTAAAGTTGCCTACTTGATGAAGGTTACCGAATTCCATGATAAACTTGCAGCAATTATAGAGGATGGGGTGAAGATCTGGTACCAATCGAATTAAATGTGTTCTCTTCTTCTTGGAAACCTTTTGTCTATGGGATTTGTCCCCAAATTCAGCTTCCCACTTTTTAAAGGCTGTGGAACGACTTTATTCAGGAGGAGACAAGACTAGAGACTATTGCAGGAATGGCAAGGAAGGAGCAATTTGTTGCCCTCATCAAGAAGATGAAGAAGGGTAACAAGAAAGGAGGACCCAAGAAGGGTCAAAATGAGAAGAAAGACGATTCAAGTTCCTCTAACCAGGAGCAGGACTTCAGCCACATTAAGTGCTTCAAGTGTCAAAAGTTTTGGCACTGTGATTCTCAGTGTCCTAAGAAAACAAGGGCAAGCAACAACAGAAGAAGCAATTTGCAGGGACTGAAGAAGCATCAGTTGGAGCAAATGATCTTTCATCCAAGCTTGAGATACACTTCTCTATTGTCTCATGCCTATCATCTAGCATCCTGTTTGGTGTCAACTGGTACGTGGATAGTCAAACCTCCAAACATATGACCTCTAATAAGAGGGCCTTTAGCAAACTTCAAGAGCAAGAAGAAAGCATGCAAGTAGAACTTGGTGATGATGACACATATCTAGTTGCAAGTGAGATATCCTTTGCATTCCATATGCCACCAAGCGATATCATTGAGCTAACTAATGTTTTGTATGTACCTAGCTCAACTAAAAATGTTCTCAGTTTCAGTATTGACAAATCTCGGATTATGTCTGAATTTGATTATCAACAAGTTCTCATCCAAAAGAGACGGTCAAATCCTGGTCAATTGTTGGTCAAAGGTGTTTGAGAGGGTGGTCTATACAAGTTACAAGGAGATCCTATGAGAGCTCTAGTGCATGATAGTGAAAACTTGTTTGATCTTTGACACAAAAGACTAGGTCACTTGCACTGTGGAGCATTGCCAATCTTGAAGGACATGCTGCAGGGATTGCCTAACTTCAAGGTTGAGAAAAAAGGAGTTTGCAAGGTTTGTGCACTCGGCAAGCATGTGAAAGCTACTTTTCCTAGCAGTGAGAATAGATCAAGAAAGATTTTTTTATCTAATCCACCCAGATGTATGTGGACCCATGTCTTCGGCTTCCTTACCAAGTAAAAGTTACTATGTATCTTTTATTGATGATTCCTAAAGAAAGTCCTGGATTTACTTCATGAAGATGAAGATGATGTCTTCAAGTTTCAAGAGTTTAAGGCTCCTATAGAAAATCAAACAAGAAAGAAGAATAAGGTATTAAGGTCTAACAATGGAAAGGAATATACCTCCAACGCCTTTTGTAGGCAGGCAAGAATCAAGGAGCTAACAGTGCCCTACAACCCTCAGCAAAATGGGGTTGCAAAGAGTAAAGAGTAAAGACAGGTCCATCATAGAAACAGCCAAATCTATAATCCATGACCTAGACCTGCCCATGTATCTCTCAGAAAAAGCATGTCTTAAATCTGTCTATATTCTTAAGAGGTGTCCTCATAAAGTGTTAAAGAACAAGGCACCACAGGAAGCATTCACAGGTGAGAAGCCTCAAGTAGCACATCTTCATGTTTTTCATTGTCTTGTGGGGAGAAACGCACCCCCACATGGAACACTAATAATTGCTCCAGCTTAAAGATATTATATGGTGCAATGCCTAGATACATCCAATCGAACCATTTAACCACTTGAGGTTGTGTTGTATGAGAGTGCAATTGCACAATAGAATTTGGGTCAACAAGATGTTAATTGGGATGTGAGATAGGATCAAAACTAAACTATACCATCAATTCAAAGTCATTCCTACAAGCATGGAGCAATTGTGCACCATTGATGCATAAAAACAATAATGCTTGATTTGCACCAAATTACAGAAAGTTATATAAAAAGATTTGGGTAAATTCAATTTGGGGTTTATGCTGAATGAGACTGTAATTACAGCAAATAATTCATCAGAGGTAAATTGGGATCAAAAGTAGATAACATCCATGGTGCAAATCCATTCCTACATGCAAGAAACAAAAATGCCCCTCTGATGCATTTAACAACCATAAAGCCTGAATTCCTCCAAGTTAAAGAAAATATATGGACCAATTTGGATAAAAACAATTTTGGAGTTATACTGTGTGAGCGTGTGATTACCCTATAGCATTTCAATCAAGGGAATGGGATCTCAGATGTGGAGTAGAACCAAAACTGCAATATATTACTAGTGCAAATTTACCACTACAAGTATGGAGTAATCATGCCCTGTTGATGAAATTAATAGACTACAAGCTTGAATTGCT
Source organism: Sequoiadendron giganteum (assembly GCA_007115665.2). Lineage (NCBI taxonomy): Eukaryota > Viridiplantae > Streptophyta > Pinopsida > Cupressales > Cupressaceae > Sequoiadendron > Sequoiadendron giganteum. The sequence goes on along the minus strand of CM021109.1, from coordinate 29,762,243 downwards.
CCAAAAAATTGAAAGTTATATGGAGTAAAGCTTGGATGCAACAAATTGCAGAGTTGGGGGTTATGCTGAGTGACAGCATAATTACCATATGGAATTTGGGTCAAGGAAATGTGACCTCAGGAAGAAGTGGGATTGAACTGCAATGCATCAACAATGCAAATTCAGTCCTACAAGTATGGGCACCACATCGACCATTCAAATTAATTCCCAAATTATCAAGCAATCATGCACAGCTGATGAAGAGCAGTTTTGAATCTTGACATGCTTCCTTAATGGCTTCGTTATGTAGTACTTCATTAAAATCAAAACCAATAGCACCCACTGGAATTGCAAATAAACAGAACAGCAAATGCAGTAAGAGAATATAACATAAGCAAAACAGTATAGCTGATAACATGAAAGATAGTATGCAAAGCAATGAAAACAAAACCTAGCTTGTTCCTGTACCTGAGAACAACCGTTCTCTGGATGCAATGTTGGTAGCAAAGGCTTAATTCTGTGGGAGGAAACATTCATGGACTAGACATTGTGTTTGGCAGCCTCTTTGCATAAGATTCTTTTTATTGGGGTTTGTTCTAGTTCGTGATTTCATTTGCAGTTGTATGGGGATTAAGTGCAGATCGTTGGTTGCACTCATACTGATCTTTAACTCTTTTCTTCCATTTGGCATTACCCGGCTCATGCTAATTTGGCGTGCTATACTCATTGTTTAGTTTCTGACAGTTATGAAAGCTCGTAAAACCCCTGTTTACTTATCAAAAGAAAACAGAAACATGAAAGAGCTTACTATATATGGAAAGAATCAACAAGTGTAAACTTGAAATGCACTAAATTAAAAAAAGCTATAAGGACCCAAATCTGGATTTATCCAATTGCAGCATCAGGGGTTAGGCTGTATGAGAGTTTAATTGATAGCCTTGCACTATTTCGGTCAAGGAAATAGCAACTGGAACATTGAGCAGAATCAAATGAACCACACCATGGTGCACATTCGTTCCATCCTGCAAGCATGGAGCAAAGCATGCACAGTTGATGCTGTGAAGTTTGACTTTAATGGCGAGTTCTAGTAATCCCTTATATGCTTCTCTTGTGTTATTTCAACCAAAAAAAATACCAACGGCTGGAATTGCAACTATCCCACGAACAAAAATACAAATAGCTGATTTGCAACTAATTGCTATATTATTTTGATTTCAACTGCTCATTTGATTTTTTGCTGGCTGAAATGAATGCAGAAATTCTTAGAAAGGATTAATTAATAGGTGGGTATTAAATTAGCTAAAGAAATAATTTAAAAGTGGGTATTAAATAAGATACCTGGGTTACGGCTTTCCCATGACTGTAGTGAAGAAGTCCAGCAGGATGAGTTTTTTCATAGGAGAGCTTATAACGTCCCTCGGGAGTTTTGAAATATGCCTTGAGCCCAGGAGATTGGGCCGTGGATCCCGCCATTCTATTCATTCAAAGCCTTCTGTCTATTGCCGGACAAATCAAAGCACATAACATCTGTCTGTCTAATTTCGCTCTGTACAAATAATAATTAATTGCAAACTGATCCACTTCGTCCTTTAAAACCCTAAAAAATGCCAGCGCGATCCATCCTGACTTCAAAACCCTAGAAAAAAATCCAGGCGATCCACTCGGCCTTCAAAAGTCCTAAAAAATCAGAAACGACGATATAACATCAGTAGAAGCGTGTGATCAGGAGCTCCATCCGTTTATTCCGCTTTGATTCTGTCCAATTTTTTTCTTTTCAAGCCCATGCAAATGATTTACTCGCGAGCTGAGAAATTGTTTTCTGACCTGTGAAATGTGTAAGAATTCATCGCGAATTGATCGAATTTGTATCGATTTGAATCTGCATAAAAGGAGATGTAATATAAATTGTGAGCAATTGGAATCATTTTTTTCTACAAAATTGCAGGGTTTGGTTTGCCGTATTTATATTTATATTTATATTTGTGGGCTGATTATACAAAGAAAAGAGGATGATGAAATTCTTGAATATGCCATGCACCCTTTTGACTTGATAATTATATTGCGAGGGCTATAAAATAGGAGGCTAAGTCCAACTTTTGTATGGACTCCGGTGTCTCCATCTCACATCCCCATCAATTCAAATTTGCCCGTTATATTCTCCTATCAAAAACGATGAGTGGCAAAGCTCTTTGCATGGAAGCCAAGAGTCAATTTTAGATGCTTCTATATTGAAACCCAATTTTGTAAATAATTAGGTGAAAATTCTTTTATAATCAAAATATTTTGTTGTCAAGATATATATGTAGAATTTGTATATTTTTAATAGAATTTTGTATTTATTTTGAGAAAATGTTTTGATTTACATATATATTGATAAATAATATAATCTTGTATAAAGTTGGTTCATTCCTTTAATCTTTATCTATCCACTACATATATATCGAATACGTTTAGCTCTTGCCTAATCTTTATATGCACATATTATTAAATATTTGTCTTCTCCCACACATTTTCATTTTCCTACTAACCTTGACTAGGAATGTATTGTTTTACCTACAGTATCATATGCTCATGATCTTGACATTGTGGGCATATACCACTATAGTACCCTATGTACTTACACAGGTGTTCCTAACCACGGAGGGACACATCATCATTGTATTGCTCATATTAGGAACAACATTAAATCCTAGATGCGTGCGTGAGCAGGAAGAATGTGCAGGATGTGTGCACAAGCAGGGAGATTTCTTTTGTGTGTGGATTGCTTCAGTCCGCCACAATTGGGTTGGTCGTGCTTAAGGACACGTTTGTGCCCTCTCTGGTCACGACTAGTCTTCTGGTTGGGGGTTTGGACGGGGGCTCCTCCTTTGTTCCGGTTCTTAAGAGTGTTGAGGGCTTTGTCCCTGCTTTTGCGCGAAGGGATGTCCCAAATGCTCCGGTTGTTGGGGTTTCTTCGAGCCGATTGAAATCTTTCTTCAATGCTGCTAAAGGGAGTGTTAGGCCTCCTGCTCAACCTCGTGTTCATCCTTTGCCCTGTGCTAGGGACTCCCCAGTTGTGGTATGTGGTTCGGAAGTTGTTGAGAACGAGGAGTACTATTTGAAGCAAGGGGTGGTCTGCAGGTTTAATGGCCCGTGGCCCTCCCTTCCTGATCTCCATAACTGGGTTTCTACCTCCTAGAAGCCGGTGGTCTCAGGGCAGATTGAGCTCTATCCCAATGCTCGGGACTTCTTTTTAGCAACCTTTTCCTCTTTTGTGGAACGTGATTGTATGCTAGATCGGGGCTGGATGTGGGGGATTCATTCTATGTTCATCTGTCCTTGGTATCGATCTTTCAATCCCCTTATGGAGCCATTGAACACCAGATCTATTTGGGTTCGTCTACCGAATCTCCCTCTCCAATTTTGGGAGGATTCTTGCTATGAAGCTATTGGCAACTCCATTGGATGATTTGTAATGATTGACTCTGTGACTCGAGAGTTTGGGCATACTACGGTAGCGCGTATTTTAGTTGATTCGGACATCTCCAAACCTCTCCATGGTGATGTAGTCTTATTAGTGGAGGACATACCTTGGAAGCAGCTCCTGGACTATGAGGGTCTCCCCTTTTGGTGTAGGAGATGCTTCTTTGTGGGTCATTTGGCCTCTAATTGCCCACAAGCCCGCTGCAAGGGTGTTGTTACTTGGTGGAAGGATGCTCACTTAGATCACCTAACGGTGGGTTCTCCTCCTTCGAAAGTTTCTTTTGAGGATGAGGTTGATGATCCTACTTCTCGAGAACCTATGTCTGCTCATATTCTGGCTAACCTTTTTGTGGAGCCACTATTGGCTCGATCTGTTGGCGTTGTTTTGTTTGAGCCTACTCATTCTTCATTGATTGTTTGATGATCCTTCGCTTATTCTTGTTTCCTCCCCTGCACAGCAGTCTCCCCTGTTGTGTGGTGGCTCTTTGCCCTTAGTGGCTTCGATTGTTCCGCTTCTCTTGCCTCGGTCGTTGGACTTGGACTCCAAGTCTTCCCGGTTTGTGGTGCTGAGAAAGAAGAAGGGACTCCCTCGATCTGTCGCATCCTCACGGCCTCAGGTTAAGGGAGTTTGATTGGTCCCCTCTTATTCCGGGGTTGTCTAAGTTTTGGTCTATGTTCCAACAGTTGTCTGTCAATTGTTTCTATGTAAGGTTTGTCCTCCTTTCCTAGTTTGAACTAGCTTCTTTTTTGGCCCTTTGGGCTTTCTGTGTAAGGGGTACAACACCCTATAAATGTTGCTTATCTTATCAAAAACATTAAATCCTAGATCTTATCTTGACACCATATATTCTTATCATGCTTAAAATCATTATAGATTGTACACATCCTTATCACATGATGTATTAATTATTGATTTATAAATGATTTGTATGCTTACATGTTAATATATTGATTATAGTTACTTTCATGTATGGTTTTCCCTCCCTTCAATTCTTTGCATCTAATGGATACAATCAATTGAAAGGGAGGCATATATTGGCACTAACATTTCTATGTTGAGCTTCCAAGTAGTGGCATGTGCTATAAATACTCATTACCATGACCAAATAAAGCATCATCACATTGCATGCCTTGTGCTCCATGTGTCTTGTCATCCCTTTGATGCCATGCTAAACACACCATTGTCATTTTATAAACAGGTAAAATGTTCTTCTTCTCTTCTTATTATTCTCATTTCTTATATAGTCAAGCAAGTTTCTATCCTTTACCTAATTTTCACTTGTCGATGTCATTTCCCAAACTTACACTAGATATAACACACTCAAGTAAAAACACAACCAATTTTTTTTATTAATTTATCAATTAATACAACAACAAACATTGAGTACATTTAAATTGTTTTTTCTTTATTATTCTATTTTGTTTTCATGTTCTTATATTCTCAAATTAATTACAAACCTATGTATCAAGTTAAATTTGATTTATTAGTTTTTAAACTAAAGGTTTAAATTGATGTAATACAAAAAAATACAAATCTTAACTCCCATTAGTTGCATAATGGTTTTTCTTATTTTTTTAATTACATGCAAGCTAAGCAAGGGCACAATGCCTATGATCACAATGGTCTAATAAGAGTTGAACCTTGGTGGGTACAACAACAACAATACCATGATTAACATTTGTACTATGTCATGAATAACTTGGTAATAAATACTTGCTTTATGTGTGTGTGTTGGGGTGGGGGGGCGGGGGGGCGCGTCGGGGTTCTTATAATTAAATAGTCACCATTTAAACATAGTTATATAAATATTTCTTTCTATACAAAAATTAACTATAAAAGTTACACAATTAGGAAATAATTAAAGTTGAGACCAATGCAAAATCATCTAATTATGTATACACATTAGAATTATTTTCCACTATTTCCAATAATAACATTAATACAAGTTCTTGTTGCTTCCACGTGATTGGTTTGACGGTTCTTTCACGTGCTCTTATTTCCTTTTTCTTTTTTTCTTTCAAAATTTTGTTTGGTTGCATTCGTTTGAATGGTCCCCTCAATAGGGTTCCTAGAAGGGGACCCCCTTATTCCCCCCTTTTTTGGAAAGTTTTTGGGTGAAAACGTCTCTGCTTCTTTTTCAAGGAAGAGGACCATGTTTCTTTTATGGACAAAGTTATCAGTCAATGTACCCCTCTGCCCAACATGTGGTCTATTTCTCGTCTCTATGTTTCAAATGAGGGGCTTGCGATAGATATGACTAATGATCTTCTTAATGTGATGCTAGTGGAAATGGATAATTGCTTGGTTGGTAAGTTCCTTGTTTTTTGCCCCAATGTGGACCAAGTTAGGAACTGGACTTTGTTGCACTAGAAACTTAAGGGCAATGTCACCATAAGTGTTATGGTTGATGACCTGTTTTTGTTCAAATTTTCCATCAAGGAAGATATGGCGAAGATTCTTATGAGGGGGCCTTGGGCTCTTGACAAAAACTTCAAAAGCCTCTTATCCTTGTGCAAATGGAAATCGGGTTTCAACTCTGCCAAGGATCTGAGAGTTGTTGCTCCTACCTGGATCCACTTGGTTGGTCTACCGTTGGAATTATGGAACTACAATAGATTCCAAAGCATTGTGAAATCCTTTGGAAAGTTACTCGTGCTTGACAAAGTTACCCTCCAAAATTCCAAACTATTTTTTACAAGACAGTGTATTAATGTAGCTAATATCATGATTCTACCCTCCAAGATCACTTTAAATTTAAGGTTAGGGAGCTAGATATAGCCTATTGTCTATGAGAATATTGGTATTTTTTTGTCAAATATGCAACAAGTTTGGTCACTTGAGCAATAACTGCAAAAATAAGTTTCTAAGCAAATGTATGCCTTAGTGTCATCTCTCGTGACTTCAAAGGTGGCTATAAATGACAAGGACCTTTTAGGTGTGGTGGACCTCCCCTTGATTTTTACATGCATGACAAGATGTTTGGAGGACCGAAATCTTCCTCTTTCCCTTCCTTTTGAGGGTCTTCCCCTTGAATTTTTAGTGGTTCCAAATGGCCCCTCCTTCTCAGGGTGTCTTTTTGAGTCCCTTCTCCAAAAGATTCAGAAGTAATCTAGCCTGTGGCAGTGAAAATGGTAGATTCACATTGGATGACTTAGTTACAGAGGAAAGAGATATTTTGAATGACATTATGAAGGAGAATTTCATGGTGCTCTCTTTGTGTTGTCCCCTCCCAGAAGAACAAATAGAGAAAATTCAATCGCATGGTGAGTTGGGGTGTAAATATCCTTTACTAATTGAATATAAGGCTACTTGTAGTAGGTTGGTGGACTCTTTGCCTCTTATTAGCCTTGGTGTTTCCCCTTTGACCTCTTATTCTATGTTCAATTTGTCCTAAAATGAGAAACAAATTCTTATTCATGGAAAGAAGAAGACAAAGAAAAAAAATGGTGTGGGGGGAGATCTCAAGCAAGGTCAACCTTCACAAAGAGAAACAAGATCAAGATAAGTAGCAAGAGATGTAGCATTGGGGAAACAATAGACCCTAGAGCTTTCAAGATCCAAAACCTTGAGAAAATGAGCTCTAATTTCCCCTCTATTTTTGAGCCCCTTCATCAAACCCAGATATACTATACCACAAGGTATGTTTCTCCTTTTTTATTGCATTATGAAGATTGTCTCTTGGAACATCAAGGGGTTGAACAACCCTCACAAATAATATATGATTAAATCTTGTATTATAAAACATAAAATTGATATCATGCTAATCTAAGAAGTTAAAAAATTTGAATTAGCTTTTCAAAAAATCGCTTCAAAAATCCGACCTTCTACTAAATATTGTGTCTGCCCTATTGAAGGTGCCTCGGGGGATATTTCCACTCTCTGGAACCCTTTCTGTTTGAAAGGTACATTGATTAGAGTAAAATAAAAATATCCTTTTTGTCTCATTCTCTAACCTCTCCAATTATTTGCATTGGATTCTTGCTAATATTTATGCGTCAAACTCTAAACCGGCCATAAAATAGTTGTGGGATTCTTTATATGTAGTTTTAAATAACTCCCCTAAAGATTTTTGGTTGGTTGGTGGACTTCAACTCTCTATTGTTCTCTTCTAAGAAAATGGGGGTCTGGAAGATTATTCTGATAGCATGGGAGACTTAGTTGATTTCTTGGCTAATACGAGGCTTATAGATATTGAGCTTCAAGGCTCCTCTTTTACCTAGTTGAATAAAATATTTGGTAATAATCTTATATAGGTGAAGCTTGACAAGTTTTTAATCTCTCATAATTGGCACATTATTCCTAGGCTCTCCCTCCAGGCTCTCCTAAGGATGGACTCAAACCATTGTTCTCTCCTTTTAATTTGGGAGGAGGCTACCAAATTGGGTCCCTATTCTTTCAAGTATGAGATAATATGGGAATCCCATCTGAATTTCAAAGGTTTGATTGATTTGTGGTGGAAAATCCCTTTCCAAGGTACCCCTGTGTTCACTCCAGCCCAAAAGTTAAAATTATTAAAAAATAAAGTGAAAAAAAGGGAACAGGATTTCCTTTAGTAATGTATTCAAAAAGAAAGAAAGATTATTAATTGATTTGAAATCCATTCAAGACTCTAGGGAGAATTTGGATATCGATGTTGACACTTGATCCAAAGAACGCACCCTCATAATAGAATGGCAGGACCTAATGAAGAGGGAAGAATTATTTTGGAAGCAAAAATTCATAATATAATAGCTCAAGGAGAGTGACAGGGACACTAGGTATTTTCATCAGTCTTCTTTGAAACATATTAGAAGAAACAAAATTAGTATATAACCCTTAATGATAGATCTATTATCTCTAAGGAGTGGGACATAGCCCATGTTGTTTCCTTCTTCAAGGAAAATTTTGAAGAGGGAGTACAGGAGACAAATGACCTAACTCATTTTGTGGAAGTTATTCCTAAGGTGTTGAATGAATTTGATAACGTGGGAATGTGTAAGGATGTCTCTATTGAGGAATTCAAAGTAACTATTTTCTCTTTTGTTGCTTTTAAATCCCCCGGTCCTAATGGGTTACCCCCTTCTTTCTTCCATTTTTTTAGGACATTATCTAACGGGGTCTACTTTTAACCACTAGAGTTTTTTAAGATCTGAAAAGCTTCTTAAACAACTGAATCAAACCTTCATTGTGCTTGTCCCCAAAGTTGTAGAGGCTACTAATATGTCTGACTTCCAACCTATTAGCCTATGTAACATTGTTTACAATATATTTTCTTTAGTGTCGGTCAACAAAATTATTAAGGACCTTTACTTCACAAACTTATCTCTCCTTACCAAAAAGGTTTTGCCCCTAGCAGGCATATTCTTGATGTTGTGCTTACTACTCATGAATTTATCCATTCTATGGAAAACAACAAAAGTCCCAGTATGCTCCTAAAACTTGATATATCAAAGGCTTATGATAGACTTCTTTGAACCTTCCTTTTGGTTGTCCTTAAAAAAATTGGATTTGGTGAGAAGATACTCAAAATTATTAACACTTGTATTTATTCCCTTACCTACTTCGTGCTAGTGAATGGGTCCCTAGAGGATCTATCTTGGGGGTAAAGGGTTGCAACAGGGGGACCCCCTTTCCCCCTACTTATTCATTATGGTTGTGGAAGCTCTAGGTAGAAGCTTCTAGAAACTTATTGACTCTAATAAATTCATGGGGGTTAGATTTGCCTCCTCATTAGCCCCTTCCTCTCATGAACACTTTGTTGGTGACACCATCCTATTTGGAGCTTCATTGATTATAGAAGCAAAATTTTGGAAGGCTATCTCAGATGCTTATGCTAAAGCTATTGAGCAACATATTAACTACAACAAAATTATGTTATAGTTCTTCAATTTGGAGAGAACTCTTAAAGACAGGATAGTGAACATTTTGGGATGCCAGCAGGATTGCCTACCTACCGCTTATCTTGGTCTCCTGCTAACTACCAAAAAGCTATCTAACACTTACTATAATAGTATTGTTTAAAGAGTAGAATGAAAACTAGCCAATTGGAAAGGTAAGCTTTTGAGCCAAGCTAGTAAATTTCTATTACTAAAAACCTCCCTCCAAAATATTCATGTCTACTATTTGTCCCTATTCAAAATTCTCATGGCCATGACTAAAATTTTTTAGAAGATCCAAAAGAAATTTTGGTAGGATAGTGTTGAGGAAAACAACAAAATTTCCTTATTTAAGTGGGATAAGTCTACAAACCTAAGAGTCAAGTTGGATTAGGAATAAGGAGATTGAAGCAATTCAATAGAGCATTGCTTACCAAAATTGGATGGAATCCGGTGGATGGTAGCAAGGATTGGGTTCACATTCTCAATGTGAAGTACTTGGGGAATAGTAATCATTATTTCTTCCTCTCTTCTCCTTTTTTCCCTCATGGCTCTGTTATATGGAACCAATTACTAAAAACTAGAAATGTTCTTAAGAAGGGGCTAGTTTGGAACATGGGAAATGACAAAAATTTGGACTACTGGAATGATAAGTGGATTGAAGGTGTTTCCTTATCCTCTGGCCAAGGTCTAGACTTGGTTAGGGATCCACATACAATATTAAATGGTACCAAATTTCATGGGTACATTAGTTGGTATGGCCCCCATGCCTTGTGGAAAGAATTTGAGAGTCAGTTGAGAGGAAGGAACTTGAGAAGTGGGCATCAACATTCTTGGATAGAGATGGTGAATAGCCTGAACAAGCTTATTGGTTCATCTTGATTCTTTAGGCTTGATAAGAAGGATGCATGTTTTTGGTCCTCCAACCCTTATGGGTGCTTCTCTTATAAGTTTGCATATGCTTGTATTGTGGAGGATATGGAGGATTCTACGTTTAATTGGAAAATGGTTTGGAACAACAAAGTAATACCAAAAATCAATTATTTTTGGTTGGTTGTTATGTATAAAAAGATCCTCACTATTGATAACATGAATAAGCGAGGTTTCTCCTTCGTTAACAAATGTCTTCTATGTTGTAACATGGAAGAAATGGTTAACCATTTATTCTTCCACTATGATTTTCCCAAATGGGTTTGGGAGGATGTTTTAGACCTCCTATTAATCTTCTTGACTTCCCCCTAGCATCTTAGAGATTTTTCCACCCCCTAGTATTTTGGTTCCCCTTACAAGCATCCTATCATATGTGAAATTTGGAACCAAATCCATTGTCTTATCACCTAGAAGTTGTGGAAATAAAGGAATAATAGGGTGTTTTGAGACCAATGGAAAAACAACAAGGTTGTCTTCTGGATCATCAAAAATAGCATTCAAGACAACATAAATTCTCTGATCCTTGGATCCTTTAAGAGAATGTTGACATATGCAAAATCAAGAGTCGAGTAGAACTAGGGAATATCTCAAAGCTTAACCAAACTCAATTAGATTAATATCATAGCCAAAAGAGAGACCAAATGGAACCCCCCTAAAAGGGGGTGGGTTAAGATTAACTTCAATGGTTGTTCTAAGGGGTTACATAAAGAACCATCATTTCAAGTTTGTTGAAGAGGTGAAGCAACAGAAAGAGGAGGTAGTCTTAGAGACAAAGGTAGAAGGCAACAATGACTTATACAGCCCTAGTTCAACTCCATTAATCTGGTCCTCGGATTTATATGTTAGTGAGCTAATGGGGTTGAAAAAGAGGTTGGAAGAGTTAGATTTGTCTGAGTGGGTAAATGGTGACAAATGGCAAGAGGCCATGGCTGTCACCGAGAAGCTTTTGTAAGAAAACAAGCTACTCAACATGGAAATAGGCAAGTTGCAAGTCGGCATAAAAATAGGACAACAAGAAATCTCAACCCTAAAGCAAGAGATAAAGCATATTAGCAATGGCAACATTCCTAAAGTGGCAGAGATGGATGGTAGTTCTCACTTAAAAGAATTTCAGGCAACAATAGAAAACATGGAAGCTAAAGAAGCTAAGTTAAAGGAACAATTAGATGAGGTAAAATCATGGGCCCATGTGGCACAAAGGCCAACAACAAATCAAAAAGAAATCATAGAGAAGCAGGTTAAACAACATATATGGGAGGAAAGAAACCGTCATGATAAGGCAACAAACTTAATTATAAAGGGGCTAAAAGATCATGGGGAGGGAGAACATACTGATAAGTTAATAAAAGACTTTCTAGCAGACAAGTTGGAATGGACAAGGCATATCCACAAAGCTAGCAAAATTGGTAGAGTGTTGCAGGATGGCAGAAATAGGAATATAAGGGTAACATTGAAAAATGTGGAAGACAAGTACAAAATCCTAAGGAACAAAAGGTTTCTTAAAGGTACACAATTCTACATAGATGATGATCTAACCCCAACACAACTAGAAGAAAGAAGAAAAGAGTGGGAGAAAGTTGTAACAGCAAGAAGTGCAGGTAATGAAGCATGGTTATACAGAGGAAAAGCCCAATCAGTAATAAAATGGCACATGGCAAATAGGAAAGCAGGCCCCTCCAGGAACACCTCTCAATAGTAGGCTGGAATTGTAGAGGCTACCCTTGGAGGAGAGGTCCTAGTTTAGGGCCCATAGCAGAGGGGAAGGACATAATTGTCCTCGGTGAAATGCATGAGCATGATGGTTGTAAGATTCCAATTTTTGAAGGTTACTTAAAGGTTTTAGTTTGGAATGAATTAACAAAAAGTGGTAAAGGGCATGGGGGAGTGGCGGTTTTGATAAAAGAGAAATGGGAAAGAACCATACAAGTGGAAAAAGAAGACCCAAATAACCAATACATATGGCTGAAAATAAAGATCAAAGAGTTCACAATTTATCTTGCAGCTTGCTACTTTGCTCCACATAGCTCAAAATTTTATAATAAAAAGAAACTAGATAAGGAGGATCCTTATGCAGCTCTAAAAAATGACATTTTAGCATATAATAATATAGGAGAAATTATCCTAATAGGAGACTTTAACGGGAGGACTGCAAATAATCAAGCTCTATATCTTAGAAAAGAAGTGGGAATAAGAGACAACCCCCTATGGCTAGAAGAAGAACAAAACCAAATGTGGGAAAGAAGTTCTCAAGACATAAAAGGAGGAATCACTCAGTATGGAGTAGAATTGCTAGGGATATGGAGCGTGTATGGTTTGGTTATATGCAATGGGTTAAATGGTTGGCCGAGTTCAGGGAACATTGCCTGTCACACGTACAATGGGAAAAGTGTGGTGGATTATCTTATTTGTTCAAAGAATCTAATGGCGAGGATGGTTGAGGTGGAGGTGCGAGAGTGTCCCATGGAGATGAAATCATATCACAACCCTGTTTATGGAAAAATCAACATGCAACAAGACACTAATTATCAGGGTAGGCTACAACCAAATCAAAAGGAGCCTTTTCATGGGACTATCCTCTTGACATAGGAAAACCAAGAAATTTTTTGAACAAATCTTGAAAAATAGTTACAAGAGGTGGGCGGTACTGTGATGACCAATACAAACAGAAAAACAATTTGCAGCAATAATTTGACTTCAATAATCCTCCAAGCTCTTAGCTGGTGCAAAAGATCTAGACCTAAGAAAGGCAAAAAAAATAGCTTTCCAACAAATTTGTGGTATGACGAAGAATGCAAGGCAGCGAAAAGAATAGCTAAATCTAAGGGAAATAAAAAGGAGTATGAAAAACTTGTGAGAATGAAAAAAGAGGTTTACATGCAAACAAGATGGAAAGAGTTGATTTCCATGGGTAGGCACAATCTGAAAGGGTTCTAGAAAGAATTACAACAAAAAAACACAATCAAAGAAAACAATATCACAGACTCACAATGGCTGGAATATGCAAAACTATTATATGAGAGGGTGCAAGACAAAGATGTTCCTCCTATGATTAATTCAAGGGCTAAACTCTTCTCCACAAGAGACATCAAAGGAGTTAAAAGGCTTGCGGGGGGCAAAGCGCATGACATAGAGGGTTTACAATCGAAATATTTAAAGTGGGGTGTGGAGGCCCTCACACCACACATCAAAAGAATATTCAATAGGGTTATTAAATATGGATTTCCAACAAATTGGACAACTAGTGTCGTCATCCCCTTGCACAAAAGTGGAGATATCAACAACCCCTCAAATCACTGCACTATAATGATTAACCCACTCTTTAGGAAACTCTTTGGGAGCATGGTTGAGCGTTGAATTAGTAGCTGGGTTGAAAAAGAGGGAAAGAGAGCAAAAGGTCAAGCGGGATTTAGACCAAAGTACTCTACCATTGACCACTGCATTACACTCAGGTACTTGATTGAGAAAGTTTGGGATAAGCAGGGTGGTGAGGTCTTTTGTTGCTTCGTAGACTTCAAAAAAGCATTCGACACAGTCCCTAGAAACAAGTTATGGTCTAGAATGGAAGAGTTGGGGATTCCTAAAAAGCACAGGGTTGTTGTCCATAGGTTATACAAGCAGGTTCAAGCTAAAATCAAAACTAAATAGGGAATGTCAGAATGTTTTGGAAGTGATATTGGCATCAAACAGGGCTACCCTCTCTCACCTACTTTATTTGGGTTGTATATTGACAAATTAGAGGAATGGTTAGACAATGTTGGTGGGGGAGGAGTTGAGCTGACCAATTATGTAATAAAATTGTTGCTTTATGTTGATGATCTTATTCTAATGGCAAAAACAACGCATGATTTGAAGGGTCACTTGAAAGCTCTTGAGTTATTTTGTCAGGAGGTTGGGATGTAGGTGAACACCAGCAAAACTAAGGTTATGATATTTACCTTGAAAAGAAAGAAAGAAGCTATGGAATTTGTCTTCGAAGGCAATCCCTTGCAAGTGGTTAGTGACTATAAGTACCTTGGCCTTGATTTTCACTATAGGCTTAGTTGGGAGACATGTAGAGAAAAAAGGATTCAAGGTGGATGGAAAGCTTTATACTCTTTGCAAAATAGATGTAGGAGTGTTGAATTATGGGACTGGAAAACCAAGAAAACTCTCTTTGGATTGTTAGTGGTGCCGATGGTTCTCTATGGGTGTGAAGTTTGGGGTGGCAATACTTCAACAATGAAGTGGAGGCAAATTGAAAGACTACAAAAAAATTTAATCACAAGTAGCCTCAAAATAAAATCGTCTGTTCCCTATGAGATTGTCCTTGTTGAGGCTGGTGCCTTACCTATGGAGACATCGGCTATGATTCATTTACTAAGTTATCTAAAGAGGTTGGAGAACATGGAGGTGTCCCGTTGGCCCAAAATGGCAGTAGCAGAGAAACTAAATAGAAGGAAGAGCACGTGGATGAAGAAAAATAACAAGTGGTTGAGTAAGTGGGGTATCAACATAGATAATTGCCCAAATAACATTAAGGCAATCAAAATGTACGTGCAACAAAAAGTTAAAGAAAGCATGTGGGATAGGGAGTTATCAAGGAAAAGGGAGTATTACATCAAGCACTTTAATCCCTCTTGTGATCATACTCAAAAAGCATATATAGGTGCGGAAATAAAATGGAAAGTGAAAATGTTAATAGCTCAGCTAAGAACTAGTTCTCACCAATTGAGATGTGAAATCGGTAGATGGACGACACCTAAAGAAGATTCGGCTGATAGGATATGCAGGTTTTGTTCGCTAGGGCTTGTAGAGACAGAGTGGCATTTCATCATGGAATGCCCAGCCTACATGGATATTCACATCAATTATATCGAGATCTTAAATGTGAACTCTTTATACAGCTTATTCGAGGAAGAGATAATATCAAAAAGTGTTGATTACTTCATAAAAATTCATAGTAGAAGATCCAAAATTCAGAAAGAAAGGGAGATCAATTAATTGTTGGGTTGTGGTTTCTTTTTTGGGTTATTGTGGTGTTCCGTTTTGCTACCGATTTGTGGGTCCCATAGGCTGTTTGGCCTCGTGGATGTTATTAGAAGTCTTCATTCATTCATAAGGGAAACCCTGGTGAGGTATAATAAGGGTTGATGAAGAAAACTTAATTGAAGGATATGCTCAAGCTATTAGATGTAAATCAAATAATATTGCAGAGGCTATGGCAATGTGGTGGGGTTGAAAATACTTCTCAGGTTGGGGTTTCTTGCTGTGGAAATTGAAGGTGAATCAAGTTATTATTAACCTTTTTCAAAATGACATGGTTCATTCATGGAAGATACAAAAATATATTGAGAATTTCATAAATGACCTCCAGAGCTTTCATCAAGTTAAAATTAGATGTACCTATAGGGAGAGCAATGACATGGTGGATTTAGCTTGTAATTTTGGTTTACAGAGTGAAGAATGGAACTATTGGTATTCAAATTTAAATCTCTCGAGCACTAGTGATTTTTTAGTGGCAAATGTTCACCAATCAACTAACAGTTGAAATTTTGGAATCAAAATTTGGCTAATAGTTCAAGTTGTAAGGTGACTTGAATTACCATAATTTTAGGAAATTTTATTCTAGTCTTACTTGAATCGCCAAAGCATTTATTTTATTGAAAAAATTAACTCAAAAATTTGCCACGGTGTTTTATACATGATTAGATCATATTTGCCTAAATTTTATAATTTACTATCAAAATCTAAATTAATTCACCAATAATGTATCATAATTATTAGTTTCTTTGGGGCCACATCGCTAATATTTTGTTGCAACCATTGATTTATAATATGATCTTACAACCCTCGTTGTATTTCATGAGGTAAAATATACCCACAATTTGTAATGCTCATTGATCTCAATGAAGACAAATGATCCAAAAGCAATTATGGAATCCATGAGCATTAAAAACTATAGGTATATTTTACTTTGTAGAATACAACAAGGGTTATTAGATTATATTTTAAATTAATGGTGGCAACTACATATTATAGAGTCTACCTCTTAAAGCCATAAATCATTTCCAACTTCGAGCCCATACTTTTCCAAGAGAATTTTTTAAATGGAAGGATTTGTTGGAAACATGAGCTTTGTCATTGGGAGATTGTTGGCAACACGAGCATGATTATGTATAGATGATGTTGATGTATGGTTTTGGGAGATTGTTGAAGATTGATAAGCGTGACAGTGTATGGTGTTGTCATTGATGACAACCCATTATAGAGATACAGTAGTGTTGGTGGACCAAGACCAAATGTTGTGCAGATTTGCCTAAGTCATGGTGTATAATTTTAAGTGTTCAATGAACCACTTTTGTGGTTCACATTGCTCCACTATGAAGAATCTATTCATGCGGTTTTGAGGTGAAATTGGTGCATGTTGGAGGTGTCTAAATCCAAGGATTCAAGGTTGTATGTCTTCCACAATTGAAGATAATGTTGACAGAGTATTGGTTCTATAACGGTAGTGTTATTGTGACAGAGTGTATGTTGTAATGCTCTGCATTCCACCATAGATGAATATTTTGCTATGCAATTTCAAGGAAGTGTTTACAAGTGTCAAAAGTATGTGTGCTCTAAGTGGCAAGTGTTTTGGCAGTCCGTGTGTCGAGTTGTGAATGAATAGTTGGTTCGTTTAGTTATGGCTTCACCAATTTTGTTATATGGTGTCGACCTAAAGATTTTGGGGTCATGTGGAGTTGAAGTTTGTAAGGAGCGGAATTATGGGAGTGATTATGGGTCATTCCAACCTATTTTGATGTTATACATGTTTTGATTTGTTTCACAAGGCGTGTATGTTAGTGTTTGGAGTCGACAAGTTATGTGGTGCAAGTTTCATCTAATTAGGCCGACCTAATTGATGTTTTGGTTGGTTGCATATATATATATAAGGTTGATTCATTGTGTGAAGTATGATATGTGATGTGGGTGTGAGTGTAGAGTGTGTGTGATAGATATAGTGTAGAGAGAAGTGCAAATTATAATTATGGTGAAGTATGAAGTGTGTTAAGTTAGTTTTTTGAGATTAATTAGAACTATGTCTTCAACATGTTGTAGATGCATTATTAGTAGTTTATTTTGACAATGAGCCACCCATTCTTCTATCTCATTCTATTTTGGGTAGTGAACCACCGATAGTGAGCCATTCTCTCTTTTTTGGATAGTGTGTCCACCTTTCTATATCAACATTGTAATTGGTTATTATATATTGTGAAATAATCCTCACTATGGTTTTTCCCTTTCTATGGTTTCCACTTAAATCTAGTGTTCTTGTGTTCTTTTGATGTGATGCATGCTTTATATGTTCCTTTCATTTATTGCAAGTTAAATATGATGCTTTGAATGAATGTTTTAATTATCAAAGTTAATGAGTTTTAGTGAATATTGATTCACCCCCCCTCTCAGTATTATAGGTGTTCAGCAATCTGTATCAGAGCTTGGTTCCTTCAATTGGCTTGATCGTTGAGGTAGATCTTGGAGGTTGAACACATGGCTACAAGGAAGTATCCTATTCCTCCATAAGAGATTATCCTTGAAGGATTTATTAAAGAAGATTGTGTATTTGGAATGGAAGGAGAACTCAAATCAGCCCTTGATGATTTGGATAAAGCAGAAGTTGAAAATAGAGATCTAAAAAAGGATCTTAATGATGCAGATGAGTGTATCAAGAATTTGAGAGAGAAACTCAAGAAAGCTATTGAAAGATTCAAGGAAACAACTGAGCAGCTCAAGCAATCAAATAAAACAATCACTAATCTAAAAGCGCAAGTTGAAGAAGGAAAAGTGAAGACTACTTGAATGCCAAATTGAAAGATAAATCTAAAGAATGTTCAAAGCTTGAACAAGATATTGTAACTTTGAGATCAGATTTGGAGAAAGCAAAGAATAAAGAAGGCAAATTCAAGAAGAAATCACAATGGCTGATGAAATGATTGCAAGTCAGAAGGCTTCTAAGGGCATAAAAAGGTTTAGGGTTTGAAAAAGGAGAAAGGTCAAAGGTAAATCAGACACCAAATAATGCTAAAAAGAAGAATGACAATAAGAACAATGTCAAACAGGTCTGAAACCAAAAGAAAGAATTCAAAAGACCTCTTATCAGACAATCCTACTACATAAAGGTATTCATCTTTTAATGGTTAATATTATTCCTACAATAAGTTTGGACATAGAGTTGTAGAGTGTAGAAGCAGAATGAATTAGAATACTTAATCATTTCCTAGTTAGTGTTATACATGCAATAGATTTGGTCATAAAGCTAGCGAATATAGAAATCAGATGATGAATGGTTACAATAATGATATGGTTACTGTTATACATGCAATCAATTTGGGCATACGAGTTTTGAATGTAGATCTAAAATGGCAAGAAGTAAGTTTGTTCAACAAAAAGTTATCGTATGTCACAAATGTGGCAAACTAGGACACATAGCTAAGTTTTATAGAAGCAAGAATGTGAAACCTTCTGTTTCACAAAAGAAGAGTAATCTGATAAAGGAGATTGATCTAGTTGAGATAAATAAGGAAATGAACAAGATATGGAAGAAGAAAGAAGAGAGCAAGTGAAAAGTGAGTTTGTGCCAGCCCCTAGTGTATATGTTTCCTTCAAAAACTAGATAGAGAGCTTTGGCTCAAGGGGGATTTTTAGTAGAAAATATTCCAGCCCCCACCAAAGATATGGTGTCGATACCTTCAACACACTGGTACATCTGTAGATTGACATGGTTGATCTATAAATGGAATCTCCAGTATGGAATATCTTGTTGCAAAATTTTACAAAGTGATTGAAGATGTTTGTGATAACACAGTGAGGGTTTGCTAGCTTTTTGACCTAACTCTATCAACTACAATCAATGTATTTTTAAGTCATTGGAAAAGTGATTATATGTGATTTCTCATAAGATTAAGTCATTTGTGAATGCAAAATTGAATTAAAGTGCAGAGTAGAGGCGATTTGAAGTGATTTTGAGTTGTTGTGCGAAACCCTATCAGCAAAGAAATTGCAAGGTATTTATCAATTCTTTCTTAACCCTAATTTCATAAGAGATTCAAGATCTTTACTCCACAAGTAATTGATGTCTTGGAGCAGACAAGATATAAGTTTAAGAAACACCCTTACAAGTCCATGGAGACGGACCTTGAGGGTGCTTTTTTGAGGTTTCCATATTGTTGGGGATGTCCACCAAACCCAGGAGCACCAACTGCAAATAACACCTTCACAAATATGAGAGAAGCTTGGGGCTCTTTCACCAGAAGAAATATAAAATGCATTGAGATATATTTTATATATTGTATAAAGTGCCTTATAAAGGCATAAAAGGTGGGTGATGGGTGAGAAAATTCCTAGCACATGAAAAACTACCTGAATTAATAAATGCATTATTATGCCTAAATTAAAACTTAAGACGATAATGTAATTTACTCTAATACCCCCCCTTAAGCGTAACTTAGGGAGAATGCAAATGTAAATATGAAGATGCAGTATGGGTCCTGGCTACACAACCATGTTAGGTACCCATTTACAATGCAAAAAAGAAATTTCTCGCAACCGGAGAAAGGGAGAAAAACCTTGTGGGAAAAACCCCTCTCTAATAGAGATTCAATACAGCCTCAAAACAAACAATGCATCCCTCCAAGGGAAATTCACAGCTCCAGAGGAAGAGACATGTGGTCAAGAGAACTAACCACGCATGAAGTGGATTGTAGGTGAAATAAACCAAAACCTGTGAATAATGAATGCTTGTAGCCCGTTAGAATATGGAGAAGCCGACGAACTCCAAAATAAGGAACCCGCCAAAAAAATGTGGCTTCCCAATCAATTACAAAATTGAAAACTGGAGAAATCGGCCCCTTGTCACAGGAAAGTAATGAATCAATTCTGCAAAAAAGAAGAAGCCTCCAATGCCTCTAATCAACAATGAAATCGAGCCTTCTAGGGTGTGAACTCGAGCTTCAAATGGAAATGCTAATACATAGGGTGTTGCTTCCAGATGAGGAATCAACCTTTCCAAAATGAAAAATTGCACCCTCTGAGGCATATACACCTTATCGGGAATGGATCATGCCCAGCAAAAAAATACTTGTAACTAGATTCACGGGCTTCAAAAGGGAAGAACGAGCTCTTCATCAAAAAAATGTTGCAGGTCTCCAATCACTCTCCAATAGATGAATCACTACTATGCAAGAGTTTGAAGTGTTAGAATACTTTGAATCTTCAGATGAGGATGACGAGGGTTCTTCATATGCTCCTTCTTCTCCATCAGAGATAGTTGATGTATATTCACCTTTAGTGATTCATTATACAAAGTCATTGATTAAGGCTCCTATCATTCCTGTTCAATAAGACCTTTCATTTTGTGTTGATGATTCATTGAGCATGTCCTGGGTGCTTTGCTCTCACATACAGTGTGATGCATATAGAGGATGTGCGGATTTACATTAACACAAAAATGGAAGAATATGATCACACGAAGATTGTGAGATATTAGGTAAATGAATTGACAAGAAATGATTTTGAATTGAAACCTAAATTTGAAAGTTTGACAAAGAAGAAATTGGATGTCTGGAATAATTTCCCCAATTTTTTCTATGAGGATGAGTGGGTCAATAACGTGCTCAGTCGAATTCATGATAAGTTCATGTGTTTGGATATGTCGCACATGATAAAGTTTGTGCTCAAAAGGACTTATTCTGACAATGAAGTTTGTGAATAATGATGTGGTAATGAAGCTCACCGGTGCAAAATTTGACAAATGTGCCCTAACGGTGAAGGATATTGATGATTTGGTGGTGAACTTTGCATCAATGATGATCATATATAAGATATTTTATACCAATGGAGAGAACTTTGTGTCGGCTATCACTATTCACATTGCTTACCAGATGCTAAAAGAAGGTTTGGATATTGATTTGTGTGAACTCCTAAGACAACAGCTGATCCAGAGAATCTTCAGAAGACCAAAGAATCTTGGTACCCCTTCTGATATGGTACCCTAATTGTATGTTTATTATTATTTTCTTAGAGAAGTTCCGAATAAAAATAACATTATGTGGTTGGACATATTCCTATTACTATTCAAATTAGAGACCATTTGAGAAGGTTAGGGAATCTAGAAACCCAGAAAATGATGTTGTGGGGTTTCTTCAAAACGTTTCAAGGAAAAATACAATAAAGAGAGAGGATATTGGAAAAATTTGTTGAGAAATACAAGGATAACATCACTTTCATGGTCAATAGAGATAACTGCATTATGGAAGCAGTTGGACCTAAAACTATTTGGATCCTAGAGTTGGGA
Source organism: Sequoiadendron giganteum (assembly GCA_007115665.2). Lineage (NCBI taxonomy): Eukaryota > Viridiplantae > Streptophyta > Pinopsida > Cupressales > Cupressaceae > Sequoiadendron > Sequoiadendron giganteum. Next base: position 29,740,702 of record CM021109.1, on the reverse strand, counting down.
TATGAGGTTACAATAGAAGAGCTTACTAGTCTTGTAGAGATCATGTTAAGCAAACCAAGAGATCCATTAGTGGATATATTTGGCACATTTAGAGAAATACAGTCGGGTGAATCTAGAAAAGAACAAGAAGGATATTGAGAATAATGTAGAGAAGATGAAAACTCAGTTGGAAGAGATAGTGAACCCACCTAAGGGTTCTACGGAAAAATAAAAATCTACTATTGTTGCTTTGTAAGGTACTCTACATACAAGAAGGTTAGTCAAGACCTCTACCCCCTCTCCCTCTATTTCGACGTCCTCTGAAACTATGCCTACAAAAATTACAAAGAAGAAAGCTACATCCAGTGCCTCTGAACAACAACAAACTCCTAAGAGGATAAGACAAAGGCCACCAGAGAAAGATACATTAGTTATGAGGATGAGGAAAATGTAGAAGAAGGACCATAGTTGATCTGAAAGAATAAGTCTCAAGTCATTGTGGAAGAAACTAGTGTCAAGAGAACAAAGGTTGATATTATAGATACTGAGAGTGAAGAAGAGGTGGAAAAAGAAAAGAAATCATTTATCATTCAAAGAAGAGAAAATAAGTCTATAGTAGAAGGAGAATATCCTAAAGGCAAGGGGAAAAAGAAAGAAAAGGCCCCTTTGGTAAGGGAATATAGCCCCTTGAAATTTGATGCTTTGTTTAATAGTATTTTAGAATTTGGTCTCTTGGAAGAGACAACTAAAATGTATCTAGAGTCTAATGATGAAGATAAGACAACCAGTGAAGAAGCCATCATTAAGTACATGATAGTATTTGACACTAGCTTAGATAAAATTGAGGATCGATTCCCTGATGATTTGAAAAATGTTTTAATTGCAAGAAAGAAACTATTAAAGAAGATGCAAAGATAAAGGCATTGGCCTTGGAGAAGATTGACTCTTCTCTCACACATGAGGATAGATACAAGTTGTCTAGACTGTACAATAGGAAATTCAAAACAAAACAAAGAGTTAACACTGAGCAAAGACAAATAAGACATTGAAAGACTAAAAAATGAGACTCTACAAAAGGTTGAAGAACTTGCTAAAGGGTTGGGAGTCCCTCCAGATAGTGAAGAAAAAATGCAAAATGATACATCTATCTTGGAAACCAATGAACCTAATAATGCACAACACGAGCATGTGCCCAAGTCTAAGAATGTTTAAGAAGAAATAGTTACTGATGATACCCCTCTATTTGTGGAGAATGTCGTTGTTGAAGAAAAGAATGATGATATGTAGAATATCCCAAAAAAGGATGGAGCACAAGTAGAACAAATTTTCCCCCCTTCGGATATGGAGCAGAAAGAAGAAGAAATCCTAGAGAAGTCTAAGCCACAAAAGGATGAAAACTTGCTTCCTTCAAATAATGAAAAGCCTACTGAAGAATGCTCCAGCAATGGAGAGAAGGAGAAAGATAAAGAATTAATTGTAAAAAATGTTGGTGAATCCTCCAGAGCCTTTGGAGATTATTTAAAGGATTTATTAGATATGTAGAGCTTTGCAGTTTGAGTCAATGGTGTCTACACAACTCCTGCAAATACCCATGTAGATATGAGCAAGATTTTTCCCTTACACAAGCTACAACTTAGTGATATATTTCATGCCTCCGCAAGGAAGGAAATATTGTAAACACACCAAAAGAGTGCATAATTTATTGAGGAAGTAGTTAAGGTATTGCAAGAAGGAATTCTTGATGCAACTATTGATGATTCCTTGTCTAATGTGTAGAAGTTGAAGTCATTGATGGATTCCTTTAAGGATTATTCTGTCGGTTTGGAAGATAAATTGGAAAAATAAATGACAGAGAAGGTCAATGATAAGAGATTGACCAATATTTCTAACAAATGTAGTGTTGCACATGGCAAGTTGCAAGGTAGCTTGAAGGAAGTCTAGAAATGTCTGGAAGATGCTAAAGTTTTGTTTCATTTTTTCTTAAATTGGTCTAACTCTACAAGGAGCATAAAGGACCAAATGGACTCAATTGAGTCACAAATTGATCAGGTCTTTGATGCTTATGATCTGGCTAATGATGCAAATGGTGTGACAATGGAAGCAATTAAGAACCTGCATGGACAGTTCTTCCTACTGCAACAACAAAAAGAAAAAATCATTATGCAGTATAGCTAGCTTAGAGACTTGGTGAGTGCAAGGCTTACATCCTTAACTAGAGTACTTGCTAGTGTATATTAGGTGGTGTAGAAGAATCTAGTGCCCAATAATCCGGATGAAGGAGAAGATCTCCTTATTTAATTTGAGAATCAGTGCAGTATACTTTCCTTCACCAAGAAGGATTGGGATATAGGAAAGAAGGACTGGGAGGAACAACTCACCAAATTGAAGGTGTCTAACAAGGGTATTTACCCTCTAATAGTTGAAGGTGTATATTTTTGTTTTGTTTATGTAGTTTCTGACTTCAATGTACATATACGAAAGTAGTGGATAATGTTTTAGTACATTATTTTTGCCATTTTATATGGATAACATTGTTAGGGGGAGCTGTTGGAGTTGAGAAGATACAACTTCATAGGAGCCCAAAGATCTTTGCAAGCAAATAACCTGTTACAAGGAGAAGCAAAGAGAAACAACAAAGGAAATGCTCAAGAATGTGGAGCAATGTATTCACCTGAAAATGTAAAATGAATTAATGATACAAAAGATAGTTTTCAACTACATATAGATGAAAACCCTAAAAAGGAAAACCCTAGGCTTGCACAATAATAATTAATAAAGTAATTAATTATTATGCACCTAATGCTAGCTTAAGTGAAAAGAGGTAAAAGGGAACTTTACGTAATTAAACAAATATTGTTTAATTAATAAAGTAAATACCCAATTAAGAAAGATATGTCTGGAAGATGTATGATTCCTTGCTGCACTGAATCAAGAACAATAAGAGATGCTGATGAAGTCTCAGTCTGAAGAGTAGGAACTGTGAGACAAACCTTTGATCCATCGGAACAAGTAAGGGTGTCTAAATACTCAAGCTCCTCTTAAGTATCATGATCAAATGGTGTATTCTCTCTCTAAGCAATGGGTAAGAGACAATCTGAAGCAGGATCCTCTGGGAATGGAGATAGAATAGGGTCTCCATAGATCTCCCAAAGACGTGTCCAAAGTGGGTGAGGACAATCAATGTCTGATATAACCAACATAGTGTCATGATCAACACTAGACAATATAAGTCCTACTATGTGATTTCTAATAATATCCCATGCTAATCTGCCCTCTAAAGTTGTTGGTTCAGGTATGAGATCATACAAATAAGGCAAAATATTAAGCCACCTACAATGTGTAAGTATACCCTTTGCCCATGACTCATAATTACCCCGTTCCAGAAGAACAACTGAAGGGTAAGTAGAAAAACCCATGATAACTCTTCAAATGAAAAATTCAGAGACTAATGATCTCAGCAATGATAAATCATATCAAGATAACCCATCCAACGCAAACAAAACTCATGTAGGAGCCAGAATAACCAAGTAATTGAGCAAAGTGTAAAAACACACAAAGCTGAATAAAAAATACCTGGTAAATATTCTAGTAAAATAGACTATAAATCTGGAAAGATCACTATAATACCTTTCCAATGCCTATTCGTTTGCACAAAATGGGGTTCAGACGCAAAAGATACGCCCCTTGGAGTGAAAAAACCAAATTTTGACTTTGACTGGCAAAAAAGATTGCAAAACTACAAAATCAAGAAAAATTACTAGTACCACTAGAACGGCATCAAAACCAGCTTTCCGACGATATCTTGTTTTTGAAAATCCGAGAAAAAATGCCCATTCTACGCTTGATTTAGTGCAAGTTGCTCAAAAGGGGAAAAAAAAAAATCCCACAGCCCTCAGGGGCTAAAAGAAACAGCCCCTAGCCATATGGACGACCAAGGGGCAGGCGGCTGGGAGCTGGGAGTGTGACCCCTGGTTCCTCATGTGACCTCGACGGTGGGGTTTGAAGCCCGCGGGGGCTGGAGGGGCCGACTCGAGTCGGCGCGGGGAGCGCGGCGGTGGCCAGGCGGCCAAGCGGTGGCTAACGGATTTCCAACGGGCAGTGCAAAAAAAAATAAAAAACCTTAGGTTTTTAATTTATTTTTAAATTTTTTTGCGATTTTTTTGTTGAGGGGACCGTACGACCAAACCCTAAATTTTTTTTTGCATCCTTGGTTGATTGTAACCAAAATTGACGATTTGACAGTCGATTTATTGGTTTTTGGGCGCTACAAATACAATGACACTGTCCGTTTGGGCCCAAAGTGAACCTAAAATTTAGAGTATGCTGAATCCACAAGAAGAAACCTTAGAACCCTAGATTTGCTTCCAATGCAAAAATCTCAAAACAAGAACAAGCGACTGCAAATCTGAAGCTTTGATACCATGTAGGAGTTGAGAAAATACAACATCACAAACCCCGAAGATCACCTGCATGCAAATAACCTGTCACAAAAGAAAAGATGGAGACAAACAAGCAAGGGTTCTCTTAGCTTAAGTGAAAAGAGTTAAAAGGGAACTTTACGTAATTAAACAAATATTGTTTAATTAATAAATTAAATACCCAATTACTCTAGCAGGAGCCACTTGATATTTCCTAAGGAAAGATTGTTGGAGAAGTGTGTTGAATAGGAGAAATTCAATAAGAGGGAGTTACTCTTATGTATATGTATATCAGATAGGGGGAGTATGTATGTATAATGAGCCCTTTGCCCTTGATGTCAAAGGGGGAGATTAGTAAAGGTGGAGAGTAGTTGGAGAAGTTTGAGTAGTTTTGAAGAGTGAGAGTGTTGCCATTAATGACAAAGGGGAAGAGTGTCAAAAATATGAGCTTTGTCATTGGGAGATTGTTGGCAACATGAGCATGGTGATGTATAGATGATTTTTATGTATGGTGTGCGGAGATTATTGAATATCGATGAGCATGACAGTGTATGGTGTTGTCATTGATGGCAACCCATTATAGAGATACAGTAGTGTTGATCCGAAGAAGACCAAATGTTGTGTAGATTTTCCCTAAGTTTCGATGTTTAGTGAACCAATTTTTTGGTCTACATTGCTCCACTATGAAGAATTTAGTGACAAAATTTTGAGGTAATATTCATGCGTGTTGGAGGTGTCTAAATCCAAAGATTCAAGGTTGTATGTCTTTAACAATTGAAGATAATGTTGATAAAGTATCGACTCTATAATGGCAATGTTATTGTGATAGAGTGTGTGTTGGAATACTTTGTATTCCACCATGGATGAATATTTTTCTATGATGTTTCAAGGAAGTGTTTACAGGTGTCAAAAGTATGTGTGTTTCAAGTGGCAAGTGTTTTAACAGTCTATGTGTCAAGTTGTGAATGAACAGTTGGTTCATCCAGTTATGGCTTCACTAGTTTTGTTATATGGTGTCAACCTAAGGATTTTAGGGTCATGCAGAGTTGAAGTATGTAAGGAGTGGATTTATGGGAGTGATTATGGGTCATACAAACCTATTTTGATGTTATAGTCACAAAGTCACAAGCAATCAATAAATGCAGTCTAGAACAACACACAACATGGTCCTCCAAGGACTAACACAAATCCAAGATGAAAATACATACCCCTAGGGGGTCCAATTGAATCAACTTTGAAGAAGCTCATATAATCTAATGTTATTCAACTTCTAGAAATAAGACATTATGAACCAAGACCCTTCAAACCAACCTAGTGGAATGAGAACAAATTTTGTGAATATCATAGGACCAAGGGATATAAAACCTTTGCTTGCTTTAAACTTAAGAACATCATTCAAGATCTCATATAGCAGGGATATGTAGTGATTGATAACCCACTTGGATCCTTTAACATTGATCACACTATATTTAAAGTTCCTCTACAAAACCATGGACAAGGAAAATCCTCTAGTTCAAGGACTAATACCAAAGATAATACCAACTACACCAATGTCGCCTATGAATACACAATCAACCATATCCAATAGGTTGACAATAATGTCTCAACCATAACCATCAAGAGTAAGAATCCTGAAAGTGCAGTTACCACACATAGATCCAAAATGAATCTACAAGGGGCCACTTCTAGATCCCAACTAACAAACCAATATAACCTTTTGGATCACTTAAGGAAGACACTTGCATAGATATCCATCCTCGAGCTGCTACATATATCCCTTGCACATAATGCTATCTTGGATAAATCTCTACAAAGTTCATCAATTCATGCTAATCTGAATGTCAAACAATTTCTAGCCATGGTAGGATATCTTTCTACTACTCATCATGTTGCATTTTTGGAGCATAATGTCCCTTCACATAAGCCTCACCATAACGATTCCCTCCATCTCGAAGTATTTATCAATAAACACAAAATCAGATGAGTTTTGGTAGATGGTGGAGCAGGTCTAAATATTTGCCTCTAGTTATGGATGGCCTACTAGTGGTAAAAGCTTTATGTGGTTGGCGCTTGCAATCTCACCCCGACGCGAGGAAGAAGATAAAGATAAGAAAGATGATAACGATGGCTGGGGTGCTCCTCCTGATGTCACTCCTGACCCCGCTGATGTATGGGAGAAAAACATGGATGACAGAGACCCTCCCGGCTCTGCTTGCACTGCTCTGGCCGCTTAATGGTCTATTTGTTGTTTTAATCTCTCATGTTCTTGGACTTCTGGGCTAGGCCCATGTGACTTGTTTTTTGGCTATTTATGGGCGATGCCCATGTGACTTTCGGGGTGTGCCTTTTTACCACCTGCCCTTTTTTTGGTCAATATGTAACTCTTATATTTAATTTAATATAGATAACTACCTAATCATCAAAAAAATAAATTGGTCACAACATTGGGATTCTCTGAGGCATGCATTAACGCATAAAAAATGATTGTCATAAGAGCCTATGATGATGTAGAACATTCTTTCAAGGGTATTATCACCCTTCCTATTGGATTTGGTCTAGTAGTTGAAAATACATTATGTCAATTCTTGGACCTAGACCTTCCATACAACATCCTTCTTGGCCACCCATGGATCCATATCATGCAATTCATTCCATCCACATTCCATCAATGCATAAAGTTCCCCCATAATGGAACTAAAGTGATTGTACATACCGATCCAAAACCATTCCAATATTGCAAGTTCTTACAAAGCAGTCATGACCTTTCACAATATTGTCCTTACAACACCCCACCGCCATCTTCATCTTCATACATTGATCCTTCATTGCTACCCACCTATCACACTCCCTTAGAGATTAAGGATAAGATCAAAGACATGGGTATTGGAGAGAATATGAGCTACAAGTATTCCATATCAAGTCTGCACCACCATCCACTTCATTCCCATATCTTGATTTCCATGAAAATCCCATGCTTGATCATGATATCTATGATAATCTACTCTTTTATAATGATCCTATTAAGTACATCCATGATCATTCCCTTCTATCTCATTATCCACTACCATCTACTTCATCTCATAAGCTATCATCCTTCCACCTCACACATACTGGGTTAGGTTATGCATTTCCTAATGTTGCCTCTATTGAGCCTTCTTGTCAACTTACTAAGGACGTGCAAGCTTCCCTTGACATTAATGGCGTTGAAAAGGATAGTCATAAAGAATCCATTAGATTCATCATCAATCTCTTCCATGAACTGCACATTCTTACCATCTCATTTAACTCATCCACCACATCCACCTCATCCACATCCATCCACCTCCTAAACATGGATTAACAAGTATCATCCCAAAAGAATAAGGCTATCAATCAAAAAACGAAAATAAAAAAGCCTTTATCAAAAGGGGATCTAAAATCAAAGGAAAAAGAAAAAGCAAAGAAAAGTCCTTTATTCAAAATCAAAATCAAAAGCCATTGAAAAAATAAAAAATAAAACTCAAATGTAAAAGAAAGAAAAAATTGATCTTCAATCATGCCCCTTCATCCAAAATAACTAGGGGCACCTATCCAAGAAAAATATCAAGAGATGAGCTTGTTAATCCTAAATCTTCATCCTCATCTTCACACAATCCATACACTCTACCAAATTCACACATATACATACATACATCATATCAATCCATCCCCCTTGGTGATGTATCTCAATGGACCTTTGATGGCAAAGCTTTCACATGCTTTAATCTAAAGGTTGCCCAAACCCCTTTTTGTGTCAAGCATGACAACCCTTGTAGTGCACGTGTTAGGAATCATACCTTAGCTCTCTCCATTCATTGTATAAATCATCCTCCATCATCCCCATCATATCACCCATATTCATCTATCACACCTTGTCATCCACCATGATCATAGCATCATCAAGTCTCATTTATCTATAAAAATACAAAAAAGTCAAAAAAATACAAAAAAAAGTGAAAAAATTCAAAAAAAGTGAAAAATTCAAAAAGAAAAGGTTAAAAAAGAATAAAGTAAAGAGAAATAATTTTCTCTATAGTGAAAATGACTTTTGTGGCACTTTGGGTAAATACCATGGTGAAAACCTAGAAAATAGGCGCCATGTGTAGGGGTCATTGCTCTTCCATCTATCATTATTCTATCTCGTTTTCCACTTCATCCATAATAATTAAAGCATACACTTCTCCATGATAAAACCCTACTTTCATACAATCATAATAAAAGCTTGTTACCCCTCTTATGGCTTGATATTGGTCGATATTTAGCATCACTCGCCTTCCATACCAATTCACAATAAATTCAATCCACCTGATCCCTTCCTTAACAATTGGTCTTATACCCAACTGGGGGCAATTCTCGGCCTAGGTTCTTCAGATTGGATCTTTGACATCGCATCAAAGGAAATATTATATCGCTCACCATCATGATCACTCATCATTATCCACCTACCATAATAAGCTATCCACAATCCATAATAAACTTTAAACCCATCCTAATCTAGCCTCCATAATAAATTGTCCTTTGCTAAGATTGATAATTTGATCAGACAAACAAAACATCTTACAAAACATCGAGCTTAAAAAATTACAAAACAATAGGCGAACTACCAAACTAGTCTTCCCACCTGACCACTCAATTTCCTACTCAACATTATCTATCTTCATCATCTATAATTTGTCTTATATAGGGTTTTGCATCATAGAAACCAAACTTGACGTCTTATACAAGATGTTTCATTCCTCAAACTAGACATGATCTTTTGAATCCTATCAAGAATCACTCATCTTTGGGAAGAAGATCTAAATGGTTGTTGACTTGTTTGGTCGAGTGAGTCTTATTTTTTTACTTTATTTATCTTTGTCATGTTCCTATGTTACTCGAGGATATCAACAAGTGATTAGAGGAGCGAGGATGGATCATGATTTTTCTTTTTTCTTTTTGTTTTTAGTTTGTCTTGATAATATTGTTGGGGCAAATAGGTTCCTTGTGTGTGATTGGGTTTCATTTGGGATAATAAAAAATATCCCATGCAAGTTAAAAACCATCTAATGCTTTCTTACATCAGGATCAACATGCTTTGTGGTTACTCCCTCACATATTCCGATAGGGTTTTATTGTCACTAGTACGAGTCATGACACTCCTTGTCTGCAATGTGTCTGTCTACACAAAGGGATAACATTTAGAACCTTGTTCTTTCTATACCTCAATGTAGGTTATCCATTTTCAAAACAAAAATTCTCTATGATGATAATCATGCACTAATAAAAGCTCACATTTTATCCATCAACCTATTTCCAATCTCCATCAATTCCAATCAAGCTTATTCATATCCAATGTTGATCAAGTTAATTGTTCTTTAATTCTTACTAACCTTTTCTTCTAGCTTGTTGGAAAATTTGGCTTAATTTATGGATTCTCACCTGATTTCCCAAGAGGGCACCATATTATCTCACTGTCGCTAGAGCATGTTGGGGTAGGACTTCTCAAATTTTATTTGAAACAACATTAAAAATCATATTATTTCTATAGACACTAAAAACTGTCCTATGCCTGCAGTGGCATTTTTCCACTAATTTTTTTTCTAACCTAATTAAGGTAACCCCTTTCTTCTAACCCCAATTTCATCTTTCCTCTTTCACTTATAATTAAATAATTTTAATTATTTAATTATTTAACTTTCCTCTTAAGTAATTTAATTAATTAACTAATTGGTCCTTTTCTTCCTCGATCTCTCCTATAATTAAATAAATATCTTTATTTATTTAATTACTTAATCCTTAATCTCTTCTATAATTAAATAAATATGTTAATTTATTTAATTATTCACATGAGGATGAAAATAAATAAATAAAAATTTATTTATTTTTATTAAGACTTTCCATATTCCTCTCTTCTATCTTTCTATTTTATTTTCTATATAACTCTTCCTCTTTTCTATTTTCTCTTTCCAGTTAACTCTTCCTTTCCTTCAATTTATTCTTCCATCTTCCAATTTCCTCTCTAGTTAACTCTTCCTCCCTTCCATTTTCAAAATAGGCAACTTTCCCATGCATATTCTCTCATTTGATCTTGTCCATCGATTTTCTATCAAATCCTGATCATCGACCATAATTACATCCTCTATAATTTGACCTTCATCCTCTTTCGATCTAACCATGGTCTTTGAAATCTTGTAGTCATTATCATCATGAGCTTATCACAATTATGCACACAATTGTAAGAGCAATAACAACATCTTGAAAAGCAAAGATAAAGAAGGACAATGGAGGTAAAACAATATTGATGTGAGAAGGTATAATGTTTGTTTAGTTTTCAAACTTCTTGCATTTATTTTTCATTTTTCATTGGTAGATTAGGAATTACTAGCTTAAATCTTATGGTTTTCGTGGTTACCATTTGATGATTTATGGTGCATGTTCTCTTAATTTTTTGATCTTATAGTGTCATATTGTGGATAACATAGATTATTGGAAAGCTAGAGAAAAGTATAAATATGAGAGTTCAATATAATTGGAAGCAATTCAAGAAGGCTATAAAATATAGTGGAGTTAAAATGAGGCAATGATAAGAGAGCAAGCCTAAGAGGTGGGTGAGGTACAAGGAGTATAATATGGAGTGTCATCATGTAAAAGGTGTTATTATAGGTTCTATTAGTGTGATGTTGTAGCCCATGTAGCAAGTCTGGGTTTTGAAATTGTGTATTAATGATTATGAGGAAGGCCACTGTGATAGATTGTAGTTATGGTAAAATTAATATAATAAGAGATCTTTGGATGTTGGTTTTTTTCCTTATAAAAGTTTTCTTAGGGTATATTTGGTGTTATTTTATTGTGGATTATTATGTGTATTTATTTGTGTGGGTTGCATAGTTAGATAGTCCCTTTCGAGACCCTCTAGTTGTGACTGCATTTATATACCATTTAAAGGATGGTTATTGTCCTTTAAGGACTCAAAAAATAATTCAAATTTTTTTAAAAATAATGGCAAAAGAAGGTAAGGCCTTACACTTTCAAAATTTCTTCCCACATTAAGTTCCTTGGAATAATCTCTTTATGTTGAGCCTTATTCTTTTTGCTTTTTAGTTATTGATTTCAAGTTTAGTTCATACATACAACTACACAAATCTATTTCAACACTTAAAAGTTGATTTCCAAAACACACATTTGATTGTTTTCTTAACTAGGCATGGAGAAAATATAAATTAAATTATTAATTATGTTGAGAGGTATAAATACAATAGAAACAAAGAAGTGTTGTAATAGAGTGAGTGGATAACAAAAACTCCTTAACATAATTCTGACAACCATTTACATGTCAAATATAATAAACTTAATAAACTAGAATAAATTTCTTAAATACATTACCTAAAAGACATTACTAAATTTAGAAAAATATTGTGTAGGATTGAAAATAAAATATATAGGAGATTGAAAAATGAAGTGGACATGACAATAATAAAATGTTCAATGAAACTCATACAATTCTTCCATTTATTAAATTGTGATATTCTTCACATATTTATCAAGAAGAAATGAATGTTTGAATTCTAGTGTATTGAGGAAATATAAAATATAAAATATTATCCTACCACACCTAGGATTATGTACAATAATATTGCATCCCCTCTTAATATGTAGGGGTAGTAGTAAAGCCATTTTTTATTGTGCATTAGGCAACGTGTTTATAACGCCTCATTTTCTTGATATGATATGAAGCTCCAATCTTCTGTAAAATATATTGCTTGAGTGATAGCTTTGTCCCTTAGGCAATTTTAGAATTTTCAAGAAGCATGATACTAACTTGGTAACGACTTGAATTTGTTTTTTCAAGTTGATTAATATATCCATGATTTTATATCCCATTTTGATAGAATGTCGCACATATTTATTGTGAATTTTTTTAATCCCCATTTTTTTTGTTGATTGAAAACTCAACATTACTTATGAGTGATGAAATTTGTGAGTTCACCACTAATTTTTATGTGGGTTGAAAACTTAGCATTACTTTTGGGTGCTGAAATTTGTAGAATAAGGTTTTCCAACTTTTATCCCTATTGTTTTTGTCTCCAATTTGATTGCTCCTATGTGACTTGAGAATTGGATAACCTAGGTTGATTATGCCCATGAGTAACCCAAAAGTGTGCCAACTACACCATGTGACCTAGAAACTAGATAACCTAGTTTGATTGCACCACATGTGAATAACTCAAAAGTGTGTTGAAGCATACACCGAATGACCTTTTTTTTGTCAAGATAGAAATGTGAATCAATTTCCTCCATAATGAATGCATATAACAATATCACTCCATGCATATTCATCAAAAACCATAATGTAGTTGCAATATTAGTTGTTCATAAGTTGAGCTATACATTACTTACTAAGATGTTGTAGTGATAAGAAACAATGTACTATAATTTGTAAAATGTTGTAATGACAAATACTTAATGGATATATGAGAAATATCCAAGCATGCCATGCTCAAAAACTTAAAATTTGAATCCTAATGTCCCATATATAAGATGAGAGTGGAGAGCTACTATTAAGGCCCTCTTTAAAGGAGAACAATAACATATATGAACACATGTATAGAGATCCACAACTCAATGAGGCCCTCTCAAATTTCATTACAAGTCTCCATTAAGCCACCATTTTGAGTTTTCAAGTTAATGGGAAGAGTTTGTTAGCCTCCCTTTTAGGTTTTACATTTACAACTCAAAGAGAAAAATTATAATCAACAAGAGGTAATATTCATAGCCTCAAATAATTTTTACTAAGCTACATTTGAATATAGTGGTCTCAACATGCTCATTATCAGTATCCAATCAAAATAGAAAATAATTACAAAATACATGATTATCCTCTACAACAATTAAGTGGAGCTCTATAATTCTCTTAGTAGGTAGTTTCTCAATATTACAAGTATCAATATCTACAATGTTAAGTTCATCATTAATTGGATTGACAATAACATCCACATCATGAGTAAACAAGCTCAACAAGCTCTTGTATATATGTTCAACAATATATGTAATTCTAAGTTTATAATCGGTTGGATTGATATCAACACATACATCAAGATTATATAAGATATCATCTAAAATGGTGGATTAGATTCTTCATTAGGATTTGATGATAAGTGATCCTTAGTTTTTCATTTGGAATGACCTATTCATACTAAATACATATGCCTCATTTATTTTTATGAAAATCTCCAACATAATAATGCTTTGTAAAATATTTATGTTGACTACATAATAGACAAGGATGTAGATCAAAAAAATCACTAAAGATTTTTCCTCAGCATCAATAATGATAACTATTTCGGACTTGATGGTTTTAGTGCAAGTTATTTTTTATTGACTTGGAAATTTGCCAATTTCACATAGCTAACCAAAAAGTGAAGACTCAACTTGATTGTTGTTCAAAATACCTCGAGAGATAGGTTTTGAATATTCTAGTATATGAAAATTCACAACACTTATATACCCTAGACTAATACAATGTTTGTTGGTTTTTATTATCTCTCTATATAATATGAATACTAACAAGTATTTTATCCATGATAGGTTTTAACAACACTTTTTGATTTAGACACAATAAATATTATCTTGTGACACAGGAAGGGGCTCAACACTTTTCTTGAAGGAGTTTATATTTTTTTCTACCTTCTAAGTTGTACTACTTGAAGATGGAACATCAACATCTTTCTTTCTTGTAACACTATTATATGACATGGGAAGGGGATTGACACTTTTCTTCAAGGACACTTTATCTTTTCTTTCCTTGGGATTTGAACTACTTAAAGAAGGAACATCATTGTTGATAAGATCTTTCTTCTCTACTCAAGCATTGGATGTTTGATCTTACAACTTGTTGATTTATTGCCATAATATCTTGTATTAATTATAAAATTGAATAAATAGAGGATTGTATTGACTCCAAAAATTAGATTTTATTTCTACTTCTTATTGGTTAATAACATTATTTTTTATGGATAGCATGTCATTGGTTTATAACATTGGCACAATTACAAATATTACACACATGCTTGACTTAAGTTTCACCAGTAATGCCTAGAGATAATACAATTCATAAAACTCAATGAATTTTATTGTTAAATGAATAGATTACTTATCACTCCAAAAAAAAATCTATGTATTGGAAAACTAATATATCAAATCTCTCAATATGTTCACCCTTTTGATATATACTCATCAGTACAGGGAAGAAGTATATCCTTTTGATATACGTGTTGGTACATGAAAGGGAATTTAAAGCACATGAAAGTAATAAGGTACACAACACTTAGTACAATGTGAAAATTATTCATCTTACCAAAAATACCTTATAAGAAATAAATAATAATTTCTTTTAGTTAAGATTTATGTCTTTCAAGTAGCAAAGGGAAATGAAAATGAAAATGTCTTTATTGGGATTTATTTGGTGTCCATTACCCTAAAATATTTTAGGGGTCATTTTTTTCTTATATTGGACCCTTTCCTTCACCAAATTACCAAATTCACTTATCATATTTCAATTCCTTTTTGTTAACCTAAGACCACATCTTAAATTTTGTGTGATTTCTCCAAGATGTGGGTGTTATGTAGGGATGTTAGCATGATGTGATAGAATCCCATAATTTTTTGAAATTCAAATGTTGGTTTCTTGCTTATCTATTTATTGTTACATGTTGTAACACCTATGTATCCAAAAAAAATCCTATTGCATCTAAATCTGACCCTTCTATTGCAAGTATGAAGGTGTTGTCATTGATGTCAACAAGATTGTGTTTTCATTGATGATAGTTGTGAAATGTTGAGAAGAGATTGTTTCTTTGATTATTTGCATTATGTTGTCGTTAGTTAAGTTACTGATGTTAACCTTTAATGTTTCTTTAACAAGTTTATGTTTATGGTTTAGATGTCGAGGATACTGAGAAAATTGATAAAATAAGGAAATGAGGTGTTGCAGAGCTATTATGGTTTTGCTTCACATTTCTTCTGAGTTTAAGATATGCTTGTGTGGTTGGATATGTTAGTTAGAGGTGTTTAGAGTTTCTATATCCAAAATTTTGGCTTCTGGATTGATGTTTAGAGGAATTTATGTTAACCAATGTGTGAACTAGTTTTGCATAGGTGTCTAGGAGAAATATTCTTGCTCCACATTTCTTCATAGTTGTTCTTCAAGTCTTACGATTCTAAAGGTATATTGATGGTGTTGATCTCTTACCTGTGTCAGGAGGTTTTTTGGTTTGGTGCTTTGGAAGTTGGATTGTAGAGTTGGAGTGTTTGGCAGTGTAGTTTGAATGTACTAGGCGTGCAGATTATGAAGGTGTGAGTTGTTGTGAAGGAGTTTGATGAGTTTTAGGAGGATAGAGGAATATTATAGATCATGATGAAGCATGGTATGTGGTTCGCAAGTCATCCTTGAATTTGGGGATGTTTGTAATTCAAAGTTTAATGGTGTTCGCACGGGTAATGGTCGACTTGGTGTCTACACTACATTCGAAGATGTTTGAATATTAATGAAGGTGTAGCGTGGCATGTGAGAGTTGATTTGGGTCCCAATTAAGTTTTGTTTTGGTCCACTTTTCATTCCTATCCACCACTGGAATGCTTAGTGCCGACCTAATTTGAATTTGTAAAGTATGAGAAGAGTGTAGCCAACTTGAAGATGTTTTTCAAGTTGTGAACGATATAAATGCAAGGAGAGTTGATGCGACATGGAGTATGTGTGTGTGGTGTGATGTGAAATTAAGTGTAGAGGTGTGAAATGCAATGCGAGCTATAATGCAAGATTGTTGATTGTAGTGAGCTAAAGTATCTTGATCTCTTGAAGTTTGCAAGTGTTGTTGGAGCTATTGTGGTGAAATCTCTGTTGCATTGAGAGTGTGTTCTTTGTTTAACATCTTTTCTTCTTTTCTTCTTTATATTCCGGAAGTGAGCCTGGGCTATGAGCCTTTCTGGATAGTGTGTCCTATTCTGGAAGTGAGCCTCCTTGTACCAGTTTTGCAATTACTTATATTGTGAGCTAATCCTCACCGCAATTTTTCCATTATTGGGTTTTCCATGTAAATCTGGTGCTCTCTTGTGTATGGTGTTGGTTATTTTAGTTTTTGTTATCTAATTTTCATGTTTTTAACAGATTAAGGGTTTAATGATTACATGCGGATTTGATTACTGTTGAGGGTTTTAATGTTTTAATCTGATACAACTGGTTCAACCCCCCTCTTAGTTGTCTTGTTCATTCAACAATTGGTATTAGAGCAAGGTTCTTTGGAGAAAAGCTTGACCACTTGAGGTAGATCGGGATGGTGAAAAAGAAGGAGATCCCTATGGTTGATGGTATAGATTATGCATTTTGGAAGGCAAAGATGGAAGGCTATCTAATTTATCTTAGATATGAAGTTGCAAAGGTTGTAAAGACTACTTACACCATGCCTGCAAATGGACCACACACAAGCGATGACATCAAGGCTTATGAAACAAATGGTAAGGCAAGGTTTGTTCTTTTGGCTAGTCTTTAAAATATTGAATTAGTGGAAGTTATGGATCTAAAAACTACTAAAGAAATTTGGGATAAGCTAGAAAGTATCTATGAAGGAGTTGATAAGGTTAAACAAGCTAAGCTACAGAATCTGAAGGCACAATTTGAGACTTTGTGAATGTTTGATGATGAAACAATCAAAGTTACATGCAAAGGGTTAATGAACTGGTAAGTGCAATGAGAGGTCTTGGTACACAAGTCAAAGAACCTAAAGTGGTAAATAAAATTATAAGAACTCTTCCTGATTCTTATAGTGAAAATGTTTTTTCTATTGAGGAATTTGCAGATTTTAATACTTGCACTAGATCAGTTGTATGGTACACTAACTACATTTGAAATGAGGAAAATTGGTTTGAAAAATGGTATAAAAGTGGAGAGTACTTTCAAGGCTGGAAAATCAAAAAAGGTTGAAGATTCAGATGGAGATGATCTTAATGATGTGGAAGTTATTTTTGTAAGAAGAATGAAAAAGGGCATTGATAAGTACAAGGGTAAACTACGTTTCAAGTGCTTTAGTTGTGGAAATATAGGTCACTATGCTTCAAGATGTCCAAATAGAGTTGTGAACAATAAGAATAAGGAGAAAAAAAGTAAGATGATGAAGAAAAGTTACTATGTTAGAGAAAATGCTAGTATTTCTGATGATGAATCTGATTATGGAGATGTTGATGATAATGAATGCTTATTTTTGGCTTTAAAAGATGAATCTAGTTCTACTAACCCTAAAAGATGTGTGATGGAAAATGCTTTGAAGAAGGATAAGATTGAAGGTACCTTGGTCTCTGCTTTTCATGCTAGGAAGGATAATAAGATTTGGGTTATTGACAGTGGCTGCTCAAATCACATAACTAGATACAAGAGTAAGTTTGTTAAACTTGAAAAATATGATGGAGGACTTGCTAAATTTGGAGATGATTCAGGTGCTAAGATTTGTGGAATAAGTTCAATCAGCTTTAATGGAAATCATAATATTGATGATGTTTATAATGTCAAGGGCTTGAGGCATAATTTTTTGTGTTGGTCAAATGTGTAGCAAAGGACATAATCTTAAATTTTAGGATGATGGATCTGAGATCAAAAAAGGCCCAAAACTGTAATTACTGTTGGAAAGAGGACAAATGGAAATATCTATCAACTCCAAGGTGCTAATGGTCATTGCTTTATGACTCTAATTAATGATAGTTGGTTATGGCATAGGAGAATGTGTCACATCAATTTTGATAGTTTGGTTAGAATCAATTCAGTTCAAGCAGTGAGAGATATGTCGAGGATTACAAAGCCTATCAATGTTGTTTGCATAGATTATCAATTTGAAAAACAAACAAGAAGTAGTTTCAAAGAAAGGGAACAATCTTCTACCAGATTGTTGGAATTGGTACATACAAACCTTTGTGGTCCAACAGGAGTGATAAGTCTTCAAAGTGATAGGTATTTTATGCATTTGATTAATGATTATTTTAAAATGACATGGGTTACCTTTCTTAGAGAGAAATATAAAGCTCTAGATAGATTCAAAGCATTCAAAGTTATGGTTGAAAATGAGATGGATTTGAAAATCAAATTTTTGAGGTCTGACAGAGGTGGAGAGTTCACCTCCAATGAATTTAACATGTTTTGTGAGAATCATGGCATAAAGAGGCACTTGTCTGCCCTTAGGACTCCTCAACAAAATGGAGTAGTTGCAAGGACTATGATGAGAGAAGTTAACCTACCAAAAGTATATTGGAGAGAAGCAATACATACTACTGTTTACATACTTAACATAGTTCAAGCAAAAGCTAACAACAAAACTCCTTATTAGTTGTGGTATGGAAGGATTCCTACCGTCAAATAATTTAGAGTGTTTGGAAGCAAATGCTATATCAAAAGAGATGATGAAAACTTAGGAAATTTTTATGCAAGGTTCGATGAAGGTATCTTCCTTGGATATTCTACTAAAAGAAAAGCTTACAGATGTTACAAAAAAAGGCTAAGAAGGATTGTTGAAAGTGCAAGTGTCAAGGTTGATGGCGATTTGCAGAATTCAGTTATGATAGATGGGTATGAGTCAGATGAACCTGCTTGTGAAGAAGAAGAAGAAAAGGCTAAGGAAAAAGAAGTGCAGAATGAAGAGGAAGAAGCTTCAGAAAATACCTCTAAAACCTATAAGTATGTGCAGAAAAATCATTTCGAAGAACATATCATTGGAGACGAAAACAAAGGTGTGTTGACAAGAAGAAGAGTTGTTGAAGAAAAGGTAAATCTATGTTTACTTTCTAAAACTGAACCAAAAATAGTAAGTGAGGCATGCAAAGATGAACATTGGATGAAGGAAATGGAAGAAGAATTTATGCAAATTGAGAAGAATCAAACTTGGGAACTGGTTCCTAGACTTGAAAACAAAAAACATTATTGGAACTAAGTGGGTGTTCAGAAGCAAGTTGAATGAGAATGGAGAAGTGGTAAGAAACAAGGCAAGGCTTGTGTGTAAGGTTTATGCACAAGTTGAAGGAATAAAATTTGAGGAGAAATTTGCTCCGGTGTCTAGAATGGAAGAAATCAAGATGTTTTGGATTTTGTAGCACATAAGAACTTTAAAGTTTATCAGATGGATGTGAAGTCTGCTTTCTTGAATGGAGAGTTGGAAGAAGAAGTTTACATGGAACAACTGGAAGGATTTTAGTTGTCAGATAAAGCTAGTATGGTTTGCAAATCAAGGAAGGCACTATATGGATTAAAGCAAGCTCCCAGAGCTTGGTATGCAAGGTTGGACATATATTTGATAGAGCAAGGATTCAATAAGGATACCACAGACAATGATCTTTACCTTAAAGTTGAAGAAGATCAAATCTTGATAATGGTAGTATATGTTGATGACATAATCTTTGGAGGTAATGAAGTTATGTGCAAGAAGTTTGTAGAAGAGATGAAAAAAGAGTTTGAGATGTCTATGTTTGGGGAGATGAACTTCCTTGGGTTACAAATCAATCAAACAAATAAAGGAATATTCATTTCATAATCAAAGTATGTTAAAGAGATGTTGAAGAAGTTTGGAATGGATGACTCCAAACCGGTATGTACTCCTATGGTTACTGGTTGAAAACTGAGTAAGGATGATGAATCCCCTAAGACTTATCAGAATAAATATAGATCTATGATTGGTGGACTGCTATACCTAACTACTGCTAGATCGGATATCATGCATGCAGTTTTTCTTGTGGCTAGATTTCAAGAAGATCCTAAAGAGACACATGTTGCAGTAATGAAGAGGATATTTAGATATTTGAAGGGCACTCTGGATTATGTCTTGTTGTATCCTAAGGATACTAATTTCACATTGAGTTATTATACAGATGCAAATTGGGTTGGTTGTGTTGATGACAAGAAAAGTATTAGTGGTGGTGCATTCTTTCTTAGATGTAGATTGATATCATAGTTGAGTAAGAAACAAGATTCTATTTCTTTATCTAAGGCTAAGTATATTGCAACAACATCTTGCTACACATAGGTATTATGGATGAGATTAGCATTTAAGGATATCAGAGTAGTGTATGATGAGCCTATTTCTATATTTTATGATAATACAACGGCAATCAATATTTCAAAGAACCCAATGATGCATTCAAGAACAAAGCATATATCAATCAGGTATCACTTTTTGAGAGAGAAGGTAATGGAGAATGAAGTGAAGCTTAAATATGTACCTACAAAGGATTAGATTGTTGACATATTTACTAAGTCTCTTCCTAAGTATACTCTTGAGTATCTTCAAGAGAAGTTGGGGGTTATTTCCCCTCCTTCTTTGAACTAGATGCATATGGAGATGCATCAGTCCAATGGATCTATGGATTCATTCTATGTCTCGGTTGATGTCGGTGGCTACCTCTCAGGGGGAGTAGGTAGTGACATTGTTGTAGTATGGAATATATGTTGTCATTTTATAGTGGTTCTATGTCAAAAGGAGGAGAACAATGCAAAATATTTTATCCTTAGCCATTGATGTCAAAGGGGGGAGAGAAAGAAGTTAAGAGAAAAAGAGAAATCATGTGAAAAAGGATGGTATCAAAGGGAGAGATAGTGTGTAATGAGCTAGTTGTGTAAGGGGGAGAAAAGAGAAAAGGGAATAAGTATGTTTAGAGTTGTATGCTATCTTTGATGGTTTTTCACATCTTGTGTTTCCATCAATGGCAAAGGGGGAGATTGCTGCAAGTATGAAGGTGTTGGCATTGATGTCAACAAGCTTGTGTTGTCATTGATGATAGTTGTGTAGTATTGAGAAGAGATTGTTGCTTTAATTAGTTGCATTATGTTGTCATCAATTAAGTTGTTGATGTTAACCTTTGATGTTTCTTTGATATGTTTTTGTTTATGGTTTAGATGTCGAGGATACTGAGAAAATTGATAAAATAAGGAAATAGGGTGTTGCAGAGATGTTTTGGTTTTGTTTCGCATTTCTTCTGAGTTGAAGATTTGCTTGTGTGGTTTGGATATGTTGGTTAGAGATGTTCAAAGTTTCTATATCCAAAATTTTGGCTTCTGGATTGATGGTTAGAGGACGTTATGTTCACCAGTGTGTGAATTGGTTTTTCATAGGTGTCTGGGAGAAATGTTCTTGCTCTGCATTTCTCTACAGTAGAACTTCAGGTCTTTCGATTCTAAAGGTATATTGATGGTGTTGACCTCTTGCTTGTTTCAAGAGGTTTTGTGGTTTGGTGCTCTGTAAGTTGGATTATAGAGTTGTAGTGTTTGGCAATGTATTTTGAATGTACTAAGCGTGTACATTTTGAAGGTGCGAGTTGTTGCGAAGGAGTTTGATGAGTTTCAAGAGGATAGAGGAATATTCTAGATTGTGATGAAGCATGGTATGTGGTTTACAAGTCATCCTTGGATTTGGGGATGCGTGTAATTCAAAGTTTAATGGTGTTTGCACGAGTAACAATTGACCTAGTTCCCACACTACATTCGAAGATGTTTGAATATTAATTAAGGCATAGCGTGACATGTGAGAGTTGATTTGGGTCCCAGTTAAGTTTTGTTTTGGTTTTCTTTTCATTCCTATCCACCGTGGGAATGTTTAGTGCCAACCTAATTTGATCTTGTAAAGTATGAGAAGAGTGTAGCCAACTTGAATTTTTTTTTCAAGTTGTGAATGGTATAAATTCAAGGAGAGTTGATGTGAGATGGAGTGTGTGTGTGTGGGAGGTGTGATATGAAATTAAGTGTAGAGGTGTGATTTGCAACGAGAGCTATAATGCAATATTGTTGAATGTTGTGAGATGAAGTATCTTGATCTCTCGAAGTCCATGAGTTTTGTTGGAGTTGTTGTGGCAGAATCTTGTTGCATTGAGAGTGTGCTCTCTATGTGACATATTATCTTCTTTTCTTCTTTCTATTTCAGCAATGAGCCTGGGCTGTGAGCCTTTCTGGATAATACTTATATTGTGAGATAATCCTCACCATGGATTTTCCCTCATTGGGTTTTCCATGTAAATGTGGTGTTCTCTTGTGTATGGGGTTGGTTATTTCAGTTTTTGTTATCCGCTTTTCATGTTTAAACATTATAACAAATTAAGGGTTTGATGAATGCAGGTGAATTTGATTACTATTGAGGGTTTTGATGTTTTAATTTGATACAACTGATTCACCCCCCTCTTAGTTGTCTTGTTCATTCAACACCTTCAACTTCCAAGGAACTATTTGAAAATCAATCTTTGATTAGCCTCTTCTCTAATACCAAGAGAACTTTTCCTTGGCTATTCTTGGTAGATCATTACTCCATTGTTGAAACTTTTTGAAGCTACATGCCACCAAATTTTATTGTCATATCTACGTGCTTATTTCCTCTTCTACAAAATGTTGGTAATATTTTTTTAACAAGTTATTATTCTATTTTGAATACTATTATTGTTCTTATTTATTGTTTCCTTCTAAATTTATAGTAGAAAATATATTGGAAACTATCACTAACCTTTATCCAATCTCATACACACTAGTTTGTCAATTGTTGTAGATCTAGGAATTGATATTCATAGCTTTATTTGATTTGTTGTTCTTAGACCTATATGCACTTATGCTACACAAACACTTTCTTATTTTCTATTTGAATGTCCATGGATGTTAAATACCAACATAGTCTAGTCACAACCATTTTTCTTGTCCCTAGCTATAAGTTGTTCAATTTATTCTTCTCACATGGAGATTTGCAGTCTTCTAACACTCTCTTTTAAATTTCACTTATTTCTTGAAAAATAAGAATTTATTGTCATTTGGTTGTTTTTTAAGTTGCTATTAAATGCACTCAAATTAGAATAAAACTAAATAGTAAAATTAACAATTAGAATTCCCATTCTAAAACCATGTAAACCTCAAATAGAGTGTGAAGTAGATTTTCTTACACTTTGAAAAAATATTGCAAATGCTCAACTTTTGTGTGTTTTTAGTAGCATGATAATGACATCATTTAGATTTTTAGAAATAAATCATAGATTATTTGGAGAGCTCCCCAAATTCTTGAAAGGAATGGTGTGTTTATAGATTTTTAGGTGAAAAAAATGAATGGTGAAGATTGATTTAATCAATCTCAAGGACTACCGATTTGATTTAGATTTAACTAGTTTGATTGTCTAGTTAACTCAAATGATTAATTATTCAACTAAACTAACCAATAAATTAACTAGCTTGATGTGGACATCTCAAATGTTGTCAAAATAGCCAAATGAATCTTGTTATTGATGATAAATTTTGATTTCATTTTTATTGATCAATAATTAAAAAGGTCTATATAGGGTACAAACTCATCAAATAATTAGGCACTGATCAATTGCATGAGAATCAATATTAATATTATGACAAAGATGAAATTCATGACAATTAAAATGTATGAAGAAATGTATTATTATAAGGGAGAAAGAATAATTTTGTATGACAATAATTGTAAGGTAAAATATAGTCTATAGGTGCTATGCTTTTGTAGATAGCATCAAGCATTATCAAAGGTCTTATTCATTGATGATACCCTACAATTTTTTTGTGAGATGGATGGATTCATAGATGATGTGGTTCCTCTACCCACATCTAAGTCTAGTTTTAGGATAGGAAAATACTTATAGTATTCCCATCGAGGAGACTACTACAAGAAGATGAATAACTACCTACGGAGTTTACTCTATGCCCCTCTCCAAAGTACACCTCTATTAGCATGGATGAGGGAAAGGAATTTAGGTACTACTTTTATTTTGAGAATTTGAAAGAGATCACACCCATTGTTGAGGATGAGCAGTCTCTCAAAGAATGGAAACAATGGTGAGAAGCTATTATTACCTTTAAACAATAATGCCCAAAAGATACTAGTAGTAGATAGTCATGCAAACAATCCTGGATACAAGTATGTAGGCTCTATACAAATAAATATGAAAACCCATGAATAAGATAAAAGAGGGTAGTGCTAAAAGATGTAAAGAAATATCTACAATGAAGATCAAAGGAGTAATTATGGAAGATCAAAGGTGACAGTCTATTTGAGGTATGATGGTTAAGTGAAAGAAGATTCTAAGGGTAGTTACGATATCAATTATGATAGTTCAAAGATGATTCTAGTACCATGTTTAAGAGGACAATGGTAAGGAAATTATGGACTAGTATCATGATAAACTCATCTATGATGGTCTAGTCACTTTGAAGTGACCTCAAGCATGTAGAGGACAATCATATATCTAGAGGATTTCCATGGAAATGGTGCCAAAGTAGAAAGGAATTCACTAAGACACAATCATACATGAAGATACAAACCAGTAGAGCAAATGGATAGTTAAACGAGGTAGTATGCAGGTATAGGGACTCGAGAGAGTATCATAGAAACCTGAGAACCAATCTATAGGCCTATCATAATGGTGTTGTCAATAGGTGAAGTATATGACAATATAAGATACAGGATAACCATGAAAATGATGAAAACCATGAATTAAAAGAGAATACACATGTTTGAAAGCCATGTAAGAGGATATTCATAGAGATTATTGACAAGTAAGCTAAATAAAAGTCTACAAGTTTGTAAACAATGGTATTAAAATAATGGTGTTAAACCAAACCATGAAGATAGTTTCATAATAGTTAGGAATTTTGGTTAAGACTCATATAGATATTATTGAAGATGCCTTGAAGGAGAAGCCTTATCCAATAGCTAAAAGATGCCTATCTCAGTTTAAATTCCTGAAATCACATGTCCTATAATCTTGAAAGTGAAGTTATGGCACCATTTAGAGTAGTTTTAAACAATTGCAAGAATCTAGGAGGTAGTTTGGCTACCATCCACCTATTTTGTAGAGTGGAGATAGTTGTTGCAAGTATCTAAGAGGTTGAGGAGTAGATTCAAGAGATTTTTAGTTGAAAAAGCCAAACACCAACAAGATCATCCTTCACCAGTAACTATTTGGAGCCTTCAAAGGAGTAAAAAAGGAGAGTCAATTTTCTAGCACCCAAAAGAAGGTCAAACCCCTAGGTCAAGTAAGGAAAAAAGTATTAATTATCTTAATCATGTCTTATATTCTCTCCTATGTTGGGATAGAGAAAAGGGATGCCTAGGTTAGTTTTAAAGCCAGTTCTTTCTATCCTTAGGCTAAGTATTGTAGGTTATCTTTTTAATAAAAAACATTGTAAAAAGACTTATTTTTCAAGAAAAAAGTGTGTTATCTTCAATTTTGTAAGCAATTTTGATACCTTTTTTATCAGTAAAACAAGTATTTTGCCTTCTCAAATCTTCATATTGTGAAAATTATGAAATTATTGATGTGGATTTATGATATAATTAGTCTTTGATTTCATGTCTCATTTCCAAGCAACTTTATGCATAAATATATATGTTATGTGGGTCATATTTTATGTTATTAGTTTATACAACTCTTAGTTGTGAAAAGAATTTGATTTTCCTTGTAAAACAATTGAAAAATCTAACTTTCCTATGAAACACTAATGCATAAATATGTCAAAATATGAGTTGTGCATAGTATAGCTTACTAATTGAACAAATTGTGTATGTTAATGTATCACCCCCTTTAGGCTTTAGAATTTAGTTTTATGTCTTTTTTTGCCATTTTCCTTGTAATCAACATTAGGACATATTAGTTTTAGCTCCTCAAAGTTATATCAAACAAAGAACCAGCTCTATAAATGGAGGTTTGGCCTCAAATAGAAAGGTCCCACACCTTGAGGCCATCCCAATGTTTCACTGAATGGTTGAACTAGGTTCAACAAGGGTGCACATTCATGTGATAACAATAACAAGAGTGAAATATATCAACCAAATAATTGAAGGTTGAATATATTCATTAGATGATAAACCATAGCTTATAGAAGATGAGATAAATTTTATTAGGTGGTTGTGAGGAAAGTACCTTCAAATCAAGCCCCTAAATAGCTTTTTCAACCTCCAAATAACAACATAATTTTGATAATATTGATAATAGAAATGCTAAATTTAGTACAATTATAATAAAAATATTGTATGAAATAAAAGAGAACAAGAATAATATTGTTATTAAATGCAAAGGTGATCCTAGATACTAAAGATAATAGAAAAAAAGGATTATATATAAATAATAAAGAAAAAAAGAAGTTGGACCAACTATAGTATCCTTTAATCAGGTTAATAACTAGGAACATAAATTCCTCTACTCAGGGATTGGACATCACAACTGGCGGTCATAATATACTAAAGGATATCATTTGATTGCCAACCCAAGGACGTAAGACTTGAAATGGGTCTGCAAAGTATATGCACTAATCACCTAATTCAGACATGTGTTATCTATTGAAAACATGATGCTGGAATTGGAATTACTGGAAACAAATTCTAACTGACTAAATCCATTTAGAATGAAAACTAAATTCAATTTTAAAGACAGGAACTACTATGTCCCTAGTAGCTGCAGGAACAGTTGACAACTCTATAATTTTGTCAGCTACAGGAATAGTCACACTGTAGTTCTATGAAAGGAAGTGAAAATATTCTAATTATAGAAATGGAAAGATAGAAAACTCCCTAAGTGGGACCCCTTAGGTAGTGTCAAAGATACACAACATATTAGACTGTAAATTCCATGAACGCTTTTATTGAGTTGAAACAAACAAGTACATGGCTCACAATCTTGCAACTGTATTTCTAAGAAAAGCTAAAGCTTATTACAATAACAATCTTCCAGCCCTTTCTCTGAAGGATACTGGGCTATTTATTCAAAAACTAATCCTAACGACTAACTAACCCTTCCCTTATAAAATGGGAAGTCTTTATTACATCATAACTAACTAAGTGAAGAGGTGGATACAAAAAGGAAGAACTGAGTCAAATCAGTTCTGAAGATTTAAAGCACCACCATCCTAGATTCATGTGCCATCAAGATGCCTCAGTTGGATTCTAGGAACACTTTCCTTGCATGGTGGATGACTTGAAGCTACTTCCTTATTCTTTGTTGTTGAATCAGTCTTCCAACAATAAAGTGGAAATTGAATTTCCTCCTTAAGACGTGGTCCCTGCAAATAACTTAACAACTACTCCCGTGGAAGAAAGTTAGCTCAAAAAATTCAACCATTAAGATGATCCATCACCTCATTTATACATTCATTAGGCATTAATTTAGAGCAAACAATATTTCAGATATGACTGCAGGAAGTTCAATAGTAATGGCTACAGGAAAGGCATGTCATCACAAAAAGTTACAAGGCATACATATTCTATCAAACTAATAAAACATTTAGGAAATAATCATGGAAAGACTTATTATAATAAAATTATTGTATTTAAGCATAAAAGTCTATGTATTGTTCCCATAATTACCACTAAATGTTTGTCTCAGCATAATAAAAAGTAGAAAAGTGTTTTAAAAACATAGTCTAAATATGCCAAAAACTGGGCTCATCACCAACTACAAAGAAAATAAACTCACAAAGATTAGAACAAGTAAAAGAGGACCAAATATTGACTTAAAAATGCTACCACATTTTCATGAATGTGCTAGAATGCTAATTAATTATCACATAGAATGATTGTCATTGTAGGGAGCTTCAAAAGTGTTAAATAACAATGGAGAAAAATTTAGTAGTTCAAGATAGAGAGCTACAATATAAATAAGAATTGATATAATGTAAGATAGATTTAAACATTAGCCATTCATATTCTTCCCAAGATGATTACCTACCAATTGTAAGGATAGTGGATAAAATAAATACTTGAAAATGATAAAAAATTTATGAATTTTTGCAAGATACTAATGCTTCACATGGACATCTATGCTAGGAACTAATTTCCATACAATTTAGGCTTGAAAAAGGTTTAACACCATAGGTAAAATTTACACAAGATACTTGGGAAAAAAGAACATGAAGAAATAATATTGAAAAATATAATCCTTTGGCACAAGGAGGTGAACACCAAGGCGAGCATAAAATATATCATGCAATTATAAGGGCCTACAATTTTCAATGTTACAATTTTTTTATGACTTGGTGCACTAATAGAAGATGGTGTTGGTTATGCTACTCAAGGTTGAGATTTATGCCTCCTCTATAGTCATGGTGTTGTCATACCTATGTCATTGTTTCCGTACTACAAGTAACTGCACAATATCCTCTTTCTCCTCCCCCTCCTCATCACTCATCTCCTCACCTCCACTCCCCTCTTAAAGGTCCAAGGTCTCTAATAGGGGAATCTATTAGATATATAGGTGTTACATGATGCATATATCCATGTTGTGAAACTTTATATGAATGCAACATCATCAACATCTTATGTTGGAGCATAACATCTCCCTCATCATTAGAGTCACTAAGTGGGACATAAACAATAGTAGGCTGAGGTTGGTTTCCTAGTATAATGAAGTTGTTGTGTGAGATGTTTTCATGATCACAAGAATTCTTTACACCTATCCAAATTTATTTATCACCTATCCGTACTAGAAGGGAATGATGATGTATTCAAGTGACTAAAAAACCATTAGTCCCTTTACATCCTAACTAGTTGATGACCCATGCCATGCCATCTTCTCATTTTCCTATAAGGTTACCATAAAATATCTATTCTTGGTATCTTATCAAATTTTTTTAACTATAAGAGAGATTATCCTACTTCCATGGCCTCCTTAGTGCATATGTGTGCACTTGTGGCACACCCCATATGATCATTTTTAGGCAATAGACCAACCATGTACATGTAACATGATCAAACATCGAGACCTATATGAGCACATAGGTCATAAAGCTATGATTGTCATAATGGATGTAGCAACCTAGATCATGTATAAGTAGGTGAGCATGCTACATCCCATATAAAACTATCTTTATCTCCTCCATTGCCTTGATGATATGGAAAAGGCTTCTATGTAAGTGCATGTCTTACCCATATTGAGTGATGCACATGTCGATAGTGACAATAATAATGCATCTAAGAAAAGGGGCATGCATTTCTTCCTACTCTACCCACTTCATATAGATTTTCCATGTCTAGTCCTTAAGCATGATCTGACCAATCACATATAGCTTCCACTCTTAATTGTAGGACATTAATTGCTACTTGATGATTGAAAATTGTTGACCCTTGATGGGTAGTTTAAAAATATGGTGTACATCCTCTAGTATCATAGTCATCTCCCCATTATAGAGACAAAATAATGAGGCATATGTATCCCACATCTACATCAAGGACATGCAATCATACAATCACCATTGGAATTGTGAATTTTTTAGAAATTTATACAATGACTATTGCACATTAAACTTAATAAAATTTTGTTGTAAGCTCAATTCTTTTAGTAGTATATTTTGTGTAGATGTTAGATCTACCCTCTTAATCAAGTCATATGTTTTTTTATTGAGTTGATATTTTTCAAAATAACCCTTTGGATAGTGTTTCACCAAATATTATCTGGAATCTAAAAGTGATAAATCCTCCTTCCTATTTTTGCCTCCTTGATGTTAGGAAAAAAAATGAGGGGACCTACATCCACCCTTAGTTATGTTTGATATATTTTATCTTTGTATCATTATTCTCCTCATATTAGAATTATTTTGTTTAATAATTTATCTTTATATTGTCACACTTTTGTCTTGTAGTATTATATTATTTTTTAACATTGTGATTTGTAGCATTGGGGTACCTAAAACCATGGTCTTGCAAGTTCTCAGTCTAGGGAACCATATTTTTACCTAAAGAATCTTTGTGTCATGTACAATATCCTTTTTGGTATCCTTTTCATGATGATATTTGATTTTAACATTTTATTTATGCACTTTATCATAGCTTATCACTTAGTTTCATTGGCCTCTGCTAACGTGTAGGAAAAATGTAATGTAGAAAATTGTATACCCTCATAATTTTATGTTGTGTTTTAAATTATTTTGGCATCCATTATTGTAGCATGTTTTATGTTCATTTTAGCCAAAATATTGGTCTATCTTCCATTCACCGAGGTTTTCCAAGATTATGTAATGTAATATTGTTCTTGCTTTTATTCTAGGAAAATATATCAAATTTTAGAGAATTTATCTAGGATGTGAGCATAATGTGCAACCATCTACACAATGTACTAGCATCCTAGAAGTTTTTAAAATTTGAATTGTTGGTTTCTCACTCAACTATATTTTTACACCTATTGTAATATTCACTAACAAAGTAACATCATTTGCATGTAAATATGACCCAACAATCCTCTCATATCCTTTTGGAAAAATAATATTTTGATCGCTTGGCTAATCTCTCTCTCTCAGGAAAACTTGTTGCAACTTCATTACAAGGTTGAAGAACTAATTTTGTTGGAACAATATCTCTTTCTCAACTTTATTTCATAACACATTGATACTCTATATCATTTTTTGGAGCTCACAAAAGATTGCATTGGTTGAACTTTGATTGAATCATCTAAAGAGCTCACCATTTCTCTCCTACATCAAATTCTTGATAATATTGTTTTTATTACATTTTAATAATATTTCTATGGTTTCCATATTGTATCTTCCATTATATTTTAGAAAATATTTTGGTATAGATCACCACCCAAATTATTAATAAACACACTATGATATTCTTCATTGTAGACTAGGATTGACACTTAGATTCATTATTTATCACTACTTTAAATTCCTACATGCACATAGAATAGAAGAAAAAAATATTTTTCTACTCTTTATCATAGGTTGTCCATGGAGATCGAAAGACCAACATAGGTGCTTGACCACTCTTGGAAAGATCCCAAATAGACCCAACCATTTCTCTTGTTTCTTGTCACTGCATGTATTTTATGATAGTTTGTTTGCACAAAGCTTTTGCAAGTGTTTCCATATTCTTTTCTTATTTCTATTCTTCATTTAAATTAATGTAAATATTATTTTTGATAATATAATAAGCATTTACTGGGCATTGTACCCAAACACAAAAATCCCACAAGGTAGAAAGTCAACAAAAAAAGTAGGGTCAAAGGCCACACGCCAGTGGAAACAAACTGACAACTAACCATCAACAAAGAAATTTTTTGTTTAGAACATAAAAAAATAGAAAAGAAAGGAGTACCAAGATACTTGGCAAGATTTTCCCAATCCTCCTTGATGAAATTAAAGATATCCTGATTCTAAGAGCTTGTACTAGGATAATTGGTCTTCTCATGCTTTTTTATTTTTTCCTACATCATAGAATCAAGGGTAATAATCGAGTGGTGGATGACCTTTAGAGTGAGGTAGGAGAGACCACTTAATTTTCTTTCCAAGATTTCAATCCAAGCTAACAGGGCAGAGTAATTATGGGTCATCTTCACACACTTAGAGCAATGTCCTATTTGGGTTCCTCAATAAGGGTAGAGTCCTTGTTAGAGAGCATGCCATTAAATTCAGGGAACAAAATTGGACCATCAGTCTCCACCTTAGAATCCTCATCCTTGTCCTCTTTACTATTATAGTCCTCTTCCTTCTTATCTTCCTCAATCTCATCACTAGAAATTTCATCCACAATGGGGTTGGGAATAGGCTGACCCACTAGTTTGTGTGATCTTCGGACACTGAGGTTAGGGAATTCGGCCTCCTGAGTAGAATCTGGATTTAATTTTCTATTTTCCTTTCCAAT
Source organism: Sequoiadendron giganteum (assembly GCA_007115665.2). NCBI lineage: Eukaryota > Viridiplantae > Streptophyta > Pinopsida > Cupressales > Cupressaceae > Sequoiadendron > Sequoiadendron giganteum. The sequence goes on along the minus strand of CM021109.1, from coordinate 29,708,667 downwards.
AGCCTTATTGTTTTCCTAGTCCTCATCATCATTAGAACTAGCCTCCCACATAGAATTTAGCCAGGGGATTTTTCTTCTTGTTGTTGCTAGGTTTTTATTGTTAAGAGCTAGTCCTTTTTCTAGGACCTTTAGAGGGGTTATTTTTAAGTTCATAAAGACTAACAACAATAAATTTTTGGTTAAGAGTTCTAAGGATTTTTGAGGTCTTGAGTTATAGGTTAGGAGGCTTGGACTTCATCTTAGGGGTGACATTTTGGGTAGAAAAAATCAAATTCCCTTTAGGAAGAGGCATTGCAGACTTTTTCAATAGGGGGTTTAGGGGTTTCTCCAAAGGTGAAGTTTCAAATGGGAGTTCCTCAACAAGGAAATCCCTAATGGGCTTGGGGGGACATAGATATAGGTGAAAATGATGAAGCCTAAGGATAAGCTCTTGGTGGAATGGGATGGGCAACCTATTAGGATTTTTGGTCGGCATGTCTAGAGATTATTTAACCAACACCTCCAAGGAAGATAGAAAATAAAAAGGGAAGCTAATGATCACCTTATTCCTAAAATGATTTAGTGGGGGCCATCTTTTTGTCACCTAGAATAATACTAGTGTGTTCCTATTTATATTTGTGTAGATTGGGTAAGAAATTATATTGAAACAAAGTTTTTTTGGAAGTTTATTAATATTTTAGGCCATACAAACAATAATATACATTTGTATAAATGTTTGTCCAGGCATTGAAATCTTGGATAGGGTTCTCTATCCTCTAGCACTAGGTTCCATTTTCTATGTTTTTTTCTTTTTTGAAATTTCTTTCTATAAATTTATATTCTAGTTGTTATAAAATATCATTTTATTAGCCTCTTTCATGCTTTAGCTTAGTGAAAAACTTTATTTCCCAAGTTTAAACATTTGTTTGGATTTATAGAGTTGTTTTGTTCATTTTGAATTGAAAAGTAGAAAATAAATTTCATTTAAAACTAGATTAATCCTAGAGTAGTGTGGTAGGAATCATTTAATTAGAAAACAAAGACATTTTTAACTAAATTAAATTTCCTTCCATTTATACGTTTTGATAATAATATCACTTATTATTAACTTTAGATAATATTAGGTGTGGTTGTAATTTCCACACAAATACAATATATTGAAACCATTAAAATAATTTAGTGTAATGTAACATGTTATATAATGGTTTTTCTACTTGAAACAAGTTATAATTATTATTATAATCTACAAGTTACAATTACAATGCTAGACAAGGCTCAAACCAAACACCTCATTTTGGATGCATGAACTTGCCTTATGATCACCTTTGCTATACCAATTGAAACAAAAAAACTTTAAGAAAATGATTATTTATAGAAACACTTATCGAGTAGTCTTTGAATTCCTATTAATTCCTATCAAAGCTTATTAAATTCTATCAATAATTCTTAGAAATAAAACAATCATAATATAACCATTATGGCATACACATGGAAGGATGGATGGTGAAATAAGGTAAAATGATGAAGGAAAGTATAGTAAAATTATGTTATAAATGTGTTCATTTAAGGGGTCATCAATTATCATGGTGTATAAGTGAGGATATATTATATCTGAAGTAGATAGAGTAGATTCATGTATTAAGATAGGTGAACGTTCAAAGACAATATGCTAGCTTTTTGACCTAATTTAAAATAAAAAAAATCAATCTTGTAAAATGATATAAATTTTTATGAAAATAGCATATGATTATTTTTCACATCTTATAGCCCATGGGATTAAACCAATGCACATGGGATTAATGATACAAATATATTGTTGGGTCTTGTTTGAAGGTGCTAACTCACTAGATTCGACAAAATTGAAGTAGGGTTTTTCTTTCCTCATACGGTGTTCCAATATTCATCCTTAAAAAAGAGCATCAAGGCTTCAATAATAGGCTTAGAGGTTAGACATGGAATAAGAGGATAATAATATATTCTTTTGAACAATATATTGACACATAAAATAGTATTAGGAATATGTCACCTTCTATACAAAATGAAGAGTCCTAACTTAAATCATGCTTGAATCTCTATTGAGTGATTAATGTTAGTAATGAGGTCTATATTGATACAAGCCCTTTTGTGGGAATGGTGGAAGAACAAAATTAACCCCCACTAAGTGTTTAACCTAGAGATAGTTTAATTCACTTTCTTTTGTGCCTTCTAAACATAAATAAGTTCTAGAAAATGGAACTACATAATATAAATATTATATTTTGATCTAAGCTAATATATAGGAGTTAAGAAGTGCTAAATATAAATTTTTTATGCTGCATCAAAGAAATGATAAAATAGAGTAGGCAGATCTATAATTTGCAATATCTAATTCCATAAATGGACTCAAGAGGAAGAGAAAATGGTGTGATATTTTCAATTCAAATCTAAAGAAATTTGATTTTTGTGTGCTGCTACATGGCAGTATTGGGTATTGATCCAAGTCAGGGATGCTAATGAACATCTAAGGTATTGGTGTTAATACCATCAACAACGTTGGGTGTTGGTGTCCTAATATCTAAATTCTTAATATTTAATGAGAATTCTTGCCTTATGTTTTTTATTCCTCTCTTGCTTGTATAATCTACATTTCTAACTAAAAATCACATATATCTTGAGATAATAAAGTTTGGGAAGAGGGAGAAAAGGGTATCCTATCAAGGATGCCGCCTCAATTATTCATCTAGGTGATGTATCTCAACCTCAACAATATCACTACAAAAATATGAGTGTGTGCATAGCTAGTGATGGTGTGGATGTGGAATGTGAAAAGTTTAAGTGATGAAATTTGAACTCAAGTGTATGAAATACACAAATGTAGTATGTCTAGTGATGAATGAAAAATAATGAGATGAAAATAAAAAAATAGAAGCCTTGGAGAGGGAATATATTAAAGAAGTTTTATATTTGAATAATGAAAGCTTATACAAATAATTTTGGGATATGGCTTTAAGAGAGAGATGAGAAGTATGGATCTATGAATTATAAAGGGTAAAGGATATTAAAGAATGAGAGAATACACAAGGATAAGGATTGTGAGAGAATAATGTCTTGGGTGGAGCTATATAATCATAAAATTGTAGTCCACATACATATTAATTACTACCACACACTCTAATGGAGATTCTATTGATAACTTGTGAATCCTTGAGAGAGTTTAAATTCTTGAAGCCTTTTAATTTCTTCTAACCTTTCAAATGGAGACTAAAATAGATTTATACTAAGTTTCAAGACAAATGACCATTAAAAACATGGTAAGGATTAGAGAATAAATGGATTGGAAAGTCACTTTTTCAAATTTGAATGAGGACAATAGTACACACCTCACACTATAACACCCATCTTAACCATAGATAAAACTCAAGAAAAATCTACCCAATTTTTTAAAAATCAATGCATAATATAAAATGATATTGCAACACACATAATAAGTGTCATTACTATTTACAAGGCCACATGGAGTAACATGTTAGTGAGTGTACATAAAGGAAAAATTAAAACCATGAGTGAATCCATCCATTGGTAACAAAAACATTAGCCTTAGGAAATGTTATGCATTCATGAAATCATCTAATTCCAAGTAACTCCATTAGTAATATATATTTGTCAATATTCATCAATCCTTAAATGTTAAAGCATGTAAGTAAGGAAGATATAATATATTTATCCCTTTATTAATTTTTTCCACAAGAAATTAACACACGATAATTTACTAAATCTAACCTTCCAAATGGGATATGAGAACAAAAATAAGTAAAGTATATATCATTTCATACATTTACCCATACATACACTGCCTTCTTTATCCCTTTGAGGATTAAAACGTAATAATTTAAAATCTTAACCTTCCAAAAATAATGTAAGATGATGAAGGAATATATAAGCATATACATGCTAATCTACCCTTTTTATAGCCTACCTAAATCATTTCATGGAATAAGATCAATTCATCAATGTAAATTTCCAAATGTAAGTATAGAACTAAAATAATGTTTAATTATTCAAAGGTGACTTGTGTTTTACCATGATGACTCAATTCATATCAGCTACTCATTTATCTCATTATCAAAATATATGGATAAGAGAAAGAGTGAGATACTAACATTCTTGCATTTATTTCCCAATGTAATGATAACATTTAACTACCTATCATTTCAAGGTGATAACACAATAAGGGAATCATCCAATTATTAAGACATACATTTTGTATAATAATGATACATTATTCCTATAATACATTTGTTAATCTCTCAACACTAGTTTAGTTATAAGTAAACATAATCATTCATTGTGCAAAAATATTCCAAGTAAAACAAAGATTTTTATGTGACATGATTAATCACCACCATAATTTTCTACGAGAAGATGAATACTTCTTATAACACATATCAAATGTTATTTTTATAAGATAACTCTAATTCTTGATCAACATTATTATTTATATTAGTGATTCTACACATGACTAATGGTTAGTCAATAAGTTGTAAAGTCATAAAGTATATAAATGAATTTATTATTATTCCTCATTTACATGGGAAAGACACACCATCCCACAAAAATATCTTATACATAAAATTAAATCTAATATAGTTGAAGATATTGTTGGTTCCTCCAATTGATGCCTATGATTCTCTATAAAAAATCCACCTCTAATGCTCAATAATTAAAGGAATATGGCCAATAAACAAGGGTTTCAACATCCCTTTACACATTAGGCTCTGCAAAACCTAGGCAAGTTTACCTCTTAACAATATCCAATAAAAATTGGCAATTACACAGGATCTTAGACTAAGTTCTCATACTTTTAGACAAGGAATTATAAAATCGATGCAAAAATTGGCTAAATTCCTTGTAAATTTTAAATTCCTAACTATGAGAACATCGAATAATTAAAATAACTCAAAAATATATTAAGATTTCTCATTTTAAACTATCATGGACCTGTAACAATCCTAATTTCTCAGATTGGTGCCTTGAATCATGGGTAATAGAGTCATATAATCTTGTAAATGTCTTCTAAAAAACAAAGAGAACATCACCATGCACACAAAGAGTTCAAAATTTAGAGTGGGAATTCAGAGAGAGAATTAAGAGCGGGCCAACTTTATTAGCTTCCAGGGGTATTTCCAACTCGATCACATATGGTACTCACACTTTTGATATCTTCTATCATGAATATCTATGAACACACCCTTCATCAAAAGAAGAGTATTCTTCACTTGGTGAGGATAATATAGTTGACATCATATTAATCTCACGATTTTCATCATGGACATTATCACAATAATCATAATGGTTAGATGGATCTTCAAAATACTGTGCAACCATGCATTGTTTGGGAGAATGAGGTAACTGGAAATCCATACACCAAGGATTATCTTCTTTAAGATTTGCATTAGTTCTTAAAGGATTGGGATTTTATCTATAGGATGTCCCTTATTGGTTACCTTGAACTAGTTTACCATTATGCCAAGTGGTATTACAAGGTTGATTAGATAGCTTAGGAATTATTTCTTTCTTTTGATAATTTGGTTTGTAATGGGACAAACCTTTCTCATTTCTAGCTTCTTTATATCTCAAGTCTAGGTGAATGGTTGACCTTGAAGGTCCATATCAATAAGCTAGGTAGTATTTAGAAGGTCTATCATGTCAGTGATATTGTTAGTGTAATCAATTAGCCCTCCACACTTCTTATAAGTGTAGAGGGGGAAGTTGAAGCCCCCTGAAACCATCCATCGGACCATCATGCCTCTTTATTTCCCAAAATCCAATCACAATGTTCAAGCCAAAGGATTTTCCTAGCATTCCTCACATTAAGGGCATAGATATTAATGAATATCCAAGATAACCCAACATTAGAGAACTGGACACCTAAGTTGTACTTGGTTTGGAAAATTTGAACTCTTTGTATGCATGGTTGATATTACCTTGAGGGCACCCCCGTAATCCCCCTCCCTTGTCCCTTCCTATCTCTATTTTTCACCCCACACATGACTCTCCACTTTCTTTGGGGGTCCCTCCTTTTGAGGGTATTGTTCGAGCACTCATGATTCATGCCATCCTAGGGACCATGGGTCGGAAGAATGCACTTCTCAACTCTTCTCAAAGTCCCTCTTCTTCCATTGAAGATGATCACTACCGTTTGGTGATTTTGGAATTTGACTCTGGAACTGAAATCTCTCTCCCAGACTCTATTATTGATAGGATTGTTTTATCGATAGAAAACACTTTAGTTGGAAATTTTTTCTCTTTCCAACTATTCATCAATATGGTCCATCGTTGGAAAAAAGCTAAATGGTGACTGAAAGGCAATGTGGATGTTAGTTCCATGGATGGAGGATTGTTTCTTTTCAAGTTCACTTCACTTGAGGATCTGATTTTGACACTCTCCTCTGGTCCTTGGGTGTATAGTAAACATAGCATATCTCTTTGTCATTGGAAGCCTAGCTTTGAACCTACTTTTTTTTCAACAAATCTGCCCCTGTTTGGATTCGTCTACCTAACTTACCACTTGAATACTTGGATGAATAGATTTTCCAATGCATTGGAGACTCGATTAGCCACTTCTTAACTACAAACATCATTACCAAAATGAGGTCCAAGTTAGTTTTTGACTATTTTTATTCCGATATAGATATTAATAAAAAATTTCCCAACTTTCTGACTCAGAGGTCTAAGTTTTGCATATGGTCCCAACAAGTTTTCTATGAGAATGCCATTGTTTATTGTCGAAAATTCTCCAAACTGGTCACCTCATCTTTGGCTATAAATCCATTATTAGAAGCTAGCAAAAGCCCAAAGAGCCTATCGTTCCTTATGGGGATCTCACAGATAGCTACCCCTTCAAAGATGATATTTTAAATATCCTAAAGACCCCTCCCAAAGCTGGGCCTGAGGGAGGTCAAGGCTTGGAAGTTCCTCTGATTGTTCCTAACAAACTCATGTCTTTTTTGGACCAACCAAATGAAGATCTATCTCTCAATGATATCCATATTATGGGCTCTCCTAGTTTTGTTTCCTTAAATAGTAAGGATGCTTATATGCCCACTTTGGAAGAGCTAGCTCCATTGGTTTCTCAATGTCTGTAACCTTCTAGTGATACATTAATAAGAAGGATTAATACTACTTTGGAAGTAAAGGACCTGGAAGATGAGGAAATATCTAATCAAAATATATGTGACGAGTCCCTAGTTGACTCTGTTAGAACCATGCTAATAGAAATAGAAGAAGGCACTCATACTAACTGTAGACATCTAAATTTGATCACTTCCATATGATCAAAATCGTCTACTTTGTTCATCTATTTCATTAATAGTGATTAAATAATTTATTTAATAATTATTTCATTTTCTGCCTAAGGTTCTTAAAGTATGTAATTAAATAAATTAAATATTTTACCTTATCCCTTTTCTTCTCTAAATTAAATAAATATGACAAATTATTTAATTTAATCTTTTAACCCATGTGGATTAAAACCAATTTTTAATTCCTCTTTTTCTCTCTCCTTGTCACATTCTCCATAACCCTCTTTTAATCCAGATTAAATTAATTAATCTGTGATTAGGACGTGCACCACTTAATATTGATTAAGTGTCACATCCTCCATAATCTCCCACTTGCCTCTAATCTCTCATTAATTATCTTAATCCCGTGTTTTCACAACCTTAATCAAAGTCATTAACCATATTTGGCTTACCTTTCTTGGTCAACCTTTCCACTTGCCTTTCTTGTCCTTGACTCTTTTTCCCATGTGAATTTTTAATTCACATTTATTTATCCAAAGCTCCTCTCTTCCCCATGTGAATTTTAATTCACTTTTGTCTTTCCAAGGTCTTCCCCATCCCCATGCAAAGTTCTAGAAGGCTTGACTTGTCACTTTACATGTGCCAAGGACTTCTAGAACCTTGGACTTGTCACATCACCCACATGTGACAAATCTCCAGCTTTTTGGAGACTCTTTTTTATCCAATAAACTCTCCAATGAATGTGAATTTTTATTTCTCCAACCACTTCCCCTTTTCCCATGGAGATTTTTGAGGAATTCTAAAATTCCTCAAATGTCTCTTTCCTTCTCATTTGGGGACAAGAAGTTCCTTTTTGAGGAAATCTTCTCATCCCCCAAGGTACCTCAAAGGTACTTGTCCTTCATCCACCTCATGTACTTCTCTTCCACCTCATTTCCACATCATTCCACCCTAAGACATCTCACATTCCACATGTCAAAATGTGAGGACTCGCGAGTCCTCAACTCACCATAGCCCTTCATCTTGATCTTGTTAGATCAATCTCAACCATTCAATTCTCTAGAGAATTCCAATTATCCTATAAATACCCCCTCATTTCTCCCATTTTAGGGATCAAGTCTTTTGCTACCAAACTCTTGCCAAATTGTCATTTGCAACATTTTAGCTTTTCCATAGTATTTCTCATCAAATCCATCTTGCATCTTGCATCCACTTCACTCCATTGCCATCCAAGGAGCACATAAGAAATCCAAAGATCAAGGGCCAACCAAGGAAGGAGTATCATGAAGGTATAATCAACAATCAATTTATCTTATCTTGCTTTCATGTTTACTATTTCTTAGGCTAATCATTGAGGTGCCCTTTTCTTATGTTAGTTCTTCTTATTGCATCATGTTTACTGATTTGGATGATTAGTTGTTGGACAATACCCCTTCAATTTTAACTAACATTGATAATGCTTCTATTCTTAGGCCTGCCACTCCTGATGAAGTCAAATTAGCTATTTTTAGCATGGAGATTTCAAAGCCCCTGGGTCCAATGGCTTCCCATCGACCTTCTTCTAGGAATTTTGGGATGTTGTGGTAGAAGATGTGTTCCTTGCTGCTAAAGACTTTTTCAAGTCTGAAATTTTTTTTAAACAACTGAGTTGTACTTTTATATCTCTAATCCCCAAAAATGCTAACCTACAAACTATGGTTGATTTCAAGCCCATCATTTTATGTAATACCATCTATAAAATTTTCTCTAAAATCCTTGTCAATAGACTGAAACCCCTCCCCGAGAAAATTATTAGCCCTTGTCAAAAAGGATTTTTCCTTGGCCACCAAATTTTGGATGCTCCCATCTCCACTCATGAAATTCTTCATTCTATGGACAGATGTAATAATTCTAGTATGACCTTTAAACTTGACATCTCTAAAGCATATGATAAAGTCTTTTGAAAATTTCTTCTCAAAGTCCTTGCTAAGTTTGGTTTCAATTAGTTGGTTTTAAACCTCATTAATGAATGCATTTCCACTGTCAAGTAATCTATTCTTGTTAATGGGGTGCCCTATGGTTTCTTTAGTGGTGGTAAAGGGACATAACAAGGAGACCTCCTACCTCCTTATCTTTTTATTATGGTTGCTGATGTTTTAAGCCGCATGATAAAGGTACTATCAAGGGTGTTAAACTTGCTACCTCTTTGAAATGTTCAGATATACAATAATTTTTCGATGAAACCATCCTCTTTGGGAAAGACTTGGTTGTGGAAGCTAGGAAATAGAAGTGTTGTATCAATAACTATGATTTTAGCTTTGGTCAATGTATAAACTATAATAAAAGCATGATTTAATTCTTTAATACCTCTCAAAACCTTCAAAATAAAGTGACTGCTATCTTGGGCTATGAGAGTGCCCATATTCCTATTGTGTATCTCGGTCTTCCTCTAATTGTTAAGGAAGTTACCCCCAATTTTTGAAATTTTGTGATGGAAATAATGCAGAGAAAACTGGATGGGTGGAAAGGCTCCATATTGAGTCATGTTGGTAATCTGTAACTGCTAACTAATGCTCTTCAAGGGATCTTGGTGTACTTTCTATCCTTATTCAAAATCCCAAGATACATAGGTGAGAAACTAGAAAGAATCCAAAGGAACTTTTTCTAGTCAGGTATTGAGGAGAAGAAAAAGTTGGCCTTGCTAAGCTGGGATACTATTTGTCTACCCAAATCTATTAGTGGGCTTGGTATCAGATAAATCCAAGCTACTAACAAAGCACTCCTTGCTAAGGTTGGATGGGATATGTTGAGAAACAATGACTAGTGCACTATTATGAATGTCAAATACCTCAATAATACTCCCTTGATCATGAGCCTTTTCACCAATAGTCACCCTCGCAGTTCCTTAATTTTGAATAGTATTAGTAAAGTCAAACAACTGCTACAAACTGGCCTAAGATGGAAACTTGGAAATGACTACAAAATCAAGTTCTAGGATGATCCTTGGTTACTCAGGCTACCTCTCAACCAATCTGATTTCAAGGATTTGTTGGGCCTTGCCATTGGCTATTTTGGTAGGTATGTTGAGGACTACATTTACAGTCAATAAGGCACTCAAAGGTGGAAAGTCTTGATTAACTATTTCCATAACTCTCATGAATTAAGTCATTCAACTAGGCTACTTCAAGAAACTCTCTCCTTAACAAGAATTCCCATATCCTTTTAGAAATATGACATTTTCTAAACTTGGGAAAGAAAAGGCAACCTAACTGTTGAATTGGCTTACAAAATGTTGTTGGTGCAGGGAACTTATGGTAGATTTTGGAAAAAGATCTAGAACAAACATCTTTTCCAAAAATAAATTTCTTTTGGTGGACTATGACCCACAACAAAATCCTCACCCAAGATAACCTAAGGAAAAGGGGATTTCAAATCCCTAATAGATGCATTCTTTACAAGATGGATGAGGAGTTTGTTCCTCACTTGTTACTCCACTGCCCCTTTGCTGCTGAGGTATGGGCTTCTGCTCTGCAAAAAATTGGGCTCTCTTGGACCATGAATGAGAATATCAAAAGCTTTGTGGAAAAATGGGCCAATCCTTTTTCTCATCTCTTACCCAAAGAAATCTGGCAACAAGTTCCCCCCTTTATTTGTTGGTGCATATGGAAGGAAAGAAACAATAGGATTTTTGATAATGTGGAAAAGAGCCCCAAGGAGGTTTTTAGTGTTTTTTCTAGGCTTCTTACTAAGAACCTATCTCTTTTTGATTGGAAACCTCTGAGTAGACCTCCCATTTCTTTGGAGATCAATATTGCTTGTAATTGGAATTTGCCTCTAAACCTCAATTCCTATGATAATTCTAAAGTCTTATAAAGGCTTAATACTAACTGGAGGTCTCCTCTGCAAGGTTGGCACAAGCACAACCTTGATGGCTGCAAAATAAAATACTGGTCCTGTTAGTATTGGAGGTATTATCAAATATCCTGAAGGAAAGGTTTTAGATAGCTATGCTGGAGGGATAGGTGTGCAATCTTCAGTGAAAACTAAAGAAAGGGAATTTCTTAGTGGTATCAAATTTTCTCTATCTATAGGGATCAAGTATCTTCATGTTGAAGGCAATTCTAAAACTATGATTGATTCTATCAAAGATAAAAGTTTTGGAGGTTGGACTATTAATGATGTCATGGTTGTAGGAGTTGAGAAAATACAACACCACAAACCCCGAAGATCACCTGCATGCAAATAACCTGTCACAAAAGAAGAGATGGAGACAAACAAGCAAGGGTTCTCTGAAAACTGAAAATGTATATATGAGAGAGAATGAGAGAATGAATTGATATGAAATACAATGGGATCAATCCTTATAAAAAGGAGATCATGCAAACCCTAATAAAACCCTAATAGGAAAAACCCTAATAGAAGCCCTAATAGGATAACATTTAATAATTAATATAATTATTAAATGTCACTTTATGCAAACTAACGTGAAATCTTAAGAAGGGAATAAAGGTAACTTAATCAACATAATTAAGTTAAAACCTTTACTCTAACACCCCCCCTTAAGATGAGCAACAGTGCAGCTACAAACAAATGCAGAAAAGCAAAGGTAACTACAATGCAAGAAGGCAACATGGGTCCCGACAACTAGGCCAGATCAGGTACCCAAATACAACCAAATCTCTATAAAATGGAGAAATAGAGAAAACCTCATGGGAAAAAGCTCTACTCCAAAAAGAGAAGAAGAAAGCCAAGAAGAGACATCACTAAAGTAGAAGAAGCTGCAAACAACTGTCGAAAGATGACTGCTATGGTGCTGAAGAACCTCCGCTGAAGATAGGATGATCAGGAACAAGAAGACAATAATCTGCATAAGTGCCCATACGACACTACTCGAATCAGATGGCAAACAAAGGCAAACACCTGGAACAAAGATACAAATGGCACAAGAACCAATAGTCTGAAACACTGATCAACTGAGAATGGAAGATTCCTTCCAAGGTGAAACCAAGGAAGCATTAGCACGAACAGTATAATACACCCCATAATGGTGAACTGGGAGCCTGACAGATCAATTGAAATGGTGTGCAACACCCTGTAGTGCATGAAGAAGATACAACATCTGAAAGTGCACAAGAAAGCACCTGCAACTGAAAAAGTGCTGTGCAAAACAAAGCACACATACATGAGGATGGAATCATATGGATCCATGGTCGTCGTGGAGGGACACTCATCGGACAAAGGTGTGATGGAAAACAAAGGCAAACTACACAACCCCCCATGGTATGGATTCCCTGTCATCGTGGAGGGATACTCACCGGATAAAGATGTGATGGCAAAACAAAGGAAAACTACACAACCCCTCATGGCACTTTATAATATCAGTGCGAGTACAAAATATGGCACAACCTTATGTGAAAAATCCCCAAAAGATGCATGTACAATAGTGTGGCACTTTATCTCAGTGCGTTTACATAAAAGATAGCTACAAATGATGCTCAAAATGTCCTCAAAGGACAAAATGCTGGAAATAAATGAAGAACAGCCAAGAACAAAGCATCACATGCGAACAAAAAGTTTCCAAGAGCAAATATGTCCAGGTAATCCACCAGAGTGTGAAAACACAAATAACTGAATAAAATATACCTAGAGTGAAATTTGGAAAAATAGCATGGATTAAACTGAAGAGCTCGAAAATACGGTTCCAATGCCGTTGAGATTGTGAAAAATGGAGAAACTGATCAAAAGTTATGAGCTTGAGACTGAAAATAGCCCTTTTGTCTTCAACTGGCTGTAGAATGCACCAACGGAAAAAAGATGTGATGAGACCCACACCACTGGAAAGATGAGAAAACCAGCTTTCTGACGATATCTCGTTTGCCAAAAAATGATATCATATGCCCAAGTTACAGCCTTCGGAATAAATTAGCTCCAAAGAGGAAAAAACCAGTGCTGGGTTAAATTTGATGGTCATACGACCGTCACAGCAAAATGACTGGGTTAAATTTGACGACCAAACGACCATCACTGTAAAAGTGCGATTGGGCTTATTTTGGAAAAAATTGTTTTTTAAAAAATAAAAAACAACAAAAAAATGTTTTTTGTAGGCAGCCTGTACCGGGCCGCAGCCTGGCAGGTACCGCCGTCGGCGGACTGTCAGACCGCCGGTCAGCAGAAGGCCGCTGGCGGTCGGCAATACGCCGACCGGCGTACCACAGGGCCCGCAGGCACCTGCGAGTACCCTCGTACCGGGCCGACAAGCCCTTAAACTGCGAAAAAATTTGCTTTGATTTTTTTTGATAAAAAACAAAACAAAAATTTTTTTACAAAGGATTTTTAAAAAAAATAAAAATATTTCGACGAAAAATGCTAAATAAAAAATATTACCAGGAAAAATTTTCCGATTTGCGCGCAGACGACGGTTGTACCTTAAAAAAAATTTGCTTCAAATTTTGACTTTGTCCAAAATGGACGAATGAACAGTTGATTTAAGGGTTTTGGACCGCTGCGGACGCAATGGCGATATCCGTTTGAGCTGAAAATGCTTAAAAAATGCAGGTGTGCCCTAGATAAAAAAAAAACAATCTCCAAACCCTTGAAGCTCCAAAAATCTTCAAAACAAGAATAGGAAGCAACAGGTGTGGAGCTCTGATACCATGTAGGAGTTGAGAAAATACAACACCACAAACCCTGAAGATCACCTGCATGCAAATAACCTGTCACAAAAGAAGAGATGGAGACAAACAAGCAAGGGTTCTCTGAAAACTGAAAATGTATATATGAGAGAGAATGAGAGAATGAATTGATATGAAATACAATGGGATCAATCCTTATAAAAAGGAGATCATGCAAACCCTAATAAAACCCTAATAGGAAAAACCCTAATAGAAGTCCTAATAGGAAAACATTTAATAATTAATATAATTATTAAATGTCACATTATGCAAACTAACATGAAATCTTAAGAAGGGAATAAAGGTAACTTAATCAACATAATTAAGTTAAGACCTGTACTCTAACAATGGTGGATATTCATCACATCCTCAATACATTTAAAGGAAAAAAATTCTCGCATATCTTCAGATAAGGTAATAAGGTGGTTGATACATTGGCCAATGTTGGGACAACTTGGACCTCTACCAGGTGTTGGAGAAACCTTTCTATTTTTCCTACTATTGTGAAAGGGTTGATCCTTGAAGATTAAAAAACCCATATTATTAATGATGATTGTTGAATTTATTAACTTCAACATTATAATGTTTACTCTTACCATTAGGTTTGGTAAGATGAGGTGGAATAGATTTGATAAGATAGATATGAACATGTGAACCCTTTTGGTGAGGTTTGACTTGTACTTGTTGTTTAGAAGGTTTGAAACCACTTGTGAAAAAAAAGAAGCGTGGTTTTCTAGCTTGCATGAGGCTACTCATCCTTACATTAATGATAATTTAATTAATATGAGTTGGTGGAAGGATGATTTGATAACTCATCCTTTAAAATAAAGATTTATTATTGCAACATAATTATGACTTATGGGTCCATGATTACTAAATCTCTAGTCATGATTTCCTCTATCTTCCTCTTATCTTTTTTCACCAACTTCAGGCCTTTGGAAAAGACTAATTATGTGTGGGAAGATATCATCATCTTAACCCAAAGCTGTATGAAGGTCATTTCCTATTATTTTTCTTGGGAAGGGTTATCATCTTGCTTATCCTTTTTGAGCATTTTAAAAACCTTCATTTTCTACACTCCTTATTGTTATATGTGTATTACTTTGCTAAAGATTATGGGTGGTGATAGGGTTAGAACCAAGTCGGGTTCTTGCAAGGAATTTTGCCATGATGCCCTAGTTTGGCATATATGTGTTGAGAATGGGTTGGCCCCTCTCATGGAAAGTTTTAAAGGCTACGATGAAAACCTATCTACATAATTTGCTAATAGCTAGTGCGATAGCCAAGTGAAATTAGGAGTTATCCCCTATGAAGTCAGTGAGGAGGTTATTGCTAAGGCAACCGAGCTCTCTTGCAGTGGAAAAGAGCTAAAGAAGTATATCGAGGTCTAAGATATAGATAGCATGCAACAATTCTTCAAAGAAAAAGAGTAACCCATCAAGCTTCATGTGGGCTACAATAGAATCAAACTCCCGTCGCCATGGGACTAGGTTTGTCTTGTTATCATGAAATATGTAAATCTTGAAGGTAGATTTGGGTGTTACTATTACTATCCCTTGCCCCTTCTCAACCACTTTAGGGACCATCTTCTCATAAGCTTCCCATTTTCCTCCTTTCATCCCTTGAAGCTTTGGTGAAGGAAACTATTGAGCTCGCCTCTAGAAACTCAGATAAATCACCTTTACCTTTGCACCAAGGGTTAATCGTAAGATTGTATCACTTTAATCTTGTATTGTGTCCCCTGGAGCCCATACGTGCAACCCTGGTTAGTGATGATCCCGAGCCCCTTGATGAAACCCCAAAAAATCCCTGCACAACTACTTCTAGGACCAAGCATAAACTTAGCCTCCTTGCTAACCAACCTACCCTTGACACCAACCCCAAACAATTGGGTAAAAAGAAAAATTTAACCCTATGCAGACTCAGAGAAAAAGTCACAATTGATTTGTGTTAGTTGAAGAACACCCCTGTTAAGAGGGCTAGCTAACATGTGGGCAAGTCTAACCCTGATGTGAAGAAGTAAAAATCTATCTCCTTTTATGTTGGAGAACCTATTTAAGAGAATGAGGATGGGGATGTTGATACCAAAATATTTTGTGAGGAGGATACAACGACTAGCACTAAATTGGAAGCTAGTGTGGAACCGACAAGTGTGAGGAGATCTAATAGACTAGCTAAACAAATTTTTGAGGTTTTAATTGATGAAATCTCGAGTAGTTTTGAACAAGATAACAATTAGGAGGACAACAAGCATAAAACTATTGAAGATGCAAATGACTACGTTGATGGCCCAAGTCACTTCCCGGAGCTTAACAAGATGATTTTGGAGGACTCCACCCCAGACTCCTCCAATCATCATCTAGGGAAAGAGGAGGATAACATGCCTGGCCATGGAACTGATGATGTTCGCAAGGCTCTTTTGGCCTGTGTTGGCACTCTAGAAAGAAAAATGAATTGCCTTACTTGCTTCACCATCAAGGTGATTCATCACCCTGTGATTAATCTCGCATCTATGTTGTAGGAGGAAATCAAGAAAAATGACCCAAACATCGATCCCAACTCTAGCTAGGCAAAGAAGGATGTTTTCAAATTCCTCATGGAGGTATGATAATTAATTTTTAAGTAGTGGTCTGGGGGCTCTGTCTGTTCCTCTTAGGGATTTTTTGGTCTTCGTTGTTACTGTGCCGTGTTTGCGATTTTTGTTTGTTGAACTATTCGTTTATTGTTTCTGTAGTTTATTTTTATTTTTATGAATTGGTGATCTCCTGCCCTTGTGGAATTTTGTGTAAAGGATACATCACCCTATAAACTCTTCTTATATTATCAAAAACAACCTAGAACATATTTTATGGATATTCGACATCATTGCAATACAATAAAATATCTTATGCTAGGATCCAATTACAATTCTACTTGACAATGCCTGGAATAATCAACACTCTCAATATTTCATTAACAAACTAATCCATTAATTTAACATAAACCATAAATGAAACATTCATTGCATAAAATTGAAAATATGGATTTAAAGGTCTTTGATCATTTTATTCATAAGAAGAGTTGAATTATACATTGGAGACAAAAGCCATTGAATCATATATTCATGTGTCTATATATCTAAAATTTGTATTGATGTTACATAAGATTACATTCATAGACTAGCTTCCCTATAACCTAAAACAAGACTTAAATTCTCTAAACAAACTTGCCCAATTACAATGTCTAGGATCCTAAAAATATGGCTCGAAATTCCCTTTTATAAAACAAGGGAGAAAACAAGCTTAGAGCCTTGGGACAAGAATCACATTTTTGTTTGACATTCTCTTCATGTGAAAGTACAAAACAAGTACAACTACTTAATAAAAGACAAAAAAACACTTTAAACTCAAAGGCAAAACAATTGTTGAAGTCCTTGCAGGGAACACACCCCAACATGCAAATGAAGACAAAAATAGATCAGTTAGATGCAGTTTCATTTGTAATTTTCTACCCATGTTGCAAATGTTTCATATGAAGGCCAAGATTAAGGAAGAACTTGCTTTTCACTACTTAAAAGAGTTGCATATTCATCATTAAATCTATTCTTGGCTTCTTGAGAGAATTTAACCAATCCCATTTCTAGCATTATCAACTTATCCATGGAAGCATTGCATAAATCTATATCAACTTTATTATTGGAACAAATGGAATTGAAGAGAGGAGGAAAAATATTGCTGAAATCAGACCTCCACAATTTGTATACTTTTAATTCTCCTTCATTTGTTAAGTTATTTGGCATCAAATCTACCTCCATTTCCTTTAAAATATTTAAAACCTTCTCCAAACTTGCCTAAGAGTTCCCATGAGCCGATATTTTTTTTCCTAATGAATAAATCACTAGGAGAATTAACATCAAAATTGGAATGATTCAACATAGAGCCTATTATTAGCATTCTTGGAGTCCAAACATCCAAAATTCCTTTCAAATTATTCCTTATTTGAATAAGGCTAACATGAGTATTTCTTAAAGTATTATAGCCATTCCATGTCTCTTCTAGGTGATGTAAAATGTAATATAATCTATGTCCTAATATTTTATCAACCATATCAACCATTTTCTTGTCACCTTACTCCTTACTAGTCTCCTCTGCTTCCTTACTCTTCCTTCGTTCTTCTTTCAAATTGTTGATCTTGAGAGTGAAGGTTTCTCTATTTTGAAATGAGGTATCAATGAAGGATGGTTGATGATTCACTAGCATTGAAGTAATACTCTGAGGAAGCAATAAGGCCACACCTTTGTTGTATTCCTATAATAACTTCAAATTCTCTTGTTGCTCCTTATCAAAATCTATTTACAACTTCTTCATTGCAACTTCACTAAATAGTGGAGTGTTAACAACCAAGGTTGTTGCATATGGAGCACTTGTGTCTGGAAGTATTCTAAAAATGAGGTTACCTATGAGCTTATTTACATCCGTAATTACTTGTGGCTTGTTTATTTTAGGACAAACTAACCATATTTCCAAGGATTCATATTTTGCATTGAATCTTGAGCCAAAGTAAAGGTCATGAGATTGCTCCTCTAATTGAAGTATGGGTTCATCTGTATCTTTCCTTCTAATTGTATCTAGAGCAACAACAAAGACAATATCCCATCTTCAATAAAACACCCACTTTTTCATACAATTTATCTTCCCTCCTTAAGAGTAATATAGCTAACTTCAAAATTCACCTCTCCAAAACCTTCTAACCCATCTCTACCCTCATATTTGGAAATATTCTTCTTCCTCTCCTTCATGATCAATGTATATTTTCAACTTTATTTTAATCAGGAAATATTTGAATTGCTTGGACTTGACAAAATTATCATTTGACATGAAGGTAGTGTATGCCAACATTTTCCCTAACATCATTTATTGCATCTTCCCCAATCTCAAAATTGATCAACATTATTTCTTGAGGGGATCCTCAAGCATGAACCTTGTGGGTGAGTTGTCTGATTGCCTTATTTATGTAATGTTTGACACATCATTATCATCATCATCTGGGGTACTCAACCAAGGGTTGAGGACCTATTTGTTGCAAATATTGAATATGTTGTGGAGGTTTTTGTACAATTATTTGAGTTGTAAGCCTAGGCCCATCCATTTCTAATTTAGGGGACTCATCCTAGAGACTAGCAACATTATCAATCACCAAATTTTTTGAGTACATGGTCCTCAATTTCTAAATATGCTCCTTTGTAAGAAGGATCTACTCCCTTATTTTTCTCCTATTTAATATGAATCCTAACCTAGGATTTTGTCCTCTTTTGGAAATCAAACTCAAAAGAAAAAATTATAATCAAGTCCTCAATCTTATCAAATTGATGTGTAATCGACCAATTTGACCCTAATTCTGATCCAATGGATGTAATTCTCTAGGTCATAGTTTCTCTACACATCCACTTTCATTCTGTATGGTTGTAATTTGGAGTATAGCAACTCCAAGCCTTCTTTATCTGTGATCATGAAATTTGAGAAAATGATACTTGGTGGCAAAAATGACCCCTTCTTGATGTTCCTCAAATGTGTCTTGTCAGATTCATTTAGCTGCCACATGATTTCTAAAAATGCAATTCTATTTGGCATTGATCTTGGTAGTATGTGGGGTGCAACTGGTGCACCATGAACCTTGATCACAGTAGAATTGGCATGGAAGAACCAATCACCCCAATTGTGATCAATCCCTAGTTCAAGAGCCTAATCTAATCATAATGGTCTCAGAAACTTATGACCTTCTCAGATAATATCCAATCAATTGAAAACCCTAAATTTCTCAACACCTTAACAAATAATTCTTCAAATATTACATAATTAGACTTATCACAATGCATATCACAAATAAAAGTCTATTCTTGAACTGAAAAAATGAATCCATTCTCATTATAGGATCTTCTATACATTTGTGGGACCTAAATGCATTTTCCACTATACAATATGATGTGACAAAGGAGATAATACCATTTAAGTTCGAGTCCATATGGTGAACATTTAAAACCATCATCAACAAGGCTTCTAGTATTGCATTTTTACATCCATAGCCAAAACTTGACATAATGCAAAGTAGGTGTTGATGAAATAGTCTTCAAAAATATCATAATTGAAAGGCTCTCTTTCATCATGAGTGAATCTCATCAGCTACCTATTTGGTCCTCTTTTCTTGTGATGAGGTAGTCATTTGTTTTTAAACTCTCCCTACCCCTTGAATATTCTCTTGTGAGTGATATGAGGTCAATTGGGATATGCTCATTCTTTTAAGGTGGAAGACCTCACAAATGTAGCTCCTACCTAGACTTTCTAATTTTACACCTTTCTCATTGAAAACATTCCTAGCATTAGGGTCATATCTTCTTGAAATTGCTCTAACTAATTTCGCATTTATGAACACATTAGGGAATATCAACCATCCCAAATCCAAGCTCCATATGTTTGACAAAGGTATAGGTGATTGACACTTTTTAAAACCATATTTGAATAAATTCTAGCCCTGAGTTGAAATGGTGTCATCCCTAACATCATCTACCCTATCCACTAGCCTATCAAAAAGTATTCTAGCTCCTTGAGAATGCTTATCTCTTTTGATGATCTAAGTATTTGACATAGTATATCCTCATCCAACCCCCTTTTTAATATTCTTGATGGTCCAACTATTTTTGGAACCAGGGTTTCTTTTGCAAAACTAGGGCTTTAGGAATAACTAGGGTTCCTTGTTTCTTCTCTAAAATTCATAGAATCTAGGAATTTTTTCCTAATACTTAATTGAAAACATGACCTAATAGATTGGAGAAAATTTTAGACACAAAAATTTGGATAACTTAGGTCAAGAATTTGAACTTACTTGTTCATTGCTTTAAGAAACCCTAATTTGATTTTATGAATGCTAAAATAACTTGAATTCAACAACTTCTTAATAGAGGAAACTTCATAGGGATTCTAAGAACTTGAACAAATGTAATTTCCTTGAAAATTTGGAATAATTAGGTAGATATTGGTAGAAAACACCATTAAAGCTCATATTGTGAACATGATGGTTGTAGGTAACCAATCTTTAGTTTTGAATATCAACCTTTGATTTTCATATGGCATGGAAAAATCTATGGTTATCACAACCTTTAATTTATTTGAAAATATTTTACTCTAATATTGTGAAAAAATCTCTTTACAAGTCACCTTGTTGATCCCACACAAGCTTAGGATAGTTTGGACGAACATGCTGACATGACTTGAAATAGGACACATGCCACCATTACGTGCTATCATGGCTTGAGACTACCTTGGCCATAAGAACTCACAATATGAACTTGACTCACGATATCATGACATGTGGAACTCAAGCACCACTATGTGCTATAGCCTTAGTAGTAAAGAAGAAACTTGGGTCCATGTTGAATAGGCTCCATGTGTTGGATGGACACACTGTCGCGGGCTTAAGATAAATTCTCCTTTTCATCATGTGACAAGTCTAAGTTATATGATCCAATGACGAGTCTCCACTTGTTGATGATGTTGGCACCATACTCAAAAAATTAATAGTTTTCTTTACACATGGAAACCAATTGCTTCTTCTCAAGCTGAAGGAACTTGGTCATTTTGATCATGTGATAATAACTTCAATTGTGAAATAATAAAAACCTACCACTTGTATATCACTAGGAAAAATACATTAACAGTTGAATGATCCTTGGAACACCACTTGGCAATAATTTGTACAATCATGATTTCAAATGTGGGCCTCTATTGAGAACATGTGAAATGAAAATATTTTCTGATAAATACAAAAGTTGACACATTCAATACAAATGTCACAATTTTGTAGACTCACACCCTTCAACTAAAATCTAAAATTGAGCCCATGGAAAAACAAACTAATGCGATAAAATGAGGGCTTGATACATGGATTCCAATGTGCAATGTGGTGAGGCCATATTTAAAAGCTCAGACAAGGAACTTAAGTGATTTATTAGAGCACATGCATTAAATGGGAGAGCATTTCATTAGGATAAAGGGGCTAGTTAACAAACAAATAAAAGGATCAAAGATGACACTTAAGGAATCGACCACAAGAACAACAAGTCAATCGTAAAAAATAATAAAAAGGTAATAATGCCACACCAATATTGAGGGTTTTAGACTTAGGAAAATGAAACACTCCTAACAACTCAAAAGGAAACCCTAAGAGCTAAATAAGTTCCACAAGGTATTACCAATTCTAAGGTAATCCCTAAGTTATATAAGGCTAATATAGTGAGCTCTATTTTAATAAATTTGGTCAGTGTCTTACATTAATGGATTTGTGTATGGAAAGTCACTAAATTAGTCTTATCCCAATGATATTTAGATATTATTTATTATTTCTTCTATCATATTCTATAAGAAGTCACATCGAAATTGATGTAGGAGCATCACCTTGAATTATTTTTTTAAGGTAATTTTGATGCGTTTGGGTCAATAAGGTCATTCAAGACCATTTTGAGTCATTTGAAGTAATTTCATGATGTTCTATGGTATTTTGGTGTCATATTATAAAAGTTGCAAAATGTTGTCATTAGTGTTAACAAAGGAGTTGTGGTCATTTTTTTCAGTTGAAAATGATTGTGACAGGTTAAATATGACATGTAACATCGACCCCAAGGGTTGGAGAAGGTTGGAGAGAAGTTTGAATGAGAAACCAATTCATTTTGCACATTCTATATTGCATTTATCTGTGAACAACGAATTTAATTCATGTGGTAAAGATTGGTACGAATAGGTACGGTCCCTAAAAACCTTAGATAAGTTGAAGTACAGTCTTAGCTTTCAAATTATTTTTGTTTGGTATAATTTCATCAAGTTTTGTGCAAGATATTGCAATTTTGGTGAGTGCAGGTCTGAACCCTGCCTAGGGTTTCCAACAACCCTTAAAAATTCATATCTTTTGTTTTAACCATCCAAATTTTCTAAAAAATGTTGAAAATTTATTTTTTCATATTTTCTAAAAACCCTTTAAAGTAAAATTCATAGTTTTCAATTTTTATGGAGATACTAACGACAGTTTGCTTGCATTTGTGTGTAATAGTCTAAAATAACTCTAGTTCCTTATTGCTATGATCAATCTATGTATCTCTTGTCAATGGAAGGGTGTAGAACCATATTGGAATGTTTTTAGGGGCCTACATAGGTCTGGAAATTCATGTTACAAGTCTTTCTTTCTTTGTTTGAAGCCATTGCCTTAATACACCTAGTGGCAACAATACTAAATTGCACAATTCATGGTTTGGATCACTTGGTTGGGTCATGAGCGTTTGTAAACCCCTAAAGTATATTGAAACATGTCTGAATATACCAAATTTCCCCTATTATATGTTTTCCTCAAAGGTTGAGTTCCATTATAATGTTGCCCCCATGTTTTAGGCCTAAGAATACATTGCCTAGAGTGAACCAATGTGCACACTTGCAACCTTGGTGTTGAAATCTTGTTTGAAAGTGTTTGGGTGTTTGTTTTGAGTCCTTCCCCTCTGCATCAAAAATAATGACAAAATATTGGCTAATATATTTCTTTATTCTAACTAACATAATCTTGGATACTCGTACACTCTCTAGTATAAGAATAAATTAGGGTTTCCTAGTCCCTTTGATACACTTATCATCTATTATCATCCAACTATCCTTAGTAACATACTTTTAATTTTTACGTAGTCATAAATTAATATTTTCATCTCATATCTAATTAGATTTCAATCAAAAAAAATTATATTTTGGGTTCCTTATCACAAATAAAATTAATCCAAACAATTTCAAATACAAAAGTTCAATGGAACCTACCAATGTCAATATGAAGTCAATGGTTTAAAAACTTAAACAATAACCTATGATGCCAAATAATATATCAGAGGTTATGGTTAGTAAATAATTTTTATTGAAACTCTCATCCATCCATGTAATTAAGGGCTAGAGTTTATGTGACTTTGAACTATTCATAGGCATGGATTTTGATTAGTTATAGCTTCATTAACTTTGCAATTGAATTAGGGTCTCCTACTTAGTGATGATGAATTTCAATTTCAATTTTGTTTGTTTGTTTATTTATTTTTCCTCCCAATTAGATTTTGGATTATGACTTAGATACAATATTTATTTACCTAGGTTAGGTGAATTTTTTCAAGTCCTCAACTAGTAACTAGAGTCCAATATTCATACCCCTAGTTTAAATTTGTAGAAAGATAATCTACTAGTTTGCTAATGTATTAATCTAACAGACCTTCAAAGTAGTGAATGGTATTAAATGATAATATTAAAACCTCTATAGGAGGTAAAAAACTTAGCAAGCTTACCTATTAGTCCCCATAATCTAGTAGAGTCATACTATTTAGGTTTGTTACATTCAAAGTAGTAATTCAAGATGTAGAGTGTGAGATCAAGCTATAGTTCTAATTTAGGGGAAAAAATGATAAAAAAATATGGAAAATGTTTTGTGTGACCAATTTTCATTATCTCATTAGAAGATGAACATATTAGTTATGCATTTTGTTTGTTATTACAAATTAAAGGGAGCGATCTCTAACTAGGATCAACGTATTGCACAATAGGTGGTGATTGTATTTACATATTACTGAATACTATTTTCCCACCTACAAATTTCCTAGTAGGAGTATGCTATCCAATTGGAAATTCTTCCCAAATGGATTATGTTTCTCATATTGACCATACTATATTTGATAAAGGCTTCCCAATGATTGAACAATTGATTTTAAGAGAAAAGACTAGGTTTTAGAATCTTGATGTTCCTACTTTCAAAGGATTCACAAATTCTCCAAAACTCTAGAGGAGTTGGATTCCAATAATAGACATGCTTAGAAATCCAAAATAGACCCTTGTAGAACAAAATTCAAAACTAGAGACTTCCAAAAGGTCTCTAAGAGCACCATCTAGAAAATACTCCATGATCTAATCATATGCAATCCCTCATTCCAATAATAAGCCATTCATGGACTATTTTGCAAAAGAAGCATCAAGATCTACATCTATGCCTAAAAATACTCTTATAAGATAGGTGTAAATTAATATTTATCATTCTAATGCATCAATGGCTACTTTTACCAAAGTTTAAGCATTAATCTCCAACTAATGGGCATGCTAGCAAGGCAAGTTAGTCTCAAACCAAATTTGACCCCTAAAGAAGAAGGGAAAGATAATATAAAAGACATTAATATAAGTAAGATACCTAAAATAACTACCATGATTAGGGAAGTTTTACCCTAGAAAAATAGAAAGGATAAATTTGAGCTAGAAATAGTCTTCAAAAAGCGTGTTAAAGTTAGAGCATATTAAAAAAAAAGGTCTCTAAATCATACAATAATATTAAAGAAAAGGAAAAGAAAAGACATTCATATTTTGATGAATCTTTGATAGAAGAAGACAAATATTTTTTTGAGACTATTCTTAAGGAAAAAATTAAAGAAGTTACAAATAAATTAGAAAGGGAAGAAAATAGAGACCCTTATAAAGATGTAGCTACAAGAGAAGAAAGTAGGGATCAAGACAAGAAACATCTCCAAAAATTGAAGGAGTTGCAAAAGAAAAGGAGAAGATCCAAAAATGAATTAAAATAATATACAAAAAGAATTTAGGATAGAAACCAACACCTTGATAGGAAACAAATATACCTTCTCTAGAAAATCTTCTAGTAGAAATGGCATTGCTTGAGGACAAACAAATTTTGGAAGAAATGAATTGTAATATCCCTTTTCCTAGTCCATTCCAAGATCATTGAAAGAGTTTGATCATCCATTGTTCATTATTGTTTTTTTTTCCTAGAAATATTAAACTTTATTCTTCTACACCTAGGATGAAAACCCTCAACATCTATTGAAAAATTTCGTACAGAGGTTTCCAGTATTGAGTAGAATTGCAAGTCCTCCTAAAAGGAACAAGAATCAATTAAGAGAACAATGTTGTTTCACATTATAGGAAGTCTGGACACCTAGTCATACATGTGTGAACAATAAAGAATATGCACTAGTGATTTAAATCGCATGTTTATTCTAGAAGAGTGATGATAAAAAATAAATATAAAAAATATAGCTTGAGAAAGAAGAAAAGACAAAATCATAAATGTTTGAAGTTATGATAAAAGTTGAGATGGAGCTCCATAATGTCCTAGATGAAAATTTGAAGCTGGAATAATTTGATGATATTGAGTTTGTTAAAAAATATAGATTAATAGATAATGATGAGCATGATTCAATGAATCTTATTCTAAAATTGAAGGAGAGACACATGGGACCAATGGCTCTCCTTATGATACCATTGGAAGGTATGAAGAAAATGCTAGGTTTTGTATTCTTACTAACAACAGTTCATTATCTTTGCATAATTTTGGCATTCATAAAGAATATTGGAAGAATATTAATCTACTTTCCCTATCCCTAATCTATCCAACACTATCCTTTGTTGGCCACCTCTACCCGATACCAACTATATTGTACCACTGAAAGACATGGTGAACCCACATGTATAAATTTGTATGTAATAAAGCAAAGGATTGAAACTATTGGTCATATGACATGCTATTCCTCCTTTTAGCTCAATAAAGTAGGTATCATAGGTAAGATTCAATGTTACTAGATCCATAGTTAATAAAGTAAGTATCGAAGATAAGATTTAGTGTTACTAGATCCCTAGTATTTATCTCTTATATTTAATTTATTAACTAGGGATATGGTAACATAAAATCTTCTTTCATAGCTACTTTATTCCAAACCATCTCATCAAAATATTAATCCTACAAGACCAACCAACCAACCAAATCCTTGAATTATCAAAGCTCAATCAATCCAACCTTATTCCAACTCAATATAAGGTTACGAAATGGAATTTATAAAATTCACATGCATATAATCTTATATTATCTTATCTTAAATGAATTCAGTAATGAAACATCTAATATAGTAACAAAAAATAAGATGGGTTGGCAGTACCTCAAGTGGTCCTTGCTCGAGTTTCTACACCCATAGAAGATATCAAATATGCACTACTTGATCAACAATTCATGACAACAAACTAAACTCCTTTATTGCATAAAAACTGAACTTACAATCTGACAAGAATCTCTAAAATATTTCTCATTCAGTGGTACATATCCATTGTAACTTGATAATAAAAACTAACAACAATTAACTATTAACTAGCAAAAACAATCACTCTTATATTGCTACTAGATCTACTCCTCAACCATCGATCCCAATATATAGGCTCAAAAAAAGTCTTATTCATGCAAGGACTAAAAAAATAATATAAATTCATACTTCCACTCTCCCTTAAGGATAGGAAGAGGACAAGTCTTTAAAAAATAAAACCATAAATATGCAATAGAAGAAGGAAAATAAAACTAGGACTCTGCCCCTAATGGTTAACTGTCATGATAGGGACATGTTTTGTGGAAACTGTCACGTCATGGGTCACTTCTATTTGGATCAGGCTTCTTCTTCCAATTGTCTTATTGGTGGATAAAAGTGCATTTCTAATGACTCATGGATGACTATTCAAATAACCACATTTGCTTCCCTCTAGAACTATTGTTCTCCAATTATTTTGGCTCTCCTCTACAACCATCCACAGTCCTTTACTACTGGCTATAGTCTTCTTGGTTGCAAGATGTTAGTTTTTCTACCAAGGCATTCACATCTTTAAAAATCAGATTTAAATCATAAAAAACATACTAAATCCTATGAAAATTCATACATCCACACAAACATATATCAATATATTATATTCATATTTCCACATATTTTGTCAAAGTGCATAAAAGGCATATAAAAGATGTATGAAGTCTTGGAAATGTTTGAAACTTAGCAAATATGCTGATGAAGGAAAAACTAGCCATTATCTAGACCCAATATTCCCCCAAGTAAAGTATTTTCTTGTCCTCAAGCAACTTTTAAGACCGAAGGTTATACTAAAGAGTAATCTCCCTCAAATCAACTACAATGTCAACTCCATTTTTTTGTTTTAGATAATAGCCTTTTTGATCTATGAGCTTTGCCAATATGGTGTTCTCTATTACTTATCCCTCCTCATGTTTCTTCCCTATCTAGTGTGGTACTAGAAAGAGGAGAATAGGTGGATGAAATTTGAGTGGAAACCATGTAGCTCCATATTTACTTGCAATGTCTATGTACTTATGAGATATTTGGACAATACATACAAAATTATAAAGGGAGTGTGGCTCCTTTTTCTTAAGCTTAGGTATTAACTCTTCCCATCTTTTCTGCACAAATTTGAAGGTTGCATTAATAGGTCTTGTAGCTAATCTCTTCATCCTCACATAATCCTGTTTTCTAATATTTATTATCTTCTTTTCCACACCTCTGTAATCCAAAATTTCTATCCACTCTTATATGACTGCATTGGGATACGCTGATTCATTTTGAGCTACAAAGCAATAGATTTTTCCTTTTTATTGTATTCTTGTAAAATTTTGCCCCTCTGCTGTTCATTTTTGATGTAGGAGGCCATAGATTTGATTTGTAGATATCCTTCAAAAATCAAGGGATTTTAAGCAGTCTCATATGAAAGAATATAATTATGCAGGTAGAATTCACAAAGCTGATCTTGCATCTCAGGTGTGAAATCATGAAAAGTTTCTAAAAACAATTTTTTTGGTTCATTGCTATAGGAAGGCCATAGATCAATTGGATAAACTGAAAACACTATAAATAAGGCATAAACCCTATCATGCGGCATGCACTTTAACAATTGTGTAGTTTTGCTTGCTATTTCCTCAATTTTCACCTTCAACCTTTTTACTTCATTTTCTTGTTTCTCCAATGCCCTGGTGTGATTGGAAATCCTTTAATTTTTCTCCCTTGCCCACTATTTTTCTTTTTAGGATAATTCTTGTGCTCTTCTCCAAAGCTCCACACCCAAGGACACTACAGTTGGCCCAGTGGGGGTTATGATTAGAGGAATTGTGCCTTGGGATACTAGTTCTTTGTTATCTGCTTCTACTGTAGAAAATTGTACCAGTACCTCAAATTTTGACCCATGCTCAAAATTATAAATATTCTCCTCCAATTATTTAATTCTTTGCTAATATTCCTTTGTTCAATAAAAAGTTCTTAATCCTTTTTCAAAAAATGTTCATCGCCTATTGCACTTGTGTATTCAAAAACCTCTAAAACAAGGATTTTCAGGGATATCCTTCTCATTTTCTTAGCCACAAAAACATTCTTTGAATCAGATTTAGAGGTACTAGTAAAATACCACGACTGTACAAAGGGTGTCTTTACCTTATCAGCAAATGAATTCTCCTCTAAATCTTTATATGTTTCTACCATTACAACATCCTCTTCCTAATTTTTAATTGATCATCTCATAGCCCCCTTCTTCTTTAAGTGATGTGATCTCCTCTTAGGTTGTGTGGGTCTCTTCTGCCCTTTTGCAGGTGTAGAAGAAGAGGCTCCACCTTCTCTTTTCTTGCATTTTTGTGGTTTCTTGGAAATAGGGGTTTCTCATTTGTCCTTTGCTGTGGGTTGCTCAATAGAGGCTATAGGTTATGTTTCCTATAAGCCCTACTCCTTTGGTTCTCCTGTGTTGTGGGTAGGTGACACAGTAGGGGAGCCAAAGGGTATTTCTCTTTCTAGAGCAACAACATGTTCTTCCATTATTTTCTCCTAACCCCTATTATTCTCATTGGGAACTTCAAGGATACTATTTTTGATAATGTAAGTAGCATTTTTAGGGCACTGTAACCTTTACACGATGACCCTCAAGGGACAAATAATATCAAGACCAAGGATAATGATAAAAAAAACAAAACAAAACCAGACGCAACAGACTAACAACCGACCAAAACACCCAACACACGGAGCAACAACAAACTAGCTAGTATTCTCCTAATTATGAGAGAGGAGGTTGACAATATCCTCCCCAACCCAATAGGGACTTTCCTTCACAACCTTCTTATCCACTTTTTCCTTAAACACAGTAGACAGGGTGTCAACCACACAGTGGATCAACTTGATAGTGAGCCTAGACAAACCGCTGAGTTTCTTCTCAAGCTTTTCCACCTATTCTAAAAGCCTATGATGATCCTCTCCTTTCTCCATAGTCTTCACAATGTTAGCATGTTCCACCCCCTGAGGGTCGGAGGATTGGGAAGTTGAATTCTCTTTCAACATTTTGTTAAGGTCCAAGAAGTGACTAGGCCCCTCAACAAACTCCTCTTCCTCAATATCATCCTCCTTCCTATCCCCTTTGTTGTCGAACCACTCCTCACTAGAAGAAATTTCACTAATTTGCACTTTCTTTTTGTTTTTAGCTAGCTTACCAGATCTCCTAATTCTAGTATTTTCAACCCCAGTATCCACAGTAGCAACAATCATAGTATCCCCCTTGGATTCTTTCCCCACCCTATTCTTACCAACGTTGTCAGTGGCTGGTTGCTCCACCAAATCCTTCCCCTCATCCTTCACGTTCCTCTTAGTAGTAGGTTTGCTGTTAGTCTTGTTCTGGGCAAACTTAAGCTCATAGAGACCACCCGCAGTGTGAGATTGGGCTAACTGTGCAATCTCCTTTTTCTTTTTGGCAGCCAATTTAGGTTTAGGGGTTTCAACAACCGCCAAAGGAGTTTTTCTTTTGGGACCTTTGGAATCAACTGGGGAAATATTGGTCTGAATCGAGGGTTCAAATTCCTCAATATAGACAATGGAGATGGGTTTGGGCAGGCAGAGGGTGAGGTGAAAATGATAGAGCCTCATAATGAGGCCTTGATGGAGCGACAAGGGAATGGGTTCCTCAAGGTTATTGGCAGCAGATTCAAGGCACTTCTCAACAGAGCTTTCCAAATCAGTAAGTAAAAAGAATGGGAAACTCAACATAATTTTATGACGAAGGTGGTTAAAGAGAGGAAAATGATAAAAATAAATAGTTTTATATATACCCTTTAACGTGACATACTTCATGAGGGTGAGACAGACCTGATGCCACAACTGCAGGAGAGCTTCTCTTTCAAAGCCAAATTGAGAATGCACAAATTTTTCATTACCCACAAATAAGGCATTCAAGCTTTGGTTATCTTGAGCCTTTATGTGCTTAGGGTACTTCTTCCTGATACACAACAACCTTGTGGCCTAGGAAATCACCTCCTTGTTCACCTTGAAGGAGATACCAACCATAGAAACCATTTGGTCTTTCCAAGAACTCACAAATTTCCTAGACAACTTCGGGTCGTGGCCAACCAAGCTTTCCATCAAGGGCACCAGACCACCTTCAACACAAATGTGCCAAACCAGTGGGTCCTTGCAAAATTCCCCACAATTATCGAGCTCTGTCCTCACCCTATCACTGCCCATATCACCATTCTACATACTAGAAAACCAAGAAACTTGTGAGATTAAAATGTTAGAATTTTTGACAAAGTGAAAAGTCGCCTAGAAAATTTTGAATTTAAGCCAAACAAGTCTACTTCAGGCAATCAAGAGGGTGTGCTAGACACATTCTTGAAGAGTTAAATCCCAAAAGGCAATCACCACATTCCCATTAATGAAAGTCTTGAGACACCTACAACTAGGTTTGCAAATAATTATTGTATTGGCAGGTTTTCCTTCCACGTTTCCTTTGCACAAGTACTAAATAAGTTTAGCTAAGGGGACAAATTTAGAATCCCCCAAAACCCAACCATCTATTATTAGCAACTTTTTAGCGAAGTTGATAGGGAAAGGCAAGAGCTTCATGCCATAATTATTAGTCACATCAAATTTGACTTTAAAAATCTGCATGGATATGCGAAGGCTGAGACAAGACCTCAAATAAATATATCGTAATGTCCAAACCAACTTGGTCATTATATTATTGTACTCCCCACTCCTCATAATTATATCTTTATAATCAAACTCCACCCCTTATTCAAATTATGCCATGAGTTTGACACCTCAACATTCAAATTCGTCCACATCGCCCAATATACAAGTATGTGGATCCCCTAGATAGTTAAAGAAATCATACAATTACGTATCATCATGAACAATACATGTGAACTACTCCTTAAGGATTAGACCTTGTATTATCAATGATACGTTCCCCATATTCCTCCAACACTTAGAA
The DNA here is from genome assembly GCA_007115665.2 of Sequoiadendron giganteum. Classification (NCBI taxonomy): domain Eukaryota; kingdom Viridiplantae; phylum Streptophyta; class Pinopsida; order Cupressales; family Cupressaceae; genus Sequoiadendron; species Sequoiadendron giganteum. Next base: position 29,676,657 of record CM021109.1, on the reverse strand, counting down.
TCTATCCAATGGGAACCTAGATTAGCCATAACATCAACAACTTGATTACCCTCTCGAAAGATGTGGGTAGTAATCTTCATATTCAACTTAGACACCAAATGAAATATGTCTAACAAAATGTCCCTAGTACTCCAACCAAGTAATTTTCCTTGATTAAAAGTGTCAACTATAGACTTAGAATCCCCTTCAATGTGCAGATTCCTTATCCCTAGAGTGACAACTATCTGGACACCCTTTAACAGTGCCCTTGCTTCCACAATCATGGATGACTATATTCCTATCCCCCTTGAGTAACTAGCAACAAAATTTCCCCTGTAATATCTGATTATACCTCCTATACTTGCCTTGCCCGAGTTGCCTTTGGTGGCACCATCAAAATTTAGTTTGTGCCAGCCACGGTCTGGGGGTTTCCAGATCGTAACCTGTCTAGCCTGTGACCTGGAGTCATCGTAGGAGTTAGCATCAATATTCTAGTGCCAAGCTTTAGCCATTTTAATTTTCCCACTTAGCAGGAGTGTTTTCTGGGATTTTCCCCTTGAAGATAGAAATATTTTCTGAAATTAGTCTTTTCCCTATGCCAAAAACCTCTTTAGGGCTCATCTCAATATTCCTAAAACTCTTGTTGTTCCTCTCCTTCCAAAGACACCAACAAATGATGGGGGGAACTTGATTCCAGATCTCACGAGTTAAAAGGTAAAGGAAAGGCCCAAATCAACCCGAGATAAAGGATTTTATGTCTTTACACATTGTCCATTGAGTTCCCAAATGCTCCAAATCTAGCTCTCAAACACTAGCAGCAAACAGACAGTGCAACAACAAGTGATCCACCAATTCTTCATTGCATTTGCACAACATGCATCTGTTAAGGATCTAGAATCCTCGTTTCCTTAGATTGTCTTGAGTAAGGATTATATTATAGCAAGTTGTCCACCAAAAAAAGTTTATTTTTAGGATCATGTGCCTGTTCCAAACCTGTTTCTAGGGTCCAGGTTCTACACCCTGGTTCGATAACAGATTGTAGGCCAACTTAACAGAAATATTTTCCTGCCAATCATTAGTCTAGTAGAAATCATCATCCATATTAGATAGGGGTAGTCTGGTAAAGGTGAGAAGGTCCTATAGACACTTAGCCAGGGATAATAATTCCAGAGACAAAGGATTGCAAAGGAGCAGGTCTTTCCACCTCCAACCCCCAGGTTGGTTGAGGAGGTAATCTCTAACAAACAACCCAAAGATGAGTTGAGCCAGTCTCATAAAATTCCTAAAGTTTGAAAGCGCAAGGGGGGTGTCTAACAATCAAGGGTCTTCCTAGAATTTGATGTCGTTTCCATTCCTAATCTTCCATTTCATCCCAATCACGAGAAACTCATTTATTTTGAAAATTTTCTTCCAAGCTAAAGAGCTCAAGGGGCGATCGTCAAAGAGACATCTAATCATGGGTCTATTGTTAAGATACTTAGCGTTCATAATATTGCACCAATTCTTTTTATTCCTCAGCTGGTCCCAACCAACATTAGCCAACAAGGTCTTGTTGATGCTAAGAATATTCTTGATCCCAAGCCCACCACAATGTTTGGGATTACAAACCTTTTCCAACCTAACCAGAGTAGAATTTTTCTTTTCCTCAATCCCATAACAAAGGAAGTTCCTTTGATTTTTTTCCAGCTTCTCAGAAAAGTATTTGGGGATCTTGAAGATGGAGAGGAAGTACACAGGGATCCCTTGGAGAGAAGCAGATAGGAGTTGTAGCTTTCCAGCATGACTGAGAATGGAGCCTTTCCATCTCACTAATTTCCTTTGAATCCTTTCAAGGACCAAATTCCAGAAGGTTATGAGTGACTTCCTTGATAGTAAGGGGTAATCCTAAATACACCGACGAGAGAGAGCCGCTCACACAACAAAGGACAGTAGTCACCCGACCTTGAAGAGAAAGTGTGCTATTGAAGAAGTAAATCATGCTTTTATTGTAGTTTATACATTGTTCAAAACTAACAACATAGTTGTTGAGACAAATTTTCCATTTCCTAGCTTCAATCACAGAGGCTTTCCCAAAATAATTGTATCATCCATGAATTGTTGGATAACAATGGGTTCCAAGGAAGAGGCAACTTTTATTCCCAAAATAGAACCCACCAAAAGAAATTTGGATATGTTCCTGCTCAAGACATCCACAACCATGATAAATAAATAGGGAAAGAGGGGGTCACCCTATCTGATTCCCTACCCAACATTAAAGAAACCAAAGGGGGCTCCATTGACCAAAACAAAGTACCTCACCGTTGTAATGCATTCCATCAAGAGTTTGACCACCCCCTGGTTAAAACCAAACTTAGCTAGGAATTTGGGGATGAAATCCCATAACACCTTATCACATGCTTTAGAAATATCCAGCTTGAGTGCCATACTGGAATTGTTGCATCTAACCATAGACTAAAGAATTTCATGTGTAGTTATGGCATCATCCAAGATATGCTGACTAGGGACAAACCCTTTTTGGGTAGGGCTGATAATTTTTTCCAAGAGAGGTTTAAGGCGATTCACCAAAATTTTAGAGAAGATTTTGTAAATGGTATAGAAAAGTCTAATGGGCCTAAAATCAATTATTAATTGTGGATCGATAATATTGGGGATCAAGGCAATAAAGGTGTGGTTTAGTTGTTTGAGAATCTTACCAGATTTAAAGAAATATCCAATAGCCAAAACTAGGTGTTATGCCTTGCATAACCACCCCATTTTGTTTTGGTCAAAATAGGTCCCCCTTTTTGTTTATTTTGTCCTCAGTGTTCTTGTTCGAGACTTAGGAGTTGTTTCTTTTTCTCCTAAGTCCTTGTTTTGTTTATTTTTTAGCTTCAGGTATCGGGCCAACACTGACACTTGTTACTTCACAAAGTGAAGGTTTCTGTTCATCCTCTGATCCCGATTCCCATCCCTTGCCTTGTATTTTTCTTCATGTTTCCGGTTCAGGTTATCGGATCAAAACCATTGCCTTACAATTTTCAAAGTGTAAGTCTCTAGCGAAGACCTGATCCTAACCCCCATTTTCTTCCCTTGCACATTTTTCCTATATTAGAATCGAGTTTTGGATTGGAACCTAAACCAAGAACTTGAAATGTTCTTGTCCATGTTTTTGAACTGATCCCAACTTTTGACTCTTTTTCTTGTTTCGAGATTGGACCTTGGACCATGATTGACATAATTTTTTTTCAAAGTTCTAGTTTCATCTCATGTCTCGAACTCGATTCCTGCTTTGTCTTGTTCATTTTTTAGGGTTTCAGATTCAGACCATAGACCAAACTTTGCACCTTTTGGAGGAATGGTCACTTTCGAATCCCGACCTCGACCCCCGCTTGTCTGCCTTCTTATGAACCCACATTTATGATGATCACCCCGATCCCAAGGCTCGATTGTTTGCATTTAATGCCTAATTGTTCGCACGTACGAATAGGTTTTTATTATGTCGCTTCTCAATTTTCATCCATTCTACTTTAAATCAGTTTGACGGAGAACACGAGAGCGATGCCGATAGCTAGGGTTTTGAGGAAGCATTTCAATTCATCATTGTGCTTCCAAAATTATTGGTTGCGCTTGGAGGTAGGGGTGTTTTTCTCTGCTTTTCTTTTTTTCTCCATTTTGTTGTGTTTTCTTTGCTCTTGTTTCACGTTTTACCTTCGTTTCATTTGTTTTTGCATCTTCTGGGTGCGTTTGGGTCATTTTTTCCTGTTTGTCTTTGTTTTTGCGTCTATTTTTGTTGATTTGATTTTTTTCCCCATCATGCCCTAGTTTCCTAGGGTTTTGGTCGAACCACCATTGAGTTGAACCACGCTTCAGATTGTTTGAATTTGAAGGTTTGAATCTTTTAAAATAAAACAATCCTGGTCTCGTTGATAACCCGACCTCGGGGGCATGATTCTTGATACTGTTACATATATTGATGCCTTCATTCATTGTTTCTATGAAGAACTCTGATTCCCTCGTGTACTTCAGGATTATAAATAGAAACTACGCTTAAGGTTTTACCATCGTTGCCATTTACTTCTCCGATTTTGATTTTTGATGTTCCACCGAGAGTTGGGTCATCACTGCAGAGTGTTAAACGGTTTTGCATATGTATTACTCCATGTCCCGATTCTGATCCTTGCATTAATTTCAGGATCGGACATTGGACCAACACCAAGCCCTTTCAAATTTTGACATGTATCTTGACCTATTGAGAACCCGATCCCGGTCCCCGACATTACATCAGAGATCAAAACTCGGGGTTGATCTTTCAACTTGTTCAGAAACTTAAGGTCAAGTGCAAGACATGAACCTGATCTGGATCCCCAACATTACATGAGGGTTGGGACTCAGAAAATTACCTAATCACATCTATTTTTCAACTAGCAAGGTCTCGCATCATGATCCAACCTCGACTTTCGACACTCCATTGGGATCAAAAATTGGACTTTAACTCACACCTACTCATTTAATCAACGATTTTTTGTTCATAAGAGGAACCCGTACCCAATTCCTGATATCATATCAGGATCGAAACTTGGGAAGCGACATGCACTCATTTGTCAATGTGGGTTAGGTGTCGAGTTAGGGCCTGATCCCGATTTCCGAATACACCGCGGGATCGGGTTGTAGTAAGTTATCATGTTTACTATTATTAGAAGGTGTAGGTGTCGAGTCGAGACCCAATCCTGAATTCCGACAAGGTCAAGTGTGTGATTAGAATGTTCAAGTTCCTGGTTCTATCCCAAACTTGAATCCAAAATATGTTTGATTAACTTGTTGAATAGGGTTTTAGATTGAACTAAGGATGGTATAATGTAAATGCATGTGATAAATTGTTCTTCATATATCTTTTCTTTATCTGATAGTGTAGACACGAAAAATATATAGATTGATCCAATACACTTGATCCTGATTTTACTAACACCAGTTCATCCTGAATCATCTTCTCTGCTACAATTTAATTAAATAATCTTTATTTAATTAAATTCATCAAATTTCATCTCTTAATTAAATAAATCAAATTTATTTGATTAAGTCATCATCTTCTATTAATTAAATAATTCATTTTATTTAATTAATCTCTAAGGTCATCTCATTTAAATTAAATAAATTTCTTTATTTGATTTAAAACTAACACCATTCTCTTTAATTAAATAAATTAAACTTTATTTAATTAAGTCTAAATTCATATTCCTCTCAACTTTGATTTAAATCAATCCAAAAATCTAAATCAAATTGTCACATAAGCTAATCTCCTTTTAAATTAACCAAATCTTGATTAATCTTAATCTTAATCCCTCAAATCCTCTACCTTTTGCAACTTGTACAGTTAAAACATTTTATTTAATTTATTTAATTTTCTATTTTTTCTCAACATGACATCAAGGAGGGAATATTCTTCAAATTCAAAAATCCCTCCAAAAGGATGTGTATGTCCAACAAGGCATTAAAGGCCTCTTACACGTCCTTTGCATTGAGCTAAGTGGCATTAACTCCATTTCTTTCTCCCTCCAACTTGTCATTTCCTCAAATTCAAATATCCACCTAACCACATTTATTTGCACATTCATAAAAATGTGCTCATTCCTCATCCACTAGCATGTTGACAAGTGGCACCTTGCCATTGGCTCATGTTTAGTCCCACATTCATCCCTTTTGCCTCTTTCTCCATCATTCTCTTCTATAAATAGAAGGCTCTCATTTGAATTTTGGATCCACAACTTCATACAACATTACTATCTTCAATTTTTGAGCAATCTCCATCCATCTTTATCCATTTTCATCCATTTTCATATTGTCATTAGCTAGGTTATGGAGAAATTTTACCAAGGAGCATCAAATCTTCACCATTGATCATCAAGCTTGCAAGGAATTGGGAAAGGGCCATTTTCCACATCAAAATGGCACCAATTCCCTTATGGGATTGAGAGTTTGAGCATTTAAATAGGATTTAATAGCTTTTTCATTGTGTTCTTCATTTTATTTCTTGTTTTCATGAATTTCATGGAGAATGATGTTTATAACTTGCATATTGGACTAATTGTGTATTTGTTCTTTGTGTTTGTGCAGATCTAGGATCACCATTCACATTTTGGCGCTATAAGGAGGGTGGATTTGAAGAATCCAACACATTTTTTTGATAAATTTTGTCATTTTTTGTTGAGTTTTTGTGTCTACAAGAAAACTACATTGCTAGCCGTCAAACTCCACCGCTATCAGTCCAACGGTGCCATATAACGACACTGACAAACTCCAAACTGTGACGCTGAGCCATTCCTGCCAAAGAATTTTGAATTCCAAACTCCAAACTTCGCCGCTGTCAAAACAACACCGCATTTGCGCTCACTAGTTTTGCACAGTCTGCTGCTATCAGTCCCCAGGGACGCTATATAGCAATGCTCGCTTCCTTAAACTGTGCTGCCATTGCAGATTGCCCCGCTGGAGTTGGGTAAAAGACAAATTTCAAATTAATTTTTACATATGCTCCTTCATTTTGATTTCTTTTGTTTTCTAACTAGTTTTTGGCCTCTGTTCCTACAGTATTAACTAGTTTTTGTAGGTGGGATTGATCAAAGGTGAGGGGAGGAAACAAATACAAGGATTTCTCTATGGAAATATAATTTCATTGTATCAAGTGTTTTAAAACACTTTGGGGAGAAATTATAATCCCCTTTCTAAGGATTTTGTCATCTTCATGCTTTTAGGACTCAATAATTTTTCGTTTGGGCTTAAAAAGAACAAAACAAAGGGATTAAAATGAACCATAGCCAACTTACTACATTTTGTTTTGGGCTTAACAATTGAACAAAACAAATCTCACACTTCAAAGTTGGTGCTTAAAAAAAAGAAACTTATATTCTTCCTTTTAAAGGATTAAAATGAACATGCGCCTTTTATGTTTTGTAATCCCTTATCCAAAGTAATATCATTTAAAAAGACTTATGGGCTTCTCTTGTGCCTTACAACGATCTTGAGAATCAAAAGTCTTTTTTTTGTGATATTAAGCTATGTAAATGATTACCTCCACACTTCAATTTGCGTTCTTAAAATTGAACAAAATCTTGCTAGTGTGAGTGGAGTGTATTGCGAGTGTTCTCTCTTTGTTCCTCAACAAAGATTGATCGAAATTTGGATGTGCTTGCTCACTTTTGTTTATCCTTAGAGGGCCTGCCTGGTGGGAAAAAGTAATCACCCTAGGGAACGACCCAATTGGTAACATGCTAAATCCAAGCGACTTCCAACCGGTATATAAGTGTGGGTACTTGAGGAAAGTTCAAGTATCACGAGGATTGTTCCGAAAAGAAGGGAAACAATGGTGTATTTTTATATGGATGATCCCCCATGAACAAAAAACCTATACTAAAATATTTTGTTTAGAAGGACCAAATCCTTAAATCTATTTTTTGATGCAAGAACGATCGTTCTAAAGCCGTCCCACATTTTTATGGCTCTTGGTAGAGATGAGAAGTATGCCATGGGATTTTCATGGGTACTGATGCTTGGTTGACTTGAGAAGTGTGTGTCATGGAGGGGAGACAGTGTGGTCAAGCATCTAATCATCCGCTAAGAGTAGGCATGGCTGGATTTATCCAAGTGGGAACTCAATAAATATTATCTCATTTTATCCTAGGATTTGCATCACTTTTGAATAAAAACACTTTTTTTGGGTCTAAAACGCTTAAAAATAAACATCCACCAAAATCCTCAAAATTTCAAACCCTTTAGGAGGAACAAATACCTTTAAAAAATACAAAGTGCTCTTGCTTGCCCTAGGGATTTCATCCATAGAGGATTCTAAGTATGTGGATTCATATCACAATTTGTTCTTACTAAAGTCAACATTAGGAAATTTTTGCCTTGATTTCTTTTATTTCCACATATAATGGACATTGTGGGATGAAAAGAAATTAGGACATTAGACATTCGGTTTGAAACATAATCAAGAAAGTGTTTGTGGTAAAAAAAATTCAATCTAAGCAAGATAATAGACAAATTGAACCTCACATGTGCTTGATCCCATGATTTCTTGAAAAGTCAAAGTTCCCAAACCAAGTCATCACAAGTTCCTTAGTCCAAAAGCTCATGAGGAATGTCTTCCAAGACTTCACAAAGTTGGAGAAAGGTTGGTCTATAATTTTTACAAGAAAGCTTCAAAGAATAATCCTAATTTGTTTGAATTTTATTACCAACAAAATCCAAGTCTCTTTCAAAGATTTGCATTTCTCACATAGGAAGTACAAGCATGTTCTTCAATATCAAGGTCTTGTAGAAAGGAGTCCTATCTAGGTCTAATCTAGGGTCAAAATAAACATTCTCACCCACCCTTCAAACATCAACCAAATCTCATCCCACCAAACAACTCTTCAAATCTTGGAAAAATCAAATCATGCTAGACTTTTGGAAAATCTTTTAAATAGAATCAAAAATCATCTTGTTTGACTACATATGTGTAGACGAATCCTTCTTCATGTGCTTAGTTAAATTATCAATCCTTGTGAACAAATTTACTCCAAGATAAACATCCAACCTCTTGGGGTTTATGAGTTCATTATCCAAATCAAAATCCAAAACAAATCAAATCAAGAATCAAAAATCTAAAAGTCCTAAAGTTTAGTGTACCTTCAAGATTCTTAAGAGCTTAATCATTCACACAATCCACCCTTCATCTATCTTATCACCATCCTTTGATCCTTGAAAAAACTTGGTATTTATTCTTTGTACCTAAAATTTGATCCTTCTTTTATGGTGCAAACTCGATCTCAATACAAGAAGAAAATGGAAGCCAACAAGGAAACATCTACTTGAAGTGACCTAAGTCAAACCGCACTCGAAATCAATCCCATGGGATCTAGCGATCCCCCACCCAATATTCCTATCCTACCACAAGATCCTCAAGAGGAAGGTCAAGTGGAAGACATCACCAAAAATTTCTTGGGAATGACTCAAGATGAAATCATAGAAATGGTCCAAAATCCCGAAAATCACAAAATTGTCAATGCCATGATGAGACTTGATCCTTCACAATACATGCTAGAGTTGGAAAAAGAAGGGGCTAAAATCCCTTCGGACTTTGATGTGAACACTATTGTGGAAAAACCTCTTGGGATTATGCCCCCAGTCTCATTCACATTGTCTTTCCAAAGCCTTGTTCAAACCATTCCCCAATGCACATCATCTCTTGCTCCAACTCAATTGATTGTCAACAAGGGAAGTTCATTACTTCAGTCTCTTCAAACACATCGCTAGTGAACAATCATGACTTGGATGAAAACACCATCTTGGTTCAATCTGTCCCTAAAGAACCGAAACACCCCTACGTTCATCTCATCTTTCATGACACCAATACTCCCTCGGCTTTCGCTGCGGTGCCGACATATCCCCTTAACACACCAGCCTCTCTCCCCATGACCTCACAAGGAGAAGGTGGATTATTTGGACAAGGGGGAATATTTGATTCCTCATCCTCATCATTTTCTCAAAATAAACATACCATCCATTACCCCACCACTTCCTCCACTAATATCATCATCCACACCAATCCTTGGTTAAGGGAAACCCCCTTTAGTTATCCAAATTCAACCAAATCAAATCAACACATCAAGTGTCCCAAATCTTTCGGGCATACCACCAACATTGCAATAATAGGTGGTACCGATACAAACACCTCAATCAATCACACCTCAAGCATCTCAAAGTGTGGTCTCCCAAGGACCTAGCTCATTCACCATACCTGCCACCACACAACCCATTGTCATCACCCAAATGCCCCAATAGAATCTCATCACACCATCACATACCATTCTAAATCCTCCAACTTTACCACCAAATCCAAACGTAGCCAATCAATATAGCATTACTTTGCAAGCAACTCGATAAGCTTACCAAAAGGCGCTCTAGCAATTCCATACCCAACAAACTACACAAGCCGCACAACAAGCTCAACAGGCTGGTCAAGAGAAAGCACAAAGTGTTGCTAAAACAACAAAAAGCCCAAGCACAAGTTTTATTATAAGAACATCAAGCCGTGCAAGCCGCTCAACAAGCTTCCCAAGCTGCACAAGTACAAGTGCAAGCCCAACATCAAGCACAAAAAGCCTTGTTATAGCAACAGGCTTACCAACAAGCCTTACAACAATACCAAACACAACAACAAGTGGCTCAATGACAAGCCCAAAAACAAGCGTTGTTGGCACAACAAAAACAACAAGCATTGTTGGCACAACAACAATAGTAAGCCCAACAACAACAAAAAGACCAATAACAAGCTTTGTTAGTACAAAAAAAATTGCAATCATATCAACAAGAATTGGTTGCGCATGTTCAAACTCCTGCTAATACACCACCCAGTCCAAAAATCACCACACCCGTCATCCAAGTCACTACACCAATCCATAACACATTCATTCCACCACCCGAACCTCAAGGTGATTTATCCACCCAAATCAAGAAGCTATCACAATAGGTATTGGACATCCAATTAGGTAAGACCCCTAAAGCACAAGGGAATATATGCCCTTATCTGTTTGACAAGAGCATTGTGATGAAACCATTTCCACAAGGCTTCGAGATCCCAAAATTTGACAAATACCGCAAACTCAGAAATCCTGAAGATCACATCAGGGAATTCCATGTGCATTGAATGGAAGTAGCTTATGATGACTCCTATCTAATGAGGCTCTTTCCATAGAGTCTAGCTGGCCCGACCATGGAATGGTTCTCCCGACTTCCTCCAGGAATCAAGAAGTTCCTAGAAATTGTAGACTCGTTCATGCAAAATTATGTGTTCAACATGGGCATGGACGTAACCTTGGAAGAACTATCCAATATCAAGCAAAAAAAAGGAGAATCATTTGCATCTTTCTTACAATAATGGCAATCCAAATCCAATAGAAGCAAGTGGGCCATGCCAGAGGAGCAACAAGTCAGAACTATCATTGCAAATCTTGAAGGAACTTTGGCCTTCCATCTCAAAGTCCAGTTCATCACCTCCTATGACCAACTCATCCTTAAATCTCTCAACATCGAAATATCTCTCATCACACAAGGGGAAACACTTGCTTATCAAGATAATCGCTCAATGACAAGCTATAATGACAAACCATGAACATGGGTGAAAAACAAGAATGCTACCAACGACGGTGTTGTTGGTTCTTAGGTTGTGATCAATGCTCGAAAGCCAAAAATGCAACAAAAAATGTATCAACAACCTCAAAATAATACCCAAAATAGCCCCCGATCCAACATGTCTCATCAGAAAAACAACACCCAGACAATCAATAATGTCAATGACCGAAGTGGACCATCCACAAGAAACTGATATCCCCCGAAGCGAATGTACACACTGCTTGGAGAATCGGTCGAATCTGTCATGAAGCAGATCATTAATGCTAACATCATCATGCTCTAAGTCATTGAGAATTACCAGGAACCTCAAGTTAAGCCACCATGGTATAACAAGAAGCACTTGTGTGATTTTCATAAAATCAAGGGACATACAACAACTAGTTGCGTGAGGCTCAAAAATTTAATCCAAGACCTCATTGAAAACACGACCATCAAAGTTGAATAATTGGTTGGAAATCAAGACCTTAAGATATACACAAATCCAATGCTAGATCATGACAAGTCCAACAACAATGGCAAAGGCAAGAATTATGGCAGTGTCAACCATGTTTATGACCATGTTGTCGCATCCTTAGATGAATGGGTAAGTGTTGTCCATATCCCAGGATCCAAAGCTGACTGTGGAGTCACCATACGAAGTGAAAGAATCACCATCCCTAGACCATCCATGCAAGGTAGAGTACCCCCCACAAATTCAAAGTCTCTCACTAGTGGCTATAATATTTTGGACCATCTAAGGAAGACCCTCGATCAGATATCCATCATGGAGTTATTGAAATTTTTTCCCACGCATAGAGAGATTTTAGAAAGGGCCCTTGTTGAGTCTTTTGTAGTCATAGAAATTGATGCGGATCAATTTCAAGCTATGGTCATAAACATCACCACACCACATCTCCTCTCATTCTTCAAACAAGACCTCCCCACCCAACCATCTCACAATCGTGCACTTCATCTTGAAGTCTTCGTCCATAAGAATAAAGTCAAATGGGTCTTGGTGGATGGAGGTGTAGGGTTGAATATTTGTTCCCTCAAGTTAATAAATAATCTGGGATTCTCTGAAGATGTGACTGAAAAAAGCAAAGGTATCACCATCCAAGCTTATGATGATCAAGAGAGATTGTCCCAAGGCACTATTCAACTTCCCATTCAAGTGGGACTAGCCATCATGGAAACCACTTGCCACGTCCTTGATCTCGACCTCCCATATAAAAATCCTTCCGGGGCACCCATGGTTCCATGGGATGAAAGTGTTTGTATCCACATTTCACCAATGTGTTAAATTCCCCTATGAGACCCAAGAGGTCACAATTCATGGTGATCCTGAGCCCTTTGCCTATTGCAAAAATCTGGAAGCCAGGTTCTACAAAATCCCTCAAGTGCCCAAAAATGATGAAGGCCCTTCAACTATGTATATAGATCCATCCAACATAGCCTCCACTTCTGGGAAAAAGACACTCGCCATTCCTGACATCTATGATATCAAAGTCACTATCTAAGACAACGGGTGTGGAGATTACAAAATGAAGAAGGGAGCCTTTGTGGTAGGGGAGTTACTACAATCCCCTAGATCCCATGGACAGCTGCAACCAACCAATACAACATATCAAACCTTCAAAGCAGATCCCTCTCGATTCAGAAGTTGGGGGATGTAGGCTGAGAAGTGGTGGAAAAAAAAGATATATCCAATCTCCTCTATCAAGATGAAAGACCTATACCAACCCTTCCTATGGATGATGCTAACAAAGGACTTCAATTAATGTTGGGCATTGGCTATAATAAGAATGAAAGCCTTGGAAAAAACAACAACGACTGATTAGAACCCATCATTGCTGAGAATCGCATAAAAAATATTGGCCTTGGATGTACCCCTTTGAGTATAACCATACGTGGCAGAAGTCCCCCTATTAAAGTAGTTAAAACTCCCCTTCGTTTACCAGTATCTACAGGTCTACCCTTAGACAATTTTACCTTTGACATAATTGAGGTATGTGGGAGTGACAGTGACAAGGAAACCATTGCTGACCTACCTATATTTTTTGAAGACTCCTCCTTATTCATGATTTCCACTATATCCTTTGAGTTGAAGAACCAAACCCATGAGTTAAAACTAGTGTATCCCTAGCTCATAGACTACGACCAACGAGGACCGCCAATTTTAGACACATTCAAAAATGATGAGGCGCTCTCGAAATTCATGGGACTGGGAGATAATATACCTTCTGGATATCATAAATCTAGATTCGACATCGAACTGGACACACATGTATATTATGGGGAGATGATTGAATCCCTCAGTCACAAAAGTGTAAATTTGAGAATAATCTCTAGGTCTTTAAGTGAAAACCATACTGTGGTAGTTTCAAACCCGAAAAATAGTTAAAAAAAAGGACACATCCAACAATGAAAACCTCTCTGAAGCGCTAGAGGATGGGGGATTCAATCTTCCTCTCAGTGCTATTCATCACGAGAAGTCTACAGTCTTAGCAGAGAAGTGCAATTCGGTCAACTTAAGAACTGAGGTGACACCACATATAACATTCTATGCTGAGTCACTTCTAACCAAAGAACAAGAGCTCCTAGCTTCCTTCCTAAGGGAAAGGACGGTAAAATTTGCATGGACCTACATCGACATGCCTGGTCTTGATCTAGAAGTTGTGGTGCATCATCTAGTTTTATATCTAGAGGCAAAGCCAATAAAACAAAAGATGAGGAAAATGCACCCACAGATCGCACTGTTGGTCAAAATAGAATTGCAAAAACTCCTAGATGCTAGTTTCATATGGCCAATTGACTATCCCGAGTGGGTTTCAAATCTTGTACCTATTTCAAAGCCCACTGGGGGCATTTACATCTGCACTAATTTAAAAGATCTAAACAAAGCATGTCCCGAGGATGAATTCCCTCTCCCAAACATAAACATGATTATGGATATGATGGTAGGACATGAAATTATATCACTAATGGATAGATTCTCAAGATACAATCAGATCATGATAGCTAGGGATGACCAACACAAAATGACTTTCACTTGTCCATGGGGCACATATTGGTGGAATATGATGCCATTCGGGTTGAAGAATGCAAGAGCCACCTATCAGAGAGCTATGACGCCAATCTTCCATGATATGATTCACAAAACTGTGGAAGACTATGTAGATGACATACTGGCCAAGTCAAGAAAGCGTCGAGATCACATATCAACATTGAGCTCCATCTTTGATAGGCTGGAAGAATACAAGGTCAGGCTAAATCTAAAGAAGTGTGTCTTCGGGGTACAATCAAGAAAGTTACTAGGGTACATCGTATCTATGAGAGGAATCAAGATAGACCCCACCAAAGTCAAAGAAATCCTCGAGATGGAGGCACCAAGGACATTGAAGCAGCTAAGGGGCTTACAAGGAAGACTCCAGTCCATCTGTCGATTCATAGCGCAATTAGCAGATAAGGCTATCCCATATTCTCATCTACTCCACAAGGGGGTAGCATACAAATGGGATGAGAAATGTGACTAGGCGTTCAACAAGATCAAGGAGTACTTTCTCACACCACCAGTTCTTATGCCACCAATTCTAGGCAAACCCTTGATCCTGTATATATCAACAACAACAACAACCCTTGGTGCTCTCTTAAAACAACATGATGAAAATAGGAAAGAGAGCTATTTGCTACATCAGTAGAACCATGGTAGGACATGAGCTGAATTACACATCCATTGAGAAGGCTTGCTTAGCAGTTGTGTTCGCCGCACAAAAGTTTAGACACTATATGTTGGCACATCAAATAAAGCTCTTTGCCAAGATAGACCCTCTCAAGTATCTGCTTTCTAAAGAAACTCTCACACGACGAACAACTAAATGGGTTATGATCTTGACAAAGCATGACATTGAGTATGTGGAACAAAATTTTATTAAAGGACAAGCAATTGCAAATCAAATAGCAGAAGCACTACCGTATTCAGATAACCCACTTGTATCAGAGTTCCCTAATGAATCCATCTTCAACATAAATGTAGTAGATCACTGGAAAATGCATTTTGATGGATCTTACACACAACATGGGTCAGCCAGAGTATTATTCATTACACCACAAGGAGATTACATACCAAAATCGTATAGGCTATCTTTTTCTTGCATGAACAATATTGCAGAATATGAGGCTCTTGTCATAGGGTTGAGAATTGTGACACAATGACAGATCATGGCACTCAAAGTCTATGGGGATTCATATCTTATCAAGAACCAAATCAATGATGAATATCAAATGAAGGATGATAAGTTGACTCCCTACAAGAAACTGGTGGAAAGCCTCAAAGAGTCCTTCATTGATATCACCTTTGAGAAGATACCAAGGGAAAATACTAAAGCAACAAATGCTATGGAAATAATTGGATCACTAATAGATGTCCCACGCAACGTCCCAAAGCAAAAATTCCTTGTAGAGAAGCTTCTCATACCAGCACTCGAGGTACTAGAGTCTGAATTTGTGTGCAAAATCATTGGTCCTGGTGACCCATTGTATCATGACATATACACTTATCTTAGAACAGGAGTCCTCCCCACCGACATCACTCCCAATATTAAGAAAACCTTAGTCAAAAATTCAACCTGCTTTGTTATCCTAGGTGAAACCCTATACCATAGGAGTATTGAGGGAACCCTGTTACGATGCTTAAATGCTGAGGAAGCTTTGATTGCTTTAACATAGGTAAATAATGGAATATGTGGTTCACATTCAAGCGGTATGACCTTGGCCAAGAAGTTGTTGAGAACAGGGTACTATTGGCCGAAAATGGAGAAAGAAGCCCACAAATATGTTAAGAAGTGCTTGCAATTCCAACAACATGGGGATCTCATTCATGCACCAACTCAAGAACTCCAACCGATTGTTACACCTTGGCCCTTCTCACAATGGGAGCTCAATCTCATTGGAAAAATCACCCTGACCTCATCTAATGGACACAAGTTCATTATCACCACCACATAACACTTCACAAAGTAGGTAGAGGCCATTCTATGACCTATATCAATAGAAAGCAGATTTCCAAGTTCATCTTGAATTACCTAATTTTTCGATACGGTGTCCCTCAAGCCATTATCTTAGATAACATGACACCTTTCAAAAACCAGGATGTCCGAGACCTATGCCAGAAGTTCAACATCCAACATCGCTTTTCCACTCCATACTACCCCTAGGGTAACAACCAAGCTGAGGCTACAAATAAAACCATCTTAAGAATCCTCAAAAAGATAGTCAATGAAGTTGGTCGTGAATGACATTTGCAATTGAACCCCGCCCTATGGGCCTACCAAAAAAGCATCCACACACCAACAGGTTCAACCCCTTTCTCCCTAGTGTACGAATCAAAAGCCATCCTCCCTATTGAGATCGAGCTCCCATCCCTAACAATATCACTACAAAATTTGATAAAAAATGAAGAGTATTGGGTATCACGATTGAATGAGCTGGAACTACTGGATGAGAGGCATATGGATGCCTTAAACCATTTACAAGTCTACCAAAACCATCTCAAGAGGAGCTACAACAAGAAGATCAAGAGTCAGACCTTCCAAGTAGGAGAGCTGGTATTGAAGGAGAATCAAAAGAATATGCCAAATCCAAACAACAAGGTCAAGTTTGAACCCAATTGATTGGCACCCTTTATCATCACAACAAGCTACAAGTTAGGGGAATATCATCTGTCAACACCTGACGGGGAGCCTCTACAAGAGCCCACGAATAGATCCCATCTCAAAAAATTTTATGCCTGATATTTTAAGGGTAAAATAAAAAATACAAAAAAATCAAAAAATATAAAAATCCAAAAAAAAGATAGAAAAGGGATTGAAAACAGTAAAGATAAAAATTGTCCTCTAGTGAAAACCACTTCGACGACGCTTTGGGCAAGTACCTTGGTGAAAACCTGGCAAACAGGCACCTTGTGTAAATAAAGCACTCTCCATCCACCATGCTCTCTATGGCTTATTCTGCATCACTCATCACCTTCCATCATTCCTTCCATATCTCATCCATCATTCATTCATGTCTACATCATAGCTTGATCTTGTATGCGTATCATGTTCCACCCTGGTACTACTTGGCACATTCCTAAGGTCAGTTTGTCCTGCCTATATCGAAGTAGTCTATCACATCACATTAGGGGAATGTTCCTTTACCTACATTTGGATCAGATTTGTGTATATCCTTGAAGTCTTCCTTAAAATCAAAAAATCCAAAAACATTCATAAAATCCTTCAAAAAATCTAAAAACATCAGAAAACCAAAAAATTCAAAACATGTCAAAAATCCAAAAAAAGTCAAAATATAGAGTCATCCTGTCAAACTACGTGGTCTCTACATGTATAACGTAGGCAAGGCTAATATTTGATCAGCCCTCGAGACCCCTAGGATAGGTCTTTAATTTAGGTTCTTGGTCAAAATCTCAAAAAACCCAAAAACATTGGAAAATTCAAAAATCAAAACATTTGTAAAACATCTCAAAAATCCCAAAAATAGCCTCAAAACATACAAAAAACCCAAAAAATCCATCCATCTCATCTCGCTTTCACCCAAAATATGCATTCGCTCAATAAATCATCGTCAACCTCAACGTTTGGTGAAGCTTCTTAACAGGTTCAAAAAGTGAAAACCCAATCATCAAGGTCTTAAGTCTAGGTCAGTAGGTGAGCAAGTTAATCAATTCAGAGTATTAATAGCCTATCATCCAGTCAATCCCAAAAATCATCTGATAACATCATGTCCTAGGATGCATCCTTCCTACAATGGACATCAACATTAAGCATCACCGTAGTTTAGCCTCGGCTAGCGGTATGAAGAACATTAGCTTGCTTGTTTACTTTATCTTTGTCTTTTGACTTATCTTATTTATTTTTTATGCACATTTTGATGACCTCTTGATGATGTCCAAACAAAAATATTTAGAGAGAAAGAAATGGGGCAATGATCATTATCTTTTTATCGGTTGTGCTTGTTGGATATTCTTGTAATATAACTTGGTCATGCGTACTTTGTTTGGGTGTAGGGAGGATGTTTTAGGTGTCTTGTTGACCACATAGGAAGGCTTGTAATATAACTTGGTCATGCCTTCCTATGTTTTGGTCTGAGATGTTTGGAATATCTGAACTATATTTTAGATAAGGTTACTGTTGTCAAACAGATTGCACCCGTATGTTTAAATATTGAATTCAACAATCTGTTGACACATGGGAACTAATTCCAGGCTGTGGGTTTCCTATAAGGAATTAGACCTCTAGATTCTAGGCTGGTTCCTATGAATTTTTTGATTAATACTTGGGTAACTCGGTTGGGAAAAGGATAAAGACTAAAACTAAAAACTGAATGATGAAATTTAACTATGGTGATGCACCGAAGAATTCAAAATGCAGATTTAACTCACAAAATGATTACTAACTATTCTGATTCACACAACATGATCTAAAAGCTCAAAACACTTGAATGTTTAAACATAGGCTTTTAAAAGAAGCAATCATAGAAGGGAATTATGATTCCCACAACTAGATTGTTTTGATTATTGATTAGCACAATGTTTAACCAGTGGATTTAAACTTGGATGCATACAAAAATTCATTAAGGAGACAAAAATATTTAAAGGTTTCAAAAACTGCAAACATAATAAACACTTCAATCAATCCTGCATGACAATGATGCTTGAAAACTTGAAGGCAAATTTTGAGAAAAGATGGTAATGAAAGGAGTTCTTCTGCAAAAACACACTAAATGACCTGTAAACCTGCTGCTGTATTAACTTGAAAAAAATGCTGAGTTACAAATCATTCACTTTGCAGAGTGCAAAGGAGAAAAATAAGAACTCCAGAAAAATAGTTAAGTTTTTCAATATATACAAAAAGCCTTCAGAAGGCATGGAAAAAGAACTGAAAGTCCAACTCCAAGAGAGGGTGATAAATCCAAGGCCAATTCCGAGCAGAAGAAAAAATCTCTAAGAAATGGGCTCAAAACCATGCAAAAAAGAGTCCACTCAGGCTCAAACTCACTGCCAAGTCATAATTGAAACATGGGGGACTCTAACTGAACTGCAAATACCACAAAAGGTGGGCCCAAGCATGCTAAAGTCACCTCGTTTGTATCAATCCGCCCATGCAAAAATAATAGAATTCCCTCCTTGCTTAATATTTTATTTTTGCACTAAAAATAGTTAAAATAATTAAATGATTTATAATTATCATTTAATTATTTAACCTTACAATGTGTTATGCAAAAATAAAATTAGACTTATGTAAAATATTCATCAGACTTTATAAAAAAGTCAAGGGCCCATACAGGAATTCCACCACCATACTTAGCATATTTAGGCATTTGTAAATATTGAAAGCCACATCATTAGGTATTTTGAATTTTAAAGTCATGACCACAGAGGTAATTAAAATGAAAAATGATTAACTTAAAAACATGGAAAAACACCCTATGTTGAATTAGGGTAGACAAAGATGGTCTAACCCTAATTATTTTACCATTTCGCACCCTCATCTTTCTGCTTGGAAAGAAAAATTCATGGAGAAGCTTTGCTCTGCTACGCCGCCATGGTGGAAAGGAAAGGCTTCTGTTCGAAGCTGTAAGTTTCATGTTGCTTGATGACCTTCGTACTTGACTATGAGCTGCCATGCTATTAATTTCTGAGGATTTTTGAGGCTCGAAACTTCACAACCTTCTGATGATTCTGTAGATAATGTATAAGAAAGAGCAAGGTAAGCTCTCCTTCTTTACAACTTCTTATGTTCAGGTCGCATCATCATATAGATTTTATTTGTATTCTGTTGTATCCGTATTTCCTCTACAAAATTGGCCATGTAAAGGCCATGACTCATCCTTAGCTTCCTATGTCAAAACTTGTGAGCTCTTATTTCATGGATGCAACTTTATATTTTATGTTTTCTTATTTGTAGCAATGATTTCTATTTGAAAAAAAGAAATGATTTCTTCTCCGTGTTTATGAAAGATTTCCATATAGACTCCAAAATTTCTCAAGAAATGATAGAGATTTTATCTTAAAATTCTTGTTCCTAGTACTCTTCTCTGCAAGCCGTGAACCTTTTTTCTGCATTCTAGCCATCTTTCATAGCTTTAGAACCTGAGGGATTTCTACCTGTTTCTGAATGTGGTCGCAACTTTACTTAAAGATCCTCATTTCATGCTTTTACTGATACTCCCTGATGGCGTGAGGTTTATTCCTTTCTATAGGTCATGAGTTCATTAGCTTGCTATTGCTGCCGCCATGATTTCTAAAAATAGTCCGTCCGCACCTTAACTATGAGAGGTCTTCCTATAGTTGCAGTGGCAACCTCTATCAAATCCTGCATTCTTATAAGCTTGGTACGAAGAGAAGAACCAACTTTCCTATTCACCACAATGTCTATTGGAAATCCCACGTTAATGTTAATAAGGTCAACATCACACTCCCGCTCAATGAGCTCCACTGTATGTGCAACAAAAATTGGATATGCACTTCACAAGGTTTCTTAAAGAATATTTTCCTTATGTAAATTATGGCTATGATTGCTTTCATCTGGCGTGGACAATAAAATTGCTCCGTGCATGACAATCATTGGGACTGTATAATCTCACAAGTTTCTTCATTGATTATGACCCTGAGTAGACACTGTAAAAATCCTGACTGTCATATTCGACATTTTCACTGTAAAAGGCTAATTCCTACACGTTGTTGAAGATAATGAAATATGGCCGAGCTTGATCTTCAGCAACAACAATGAGAACTTGGAAAAATGATTATTACTCTCAGGAAATATATGAAACCCTTCTGTATCTCATGGCTGCGGCTGCATTTTATTGAGTATTTCAATTTATATTTCCTTTTTAAACAAATTGACATAGTTGAATTTAGTTCACTGAAGTAATTAGGTTCCGATTGCTAATCCTCCTTCACTAATATACACTCAAGAGTTGGTTTGAACCTGTCTTTTTCACCATAGCCATATTATTCATAGAAGCTCCTTTAGGGTTGGGTGTTCCTAACAAAAGAACATTTGCACTATGATGCCGACGAAACCTTTATGATCATTGTTCTTTATGTACTAAGTTTACTTTCAGATTAAGATGGAAATGAAAGAAATTTTGATATTGATGATCATTGCTACCTTGACTATGTGACCTTAAGAGCCCTGCTTGTTTGTATCATTTCCATGTATCATTTGATCACAAACTCTCCCATACTATGGCTGTACTATAAAAAAAATCCTATAGCTGCTTGTTTTAATTTACTGCTGTATGATGGAGAGTAATATCATTAGTTGGAATCTTCCTATAGCTTACTTTGGACTTGAATTCCTTTGAAAGATAGAAAAGAGCATAATCTTGCTGAACCAGATATGGCTGTAATTTCCTCATTATGATTCTTGGTCATTACAACCAATGAGCAATTGTATCTATCATGCATCACTGCTCCTCCTGGAGACTGTTATATGTTCTTGAAATTATGAAAACACCCTAAAGCACGAATACTCTATTTCTCTTTAATTTAAAGAGGCTCCATACTTCATTTAATGTAATGTGAAAATGCAAAGTAGAGCTCGAAACATAATATCAAAGAAATTTATGAGTTCTTTACACTGTTTGATCTTTTCTTGACATAAAAAGCAAAGTTACACTGCATGCTTAGACTGTTTTTCCTGAATCTCTTTGAAATGAAGCTGCTTATTTGACTATTTCTTTATTTCAGCAGGTCCTTAAATGACTCTCGTGTGTAACCTGAGAGTGTCCTATTTGATATGCCGGGCTCAACCCTTGTGGGAGCCCGTTTTACTCCACATATCTAATGAAATGATTAGGAACATAATGAACCTGTTCCTGCACAGTGAACAAACATGTTAGCAAAAATAAAAGAAGCTGAAAGTCTTCTCTTTTCTCCTTATGTTCTTTGAAATTTTGTAATCATCTGATGGATGCGTGATTAACTGCATTCTATATTTCTCTTGGTAGCACAAGCATATGATAGGATTTGATCCGTATTTCTCTAACAATATTTCCATCAACCTGCAGGTACGTTGGAGCTGGAGCTGGAACTGGAAGCTGGAGCTGGAAATGAAATTGACATCGCAACTGAAAACCTCAATTGTCAACGATTCGTCATTCCAGGCAATGACGAATCACCTTCTACCCTATGCTTTCGTTATTCTCAATTGTATAGTTTGCTTTTACTCATGCACCCCCTTTTTGATTGTAAAAATCAAAACGAGTTACACCCACAACTTGTGTGGGATTCTGGTTCATACATTATGAATAAAACAACAAACATTATGCAAACTTGTGATATCATTTTGAGATGTTTTTTGCATAACATTACTGAAGTTTACATTGTAATAAATCAATGCACGATATGAGTACTTTAGCAAAAAATTTTAAAACAAGTTGCGTACCTTAGCATGAATTTACAATTCAGCTCTACCTATTTGAGCTGGTAGTGAAAAATAGGTAACAGTTACATATGCCAAGTGTGAACAAGAGTACTCCTATTTGATTGTCGAGTCAAAGTCCATCACACTAGGTACAATGCCATCCTGGTTCTTTATACCTAGATGTATCGTACCTATGTGTATTATCAAACATAAGGTAAATGGCCCTTTTAAAATCCTAATTCCTGATAAGCAAATCGTCATCATCACCATCATTAATAATGAAGGCTTGTTGGATCCTCTTTCCATTATCCTATTTCTTCTATCTCCTTTCCGTAACAACATGGTACCATGGTAGTTAATAAAAAACATCGCTAATGCATCGACCTTGCATCCACAAACCGTCAACATAATGCATATCATATCATATAGGAAACATTAATCATCTCACATGCACTGCATTTCATCATTAATATAGATTGGTTATTCAAAATATCTCATGTACCATAAATTTGCATTCATTTTATACACATAAAAGTATCATCACATAGGCATTATTAAATCATATCATACACAAAATATCCATTGTATAATCACATATACACCATCATATCATTTGCATCATCGTATCATTCATTTGCATCATTACATATCACATCATAATCATTATGTATCAATATGCATCCATATCATAGGCATAACACATCATAATAATATCGCTACATACCATAATCATTTAAAATTTCATAAATCATGTCATAATCATTTCACGTTGTCGTATCATTACAAATCGTTGCATGCCATCGTAAATTATTTTATATCATAACATTGCATCCACAAATCATTGCAAAACATGAACCATCGCATAGGTATATCACATTATTCACATAGTGTAAAACATAATCATCTCATATCACCATCATTTCATGATCATGTGCATATTATAATCACAATATATTTCATATCACATATTAAGAAATAATTGCATTCATATCATTGCATTTATACCATTACATTCATATATCATAGATCATTGCATAACATAACCATTGCATGCCATCATAGGCCATCTCATACCATAACATCATCATAATCATTTCACATCATCTACATTGCATTTACATATCATGATTACATTGATATCCATCAGATAATTATATAAACAACATCCATCTATTACCATCATAAATGCATAAGGACAAATACAAAAACATTGCATTTGTGTATCGTTGCATATATTGCATAAAAATTTAGGTTTGTCAAGCATCTCATGACCATACATCTGCATTATCATATCATATATACATCATCACATTTGCATTCACATATCATACATCGCCATCATAAAATGCATAGAAAATATACAAAAAGAAGTGCATCCATAACCATGTGCATCAATACACATCTGTATATGATGAATCATACACAAAGAATCATCAATCCATAATACATAAATAAAATATGACACATCTCATAATTGATCGATCATATGTATATCATCATAAAAAAATATATAATTGTCATGGTACAAAGATCAAGATCAAATGTATGTATCAATCAAGTATACAAATGCCCACAAGGCTATCAAAAATGGAGCCCGAGGATCTCAAAGAATGGTGCCAATAAAAAAAATATCATGGTGGCTAGCCTTGCTGGCTACTCCCCTCACCCACCTATCTCTTGGCCTGATCCTCTACTTGTCTCATGCCAGTTTGCTAAGAATACGCTAGCACCCGAGATCCTGTTGGTACGACCTGGTGATAATGTAATCGATAATACTTTGCCTCTTAGACAACCACGTGGTACATCCGTGCTGAGAATGTCCTGCCCTAGGAAGCGGTGGCCATGCTCTCTAGCTATCGTCTCTGACCCACCTCCTAATCCTGCTCTGATATGACCTGATCTCTTTCAGTGGTGAGGGCCTGGACCTGCTGTTTGGCCTAATCCTTCTCGGCCGTAAATACCTGCACCTGTTCCTGTAACTGTTGTATTAATGCATCTCTTTGATCTAGCTGAGGTGGTGGTGGTGGTGGTGGTAGGGGATGCTACTGGTGGTCTCTTAGGACATCTCTTTGCTGCATGTCCCCATCTCTGGGCTTCCTATCCCCATCCCTCTGCTGGTTCCTGGACACTTGATCTCCCTGGCCCCTCTGATTTGGAGGTGGTCCACCTCCTCCTCTGCCTCCATCTCCATCCCTATCTCCTCTGCCTCCCTACCCCCACCCTCACCCTGCTGATCTGCCTCTGGGACTCTATCATGGGGGTGCTACCCCTAGAACTAGCAATTTAACAAGTGGCTTGAACCATGAAATGTATGCCTATGTAACCCTTGCATCTTATTTCCCTTGATCATATGGCCATGGCCTAGCCACCAGCTATCTAAATGATGTAATTTGCTCCTTGATCGGGATCAACCTACCCCACGTGGTATCCCTCATAGTACGTGCAAATATGGCCATGTACTAGTCATTGGGACAGTCTTGTCTCTCTCCAAGCTGCCTAGCCACCTGATCTAGTAGATATCCCTCTATCACAGTGTGCTCCCTGCCTTGCATGAGCCTATCCTATCTAGAAAAAAAGAGATGTTGAGCATCATCATACCACTCATGCATACCAAGCCAAGGCCTCCATGTGAAAAATGTCATCTCATCAATAAACCTCCTCTAGTGAGGGATGTCGACTGCTCCTATATGAGTAAAAGTCAAAGCCCCTCCATACCGCTAGACTACATGATCATCTGACTCTATGAAAAATGGTGTAACCCGAGGGTGAAACACTGCAATGTGCTCCCAGGCCCAAATATGCAAGAGTGTCACTTCGAACTCGATGGCTCTGCTATCCAAGTAAGAAAACTCATGAAGATCATGATAGAGTGAGGCCAACATTACTGGCCCCGCAATACCCCATCCTAGACTAAAGTATCGGCCACGCCGATCTGGTGCCACAAGGCCTAAAATAATCGTGGAAAAAACCAATCGAAAGGTGGGCACTGTGCCCCTATACCACTCTAGCTCGATCTACCCCTCGGCAAAGATGATCTCATCAAGCTCCATAATATTAAAGCAGGCATTTTTCCTGACATCTACATCATAGATAGCTCACTCTACGTGGATCGATAATCGAAGAATACACCAGACATCCTCTAGGGTCACTGTTGCCTCACCTGTAGGCAAGTGAAATGATGATGTCTCACTGTGCCATCCTTTTATCAATGCGGTCATCGTGTCGAGGTGTGTCCGGATAGGAGGAGCGTAGGTGACGTACCATAGCCTTATTGCCCCAAGGTGCTCCTGGAGCAACTCATGCATACCAACCAATCTCCTAAGAATCGGGGACCTGTGCTCTTGTGAATGAAGAATCTCTGCATCCTCCTACACCAGTAAAGTCACAACATCAAGTTTCATAAAAAAATGGGATCCTGTTTGAAGTTTTCGCAACTGAAACAACAAATGCATCACTGTTTGCAATTGCATCGCTGTTTGAAAGTTCCAAACTATGCCGCTAGAACCCTCTAAAGTCCAAACTGCGTCACCACGTTACAGTTTGACTATGGACCATTTTGACTCTTGAACCTAAATTCCAAATTGCACCGCCATGACACAATTTGCAAATGTGGCAGACTTTGGAACCTAAACCCTAATTTCTAAACTAGATCATCGTGGTGTAGGACCCAATAGCGATGTACTTTAAGGCCACATGACACTGATTAAGCACTTTCAGCGGCGCCAAACAACAACGCTTGACTAAGTTTGACTTTGGACCTTAATTAATGCGAATGAAAAATGAAATGACAAGTCAGGTAAGGGTCACATATCGATGGTCCTATGCCTGGTAGTCGCTGGTACACTCACACTCGCTCTAAAATGTGACGTGGAAGTATTCATTGTGCCATCTCGAACGGTGATCAGAGCTCAAAAGTGCTAAGTGTGCAAATGAATTGAAAGTGACCCCTTGAGGCCTATTTAAGCTTGAAAGTTAGGGTTTTTGACTCTGTTTAGCCGCCCAACTAGGGTTTTGGACCCCCAATCCCATTTTCGCCTAACTGAGGGTCATTTTGCATCATTTTTTTTCATGTTTGGCACGCTTTTGGCATCTTGGACCCTTTCTGGACCCGTCGGGCAACTTGTCCTCTTTTTTCGAGAGATCACCCCAAAAATCCAAATTTTCATCCGATCTCTTGAGGGGGCAGTATACCAGTGTAATCCTTCTTGCTGGGGCAGTAATGGGACATCTGAATTTTTTTTTAATTTTTGAATTTTGATCATGGCATTTTATTCTTTGAACCAACACAATAGGTACATTGCTTTAAAGAGGGGCAAAATGTAAACACAAAAAATATACAGATTGATCCTATACACTTGATCTTGATTTTACTAACACCAGTTCGTCCAAAATCATTGTCTCTGCTAGTTAAATTCATCAGATTTCATCTCTTAATTAAATAAATCAAATTTATCTGATTAAGTCATCATCTTCTATTAAATAAATAAATCATTTTATTTAGTTAATCATATAGTCCCTCTTTTAATTAAATAATTCATTTTATTTAATTCATCTCTAAGGTCATCTCATTTAAATTAAATAAATTTATCTTTATTTGATTTAAAACTAACACCATTCTCTTTAATTAAATAAATTTAACTTTATTTAATTAGGTCTAAATTCACATTCCTCTCAACTTTGATTTAAATTAATCCAAAAATCTAAATCAAATTGTCACATCAACTAATCTACTTTTAAATTAATCAAATCCTGATTAATCTTAATCTTAATCCTTCAAATCCTCTAGCTTTTGCAATTTGCACAAGTAAATCATTTAATTTAATTTATTAAATCTTCTATTTTCTCTCAACATGGCATCAAGGAGGGAATATTTTTCAAATTCAAAAATCCCTCCAAAAGGATGTGTACATCCAACAAGGCATTAAAGGCCTCTTACATGTCCTTTGCATTGAGCCAAGTGGCATTAACTCCATTTCTTTCTCCCTCCAAATTTTCATTTCTTCAAATTCAAATATCCACCTAACCACATTTATTTGCACATTCATCAAAATGTGCTCATTCCTCATCCACTAGTATGTTGACAAGTGGCACCTTGCCATTGGCTCATGTTTAGTCCCACATTCATCCCTTTTGCCCCTTTCTCCATCATTCTCTTCTATAAATAGAAGGCTCTCATTTGAATTTTGGATCCACAACTTCATACAACATTACTATCTTCAAGTTTTGAGCAATCTCCATCCATCTTTATCCATTTTCATATTGTCATTAGCTAGGTTATGGAGAAATTTCACCAAGGAGCATAAAATCTTCACCATTGATCATCAAGCTTGCAAGGAATTGGGAAAGGGCCATTTTCCACATCAAAATGACATCCACATCAAAATGACACCAATCGCCCCATGGGATTGAGAGTTTGAGAATTTAAATAGGATTTAATAGATTTTTCATTGTTTTCTTCATTTTATTTCTTGTTTTTATGTTTCAAATGAATTTCATGGGGAATTATGTTTCTAACTTGCATATTGGAGTAATTGTGTATTTTTTCTTT
Organism: Sequoiadendron giganteum; assembly: GCA_007115665.2. Lineage (NCBI taxonomy): Eukaryota > Viridiplantae > Streptophyta > Pinopsida > Cupressales > Cupressaceae > Sequoiadendron > Sequoiadendron giganteum. The sequence continues at coordinate 29,648,580 of CM021109.1, read as the reverse complement.
GTGTTTGTGCAGGTCTAGGATCACCATTCACAGATAGTTGTCAATGCTATAGGGTAACTAACAAATGTAATCTTTAGAGGAAGAAGTGCCCCCAGAAGGAACATCAAAGGGGTAGAAGCCTAAGAGATTAAAACTATAAGAGATTTCAGTCACAATTAAATATAAGTTTCAGGGAAACCTAGTGCCATCTAAGTTTGGCTCTGAAGTGATGAATATTATAGATACATTGGTTGCACACTTGTATTTGGATCAATTTTGGAAAGACACTTTCTCACCAGATGCTACCCCAAGAGATAAAATGATTGCTAACTTTGGATTAGCACATGTAGCCTCATTCCCCATCTCTGTACAATGCCCTGAGTTCATCCTAACTACTACACATACCTACAACCCAACTCAAAGGTAGTGCATTGATGCACAAGGAAATGTAATTATTGACTTAACTCCTACAATGATTAGGCTGGTGTTTGATCCACCTCCTCATCCTAACCCCAAGATCATGTTAGAAGATGAAGCACTTGCACGTTGGACACAAGATGAAGAAGGAAATAAGGCACTAATGAATAAGAGGTGGTTAAACACAAAGAAGAAGTTAGTAAATAAATTGCCACCTAAGTTTAAGAGGTTTGAATTCATAGGTGAGGTTAGTGGCATAATCATATTGTTGTCACGAGTGTTTGGGAAGAAGGATTCCAATAGATTTGAATATTGGATCTTTCCATTTATTCAACTTATTCTTGATGAAAAATAGTATTTGGATTTGAACCACCAAAAACATGCATTTAGGGAAAGAGGATTCTCCAATGGGCTCTTAGGATTTTTCACCTAGAAGTTGGTTGGTAAAATGGCCTTTTTCGCGCTAAGTATTCTTGGTGTTCATTCAAGATTAGGGGTTTGAATGGGTGTAATGTGTGTGTATAAGTGTTTCAATGTAATGAAATGATCTAAGTATGAAATGTAAACTAATACAATGCAAATGTATTGAAAACACTATGTAAAATGACCTAAGAATGACCTAAAATGCATGCAAACTGTAACAAAACTAAAGAAGGAAAAAATGGTGCACCTGGAAACTAAAGGCTGATGAAGAGGAGCTTTGAAATCTTCCAGAATCTGTTGAAAATGCTGACTGAGACACTTGTGCCAATTTGGGCAACTTAGTCCTAGATTTGGAAAAACTTCCCAAAAACCTGTTTCTGCCAAATGGGTGTCCGAATCTATAAAAACCTCCAAAAAACAGGTTTAGTGGGACTAAGTCGCCATTGTTGGTGACTTAGTCCACTTTTGAATTTTTGAGAATCCGAAAGTGGAGATAGAAGCCCTCGTTTTCCACTTCGGTTCTTAAGGGGTGTCTAGTTCAGATTCTATAGAAAATGGGCTGAAAGAGGTATCCAAGCTTCAATTAGGGTTTTGTTGACTTGAGTGACTTTGATGAGTTGACAACACCTTTTTGATACCTTTCTCTTTTGTAGATCTGCATACAAAACCTGCAAAGCACACATGCAAAGAGAAGAAAAAGGGCTAGGGTTAGAGAATAGGGGGTTGCCTTAGTAAAATCCCATTTTGGTAATCAAACCCTAAATGATGAAATGAAATAGGAAAGAAAAGATGATTGAATAACATGTAAATGTAAACACTCACCAAACCCTTGTTAAAGAATTTTGAAGATATGCAAGAACCAACTCCAATGGATGTTGCTTGAAGTGCTTAGTGCTTGAATTCTTGCTTGAGAAGATGCGAGATGTTGTGAATGCAAGAGTGTATGAGTGCAAGAGAGGTAAAATGATGAGAAAAACCCTTATTTATACATGTGATGCCCTAATTCCCTGAAAATAACACATCACAGGCCGACCTTAGGGTTTTGGAGGCAAATTCCCGTTAGAATGTTGATTTTATGTTAAATGGGACTAAGTCGCCCAAGGTGGTGACTTAGCCCACTTGGACAAATTCAAGTGGTAGTCAGGAATTAAAAGGTGTTTAATGTTGATTAACAGGATTATCTCCCAAAACACACTTAAGTCGGGCCTATAAATGCATTAATGGGCCATTTTGTCATGAGAAAGGGTTGAATTAATGATGACAAGTCTAGGAAAGTGTGAGGGTTGGTTACAACACCTTACAACACTTTAGATAGGCTTGAAAATGGTTATTTAGGTGAATTATTGTAGAAAAGTCCTAGAAAAGTGAGGAAATGTGTTACAACACTTCACAACACCCTTGTAAGAGTCTGTTGTTAGGTTTTTGTTTATTTGTAAGTGTTCAAGGCCTAATGTGAATGTGTTGGCCACATTACAAGGTTAGATCTGAGCAAAATCAGGCCAAAATCCAAGGAAAAAGGCCCAAATGAGTGAAAAGTGTCAAGGCTACATTTTTTTGTGACAGGATTGGGCACAAATTATTTTAGATAACATTCACAACCAATTGTTAAAAGTAACTGAAAACCAAGACATTTTACTTGACTTCTTATATTATTTACTATGCTGCAAGGATGGTCAGTTCCTAGGATTGAATACGACAGGGTCTATGGATAGTGGCCCGAATCAAAAGAAAGTGTGGGAATATTATGACCAATTAGAGCTAAAGGAAGTAGAGCATCATTTCAAAAGGGTCAATGATGCATTTTTGTATGTAGTTATTAATCAACTAATAGTTGATGTTGGCTTTAGATTATCTCGAGAGGCAATAAAATTTATTGAACCTTGGGGTTATTGGTTTATCCAATACCCCAAGTCTACTTATATCAAATTGTTCGGGTTTGAAGATCACCCATTCAAATTTCCAAGGTGCTGTAGTGACAAGTGGATCTTGATGGAGTTTTCCTATCAAGCTACTGAAGTAAATGTAATCTTTTTCACACAACACAAAGCTATTTTCCATTCTTTCTCCATGGAGTTGGGATTTTATTCTTATAATTCTTCCATAGTGGCCAAGATAGCAACATAAGAGTTCTAGGCCTTGAACTTCAAACATCATACTTCTAGGAAACACTTTGATCCGAAGAAGATCTATTGTTTCTATGCTTTACAATTCCCTCTTCACAGGCCACTAGTGGAAGATTTTTGGGTCAATTTTCAAGATGAATTTGATGTAAGAAAGAGAGGTTATGAAAGGTTACTGATTCCTCAGATGAAGAACTTTGAAGTTATTGTAGATATTCCGAAGGGTGTCACTGATGATGGGATTACCTTGGATCCTTGTTATGAAATGAATGAAGTGGCCACAAAGTATTTGGATCCCATCAATTGGATGGAAAAGGAGGTAACCAAGATTCAACCAAGGACACAAGCAGTTGTCGAAAGAAGCAAGAAATGGCTTAACCTCCATCTCAAACAACCAAGAGTGTAAGATTCCAAGAAAAAGGTTCTTGCAATGAACCTATTTCCTCCACAGAAATAAAACAATACAAGAGATTGAAGAAAAGTGTTGCAACAACAGAGGCAACCATAGAAGAGCCCGCCTCAATAGGAGAAGATATTTCATTATAGAAAATTGATGATGCCTTGAAGAAGGCTAAAGTAAATTATGAGGTAGCTGATGTGGGAGTTGTTTCAGGTATTGGTGCCACACCTTTTCCATGGTATACCCAGGGGAATAAACTATTGAAGAGACCCCCGTTATTGCACTGTCAACATCAAGAACCACAACTGTTGAAAAGGAGAGGGCTCTAGTGATTGATGTAACGGAATCACCTCCCCCTTTAGATTCTGAAAGAACTCCATATGAAGGAGAAAGAGCTGAATGTGAGGAGTATCTGAGGAAGGTTGAGGAAGACCCAGGTGAAGAAGGGACCGAGTTTGAATTTGGAAGTTTACATAGTGAAAAATTAGAGCTCAATGATGTTTTAACAGAAAAGGAGCAGGAGGAATTGTTGGAAAGTGCCTGAAAGTTAGCTGCTGAGCAACTAGCTCAGGAAGAATAAGAAGAATAGAGAAATAAAATGGAAGAGTTAGTTGCTTTGGAAGAGCAAGAAAGAAAAGATGAAGAAATAGCTAGAGAAAGGGAAGCAACCGAGACACTAAAAAGGGTTGAAGCAGAAAAAGGTAGCTATATAAGAACAAAGGGAAAAGGAACTAGAATTGCAGAGATTGAGGGACGAGGAAGAGGCTGCTAAGAAAGAGGTAGAAATAAAGAAGTTAGAAGAAATTAAGGCTCAAAATGAGAGAATGGAGCAAGAACAATTACAAAAGGAATAAGAGGATCAACAAAAGGCTTCTTCTCAACAAGCCATTGGGGAAATTTATTCTACTCATCTTAGTACTCAACAAATATCTGGTCAGCCAACTGCTCTTGCTTGGATCAAGTTGAATTTGGAGAAGAAATAACAAATTTAGCCCCAACTTGTAGTGTGAGATTACATGGTAAAGGAAATTGAGAAGAAAAAACCCAAGAAGAAAGCTCATGTTGTGCACTCTACAAAGTTGACTGATGAGGCGGATATAATAGCTAAGATCGCCACCCCGTTGCTGATAAAGATGACAAAGAATTGCAAGTTGAAGATTATCAAATAAACACTGTCGATCTGGGGAAGCATACCAAAAATCAACAAATGAATTTGATCGATATTGTCACCACCACCACCAAATCTAGGTTAATAAAAGATAAGAAAACAAAAGATGAACTTAAAGCTCAGTTGGGATAGGTGAAGAATTTATTGAAGGAGTTAACCAATTTTACATCAGAGCCTCAACAAGTTTAGAAGCTCCTATTTTAATGAGGAGGAAAAAAATAGAATATTTGATTGAAATGAAGAAAAATGCTACTTGGTTTGATAATTGGTTTAATGTTTTCAAATCTGACATAGATAAGCATTTAGATGAAGGTTTCAAACATTATCGTACAGGTTTAGCCTTGGTTAAAATAATAGAAGAATATATAAGGAAATGGTGGGAAGAGGAAGAGAAGCTCAAACATTATTTGGGAAAGGTCAAAGTAATTGAGAAAAGTTATGAAGAAGAGTTGATCAAATCATAGATTTTGGGTAATGAGATTCCCGAATTTGTTTCTAAATCTATTAATGTATCTGTGTTCAAAATGCATAATCTTGTTGAACAAAGAATATATATGCTTAAAGGTATTCATGAGATATGGGAGAATGCAGGTGTATTTGAGAACATCGTTGCAAAGCTCATGGATACGACTCTACCTCCTAATCAAAGACTTGAATCCTTAGGGGAAATAAAATATGCTTGGGAGAAGAGACTTAATAAATTAATGGAAGAAGGAGACACTATTGAATTGAATCTAATGGACATATTGCTAGATATCATAGGTGACATGAAGTGGGCAATCACAGACATTGGCCAGTTGAGAGAGGTAATTGTTGTAGTAGAAAAGAGGTTTGAAGAGTCAAAGTTCAAAGTTGACTAGGTCGATGGACCTGATGATGATGTGTTAAAACAATTTTTTCAGAATTATGATGAATATCATCGAGGGTGATAAATAAAAGAATTATTTTTTAGTAGCAACATTGTCGTGATAATTTTTGAGCAAATGGGTGACTTCAGATCAGTTTTGATAAGTCAGAGATAACTCACAGTGGTTAGTAGAGGTCAGAATTAGAACCCATAGTTGATTTTTGATGGAGAGAGAGCCTGTGGCGTCCCTTTTCAACACTTATTGTTTTTAGTAGAGATAAAACTTGGTGTTAACTATGTGTCCCTACAATTGTGGATCTGGGCCCCAAATTTATGGATCTTGATTTTTGATAGGAGAGATTGAAGCTAATTTTATCTATATTATACAATTCTCTCCTGATTGTAAAGGTCAGATAATTGAAGTCTAATTAGCTCCCTGGAGATTATAATTTTAGCTTTTATTATCATTTTTACAGCTTTCATGCAAGATACAAACACTTTTTTTTATAGTTTTAATAGAAGTAGTTTTATTTTTAGAAGTTATTTTAGCTCAACGATGGTGTTGATAAACAATGGTTATTCATATGCCAGTGCTTGTTGCACAAAAATGTTTCTTATTTGATGAAAATCAATAGAAGACTCTGAAATTGAGATCATTTTATTGCATTATCTGTGAATGATGTTTCTTAATATTTGTCGATCTGTTAATTCTGGTAATGAGCTTGTGATGTTTATTCTTGAAAATTAAAAAAAAGTGATGATGAATGGTTGTATGATTCAAATCTGCACTATGAATGGATGCAATGGTATGGATTTACTTCATAAATTGTATTGTTCTATAATTTAACTAATTAGGAAGATGCTCATTGTTAGAATTGCATGTCTGAATTAAGGAAATGTGTGTTCATGTTTTTCTGTCCTAAAGCTTTGATCAATCTTTTGATATTTATTTTCAACCCCCAATGTTAAGTTATTTTATATTGTCAAGTTTTTACTTGTTTACCAATAGGCCCCCTTGAACATTACAACCTCATTGACCACTCAGCAAAACAAGAACGTTGTGATCCAACATCTAGGACCTTGGAAGGTGATCAATTTAATGATTGTTTATCTTTTTTAGGAGAGGTAAGGTGATTATGTCTTGCCTGCATGTTGTTGTGTCAATTTGGCTATTAACACCAGGTCCTCCCCAACAATGTCCCAGAATATATGGAAGAAAGCTAGGGGGAACCCATCTGGACCAAGCGCCTTATAGGCACCCATGCTGAAAGTAGCCATGCAAACTTCCTCCAGAGTGATAACATAAAGGATGCTAAGGTTTTCTTCCAGGGTGATGTTGGTCGGGAGAGGTTCAAGTAGAAAATTATCTAAAGCTGGGTTGGGAGCCACATCTGGAGCTAAATAAGTCTTCTGAAAAATAGTCTGATGCCAAGAGGCCAATCTGGGAAGGTATATCGACCACAACCCCCTGATCATTTTGAAGCTTAGATATCCAATTCCTTTTCTTGTGTTTTAGAGCATAATCATGAAAAATAGGTATTTCTATCCCCCTCTTGTAGCCATTGGACTTTGGATTTTTGTTTCCAAAATATTTCCTCCTTCCTTAAAATTTTCTCCCACTCCTTGTGATTCTCTCTTTCATGATTGGAGGTTGGCAAGCTGACATCCCCTTCTTCCATTTTTTTGGATAACCTTCAACTTTTCCCCTATAGTTTTTTTCTTCTGAAAAAGATCCCCCAAAACCCTCTTGTTCCAACCTTTCACAATACATTTGATATGTTTAAGTTTAGAAGAGATTCTGAACATAGGGGAGCCATAAATAGGAACGTTCCACCATTCTGCAATTTTATTCTTGAAGTCAGGATGGGATTTCCACATAATCTCGAACCTGAAAGGGTAAGGTCCAATAGTAGAACCATCTTGCATGACCGACAACAGAGGGTTATGATAAAAAATAGTCTTGGGTAGGGCAAGAATATTAGCGTTGAGCATGGTCACCCAGTTGTGAGAATAAAGAAATCTATCTAATCTGACCTGAGTCTAACCATCCCCAAGATGTCTATTAGTCCAAGTAAAGGATTGACCCAAAAGGTCAATGTCAAACAGGCTGATGACACTCAAGAAGTTCGCTAGATCAACCATGCTGTTAGAGTAGTCCACCAGACCCCAACATTTCTCTGAAGGATATACGGGAGTGTTGAAATCCCCAACCACCAACCATCATGATCCCTTATTATTGTTTATCCAATCAACAAGCTCCTACTAAAGGGAATTCCTAGAATTCCTTTGGTTAGGGGCATATAAATTTATAAGTGACCAAGAGCCACACGGGGAAGAAAACATGACACCCACATTACTCCGATAGTGGAAAATTTCAGCCACATTCATTCAGTTAGGGTTCCATAACACAACAAGCCCAACAAGCCCACCAAACACACCCTCAACATCACTACAAGAGAAAAGGGCATCTGACCAAATGTACTTAGCAATATTATCAAAAATAGCTTTCTTCATTTTGGTTTCTTATAGGAGTAAAACATCAATCTTATGTTCTATAACATAGTTTTTTCAGCGCAAGCTGTTTGTGAGAGCTATTCAACCCTCACACATTCTAGGAAAATACCTTCATTTTTTAGCCTTCTTTGAGGAAACTTCCAATGTCCTTTGTTTACTAATGACAATCTCTTTCATTGTCTCCCTCTATCGGGTTTGTCTCTGGTTGGGAATTCTTGGTTTAGAGTCTCCACCCACATCCGATTTCCTCTGTTTCCCCTTCTTCTTTGGGGTAACCCAGATATCTTCCTCCAAAGTTTTCTCCCAATTCAAACCCATTGAGTCCTTTTCAACCGTCACCTCATTAACTTTAGCAACTTCATCTTCCACTATTTCACCTTCTTCACCTTTGGGCACACTAGACCTAGAAGAAAAGATACACCCATCAACCATCAAGTAGTCTCCAATATCACCATCCCCCCAAACACTTTGTTAGGGGAAGGCACACCAACCCTCGGAGCCCCACAACCGGGATTAACCATGACCGAAGCAGGAGCAATAAGGTCCAAACCCAAATCCTTTGGGGAAGATTTCACCCCCACAAAGAGGCCAACAAAGCCAACTTGGGAGCCAACCAAGAAGGGAGAGGTAGACTTGGCCGGGGAGTCAACAATATTTAGAATTTCTTCTTCAAAGGGGTAGTGGTCTTCAACAACTGACTCACCAGGGTTAGACACATGTTATAAAGTAGACTTGCAATCCGAGATTAGGTGGCCAGATTTAGCACATGTTTGGCAGTAAACCACAACATTCTCATCACAGACTTGTTGGTTCCAAGAACCAAACTTAGAGGATAACTTCATAGAGGTAGGTAGTGATTTATGTACATTAATATTAACACAAAAATGGGAAAAGACTAACCTGGATTTAGACTGGGTAATGAAATCCGAAGTAATGAACTAGCCCAAGGAGTCCCCAATGCACTTGAATATAACATCATCCCAGTATTCAAGAGGCAAACCAGTCAACTAGACCCAAACCGATGCTGATTTATTAAGATAATGTTGATATTGTTACAATTAAGAAAACTTTCCCAAAAACTATTTGGAAATTGAGTCCTAAGGCTCCTCTTTATCAACAATGTAACAAAACAAAAATGAGACAATGTTGTGTTGTTTCTTTTCCTCTTGTATTTGGATGAAATTCTCTTTAACAAATTATACAAGAAATTAGGAACATTTACATACCTACCATGGCGAAGACGACTTAACAATTTGAAATGAACTATGTATAACAAAGATTATCTGTTATCACACGTTAAGTACTTAACTATATAGGAAGCAACTAAAACCCAAATCTAGAGTAAAGACAATCGTCTAGTACCTTGTGAAGAATAATCTAGGTTTTCTCCTGGCTAGGAGAATTTGTTTCTTGCTGCAATGGCATCTACCCTGATTGGAAATTCTTCTCCTATCCTTGGAAATTCATATACTTTAGCTATGGATGTCTTTAAGGAATCTACACGTAAGCCCCTAACAACTGCTTCATCATTTTGTAACGTGACTGCAAACTATTGGGTCATATCCTCATTAAATCCTGTGAGCTTCATAAAATATTCTAACCCACCAGCTTGCTGGAAAATAGACAAAACTAGTATGTCATCCAACAATTGGTTATGTGGCATTGGTTCTTTGTGTATTATATCACCTCCCATGATAATGCTCTGCTATTTCACACTCTTCACAATTTTACTCTATTCTTCTCATTCTATCACCCTTATTACACTATTTGTGCTTTGTTTTATGCTATAACATCCAAATACACCTCTCAATTTCTCTGCTAAGCTCTTTGTATCTTTCTGATGATGGAAAATAGAATGGAGGAAAATAGAACAACATAAAGGTTTGAAATGACAAAAAAATTGAGGAATAATCTTGAAAAACCTTCCCCAACTAATCTTTCTAAGTGTCCACACTTAGCTCGTATGGATAGGCAAATGGAAAGTAGTGGAAATTTAAAATATGCTATTTGACATGCTTGAATGAACAATAAATATTTATAAAATTAATAATTTTAAATGATAATTATGATTGCTAAGGAAGAGTGTACCTATAGTTATTATTTGAATTGATTTGTAACTTGTGTGGAGAAGCTGAATTTTTCCATGCAAGAAGATTTTGAAAAGACTTGTCGTGATGGATATGAGCTATGTACAATTATTACATGAGATGGAATGAAGTGTATTTATGACACATGTGAATTATGAGGGAGCGATGGATGAAAAAGGCTACATAGAGTACACTTTGGATGAAGTGATAGTTATGATGGGGTATGGATAGGCTACATGTGGTAAAGTGGACATGTAGTTTTCTAGATGTACGAAAAATATGATAAAACACAATATGGATGGATATTGATTATGATGGATATGTGAATGCTACGGGTGCATGTAACAATAGGTCCCTCTATGATAGTTATTTTGGTTTGTGTTGCTACAGGTCCCTTATGCTTCTGCTCATTGGTTGAAGAAATGAAGATTACCAATTATCACCTATGTAGTGTGTGCACATGAAATATGTGATGAAATTATACCTATTGAACATCAATGGGTGAGTTGTGTAGCTTGTCTACTAATTCATTTGTAGAATTGGGTGTCTCGGTTGCTGAATTTTCAATTATAGGTTTAAATTACCATTTTAATGTAAGAAGGAAGTCCTCCGTCTGTAATGGTTTCCTATAAAGCTTTAATCTATGACCATTTACTAGAAATGAGAACCTTACTTGATCAATTATCTGTAGTTGGACTGCTCTATTTGGGAATACTATCTGTATTTCATATGGGCCAAGCCATCTAGTTTGTAATTTTTGTATCTAGAGTCATAAAGTAGAGCCCAATAACCTGCAATGAATTCCTTTATCTTAATAAATTGATCATGTCAATGGATATTTTGATTTTGAATAAATTCAGTGTGGTGGATGGATTCCATTCTTATTTCATCCAATGCATTTAGGTTGTGCAATCTCTCCTGCTATGTTGTTGAAAAATCCATACCCAATTTGACTACTGCCCTTAATGTCTTATACTCAAATTCTATAGGAAGTGCCGCCTTCTTACCATACACTAGTTCATATGGTGTAAAGCATGTTGTGGTCTTCCAAGTTGTTCTATAAGCCCAAAATACCTCAAGTAATGGCTGCCCAATCCTTCCTATGAAGTTGTACTATCTTTGTGAGGATGTTTTCAATTTACCTATTGGTGAATTCCACTTGCCCATTTTCTTGAGGGTGATAAGGTGTGGACTTTCTGTGTTTGATCTCATATTCTTGAACTAATTTTGCGATAAAATCTAATGTAAATTGAGGTCCTTGGTCTATGACAATCTTGGAACACCATATCTTGTAAATATGTCTTGATTGAGAAACTTTTCCACATTCCCATCTCTTGCAAACTATAAAGCCTTAACCTCTACCCATTTTGTAAGGTAATATGTGTAGACTAATAAGTACTCTTTGTTGTTTTATGTTGGTGAAATGGGGTCAATGAAGTCTAATCCCCAATTTTCAAATGGTGTTATTGCTATTTATGGTTGCAATGGAATTTCTATTTTTGTTGGCCTTCCCATTCTTTGACATATATTACAACTCTTGGTATATTTCACCGCATATTTATGAAGAGTTGGCCAATAATAACTAGTATTCAAAATTTTAAGTGATTTTCTCTTTACTGCAAAGTGTCCCCCATAGGGTTCATCATGGCATGCTCTGAGGATATCATATACTTCATCTTCTCGGATGCATGTTCTCATTATGTTGTTTGGGCCCGTGTAGAATAAGTATCCAACTATCCATGAGTAGAGAAATGTTTTTGAACTAATTGCCTCTTTTCCCTTCATGAGAAATGGGGTGGTGACTTTCTTGCTACAAGATAGTTGGCAATATCTGCATACCAAGGTGCCTGTAGAGAGAGAATAAAATCTCATCCGGGAAGGAGTCATCAATGACATCTTCTAATTTGGTTGGTAGTCTAGATAGAAAATCTACCACTACATTAGATTTACCTAGCTTATCTAGAATGGTAATGTCAAATTATTGCAATAATAACTTAACCACCCGACAAGCCTATCACCAACCACTGGTTTTATTATTGCATGATCAGTGTGTATGAACACTAAATACCCTATAATGTAATGTCTAAATTTATTTATTGGATGAAACACTGCTAACATCTCCTTTTTAGTCACTATATAATTGAGTTCTGCCCCTTAAATATTTTTTCTGATATAATATATGACATACTCTTTGTTTCCTTCCTTCTATCCCAACACTACTCCTATTACAAAATCAAAAGCATCTGTATGAATATGAAAAGGGAGATTCCAATTTGGTTCTGTCAAGACAGGTATCTTAGTTAGTGTTGCCTTGATATCTTCAAACGTAGTTTCACAAGCAGTTGTCCATTCAAACTCTACATCTTTAGATAATAGGACAAATAGTGGAGATACAATTTTGCTAAAATCTTGGATAAATTTTCTATAATATCCAACATGGACAAGGAGACTTCTAACATTCTTTTATCTTTGAGGCACGGTGAGTGTTGATATCACCTCAATTTTGTTGGGGTCTACTTGAATTCCTTCATTAGGAACTTTTGCACCCCACCTTTGAATTCTAAAATTACTTTTTAATTTATGGTAAATGCAATGATGAAATATGTGATTATGAAATTTTGAAAGATAAATGCTATGATGAATTATGTGATTATGAAATTTGGAAAGATATTTCTATGATGAACTTTATGCGATGAGATGTTATCTAGATTTAAATGAATTAATGATGAATATGCAATGATATGATTATGATGTATATGTTAACAACTAACTACTTGGTTGTTTTGTAAGTGGAATTATGGGACAATTTTCTCATCCCCTCTAGAGGGAGAGGTAGAGTATCACCCAAAAGAAGGGTATAATATAAGGGCTTAATAGCAATGCCATCCAAGTTTTATTTGCACCATATAGGTCAAGTGTTTGAATATGTTAACCAAGCGTGTCTAGGGTGGTCAGTAACTTCTTGAAGGTAAGTAAAACCCAGAGGTCACTTAGTCGTGTTCTTTTCATTTTAATGAGTTCACAAATAAATTGGGCTAATTGGTAACTATTCTTTTGTTGAATATATAAAGATATGTATGTATATATATATGTTATAAAAAGGAACACACACACACACACACATATGTATATGCTCATATGAATATATATCCACATACAAATACGATAGGTGTATATCGACGTATGTATATATATGTTCACATGAGTATATATATATTAATAGAAAATAAGAATATATATACATATATATGTGTTATATATTACACCCTATTATATCCTATTGCTGATATTTAATATGCACATACTAATGGAAGCATGGTGGGTGATAATCAATATTGGTTATTTTAGAGTTCATTTCCTTTTGGCAATAATGCCACTATATATGTAATGATGCGATATATTAATCTCCACCTTTGTGTTATTGCCACCGATTAGTGGCATAAATGTTTTATTACTTTGTTAACTATATGAGTTTCTTTTAAATGCTTTGGTCGGCTATTAAATCCATGGAAAGGGAGGAACTCTCGACCCAAGGAATGGAGAGATCTATTTTATGAAAAGCTTTAACATTGTAAGTGCCAACATTAAGGTTTTGGCCGTGCTAATAAGCCACCTAATGGTAGTAATATGTATAAATTTATATAAATTTTGAACCTACCAACCAACGTGGAAAGGGCTTTGGCCTTTGAAACCAATTTTAATCTTTATCAAAATCTTTTTATTTCACGTGGCTATTGATGCATGATTCTATGTTTTTGTAACTATTTTACAAACCAATTCTTTTAACTAATTTTCTCCATAATGTGCTTGTGGGGGATAAGAGAATTGGGGCAACCATTCCTGATTTACTTTGTGCTAAAAACTAAAATCAAAATTCAGCTACATGACCTATCTCATAAATCCCAGTTTGGGAGTGCAATTTCCCCAAGTTGGGAAAAGAATTAGTTATCAAGTTGGTTAAAAGTTATTTGGGAGAGTTCAAGGAGCATGATTATTATCATTATCTCTTTTCATTTTGAGAGAAAAGTTCTTCATAGCGAGGGAAAGAATAGTATTGAGCTGGTAATCTATAGTTTGTGATACCTGCGTGAAAATTGTCACCTTCACAGCTTGCAAAAACTAGCTCGAGTAGCTGGAATCTATTACATTCTAGTGGAGGAGCTAAGTGTTGGCTGTGTATAGCCAAGGGAGTTGCAAAAGTAGTGTAGCTATATTGCAGATAGTTAAACTTTCAGAGTTTGAATTCAAGTTCTTGGTGCAAATACCATTAAACATGCATGTATATTTCTTGTATTAAATCTCATTTATTGCAATAAAATCCTCCAGGGTTTATTGGGAAGATATAGTTTCTTTAAAACAAATGTGGGTTAATCATGTTACTAAAATCTCTTTGCAAGAAATAACTGAGAAAGTATCTTGAAATCTACCATGCAAATAACGAAAGTCTTTCTTTATATTCTTAAAAGATTTTTTTTTCCTTCTCTTCCAACCCTTAAGCTTTTAGTTGAATGAAAATAGTTGGTAAATATGGTTATTTAAAGAAACCTATATACAAACATTGAACCATGTTTTCTTTGTTGTTATTGAGCCAAATATTATTTGGCTAAGAACCAAAGAATTGGTAGAATATTTTAAAGCACAGTCAGAGCTAGACAATTGATATAGATGCCTACCTAGTGCAATATGTTATTCTTTTACCGACATCTTGTCGAAAGAGTTTGTAATTTAAAAATGAATCTTTCTTAATGAAAATACCGTCAAAATGGGGTATTTTGTTTATGATGTCTATATATTATAGTATGAACAAGAAGGTCAGATTATTACCTTTTTTTGTCAGGTTTTGCAAAATTTTATGAGAGTAGTTATCCTCATGAGTTTGGAAAGCTTCAAACTTGAGGCAGTTTCCAAGACCCAAGTAGTTACGTGGTGTAACTTGGGAATTTGAAGTTAGTAAAAACTACTCAATTCAGTTGAGTTTTGACTTAAGGAGTCAATGTGTTTTAAGTAAGAACTTTCAGATATGAATAATCTTTGTTTGAATAGTAAGACCAAGTCAACCTTAGGTCAGATATGGTTCTCCAAGTCGAGTAGAGGTGGGTGAACAAATGAATCCACTCATAAGTAGTGGTTGAACATAGTTCAAATACTTTGGCCAAAGTGAGTGCAATAGTCTTCGCTTGCACTTGTCAGTTCATCGTGTTTCAGTTTTTCTTAACTAATCAGAGTTGTCATTCATAGTTGGAAGGTATCCATAGTTGATTGATGGTATTGGTTAAGTAGGGCACAACACTAGAGATCAAATGGAAATAATAGGGGGTTCTTAACTATACCCTTCGTTGAAGGGTAGGGCCACTTTCAGTTAGGAATGTGTGTGGGGGATCGCTAATCTACGATTGGAGGTAAAGCACCTAGGTGATGCTCTCCCTCTTGCAAATGACATGCTGAGTCTTGGAAGACATAAATTATCTAGATATGTGATCTCTGACCTTGTTACTTCATGTTAATTTAATTTCATTCATTCATGTTGAAATATAAAAGGAATTTAAGTTATTTATTCTTTTCAGTTTGAAAAGCAAAGTAAGTTGTTATGAAATCTTTATATATTCAGCTATGCAATTGTAATTTTAATTATTGTAAGGAAATTTTTTATCACCTATTTTTGTGATGTTAATTTATTACTATATGATAAATAAAAACCAAGTAAATTCTTTGTAGAAGGAGGTGGTTGTTACATATGGGATTAGAGTGATCGGGTTCAACACGTGGACCTATGAGCTCACCACTTAAGCTTAAATTCCAACATTAACAGTGGCTAATGTTTGGGAGATTTTGTGCCAGAATGGTGAGAACTAAGATGACCGCTAGGAAATATATCATTGGCAATGAACAGTATCTCAAGGCCAAGAAAGAGTGAGAAGCTATAATAAAAACCATATAAGGAAATAACCATAATGAGAAAGCATGGCTTAGTGACTCTGAAACCTTAAATGAAGATATTAAATATGTTAAACAAGAGAAGGAGCCAAAGGAGGCAACCAAGGCCATAGCACGCATACCTCCAATTGATTCAGATAAACCATATCCTTCTAGGAACATGCCAAGTGAATGCAACATCAATAATCCTTTGACCAAACCTTAAGGGTCGAGAGAGAACCTACGAGTGCGTCCACTAATTGAGATCATAGTGATAAGATCTGATGAATCTAAAGGATATAATCCTCTTTTCCACGATGAATAGTCATCTTATGTTAAAATATTACAATAAATAAGGATGTTATGTATCCATCTATGTTATAAAGAAAAAGAAAGTTTGAAAAACATGTGTCCAAAATCTCTCTTTTACATATAATGGAATGTGTAGAAATTATGTGAGTTTGTATAAATAAGTGTGGTAAATGGAATCTAATTGAAACATTTAAACTAGAAACTTTAGGTGAAGTCGAACTCCAAAATGGTTTGAACTAGGAGTAATCAAGAAAGAAGCCAAGAAGTGGGGCAACCTTTTGGGAATTCAGAGGCCAAGTTAGACCAAATGATCACCATGTTGCATGAAGCAAGGGAAATAATCTATAACCTTGAGGGAGAAGTGAGGGATAGACCAGGAAAAGAACCCACCATTGAGGGAAAACATGAGAATCGCCATGTGCACACTATGCAAAGCAAGCATGGTGAAACCCACTCAGAGTCTAGGTTGGATGATGCTAAAAGAGATCAATTAGCCAAGGATTTATTAAGAGATATGAAGAAAATTACTCCTCTAAAGTTTTACAGTATAGTGAGTGGAGATGTTGTAGAGGCATGGTTCACTAAAATGGAGAAATACTTTGAAATTAGAAATTACTCCGAAGTGACCAAGGCAATTTGGGGAGCTTATCAATTGGCTAGGGAAGCATCGACATGGTGGATGAAAAAGAAAATGGAGTTGGGTTTGAGCTCTTTGAAGTTAACATGGGATGAGTTCGTAGCCTTCTTTAGGAAAATGTGGTTGCCACAACTCTACTTTGACCCAAAACTCGTGGACTTTCAAAATCTGAGGCAAGGGGATTCTTCTATGAACAAATACTGGGAAAATTTCACATGCCTTTTAAAATATTTTACACAATACCAAAAGGATGGGAGGTTTAGAATCATAATTTCATTATGGGATTAGATGCCTAAATTGGTGGAGAGGTGGACGTGCATGTTCCTACCACAATAGATCAGGTATATGAGAAGGCCATTAAGCAGGAGCAAAGGGTCAAATCCATGTTTGCATACAGGAAAATAAATTAGAAGAAATATAATTGGTCCCAATCTTCTCAACATTTCAAGAGGAGTGACAAGTAGGAATTCCATAAGAAAGGTGAAAAGGGTTCTTACGGAAACCAAAACGAGTCTAGAGGGGGCAAAATGAATGGTGGTATCAATAATGGAAAGAGGAATGCGGATAAAATAGGGAAGCCTTTAGAAAGGTGGGTCCTTTAAGAGGATGTTTTTCATGTGGCGGTGAACACTATGCAAATCAGTGCCCTAATAAGGCACATGACCCATAACCGAGAGGGAACCCTTTTCCATCACAACAAGCTGCCTTTCAGCAGAGGATTCATGCGGCTTCGACAATCATAAGAAAAAATACTAGATCACATCCATTGAGACTCTAGGTATTTTGTTTGGAGTACTTATTATAATTTTAATTGATGTTGGTGCTACATAATGTTTTGTTTCTCCTAGATTATTAAGTAAAATATCTAAAAAAGCTAGGTACATGGAGTATTCTTGGTCAGTTGAATATGCAAACCAATCAAGAGCTTAGGTAGAGCAATGCATATTTGAAGCTAGGGTTGAATTGCCAAGATTTTAAATAGAGGTTAACCTATATGTAGCCCCCTCAAGGTCCTTTAATGTCATCCTAGGGATCAATTGGTTATGGAGACATAAAGATAAGGTGGATTTTTTTTCCAAGATAGTAGAATGTTTAGATGACCTAGGAAATAAAGTTTTCTTGCAAGGAACTTCCAAAGAGGTCAAAATAAGGCAAATATTTGCCATGTAGTTAAAGGGGCTAAGCAAAGAGGATGTTATCTCTTTATAGTTAAAATGGAGGAAGTAGAAGAACCAAAGGATAATAAAGAGTTCATCTTCCAAGACGATTTGATGTTCTATGAGTCATATAAATTCCATGAAGTGGGAGATGAATAATCCATGGATATTTAGAAAGATTAGACATGGAAAGTTACCCATTTCTTAGAAACTTTGAGGATGTATTTCTAGACGAATTGCCTGGGTTACCTCCCGAAAGAGCTTTCAATTTCTCTATCGATATCATACTAAGCTCAAAGCTAATATCCAAAGCTCCTTATCAGATGAATACAACAGATTTGACAGAATTGAAAGTGTAGTTGCAAGAATTGCTAGAAAAAGGGTTGATAGGACCTAGTGTTTCACCTTGGGGAGCACTGATAATATTTGTTAAGAAGAAAGATGACACAATATGCTTGTGCATAGATTACCACATGATCAATAAAGCAACAATAATAAAAGAAGTATCCATTGCCATGTATAGATGATATCTTCGATAAAATACGTAGGGCAACAGTTTTCTCTAAGATCAATTTGCAATCTCGATATCATCAGTTGAGGCTCAAAGATGAGGACATCCACAAAACAACTTTTAGAACTAGATATGAGCAATACGGGTTCACAGTTCTACCTTTTGGACTGATGAATGCACCTGTAATATTCATGAACTTGATGAATAACGTATTCAAAGATTGTCTAGATAAATTTGTTCTTATCTTCCTTGATGACATATTGTTATAATCCAAGAATGAGGAAGAGCACCTTCAAAATTTATAATTTGTTCTTCAGCAATTAAGGAACATAAGTTGTATGGAAAGCTTTTGAACTTTACGTTCTTCTAAAATGAAGTACAGTGTTTGGGCCATATAATTTCAGTTGAGGGAATTATAGTAGATCTTGCAAAGGTCAGGGTTGTTTTAGAGTGGCTTGCACTAAAAAACGTGCATGAAGTCTACATTTCTATGGTATTGGCAGGGTATTACAAGAAGTTTGTGGCCAATTTCTCAAGAATTTCCCTTCCCATGAATTCTCTACAAAGAAAGGGTAAAAGGTTTGAATGGTCAAGAAAATGTCAGGATGTATTTTACTATTAAAGGATAAGCTGACTTCAACGACAATTTTGAAAGTGCCTGACCTAGAGGGGCAATTTGTAGTCATCATCAATTCCTCAGGAGAGGGATTAGGTGGTGTACTTATGCAGGATGGATGGATTATTACCTAAAAGTCTAGAAAGTTGAGAACCTATGAGAAAATTATGCACCCCATGATATTGAATTGATAGTAATCATGCACACATTGCAGATGTGGCAACATTATCTACTAGGGAAACCTTTTGAGCTAAGGTCAAATCATCAAGGTCTCAAGTATTTTTTTACCTAGCCCCACCTAAATGATTGATAGAGAAGATGAATAGAGCTAATATCAAATTATTACTTTGAGATCAACTAAATCAAGGGCAAGGAAAACCAAGTTGCATATGCTCTAAGTTGAAGGAGGCATTTCTCCTCGATGATCTCTGTGTAAACTGGTTTTAGGAGCCAAGTGTTGCAAAATTCGAGAGGAGATGAATACTATGAGAAGGTAAGGCAAGCTCTAATGGATAACCCCCAAGATCCAAGGTATGATGGGTTTCATTTTGAGTTAGATGGACTATTGATGTTCAAGGGAAGAATGTGTGTTTTGAACTTAGGAGAGTTAAGGAACATGGTATGGAAAGAGATTAATTCTGCACCCTACTCGGGACATCCAGGGGTGACGAAGCTTTTAGCTGATGTTAAGCCACTATATTTCTAGAAGGGAATGAAAGGGATATTGCAAGGTATGTAGCAGAGTGCCTAGAATTCCATAGGGTGAAAGAAGAATATCATCACCTAACAAGAATTTTATACCCTCATGAGATTCCAAAGTGAAAATGGAAAATCATTAGCATGGATTTTATGCATGGTCTTCCTATGTCTAGAAACATACATAATGCAATTTTGGTAGTGGTGGATAGAATCACCAAGGTAGCCCATTTTATACCCGATAATTTGATTTAATGGAGCACCATTCATAGCCTAAAAGTTTGTGCAAAATTTTTTTTAGATTGCATGATGTTCCCGAGAAGATTATCTTAGACAGTGGTGCTCGTATGACTTCGAGGGTTTGGAAAACCTTATTCACCTCAATTGGAACTCACTTGAACATAAGTTCAGTGTATCATCCAGAGACAGATGGCTAGACAGAGAGAGTGAACCAAGTGTTAGAGGACCTATTGAGAATGTATTGCATGGATCAACAATACAAGTGGGAGGATTATCTTCCACTTGTAGAGTTTGCATATAATAACTCATATCGTTCCATAATTAAAATGGCTCTATTTGAAGCATTGTATAGAAGAAAGTGTCGAACTCTTATAAGCTGGGATAAGCTAAAAGATAGGATCAACCTTGGATCGAAAATGATTTCGAAAGTGGAAGAATAGATCAAGTTGATCAAGAAAATTCTAGTAGAAGCCAATGATAGACAAAAAAGTTATGCTGATGCCAAGTGTGTTCCCAGACATTTCTCAGTAGGAGAAAAATATTTTCTGAGAGTTAAGCCTCAAAAGAGTGCAATCAAATTTAGGAAATCTTCCAAATTAGCTCCCCGTTGTGTGGGTCTCTTTGAAGTTATCAAAGAAATTAATCTAGTTGCCTTCAGGATTGCTCTACCTCTACCTCTAGCTCTTGCTAGAATGCATAATGTTTTTCATTTTTCATATCTTAAGAAGTATCTGCTAGGTAATAACCATGTAATTGACTAGAATGCACTTTAGGTTTAGGATCTAGGGGTGGTCATGATCAAGCCTCTCAAAGTGCTCAAAATGTGCATGCTCCACCTACGTACTAGAGAGGTGATGTGTGTGTGAATATGTGGACTAACTAAAAAGATAAACAAACACACTAATGGAACATTATATTGAAGGAAACTAATTTAAAGATAAAACAAATTCTAAAACAACAATTCCTTCAAAAATGTCCCATTGGCCTCTATCTCCAAGGATTCGATGTAAGTTGCTGGCTCTCAATTGGTGTAACCAGCAGCTTAGTAGAATGACAACTTAGAGAATGAGATTATGCAACATGCATGTCTATTGCTAAATGATTATGACATGATTAAACTAAGATATGAAACTAAAATGCTATGAAGGATGAAATGCCATGCTTAAGAAAACAAGATAGCTAAATGCTGGATAAAATGTAACTATAGTAATCACGCTAAATTCACCAAATCTAGGATCCTTTTCAACTCACAAAGAGGTTGTATTTATAGAATTTTGGAGGCAAAATTATAGTTGGCAAATATCGACGATTGAAATCAAGCCTATCAAGATGAATAGTGAGAGATTTTGGAAGTTGAGAGAAAGATGGAAGCTAGAGAGAAAAATGAGAAATGTTTCCTCCTACAAAACCTCTTCCATTCAAAAATGAAGGAAAGTTTCCATTTGGCCATTTCATTTATGAGGAGTTTGTTGGTAGTTGAGGATAAATCATGTAGTTAAATAATTAAGTTATTTAATTATATGTGACAATGAATTTAGAAGCTTCCATAATTAAATAATTAATATTTAATTATGTGTGAGAGATGAAAAGGGAAGTTAATTAAATATTTAAAAATATTTAAAAATATTTAAAAATGTGTGAAGTGAGGAAAGTATTTAATTAAATATTTATAATATTTAATTAAATGTGAAGTGAAGAATTAGAAATAACGAGTTTAGAAGAATATTTTTTTATTTGAATTTGAAATTCAAACTTGTGATAATTAATATAAAAAAATTATACAATTTATTTAATTATTTAAGAAGAAGATTAAATAAGTTTATTTATTTAATTAAATTGGAAGAATTAGAAAGTGAACGATATAAATAAATAATTAAATTTATTTATATGTAGATGACTTTAGAAAATTAATTAAATAATTCATATTTAATTAATTATCAGGCTTGATTAAATGTGACCATTTTTAGATGTATACATTTTTCCCCTCTTTGAAGTGATATGTTTTATGCATTGCTTCAAAGAAAAATTCAAATAATGAAAATTTGCCTCTGACTTTGAAAAATTGACTGATGATGCTATAGGCCCCCTTGGGAGATAAATCACGAGTTTGAAGATGTTGATAATGATTCAAAGATTTTGAGAGATTTGAAGGTGCTTCGCCGACTTATCTCCTAAAATAGCACTCCATGTGATGAAAAATGAAAATAACCCTACCTTATTTACCCCCTTAAAAGGTGGAAAAAGGTAAAAGTCATTGTCATTTGAACAGTTACACTTGGTGAATATAGAGCTCTGTGAGAGAAGAATTCGAGATGCCAATCCATTATGAGCGCCACAGATTCGAGCGAGTCCAACGACATCAGCGACCAACAATATATGGACCTTCGGTAATATCGTACAACCCTTCGTTGTGAATTTTGAATGAATTTTGGATTTTTTTGAATTTTAAAATTTTGTTTTAGCGCATTGAAAAACATTTTAGCGCATATGAGCCTTAGTTTAGCGCATAGGCTAAGAAACATAGCGCATCTAGGATAGCACATCCATGCCTCAAGGTAGCGCATTTAGATTTTATATTAGCGCATCAACCAATTTAGTGCATTAACATGATAGATTAGCGCATAGATGAAAGACTCGTGCATAGGATGCTAAAATAACGCATAGACTTAGGGTTTTAGCGCATTTGATAGATTGGCGCATTGGTTTGATAGTCGAGCGCATATACCTGATAGAGTAGCGCATATGATAAATTAGCGCTTTTACCCTATGTTTTAGCGCATTCATGGATAAAGTAGCGCATATGATAGATTAGTGCTTAGATAATCTGTTTTAGCGCATTCATGAAATTTTGCCGATTTTGAATTTTTGAGGAACAAGTGATGATTGCTTGATGTTTGTTGCTATATTAGACAACTGATTTTGATGAATTTGAGTAGCATTAGGGATAGATTTACTTGATTTTGATGATGATCTGATAAATTTGTTCTCGTGTTTGAAAACAAATAGTAAAATGATGTTGATTCTGATAAATTTGCTTTCTGAAATGAAAAACAAATAGTAATGTTGATGTGAGCCAATTGGCTGTTAAATTTGTCTTCATGCTTGATGAAAAACAAATAGTAAAGCGATAAATTTATCTTCCTACTTGAAGAAAAAATAGTAATGATAGTCTGGTATGTTGCTGATGTTGATTTGATTTCGATGATTTTGATAAATTTTCTTTCAGGTTTGATGAAAAATAAATAGTAAAGATTGATATGATTTGACATGATTGTTTGATTTCTTGATTGATTGATTTTCCTTTTTGATGATATGATTGATTTATATGGATATGATGTTATAGGAGGATTTTAAAATCCTCCAAATCAGAGAGAGGTTTCCCTGCACTTGGGATATTGTATACACCATTTTTTGTCACTTTTATGTATCTCTTTTAGACATTTGATATCATTGTACCCTTGGACATCTATTGAGATTTATATGATATGCAGCGGTGGTTTTGATATGCATGTGTCTTTGATTATTCTATGATGGATGATTATGCATGTATTTTTACTTCTATATGCCATGTTTGTTGATGATTATGATGATTTATGCAAATGATATGGATAATGATGATGATGTTTTATGATTTTTTTATATGCTCTATGATTGATGAAGATGCAACATATGTTATAATGGATGATGAAATGTTACTGTAAATTATTTCTATGATACTGTATCACGTATGAAAAATTTATTTTATGATGGATGGTGATAAAATGGATGCAATGAATGCATTTTATTCATTCCGATGTATGTTTATGAAAATGATGTAATGATTTAAATGCAAAATGAAGATGATAATGAAAATGCCATGATAATGAATGAATGATAAAATGATGTGAACATATGATATGAGTGATATAATGAAAAATGATATGCAAGATTGATATGAAAATGATATGCAACTATAATGATAATCCATATGAATGTGAAAGTGATAATATGCATGTGATGTAAAATGATATGACAAATGACGTGTAAGATAACGACAATGAATGATTGATAAGATGATGTGAATATGAAAAATATAATGATAATGATGAAAATGGATGATATATGATTATGAATGATACATGTTATGAATATGCCATGAAACATGAATCTATTGGTAAAAATCATAATAATAATGAACTGATATGTAAAGATGTGAAAATGGTATGAGTCTAATACTGATAAAGATATGGCATGGAAAATGATAATATGCGAATGATAATGCAAAGATGATAATGCAAAATGATAATGCAACTAATAATGATAATGAAATGAATGAAAATGATATGAAAGCAGATACTAAATGATATGAAACTAATGGTGAAAATGAAAATGAAAGGATATGCAATAAATGGTCATGACAATGAGAACTCAAATGATAATGAAAATGATATGATAGTGATATGAATTGAAAATAAATGGAAAATAATATTAAAGTGATAATGCAAATGATGTAAAAATGAAATGCAAAGTATGATATGAAAATGATATGCAACTAATGATAAAATGAAGATGAAAAGCAATGATTTTTTCCCATGTCCAAGTATACTCTATCTTTGTTTCAAAAGAGATATGTATCTTTGCCAACCTCCAAAAATCTATTATATAACCACTAAATGAATGCAATTTATATGAATCATGCAGTCCTAAAAATGCCAAATGAACCACTCACTATTGTCATTTTGTGAACCCATTTTGTGCTTGATTTTCATCATTGAGCCTTTTGATATGTTGAAAGTTAGTACAAGCATCAAAGGGGATATATGCACGGATGATGACTCGAGTAAAACTTTCATGATGTTTGATAAAGCAAGTTGATACAAGCATCAATGTATAATTGAACCAAGATAACCCAAGTATTGCTTGTGTAAACAGACAGAACTTAATCAGTTTCCTATGCAAATTCCGAAATGTCATCAATGATACCTTTGTAAATCATGTCTCACGAAAAATTTGCATAGTAATAATGATTAACTTACTGACAACAATCAAAGAAAATCATACTCCTTCCTTGCGACTCTAGTTCAGTACATCATTGAGTTACTCCAGAAATATGATGTCATCAAATTTCAAAACAACAGTTCAACTTATGCATTAAGTTTTTCATTCATTTTATTCAGATTAAGATCATCCAGTTTGGTTCAGTTTCATGTCTCATAGCTGTTTTGATCAAGCTTGATTGGATATTTGATTGTTGATCTGATATTTTGATACTTTGACACATGTTGCCATTTGTCTACCAAAAATCTCAAAAGCTGATTGCCCCCAATGAGTTTGCACCTTGACTCCCCATTAGACACAACATACTGTTAGGAATATAAACAATGATCATCAAGCCATGATGAAATCCTTGTTGTCTTTAGGAAATGTTGTGCGTATGATGCAAATGTGATGGCAAGGGATGGATTTGGTGCTGATACAAATGGCTATGAGCAATGCAGAACGTAACCTAATTAGATGAGAGAGCCAACTAAATCACAAACAACGCCTGTTTGCCAAGTATTCACCATTTGTTTCTATTGCACTTTTTAGATTTTGTGATTTTTTTGTTGTTACCAAGACACCTGTTTGCCAGGTTTTCATCAAGGCAACGATTTTTTTTGTATTTTCTGTTTTTGTGATTTTTTTTTTGTATTTCAAAAGGATGCCTGTTTGCTAGGTTTTCACCCTGATGATGATTTCGTTCAGGAATTTTTCTAATTTTTATGAATTTTTTCATGACTTTTTTTGATTTTGATGGATTTTTAAATATAGATCTTCTTTAGATGGATTTTGTTGGTTGGATCTTCAAACAAGTCCCCCTCTGACGTAGATAGCTGATATGCCCCCAAACCATATGCTACAATGATGATGAATGGACCCAGCCAATTGGGCTCGAACTTTCCTTTCTTTTCTCAATCTTGTTGGTTGCATGGGTTTTCTTTCAGTACCAAGTCACCCACTTGAAATGTGCATGGTTTGACTTTGTGATTGTAGCTACAGGACATAACTTGTTGATAAACCTTCAAGTGATTGGCTGCAATTTGGCGTCTCTCATCAAGTAGCTCCAGTTCTTGCAGTCTTGAAACTTTGTAATCCTCATCAGTTATGAGTCCCTTCAGCGAGACTCGAAGCAAGGGAATCTCAACTTACAATGGAAAAATTGCTTCTGCTCCATATACCAAGGCATATGGGGTGGCACCTGTCGGTGTGTGAATGTTGGTTCTATATGTCCACTTGAATGAGTCCCACAAATACCACCATGAACCTCTTGTAAGGCCTTTTCCGATTCATCACGTTCGAGACATATAAGGAGGGTACTATCAAGACCACATCGGTAAAGGGTGTCGACAATTAGGGTATAGCGAGAAGATTGTCATATGAAATTTATTTTTTGATTCCTAGACAAATTCGGGGGTAAGATAGTATCTTTCAGATAGGCATGTATTTTACCGTATAAGGGAGAATAAGAACTAGTCAGGTGACAAATGATTTGGGTTTCGGGATTGTCATAGGCAAGAGAAAACAATTGTCCCACCAGGAATTCGTAGCGAGCTTGGTTCTCTGATAATTACAGTAGTGACACAATTGTGGCCATGGCATCTGTAGCTTTGTTTTCAATCCGTGAAATTTGCATGAAATTGATTTCAACAAAATACTTCTTGAAATTATCAACCATTTTTTTGTACGACATTAACTTGTCATCTTTAGTCTGATAATCATCATTTATTTGATTAATAACAAGTTGTGAATCACCAAAAACTTGCAGCTCTGTGATTCTCTAGTCCAATGCTATTCTCATTCCAATGAGCAATGCTTCATACTCGACTATGTTGTTAGTACAAGGAAACATCAACTGATAAGATTTTGGAATGGTATGTCCTTGAGGTGTGACAAAAATAATTTTTTCCCCCGAGCCATGTTGTGTGTAGGACCCATCAAAATAAAGTGTCCATGATTGCTTGGTAGTTGCTGTGAACACATATGCATCAAGAAATTCGATGTGTATTGGATGAACTATTTGTAAAGGTGCCTCTGCCAACTGATTTACTATAACCTTCCCTTTGATTTCCTTTCGATCCACATAGTGAATGCCAAACTCACTTAGGATCATTACCCATTTAGTTAACCTACCAGTTTAGGTTGCCTTGCTTAGAAGATATTTTAAAGGATCAATTTTAGCCACAAGTTTGATTGTATGAGCTAATATATAGTGCCACAACTTTTGAGAAGCAAAAACTATTGCCAAACAAGGCTTTTCAATGAAAGTGTAATTTAGTTCATGGCTTGTCAATGTCCTGCTGATGTAATATATTGCTCGCTCTTTTCCTGTTCTATCCTCTTGTGCCAATAATGCCACCAAGGATACTTCTGTGGAAAAAATGTATAGTATGAGTGGTTTGCCTTGTACTAGTGGGCTCATTAGATAATGCTTGATCTGATCGAATGTTGCTTCACACTTGTCTTCCCATCTAAATGGAACATTTTTATGCAAGAGATGCGTAAACGATAAAATTGTGTTTGTCAACTATGCGATGAATCTTCTGATGGATTGTAGGCATCCTTGTAGTGACCGCAGTTGACTGATGTTCCTTGGTGGTGGAATTTCTAGGATGGTTTGAAACTTTGTTGGATCCACTTCAATTCCCTTTTCTAATATAATATAGCCTAGGAGCTTTTTGGATTTTACCCCAAAGACACATTTCTTGGGATTGAGTCTGACCTTAAATTTTTCCATTTTGACAAAGATCTTAGATAAGATATCTAGATGTCCCTCCCTTGTGTTTGATTTTTCTAAGAGATCATCTACATAATCTTCCATGAATGTGTGCATCATGTCATGAAAAATTGTAGTCATTGCTCGTTGATATGTTGCTCTTGCATTTTTGATTCCGAATGACATTACATTCCAACAATATGTACCCCATGGACATGTGAATGTGGTTTTATCTTGATCTTTAGGTGCAATATTAATCTGATTATACCTAGAAAATCCATCCATAAGAGAATACATGACATGCCCCACTGTCAAATCTATAATCATGTCAATGTTGGGTAAAGGAAAGTCATCTTTTGGGCACACTTTATTTTAATCCCTGAAGTCTGTACAAATTCCGATTCATCCATCTGGTTTTGACATTGGTACAATGTTGGAGATCCATTATGCATAGTCGATAGACCAAATGAATCCTACATCCAACAACTTCTTTAATTCTTCTTTGAATAGTAATGCAACATGTGGGTGCATTTTTTTGAGCTTTTGTTTCATAGGTTTTTCCCCTGGCATGATGGAAAAATGGTGCATGATAAGATTTGGATCCAATCCAGGCATATTTGCATATGACCATGCAAAGTTGATTTGATTTCCCTTTAGGAATTCTATGAATTTCAAGATTTCTTCCTTTGTTAATTATGCAACAAGTTGCAGGATCCTTAGCTGTTCCACAGTGCCTATATTGATTGTCTCTGTTGGTTCTATCAAAATAGATGATCTCTCCTGATAGTGCTCAAGGAGAGTGTCAAGTTTCTTATCTTTCAGTGCCTTTGGAAAGTTTTCACCATCAGATATGCGCTTTATTTTTTATTTTTCATGATCTAATACTGCCTTTTCTTAGGTTTTCACCATTAGATCTATCTTTTATATCGTTAATTTTGTTGCTGAAAAACTTGGCACTCTCTTGACTGAGATTTTGATCTTGCGATTTGCTGGTGGAACCTATTTCCTGGTTGGATGAACAAAGGAAATTTACAATGGTTTCGTCATCGGGAAAGATTGAAATACCAATTGGTTCAGTTTGCTCCCAATCAATGAGCTCAGGATGGACTAAGGGCAAGGGATTGTCTGGTTGGGTAAGGTCACTAGCTGTTAGGGTCATGATATGGTTATTATTCTCGCTATGGTGAAGATCTATGATGGTATCCTCTTGTTGATTATCTATTTTGCTTTAAATCAAATCATCATCACTTGAGTCATGGTTTCTTTGAAGTATGTAGTCAAGTGGAGGCCTTGAACTTTCTCCTTGTGTGAGCGTGGGTGTATATTTTTGTATAACATCCACCTATTTGTCCCTCCAGAATTCATCATTATAAATGGTATCCCATTCATATTCATTTGAATCAGTATCAGAGTTAATGTCCTGCAATCTAAGAATTGTCTTAGCTAATTCTTCACGGGATTTCTTTAAAGCTTCTTCTTGGATTTTCTTCGAGGCTATTTCTTTTGCATCTTCCCCATACCTGAGTCCTGTCTTATCTTTTAAATGCATTACTATAGGTTGAATAGGCTCTATAATTTTTTCTTTTCTTTTGCCTATGGGGCCGGTCCCTTCATAATCCATTCTTTGCATGATTGCATAACCTTTGCCATATTGCTCAGTAGGTAATTTGATATCTTGAACAAATTCATCCTCATCTTTATATAGCCAATCGAGAATAGCCTTATCTCCAGCTTAATTTTCTTGAGTGTTTTCCTTGATGAATATTCCATCAAACTTGGTGATGGGAACTAAAGTTTGTGTTCCTAATGAGGAATCCATGATGACTTGTTGTGTGGACACTGTAGGCTGACCATGTGACCTTGTAGAAATGGGTAAGTTAGGGAGACATAAAGAATATTCTCCCACTCCATTGTCTATTAATTGCAGCTTGGAACCAAAGCTCTTTATCAATACCTTTGTTTGATCATTATGTTTGGAAAAAGTAACAACAAGAGCTTCTCTATTATGTGGGACAAAAGAATCTTGGGTTGCTCTAAGGTTAGAGAAAATATGACTGCTGTTATGATCTATAGGTATGGTTATTTCTTGTTCCCCATATGGAAATTTTAGACATTGATGATAAGTAGATGGTACTACTTGCATCTCATGGATCCATGGATGACCCAAAAGTATGTTATAAGATAAGTCTCAATCCAAAACCTAACAAAAAGTGTTCTTTACAACAGGTCCCACTTTGATAGGTATCATGATGAGGCCTTTAGAAGCTCATTCCTCATCATCATATGCTTTGATTGCTATTTTTCTCCTTGGATCAATAGACTCTTAAGAATACTGTAAGGCAAGAACCAATTTTAAAGTACAAATATTTAGACCGGCCCCCCATCTATTAAGACACATCTGATTCAGGTTTTATGAACCGTGACTTCTAGATAAAGTGATGAATTATGGGGATGGGTCATGTACGTATCATATTTCTCAAAAAAGGATAGACATGTGGGTGAGGACAAGTGTCCCACCATGTCTTGAAATTTATCAATATCCAAATTAGGAGATACAGTTGTGTCAACAAGAGCCTTCTCTAGAATGTCCTTGTGTGCCGATGATATTTTAAGAAGCTCCAAGATAGAAATATGAGCCGATGTTTTATGTAGTTGATCGACTAAATTGTACTGCCTTGGAAGGGGAACAAATGACTTAGATGAACTTCCCTTAACAATAATTTTGGCCTGTCCCCTTGTTGTTGCATTAACTTCTTGATACTCTTGCTTTCCTTTGACTTTGATGACGTTGACTTGCTGGTCATTAGTGTAGATATGGTTGATCATGGTGTCATAGACATGATTTACACTTTTTCCTTTGTCACCCGAAGACTCCCCTTTCTGATAATTGGGGAGAGGGTCCTTGAATGCCTGATGATATTTGTTGGCATTGTGTCCCTTAACCGTTATGGTGCTATTTTCGATCAAATCCTGGACCGAATTATTTAAACCTTGGCAATTATTCATCTTATGACCTTTACATCTATGGTAATTACAATAATATGAGTCATTCCACAATGGTGGTTTGACTCGTGGCTCATAATATCTTTGTGGTGGCAATGTGATGGTATTTTGATTCAACAAATCTTTAAGAATTGATTCAAGAGACTGGCCCAAGGGAGTAAAACTCCGTCGATTTGAGAAAAAATGTGTTTTGGGCGGATTTGAATTTTGATTGTTGCCAAGATTATTATTGAAATTACCATGAGTATTGGCCATATTTCCTTGATTGGCATTATTTCCCTTATTGGAATTGTTATTGCCTTGGTTAGTTGAATTTCCAAGATTGTTGTTGTTGTGTTGAATAGCTGATACATTGAGAATGGTTGGCTTTGCTTTCACATTGTTGGCATCTACCACCTCATCATTTACAACATTCTTATTTCTAGTCCAAAACCTTGATTTATCATTGTTGTTTTTTTTATTATACTAGTTTGGACCATCTTTGTCAAGCTTTAACACTCCTCTCTTGACCAAGGCTCCTTCAATAGTGATTGCATTTTCAATCAACTTTTCAAATGATGGAGGACAATGAAGGTTAAGCCTGTAACTCATTTCTTGATTTAGACTGTCAATAAAAATTTCTATATTTTCCTTTTCAGGAACAAGATGAGAATATCTTGCAAATAGCCTTCTCCATCTTTGCATAAATGTGATGAAGGGTTCCCCAATCTTTTGTTTTTCTCTACATAAATCAAGCATGGTTATTTGGTGTTGTATGTTGTAGGAGTATTGAGATATGAATTTATTGATTAAATCCTCAAACGTTTTGATGGGGGGAGTGATTTTAGAAAGCCACTCCATGGATTTCCCACCTAAGCTTCATGGGAACAATCACATCAGGTATGTATCTTTGTGAGGAAACTCCAAACTCATATTTTGAAACTCCCTCACATGATCAATAGGATCCATTTTCCCATTGTATCTATCAAACTTCAGAATTTCACAATGCTTTGGAAAAGGAATCATGTTGAGGTTCCTATCGAAGGGATACATACATATATCTTCCAAAACATATTTCTTGGTTGTGCCCCCTTGTATTTCTTTAATTTGTCCTTGTAGTGCTCTTATTTTTTGGTTAAGAACACTAAAATTATATAAGGGGGTTTCAACTCTTTCAGGATCTTCTTTGATTTTTTTGGTATCAAAATCAGAGGGTAACTTGGCACCTTGATTTTCCAATAAAAGAAAGTATCTTTCTTTATTCCGCTCTAGAATTTTGTCCAAGAGAGTATGAAATTGTGGATCCTGTTCTACTTCTTGAAGCACTTCCTCAGTTACTTCATTATCATTTGAATTATTCCCAGTATGATACCTATGGAAAGGATTTTATTCCCTCTCAACCATTTTACCAAGTGGATTTTCCTTTTCGTCTTCTTCTTGGTGCTTGCAAGATCTTGTGAAAATAGGCATATGCTTGTACCAAATTTTTGCCAAATTTGATCACAAATGGAAGAGTGCAATTTGTTGGATACCTTAATCAAAATAGAATGATGGATTCTATTGATATGACTAAAGAAATTTCCAATTTTTAGTTTTTGATTCCCAAGTTGGAAGGATGATGATCCTATTAGGGGAATTAAACTAAAAATCAGAAATGGATGTGATGATGCACTTTGCGATGTTTGATCTTAGTTTTGAGAAAATAAGGAATTTGAAAAAGCCTAATACTTCCAAGTTTCTCTATTGCAACACTTGATTAGGGCGATTAGAATACTGAATTGCTGGTTGGGGAATATACAAATGGCGAATGGGCTGATTCCGGTTATGCCTTTGCGATAAAGCTCTTTGTTGATTGCAAGCTTGTGAATACAAAGGTTCTAAAGAAAAATCATCAGTGAAATCTCTATCAAAGTCATGATATCGATGAATAAATGTTCGGTAATCAAGTAAGACTTTCCTACTTTGATATAAAAAGCATCTCCTCAAAAAGATTTTTGTAGCTAAGAGGCTTTTTTGGCTTCTTGATCCTTTTCTTAAGAGATTTCTTCACAAATGTTTTAGATTTCTAGTCTCTAAGCATAGAAAAGATCAATATGGGCACTGTTGAAAAGATTTCCAATGGTCGATTGTATTAGAAAACTATTTTGACACAGAAAGGTAGATGTGCTATTTTGTAACAGGGATGCACTAAAGGATCAACTAAATGCGTTGGAATGTTGCATGGATCCGCTGAAATAGAGCATAAATGCGCTAAAACAAAGCATAAATGCACTGAAATAGAGCAGGGATGTGCTAGAAAAAAGTAGGGATGCGCTAAAACATAGCAGGTTTGCACTAGAATAGAGTAGAGAGGCGCTAAAATATCCAGTCAATGCACTGAGACAAACATGTTTTGATAGTTTTTTGGATTGGATGATCTTTATCTGATTTAATGTTTGAAAAATATGACATGTAGTAGAAAGTAGTTATTTTTTAAAGTCCTAAAATCTAACAATGAGTGTATGTTCTTCAAGATTTCCACGGGTATTGAACAAAAAAAACACTTTAGACAAACTCACTCTTAGTTGTCAAAAATGTCATCATAATCATCACAACCCACATCTTAAAATTGCGTCGACTCACACTACCGTGTCACCCTAGAGAATGCCCGTGTGTTTGTCTTTTTCAGGCATGTACTCAAAGTTAGATTTCTCGATCCTTTGAGCAAACGGTCCTTGGCAATTATATGGTGAGTGTCTTGGGGGCAGACTCTTCCCTCCCCTTGCACTATGAGTATTATAATGTTTGGTTACAGACTCAGTTGGATTCTACGCTAAGGTTTGTAGTAAGTATTTCCGTTCAGTGTGACAAATGATATACTCCCTCAGGAGACCTCCCAACCTTTAGAACAAAGGTTTTGGGGATGGTTATCTTGCACACTACCGTCGAGTGGATTTTCATCAACAAATCGCTTTTGATTAGAGTGGGTTGGAATCCTTGGCTTTAGGGGTTCCCACTTAGTCATTCCTCTTGGGTGAGTACTTTTTCTCACAAGAGCAGGCCTGCTAAAGGATTTAATAAAACATAAAATGCATGAAAGTAAAAGATGAGTTTGGCATTTTGATCACCCAGTTAAGGGGAGAGCATATGCCTATCACTTGACAATCACAACAAACAATTTTGTTCAATTTTTTTAATCCCAAATGATAATGTGCTAAAATAAGTGAAGATTTTGCTTCACAATAGACATGGGATTCATTTTAACCGAGATAAATCAATTTTTTGGTGACTACCCTAGGATTGGTTTATTCCAGATTTAAATGTCTATCCTCGGATTGCTTCATTTTAAACTTATGTAGAAAATAAAAATCTATGTCCGCAGACGCGTCGGAATTAGGATTAAATTTTTACAGTCCCCTAGATGTGCTAAAATAGAGCATAAATGCGCTAAAATAAATTTAGGGATGCGCTAAAATAGAGTGGCAACACACTAAAGAAATACAAATATGCGCTAAAACAAAATGGAAAATCATTGAAACAGTTCTTGTATGCACTAAAAGAACCCAGGGATGCGCTAAAACGTGTCTCGTATGCACTAAACCGCGAGTCCATTCCGTAACCTATCAGAAATCTTGCAATAAAAAATTAAAAACGGGGCAAGGGCTCCACGGTGGGTGCCGATAATGTGTGTGTGAATATGTGGACAAACTAAAAAGATAAACAAACACACTAATGCAACATTATATTGAAGGAAACTAATTTAAAGATAAAACAAACTCTAAAACAACAATTCCTTCAAAAACGTCCGATTGTCCTCTATCTCCAAGGATTCGATGTAAGTTGTTGGCTCTCAGTTGGTGTAAGCAGCAACTTGGTAGAATGACAACTTAGAGAACAAGATTATGCAACATGCATATCTATTTCTAAATGATTATGACATGATTAAACTAAGATATAAAACTAAAATGCTATGAAGGATGAAATGCCATGCTTAAGAAAAAATGATAGCTAAATGCTGGATAAAATAAAACTATAATAATCACGCTAAATTCACCAAATCTAGGATCCTTTTCAACTCACAAAGAGGTTGTATTTATAGAGTTTTGGAGGCAAAAGTATAGTTGGCAAATATCGACGGTTGAAATCAAGCCTATCAAGATGAACGGTGAGAGATTTTGGAAGTTGAGAGAAAGATGGAAGCTAGAGAGAAAAATGAGAAATACTTTCCTCCTACACAACCTCTTCCATTCAAAAATGAAGGAAAGTTGCCATTTGGCCATTTCATTTATGAGGAGTTTGTTGGTAGTTGAGGATAAATCCTATAATTAAGTTATTTAATTATATGTGACAATGAATTTAGAAGCTTCCATAATTAAATAATTAATATTTAATTATGTGTGAGAGATGAAAAAAGAAGTTTATTAAATATTTAAAATATTTAATTATGTGTGAAGTGAGGAAAGTGTTTAATTAAATATTTATAATATTTAATTAAATGTGGAGTGAAGAATTAGAAATAATGAGTTTAGAAGAATATTTTTTTATTTTAATTTGAAATTCAAACTTGTGATAATTAATATAAAAAAATTATACAATTTATTTAATTAATTAAGAAGAAGATTAAATAAGTTTATTTATTTAATTAAATTAGAAGAATTAGAAAGTGAACGATATAAATAAATAATTAAATTTATTTATATGTAGATGACTTTAGAAAATTAATTAGATAATTCATATTTAATTAATTATCAGGCTTGATTAAATGTGACCATTTTTAGATGTATATAGATGCAATGCAAAGTCCAATTGGACCAGTATGTTGAGGACAATACCACGTGGGAAGATTACCATGAGATCAAACATAAAATTCCCTATCTTTTTCTTAAATTTGAAAACAAAAAATAAAATTTTCATTTGTTTTGTTATATGTTATGATACTTTAAATCATCAAGGATGATGATTCTTAAGGGGGGAAACATGTTACACCCCAACTTTGAATTCCAAAATCCTTGTTTACTTTATGGAAAATGTAATGATGAAATATGCGATTATGAAATCTTGAAAGATAAATGCTATGATGAATTATGTGATTATGAAATTTGGAAAGATAAATACTATGATGAACTTTATGTGATGAGATGTTATCTACATTTAAATGAATTACTGATGAATATGAAATGATATGATTATGATGTATATGTTAATGACTAACTACTGTTGGGATATGGTGTTGTGCACCATTGAATAAATTGATTTATCATAATATTGTAATTAAATAATTATTTAGTTGTGATGCACCTTGGTGGTGTGGATAATCACACTAGGTAATTATTTGGGGACCACTTGATGTTGTATTGTAACATTATATTATTATTTAATGTGTGAGAAACATGTGATAACAATTTAATATTGGAGAAATATTAAATAATGTGATGTCTTAGTACCCAATATTAAATAAGGGGTTAGTGGTTTTATATTTACATGGTTTTGTGGTACATGGTTTCACCTTACCACTAGTTGTATTGTGTGTGAGCTTGTCTATAAGAGAAAACACATGTGTAGTGGTTTAGGTTGGGTTGAGTGGTTTGGTTGTCATTATTGAGTCTTTTTGAGGAGTGCATTTGTGAAGCATGGCTTGGGATGTGTGGATTCATGCTTGGACACATGTGAATGCATTGGAGGGCTTGATGCTTCAAAAGTGATAATTGTAACTCTTGTATTTGCTTATTGTTGATTAATATGATGGAGTATGAATGCTTTTGAAGGCTAGGTTTTCCCAGGGTATATCTTGTGTCATCTTTGATGGGTATGCTATCTATTCTCTTGCATGTGGATTCTGAGTACTTATTTGCATGAATATCTCTTTTGGGTTGTGTGGAAATTGTCATTAGATGGTTGCAAGTTTCTTTAAAAGTGGTATTAGAGCTTTCATGGTTGAATATTTTTTATTATAATCCTAGATTAAGAAAATATTGTTTGAAGTTTTAATATATGCAATGCATGAGAGAATGAAAGACCATGACAAGATATGAGGGTTTTGCAAGTTGTTTATTGCAGATCTAAGGGTTTTGGGTTTGCTGTTATGATGGGTTGTTTGCTGATTTGGGGTGTGAAAATTTTAGGCTAAAAAGAGTTTCTTGGTTATGCATTCAAATGGGGGTTTTGTGGGGAAAATTTTACAAGTGACCTCCTAGGACAAGACAAAACTCATGGTTGGATTTAGGTTGGCCGAGAGACAAATTTTGATATAAAATTTAACCTATTTTGGTTATTGGAAAAAAATACAAATTATTTTTAGCCCAATCCCCTTTTGTAGGTCATACAAACATCAATATTGGTATGCAAAATTAAAAAATAAAAATATTTCGTCGACATTGAAAAAATTGGTCTTGCAAAAATAAAATAAAATCATATTGTGAAAATGACGAAAGAAATTTTAATAAGGAAAATTAAAAAAAAATATATAAATTAAAATTGGGGAGGGGTGGATTCCCCCACCACTTGGCCGACCGTCATACAAGGCCGATGGTCCTTGTCGGCAGGTATCATCCGACGGCTTGTTGCCGACGTGGTACCGACCGATAGGTATAGCCAACGACCTACCAAGCAGGCCCCTTGCCGTCAACCCCACATGGGGCTTATAAACCTTTTAAAATGTTTTTTAAAACTGTGATTTAAATAAATTTTCATCGCTATAATTTATAAATCCACCCATATAAATTTTAAAATGGAGCATGAATTTTATATTTGGAAATTTAACTGAATTTAATATTATTTTTGGGTCTGCCACCACTCCACCACCAGAGGAGCAGCACTGCCCGAGTGGGTGTAATGTTCCCATTCTCAAAATGACACCATGGTGACCTGATTCTAGCCCATCCAACATTCCCGTAGTTTTGGCCTTGAGAATTAAATTTTGTTAAGATGTGTTTAGGGGAATAAGAGGAAATTATCCTTAATCCAATCATAACATAATGTTGATCTTATTTTATCATTATCTCCTGGTCCTCTTGTATGTCAAAGCACACAAGGAGGTCAAAGCAAGCAAGGAGCTCTACTTGCTGGTCAAAGCAAGTAAGGAGGTCTCCCTCAAGTCAAAGCAAGCAAGAAGGTCTATTTCAAGTCAAAGCAAGCAAGGAGGTCTATTTGCAAGACCAAACTAATAAGGAGGACAAAGCAAGCAAGGAGATGAGTCGACCTCATCAAATCAAATATGTTTCTAGAAGATTCCCCTTCCTATGGCAGTTTAGGTGACTTAGGAGAAGCTACCAAAAAATAGTGTTTTAAGATCAAATCTGATCTCTTCCTTGGGTGGCTCAAGGAAGCTTCCAAAAATAGAATTTTATAATGCTCAAAAAGGTAAAAATGCAATCGGATCTTCCTAGGGTAGTTTGGGGAAACTTAGCCAAGAAGATATTGAATATTTTAATGGAGCAAATCAGATCCTCTTTAGGGAAACTTGGGCTAGGTGCCTTAGCCATGAAGTAAGTGAATATTTTATTGAAAAAATCTAATTCTCTTCTTAGGGAGGTTTTTCTTTGAGGCCTTATTTAAGAAGGCTCCAAAGGTTGAGAAAGACATGCTTTTGTGTTGCTATTCTGATTGAAGAGAGTTGTCTATTGACTAAAAGTAATTTTCAGTCTATTCAAGGTGATGCTCCCATTCCACCATGTGAGATGAATTCAAGTAGAGTTCATCATAGAGCTTAAGCAAATTACTTTGGTGAAGTTTCAGTTACAGATTATAACCTTGTCTTGGTGGTACTTTCATCTCTACTTGCTGATAGGAGACTTTCAAGAGGTTCATGTGGCAAAGAAGGATAATCTTGGCGGTTTCTAGCTTTAGGCATAACCAGATTTTTGTTACAGCAGTCCTCAAGAAAACTTCATTAGCATATTTGAAGAGTTTTTGGGCATCTACAATCTCGATTCTCCAATGGGCTGCTATAGTCAATTTTTAATCATCTCCAACTGAGCATATCATCCCACTTCACATAGCTAGGGTTTGGACTTGTGTTTTGGCACAAGTGGATGTAATTGGAGGTCTGGAATTCAAATCAGACCTGACTGTTTGTACTTCTAGCCCTCTCTATTTGTAATCAACTTCAAATAAAATAAGAAGTTGAGCTATCTTTGTTGGGTATGTCCATCTATATATTTATTTTCCCTATTTAAATTGCCTAAATTCTATGTTCAAGTTCATTTCTTTCTATTTGTGCTTGGAATCTTTCAATCTGCATGTTATAATAAACCCTAGTTGAAATCAAAGTTAAGAGAAAATCAAAATTTTCAGACCAACACAAGAGAAAATTTTTAGTTTGAACCTGCAAGGGTTCTTACAATGGTATCAGAGCTTGGATCTTGCCAGCCTCTTGGGTAAAATCAGATGATTGCATTTGAGTTTGGACCGATTTTAAGTTGTGGGCAACGAGTTAGTTAATTATGGGAAAGATGCATGGCATGGAAAAGATCATCAAGGACCTTGTCCAAACTCAACAAAGGTTAGCTCATAATTTGCAGTATTATAAAGATTCTCTTTTAAGACAATCCAGACACTCTAATGACTCATCCACATCTACAAGTAAAGATTCAACATAGTTGGATAGAAGGGAAGAAATACTTAGCATGTTTAAAGAGTATGATACTCTCCCTCAATTTGTTAAGAAAGATTTACCTTTCATTGATTTCATGGACTTGCATCCCAGGCTACACTACAAGACTGATTTGGCAAAGAAACAATACCATAAGATAGCTCTTGATCTATTCGCACAAAAAGAGGATAAAAAAACTACTAGTGAGATTTACAAAAATCTTCATGAGGAGTTTGAGAAACATGCTGATTTAGTACATGCGGATAAAAGGATAGAATCTTGTAATGATTCTAATATGGCCCCATTATCCTTACAAGAAGAAACACATGAAGCATCTACAAAGGGAGGAGAATTACTTGTCTCTTCTACAAGTGAAGTGTACACAAATTTCTACGTTGGTGATATAGAGATTGTTCTCGATCAACTGCATGAAGGTA
The DNA here is from genome assembly GCA_007115665.2 of Sequoiadendron giganteum. NCBI lineage: Eukaryota > Viridiplantae > Streptophyta > Pinopsida > Cupressales > Cupressaceae > Sequoiadendron > Sequoiadendron giganteum. Next base: position 29,608,823 of record CM021109.1, on the reverse strand, counting down.
TGAAATCTTTTGATGATCCATTATTTGAACAAAGAATTATCTCACCAACTCTACATAGTAATTGCGAGGAATCAAATTATGAGTTGGGTGACCTTGAAGATGGTATTGTTAATGCACATGAAGACACCACAAATAGGTTTGATGATAATTCTGATATTTTTATTACAAACAACAATCCATTATCGTCACATAATCATGAGGTTATAGATCAATCATATGAAGATGATAATGTTATAGAGTCTTCCAATGTTAGCACTGAAGTTTTGTGTGTTAAACATGAGGAATGTATTATGGATTCAAGCCACAAAGGTTCTGATTGTATACATCACACCATGGAAGATGTCAAGAGAACTCAAGTCTTGTGTGACGGTTGGTTACAAAGAGCTAAGAAGGCAAATTTGTTGGCTGCCCAAGCAAGACAACACCTTCAAGAAATAAAGGAACAAGTCAATCATATAGATCGAGCAAGACAATGAAGAGAAGCCTATCTTCGATCATTATTTCTTCCAAGGGAAGAATGTGTAGAAGTTGAGCATGCACAATAGGAGCTTCTTGAGGTAAGCAAACAAGAAGAACACGTAGATGGGTGTGAACAAGAGAAGAAGCATGTATCAAAAAATTATGTTTGGGTATCTAGTTTACATCATGAGGTTCATAAGTTTCCTCTTTTAGAGAACCCATTGAAGGCTCAAATCAGAGGTGTTATTGGGCACACACTTGATGGATCAACCACTAGTGTTATACCTAAACATGTAGAAGGAGATGTAAGTGATTCTGTTTGGGATGAATATACATTATCCACAATGGAGGGACATTTTTCAAGATTATATGAGGCCTTATGCCTTAGAGAGTTGATTGTAGAGACTAAGAGATTTCCTAACAAGAAGATCCTATAATTTGATAATGCTTGGTTTGTTATGGATACAACACCATGGAGTTGGATGGGAGGAAAAAACATACCAGCTAACGACGGGAAGGTATGGATAAGTTTTGTAATAAACTATGAAAGCTAGAAGAGCACATAAATTTCAGCTAGGCACACCTCTTAGACCACCACTCATGGAGGAGCAACCTATCCATGGAGAAGTTACAAGGAAAGACAATGAATAGTACTCAAATTTGTGGATACTTGATGGGAGGTCTATTGTTAAGAACAATCCTGAAATTTCATATCATGCACATGAGTTGGGTCATTGGATTGATGATACACGTCAGTTGGTGAGCCAATTGAAGGCTCAATTCAGATTGATGAAAGAAGAGATGGCATATATGTCCCATGGGGCAGCAAGGGATGATGTAGGCACAAGTAATCTCAACTTATATTTGAGGAAGTCCCTTTGTGTTTTTGTCTCCTTGGATAGACATCATATTTTCCTGGTTTCCAGACCTGAGTTCTTCAAGAAAAGGATTGAGTTGATCATTGTGGACATAAATTCTCTAATCAATACAGTTGGCAGCCTTGAGAAGGGAAGTATGACAACTCATGGGAGAAGTTTTCAGTATGGCACACACCTTGGGATAACGACTTATGATAGTATCTTTGAAGGTGTGAAAAAGACACAAGAGTAGTTTAACATTTGGCTAGAAAGAGCATGAAATGCTAAGCTAATTGCTGGTCAAGAAAAACAACATCTAGAAAGGGTAAAAAAAATGAGGCAATCAACTTTGATTGATTATCATAGGCCAACCATTAATGGCATGCATGTGTGTGGCAATGAAGATGGAGGTAATTCAGATTTGCAAGGTACTTTGGTTCCTTTTGATAGGCTAGGACAAACCATTGGGATGACACAATTTTATATTGATGAGGATTCCATATGGGAGTGTATGGGTTTTCTAACTGTCCATGGTTTGATAGTGATTCTTCATTGTTGGGTATTGAAATGTGTGGTTTCAATTTATGTACAACAATATCTAGAATAGTTTATAATGATAGAAATCACCATGCCCTAGTTGAAGATGGGTCTCGTAATGGTTTTCCATCTCCATACACATTGGATGACACTTATAGTGGATCAATCACTCATGATTGGTTAGTAATGAAGGCATCTATGACATATCTTTGGATTTGTTACCTATTCTCTATGATATGACAACTATTCATTGGTATGATGGTAGCATAATCTTCATGGGTTCTTTATTGGTAAGTGGCTGTCCTGTTTGGGTTTCCATTTCACTTTCAGATTTAGCATGGTCTATCAAAACTATTAAGTTACATGAGGCTGTGTGGAGACATATCTACTTGATGAACATTACATATGAGGCGAATTTCCTTCTTATACATGGATATGATGACACCATTGAAATCATTCTTAATGTTGGTTCACGTTACAACAATGGTATTTGGTGGCATAGTGAGTTGACCTATGTACGCACGAGAGATTTGAGCACTAGGCTCTACATTGGTACTTTTGAGATTGACATTGGATAGTCTTATCAGAAGAAGATGGTTTCTCCTAAGTTTTGCATGCTGGACCCTGATGTTGTTCTAGCCTCTTCTCAGGAGATAGATGACGTTCATGATGGTACTCTTCTTACTCCTGGAAGTAAGTTAAGATACTTGTAGTTACTATCTGATAGAGGTCTTGTTGATATGACTGCAAGGGATAATGATGATGTTGTTACAAGACCAACTCATCCTATTGTGAGTTGTGTATTTTATCTTGATAATGGCAGTATAGGGGTTATCAGAGTGGCACAATAGAAAGCGACAGGTGTTGGCTTTCCAATTTATTCATGGGATCTAGGGGGAGTTTTCTTATGGATAGTGTGGACACATGAGGTTCATCTCCATAGTTCTTGGATGACAAAGCTCACTAATCAGCAGATGGTAGAGACCCCTGTGCACAATTTATATAGAGATGATTTTCAAAACTAGGATCCATGAGTTTATTTGTTGGACAATTGGCTTCACAACTCGACAGGGCTTGACAGTGACAGGAGCTTCAGTTGTATACAAAGGATGCTGGTTGGAGTTCTTTCTAGGATCATTTGGGATCCATGTGGTTGGCGGTCAGACACAGATGGTTTGTTACTCAAACATCAGATGTTATGGTTGGAGTTCTTTCTAGGATCATTTGGGATCCATGTGGTTGGCGATCAGACATAGATGGTTTGTTACTCAAACATCAGATGTTATGGTAGTTGAGAGATATTGCAGTAGCCGATTGCTTGAGGGCAAGCAATCCTGGGAAGGGAGGACTATAATGCCCCCATTCTCGAAATGACACCATGGTATTTTGATTCTAGCCCATCCAACATTCTCATGGGTTAGATGGAAAGATAAAGGGAATGATTTTAGACTTGAGAATTGAATTTTGTTAAGATGCGTTTAGGGGATTAAGAGGGAATTTTCCTTAATCCAATCATAACATAATGTTGATCTTATTTTATCATTATCTCCTGGTCCACTTGTAAGTCAAAGCACACAAGGAGGTAAAAGCAAGCAAGGAGCTCTACTTGTTGGTCAAAGCAAGAAGGGAGCTCTACTTGCTGGTCAAAGCAAGTAAGGAGGTCTACCTCAAGTCAAAGAAAGCAAGAATGTCTATTTCAAGTCAAAGCAAGCAAGGAGGTCTATTTGCAAGACCAAGCTAATAAGGAGGACAAAGCAAGCAAGGAGATGAGTTGACCTCATCAAATCAAATATGTTTCTAGAAGATTCCCCTTCCTATGTAAGTTTAGGTGACTTAAGGGAGAAGCTACCAAAAAATAGTATTTTAAGATCAAATCTGATCTCTTCCTTGGGCGGCTCAAGGAAGCTTCCAAAAATAGAATTTTATAATGCTCAAAAAGGTAAAAAGGCAATTAGATCTTCCTAGGGCGGTTTGGGGAAACTTAGCCAAGAAGATATTGAATATTTTAATGGAGAAAATCAGACCCTCTTTAGGGAAACTTGGGCTAGGTGCCTTAGCCATGAAGTAAGTGAATCTTTTATTGAAAAAATCCAATTATCTTCTTAGGGTGGTTTTGCTTTGAGGCCTTATTTAAGAAGGATTGAAAGGTTGAGAAAGACATGCTTTTGTGTTGCTATTCTGATTGAAGAGAGTTGTCTCTTGATTGAAATTAATTTTCAGTCTATTCAAGGTGATGCTCCCTTGAATATTGTGGTAGGGTGATGCTCCCCTTCCACCATGTGAGATGAATTCAAGTAGAGTTCATCATAGAGCTTAAACAAATTACTTTGGTGAAGTTTTAGTTGTGGATTATGACCTTGTTTTGGTGTCACTTTCATCTCTAATTGCTGATATGAGACTTTCAAGGGGTTCATGTGGCAAAGAAGGATAATATTGGCGGTTTCTAGCTTCAGACATAACCAGATTTTTGTTACAACAGTCCTCAAGAAGACTTCATTATCATATCAGAAGAGTTTTTGGGCATCTACAATCTCCAATGGGCTGCTACAGTCGATTTTTAGTCATCTACAGCTGGGCATGTCTGTTGGATGTTGCTGATATGTGGTTGTCATTGATGTCAACACTATTGGAATTAATGCATTAGAGGTTGTATATGTCGAGGATATTGAGAAAATTCTAATAAAATAAGTTGCAGGTTGTTAGTGGTGAAGTGAAGTTCAGTATGTTGGCTAGCTCAGTATGTTGATGATCAGAGGTTGTGGATTAAAGGGTTTGTTGTCGAGTATATCTAGTTTATCCACGTTGAGTTTCAGAGATCCACATGAAGATTTGATCGAGTTATGAGTATTTGTGTTTTAATAGTTTTTTTGTTGCTTCAGTTGGTGTTCCTGAAAGAAGGTGATGTAATTCTAGTAAGTTCAGTTGTTGCAGATGCTTCTCTGGTGATTCATGATGCTTGTGGATTTTTTCTAGATCATTCTCTATCTGTGTTGTACGTCCGTATTGATCTTTGTGCTCGCGATTAGTGATTTAATTTTGCATGTTCATGGCCGATAGGGTGATTGTAGTGTGTTGTGGATCTTCAAGGAATAATTATTGAATATTTTTCGTGTTCGAGGGTGTTGTTTTGGGTCCTCACTATGTTGTGGCTGATATTGGTTGATTCGCATTGATAATCATTTATGTTTTGGGCCGACAATTTGTATTCATTTTATATTTTATTGAAGTTGACATGTAGATGATGTTATTCTTGGTTGTAGATATATATGAGCGATTTTTTACATCATTTGTGACAAGCAACATGTGGGATGTGCGAAGTGTGAGTGCTATGTGCGAATAAAGTTTAGATCTTTTGAAGGAAAAAGAAAAGTGTGAAGAATAGTGAGCAAAAGAAAGAGTGTTCATGTGCTTAACTGGAACTGTAATAAGGCATTAGCAGATGCTATCTTCTCAGTTCAAAATCTCTTAGATGGATTTAATCTGAATGTGACTGTAAGATAGTGTGTCTTCCTTTGGGTAGTAAGCCTTTTTGTATTTGAGCAGTGAGCTCTAGGTAGTGTGCCTGAATGCATGTGCATTCTCTATTTACTATAATTTTAATAGAGTATAAATTTGTGGATTAACCTCCACCGTGGTTTTTCCCCTAACAAAGTTTCCATGCAAAAATCTTGGTGTTATGTGTGTTTCGAATGTGGTGATGGTTTTTGCTTTCATGTTTAATTATCAGATATGAGAATAAGTTTAATAAGTATAATTTATGTGACAACTCATTCACCCCCCCCTCTCAGTTGTTTTCCCTTGTGTTGCCAACAATATCATCCCACTTCACATAGCTAGGGTTTGGACTTGTGTTTTGGCACAAGTGGATGTAATTGGAGGTCTGAAATTCAAATCAGGCCTGACTGTTTCTACTTCCATCCCTCTCTATTTGTAATCAAATTCAAATCAAATAAGAAGTTGAGCTATCTTTGCTGGGTATGTCCATCTATATATTTACGTGCCCTATTTAAATTGCCTAAAGTCTATGTTCAAGTTCGTTTCTTTCTATTTGTGCTTGGAATCTTTCAATCTGCATGTTATAGTAAACCCTAGTTGAAATCAAAGTTAAGAGAAAATTAGAATTTTTAGACCAATACAAAAGAAAAATTTCAATTTGAACATGTAAGGGTTCTTATAGTGGGGTCGCCACTTAGCCACCAAGGGTGGCTAATTGTTTTTTTACCTTAGGCTCAAACTATGATTTTTCTTCTGAGGGGCATAACTTTTTCCCAAATTGTCCATTTTTTCTCTTCTTGGACTCATTGGAAAGGTGACTTAGAGCTCTACACCATGGTACTAGAGATTGTTCTAGATTTTGTAGTTTTGATAGTGTTTTGCTTGCTATAAGTCAGGTGTTCTATTTGAGATTTGAGAGGTCATATCGGGTGCATATGGAGTCGGATTTTGGACTTCGAATAGTACATGTAAAGCTTGTTTAGAGAGATACATAGTGGATTAGCTTTGGAGTTGTTTTGTCATGATTTATTTTCTGATATTCTATCCTGAGCTGTTTATGGGTTATGTTGACTATGGTGATATTATGAGCTTATGGATTATCAAATCTAGGAGATTTGATGTTGGATTCATTGTATGCTCAGTTGTACATCTCATATTTTTTCTCATTTGACATGGTTATCAGTATTTGGTTGGATTTGTATGCTTCATTGTTGTATCTACAAGTTGTGTAGCATTGTAGGTGGTCTAACTTACTTGTTGCACTTATGACTTGGACATGGGTTTTCTATGCCCATAGATATTTTAGTGTAGATGCATATTTAGTTTGGTGGCTTGGTTTAGTCACTTGGTCTTCTGGTTTTGATGTCATGTTGAGGAGGTGAGATGGTATTATCAGGTACAATCATAATGTGAGACCTATGTAGTTGACTATGTTATGCAGATATGAAGGACACAATTGGGTTGAGTTGTTGGTACATTTGGTGGTGATCATTGTGTCATGGATGTTTCTTGTGCTTTAGAGACTTTGGAATGCCATGATGGTTTATGAAAGTGCATTTTTGGTGGTGGTGGATTGGTTCTTGATTCAAGTTGTGGCGGTGTATCTTCTTGGTATGAGGATCATGGTTTTACTTTGCCTTCTTTCTTGGAGAACTCATGTTGCATTTGAGTTATTTGATTGTATGAGGGCTCTTTGGTTGATTTTTATTGAGGATATAGATATCACAATGTCATGATAGCTTGTTACATTCATTGGTTATACACTTTCAATGGGAGCTTTTGACAGTGATGATTTGGCGGTGATGGATATGTTTATGATGGTTTGGCGGTTATAGGTAACTTCTTGTCTTCGAGATCTTCGCGTCACTTGTATCTTATCGATATTGCAGTTGAGTGTGTGCAAACTTGGATGATCTTCATGGAGAGGATGGTTTTCATGATTCCATGTGTAGCTCATACCATGGTTTCAATGGGAGTTGTTGGCAGTGACATGGATGCATCATTGGTATGGTTATCTTCATGTGATTGGAGATATGTTTTCTTGGTTTAGAGTGTTTTGCTATTATGTCATAGTTTACTCTTGATGTGTGCTTAGAGTTTGGCATGGTACTTGTTCTCTTGAGACTAGGATATATATATATCTTTTGGTGCATGTAATATCCTAGGAGGAGATGGTTAGATCATGTTGTCATGTTTATGTTCTTGATTCATGATTGGAGCTTTGACATTGATCGTGTGTGGTTCTCTTTGTGTTGGGTACATTGATCATTTTCTTGATTACTTCATGATGGTGCTATATTGCATTTGGAGTTTGGCATGGATTGATTGGTTACAGGTACTCATGGATACTTGGAGACATAGGTGATGGTTGGAGTTCTCTTGTGATTAGAGACATTTTCTGGAGACAGTTACTCTTTGGAGGTTTCAATAGGAAGACTGAGGAGCTTTCACCTAGATATGGATGTGAGTTCATGATGGACAGATATAGGAGATTGTTCTTGGAGTGAGTCATGATGGATTGGTTATCTTGGAGGATCATTCTCATTCCCCACTATTGGTCTACTCGGTAATTTATTATTTGAGAGGTATTTTCCCATTATATATTTAAGATGTGGTATGTTTCATGCTTTTGATTTCTCATGGTATTGAGTTGATTCATGGTGATTGATTATGGAGACTCATTTGAGGATTGGTTAGCATGATTTTATATGCTTTATCTTTCATAGATATGGATCTTGAGCTATGGATAGTTAGTTTTGGAGGATTCATTTTGAGGAATGTTATGGCATGGTTATCTCCTTGTGTATTTGACTTTATGATTTCATTATTTGATGAGGATTGTTAGGAGATGGTTTATGGGCCGATTTCTAGTTTTGGGGATGGTTACCTTGAGTTTGATCTTCTTGATTAGAGAGGCTTACATCCATGTTGGCATTGTTATATTGGTTCATATGTTGTATTTGATCTATGAGATTGAGTGTTATGGATGTTGTTGAGGCTTTTCATTTGGGGTTGTTAGGAGATCATACTTGGCACAACATTACACTTTTGAGGTGTTGGCAGGAGGACATTATGGTTTACAAGTTTCTCTCTTCATGGTTCCTTCCTAGATGTTCATGTTTTGGGAGGATGGTGGCAACATGTTGTGAGAGATTATGCAACTCATTGGGTTGTATGTGGATCATTGTTATTGTTCTTGGTACTTCATGCTTTGATTTACTTATCATACCTCGATGTATAGTGTTGATTGGTAGACTTGATATGCTTTGACATTACCTATGTAATGGGAGTTCTTGGATATGTATGTTCTTCATTAAAAGGTTTTATACAAGGAGCTTGTGGTTGTAGTTTATAGGTTGCATATGTTCTTGGCATGAGTTTACTGATGTATTGATACCTTGGAGGTATGGATGGTTGGATGTATTAGCATGTGTTGTGGATGCTATTTTTGATTGAGTGGGTTTTTTCAGTTGACAACAACTTGGTTAGAGCCTTTGTTATCACTTGGATTTGATGCTTGTGCTCATGGATTGGTGCATCTTCACCTTGGCTTGTTCCTTTTCTTCCATAAGTGGAAAATTGGAGGATGAGAGGAGTTCTTGCTTGAGATGGTGGTCACTTTGTTCTTATTGCAGGTATCTTGATGGAGCATAAGAGCACTGTGGAGATTCATGTGATTTCATGTATGGCTATGATGATATATTTCATGTATTGATCCCTTATGCAATGTATACAAAAAAGTGGGAGAATGTTGGGATATGGTGTTGTACACCATTGCATAAATTGATTTCATAATATTGTAATTAAATAATTATTTGGTTGTGATGCACCTTAGTGGTGTAGATAATCACACTAGGTAATTATTTGGGGACCACTTGATATTGTATTGTAACATTGTATTATTATTTAATGTGTGGGAGATATGTGATAATAATTTAATATTGTATTAATAATGTGATGTCTTAGTACCCAATATTAAATAAAAGGTTAGTGGTTTTGTATTCACATGGTTTCACCTTACCACTAGTTGTATTGTGTGTGAGCTTGTGTCTACAAAAGCAAACACATGTGTAGTGGTTTAGGTTGGGTTGAGTGGTTTGGCTATCATTATTGAGTCTTTTTAAGGAGTGCATTTGTGAAACATGGCATGGGATGTGTGGGTTCATGCATTGGAGGGCTTGATGCTTCAAAAGTGTTCATTGTAACTCTTGTATTTTCTTATTGTTGATTAATATGATGGAGTATGGATGCTTTTGGAGGTTAGGTTTTTCCCTCTCGAGGGTTTTCCTAGGGTATATCTTGTGTCATATTTGATGGGTATGTTGTATATTCTCTTGCATGTGGATTCTAAGTACTTATTTGCATGAATATCTCTTTTGGGTAATGTGTAAATTGTCATTAGATGGCTGCAAGTTTCCATACAACTACTTGGTTGTTTTCTAAGTGGAATTGTAGGATAGTTTTCTCACGCCCTCCAGAGGGAGAGGGAGAGTATCACCCGAAAGAAGGGTGTAAGGGTGTAATCTAAGGGCTTACTAGCAATGCAATCTGAGTTTTGTTTGCACCACATAGGTCAAGTGTTTGACTCCGTTAATCAATAATGTCTAGGGTGGTCAAGTAAGTAAAACCCAGAGGTTGCTTAGTCATGTTCTTTCCATTTTAATCAGGCTGCGAATAAATTGGGGTAATTGGTAACTATTATTTTGTTGAATATATGAAGATATGCATGTATATATATGTTATAAAAAGGAACACACACACACACATGTACACACACACAAATATATATATCCACATATGAATACGGCAGGTGTATATCGACGTATGTATATATATATGTTCATATGAGTATATATATGTGTTAATAGAAAAGAATATATATATATATATATACATATATATGCGTTATATATTAAACCCTCTTATATTCTATTGTTGATATTTAATATGCACGTGCTAATGGAAGCATGTGGGTGCTAATCAATATTGGTTATTTTAAAGTTCATTGCATTTTGGCAATAATGCCACTATATATGTAATGACATGATATATTAATCGTCACCTTTGTGTTGTTGCCACCGATTAGTGGCATAAATGTTTTACTACTTCGTAAAGTATATAAGTTGCTTTTAAATGCTTTGGTCAGCTGTTAAAGACGTGGAAAGAGAGGAACTCTTGACCAAAGGAATGGAGAGATCTATTTTATGAAAAGCTTTACCATTGTAAGCGCCAACATTATGCTTTTAGTTGTGCTAATAAGCCATAAAATGGCATTAATATGTATAAATTCAAATAAATTTTGAGCCTTCCAACCAACATGGAAAGGGCTGCACATGGTTTGACCTTTGAAACCAATTTTAATCTTAAAAAAATCTTTTTATTTCATTGTGGCTATTGATGCATGATTCTATGTTTTTGTAAGTGTTTTGCAAACCAATTATTTCCATAATATGGTCGTGGGGGATAAGAGAATCAAGGGAACCATTCTTGATTTACTTTTTCCTAAAAACAAAAATCGAATTCAGTTATATGAGCTATCCCGTAAATCCTAGTTTGGGCGTGCATTTTCCCCAAGTTGGGGAAAAAATTAGTTATCGGGTTGGTTAAAAAGAACTTGGGAGAGTTCAAGGACAATGGTTATTATCATTATCTCTTTTCATTTTGAGAGAATAGTTCCTCATAGCGAGGGAAAGAAGAGTATTGAGATGATAATCTATTGCTTGTGATACTTGCATGAGAATTGTCACCTTCGCAGTTTGCGAAAACTAGCTCGAGCAGCTGAAATGTATTACATTCTAGTGGAGGAGCTAATTGTTGGCTATGTACAGCTAAGGGAGTTGAAAAAACAATGTAGATATATTGCAGATAGTTAAAATTTCAGAGTCATAATTCAAGTGCTTGGGTGCAAATACCATTAAACATGCAAGTATATTTCTTGTTTTAAATCTCATTTATTGCAATAAAATCCTCTAGGGTTTATTGGGAAGATATAGTTTCTTCAAACCAAATATAGGTTAATCATGTTACTAAAATCTCTTTGCAAGAAATAATTGAGAAAGGATCTTGAAATCTACCACGTAAATAATGACGGTCTTTCTTTATATTCTTAAAAGAAACTGTTTTCCTTCTCTTCCAACCCGTAAGATTTTAGTTGAATGCAAATAGTTGGTAAATATGGTTCATTAAAGAAAATTATGGTAAATAAATATTGAACCACATTTTCTTTGTTGTTATTGAACCAAATATTATTTGGCTAAGAACCAAAGAATTGGTAGAAAAGTCTAAAGCATGGTCGGTGCCAAACCATTGATAGAGATGCCTACCCAGTGCAATATGATAGTTATTCTTTGTATTCTTTTACCGACATCTTGTCAAAAGAGTTTGTAATTTAAAAAGGAATATTTGAAAAGTAAGACCTCACTATTTGTCTAGAAAGATTAAACCCTAAAGGTGAGTTATGTTCTTAATGGAAAACATCGTCAAAATGGGGTATTTTGTTTATGATGTCTATATACTATAGTTTGACCAGGAAGGTCAAATTATTACCTTTTGTTGTCAAGTTTTGCCAATAGTTTATGAGAGTAGTTACTCTCATGAGTTTGGAAAGCTTAGAACTTGAGATAGTTGCCAAGACCCAGGTAGTCATGTGGTGTAGCTTGAGAATTTGAAGCTAGTAATAACTAATCAACTTATTTGATTTTTGACTTACGAAGTCAATGTGTATTAAGTAAGAACTTTCAAATATGAATAATCTTTAGTCCAACAGTAAGATCGAGTCAACCTTAGGCCATATATGATTCTCCAATTCAAGTAGAGGTGGGTGAACAAACGAGTTCACTCGTAAGTAGTTGTTGAACATAGTTCAAATACTTTGGCCAAAGTGAGTGCAATAGTCTTTGCTTGCACTTTTCGGTTCATTGTGTTCCAATTTTGCTTAACTAATCAGAGTTGCCATTCATAGTTGGAAGGTATCCATAGTTGATTAATGGTATTGGTTAAGTAGGGCACAACACCAGAACTCAAATGGAAATACTAGGGGGTTCTTAACTATACCCTTCGTTGAAGGGTAGGGCCACTTGTAGTTAGGAAGGTGTGTAGGGGACTGTTGGTCTACGGTTGGAGGTAAAGCACTTGGGTGATGCTCTCCCTCTTGTAGATGGCATGCCGAGTCTTGGAAGACATAAAGTATCTAGATATGGGATCTCTAATCTTGTTCCTTAAAAGTTAATGTTATATCTTATTTAATTGCAATCATTCATGTTAAAATGTAAAAGAAAAAAAATGTTTATTCTTTTGAGTTCAAAAATCAAAGTAAGTTGGTATGAAATGTTTATATATTCAATTATGTAGTTGCTATGTCAATTATTGTAAAGAAAAAATTTATAACCTATTTTTATGATGTTAATTTATTACTGTATAGTAAATAAAAACCAAGTAAATTCTTTGTAGAAGGAGGTGGTTGTTATAGATACACAATGTCCCAAAACAATCCCCTTAGTCATCATCACGAAGCATTTCTCATGAATTAGGGACAAGTTATTTCCTTAACATATCTTTAGTATCTTCTCAAAATTTCCAAGTGCTTCATCATAGGTATTCCCATAATTTGTCAAATCATGCATGTAAATCTCCATGGAATCATGTGCAAAGTCTAAGAATATGCTCAATACTACCCTCTAGAAGGTGGCTAGTGCATTGCATAGCCCAAATGGCAAGAAAAAATAAGCTTATGTACCCAAAGGGCATGTGAAAGTTTCCTTTTCCTTGTCTTATGGGACTATCTTAATTTGATTGTAGCAACTAAATCCATCTAAGAAGGAAAAGTACTTCTTTCTTGCTAATGAATCAAGTACTTGGTCAATGAATGGAAGTGGAAAGTGGTCTTCCTAGTTGCAACATTTAACTCACGGTGGTCTAAACACACTCCATTTTCATCCTTTCTTAGGCACAATCATTAGTGGAGACACCCACTGACTTTCAGAGATAGGACAAATAAATCTTGCATCCAACAATTTTTATAATTTTGATTTGACTATATCTCAAACAACAAGGTTCATTCTCCTTTGGGGTTGTCTAACTGGTTTGAAACCATAATTGATGTAAATCCTATGCATGCACAATTTTGGGCCTATCCCCTTCATATCATGATAATCCCATGCAAAGGTTGCTACATGTTCCTTCAACACAACCAACAATGAGGTCTATTGTGCGATAGCTAGTTGACTGTTTACATTCAATGTTTTACGTGACATAATCTCTAAAGTCAAGGATGATGCTTGAATGGATGAAATGCCAAGTCTTGCTATGTTTGGAATGCAATGATGTGATAACAAAGTGTGGAAAATTTAGGAAACTGACTCAGATGAATTGGCAAGGATTATATTTTGTAGAGGATCTTGCACACATATTAGAGAATCATGTTGCTGCAAGTCCCTACCATAGTTGTTTTACATGATGTTTGCTATCAATTCATCTTCATCTTGGTTTTCTAATAAGGGGTTGCATTTCATAGTCATCAGAGTTTGTAAGGAGTACTGATCTTCCTCATCTAGTGTTGTCTAGATAGTTCGTTCTAGGTCTGCATATGGATGGGCTGGTGGATAAAGGATTAATTTATTAGTCACATTCCCATTGGAAATGATCATATTTCCAGACCTACAATTTATGAAGACATCTATTGTTGCCAACCAAGGTCTCCCTAAAATGAGGGGATATCCTGCAAGATTAGATTTAGGATGCAATACCATAAAGTCCGTAGGGTACTCCCATGAATCTAATGTTATTACCTAATCTTTGATGATTCCCTCAGATTTGACTGTGGACCTATCTACCAACTGTAACATAGTACGTGTAGGTATGAGCTCTATTAGTTGTAATAATTTCAGGGTTTCTTTGGTCATTACATTAATAGCCACTCCTAAGTCAATCAAGGTGTTCTTAATGAGAGTGCCATTTATTTTGACATCCACTATAGGGTTCCTAGGATTTGCATACTTGGGGACAATTATTTTTCCCAACATAGTGTCTGCAAGTTTCCCTGAGACATGTATAGTTTGATGATCCTTTCACTTCTTGCTTGAATTTTTGAGGCATAACTCTCTCACTATTTTAGTATAAATAGGAAATTCCTTAATAGCTTGGATGAGGGGTATTTTGATGCAAACATCCTTGAGTTGTCCCAAAAGATCAGTTTTAGCTTGTGATTGATGTTTTTGGATTGTTAATCTCTCAAGGAATGGAGGCTTTGGAATTCTGGTTGTTGGATTGACTTGATTTGAGTGAGGTTCCTTAGATTGTTGGTCCATGGGATCAGCTGGGAGTTCCTCATCAATCAATTCAGTGATATGAGGAGATGAAGGCCCAACTAACATCTTCCCTGATCTGAGGTGTAAATCACTCACCTCAACCCCACAAGTGGGGTATTGCATGGTGTCATTAGTATAAGCCTATTGGATAGGCTTATTATTTGGGTTAGGTGCTTTTTTTTGTGACTACAAGGGCTATTATGGCTGCTGATACTTTTGATTTGGCCATTGTTGACCTCTTTGCCATTGAGGTTACCATTAGTTTTGTTGCGGTGGCCATTGAAAATTATAGTTAGATCCTTGATAATTCTAAGGTGGCCACAAGTTTTGTTGTTGTTGATTCCAATTGGATTGCGATATTGGTCATTGTTGGTTTTGTATCTTGGCCCAAGGCCGAGGGTTCCAATTAGGGAAGTTTGCATTGTTAACTAAAACTAAGATGTTATAATTTAAAGGGTCTTAGGGCATACCTTACCTTGGCTGCCATGGTTTCCTTTGAGTGATGTAAAACACATGACCATCTTCACCTTCCAATGCATGAAATTCTGATGTCCCTTGCTTATCTTTAGAAATAATTGCCACCTTCTTGCACTTGTAATGGATCCTCTTTTGTCTACAGTGTGGGAAATATTATGTGAGGGATGCTTTTGCTTCCTTTTTCTTTTTTTTGATGTGAAGGGCATCTAATTAGGTGATCCCACAATATTGGTTTACAATTTTTGCCCAAGCTAGAGATTGAACTAATTCTTTTTAACTAAATCTTCATTTTCAGGCACTTATAATTGCTAAACCATGAGAAATTTGAAGATGATGAAAACTACTGATTTGTGAAATTTTATCTATAGATTCTAAATATATATTTGTAATTTTTTTTTTGAATCGGATTGCATTTCTTTTTCCATCTTCTTCGAAAACTAGGTTTTAGTAGTAAACACCATTTTTAGAGAGTGATGCTCACCGTAAACAACATAAATTTTTTCTATGAAGGATAAAATTATATTTTGTTCAAATTTAGATTTGTGACTACAATATATAATACATTCATTTGGTTTCACAGTGTTTTATTGAATATTTTTTTCTTAATCAAGTTATGAAGTCAAACCAATTACAATTTAGACATAGGCGGACCATAAACAACATAACTTTTTTTGTATGTTTCAAAATTGAATTTTTCTTTTTTTACTTGATCAAGGACACCAATACCTAGCCAAAAAATATTTTTTAGAATTTTATTTTTATAATATACTATTTTTCCATATGTACAGAACAAAGAGCTTGATTTTCAGTGAAAAACCTACATTCACAATAAATAAAAAATAAATATAATAATTATACTTTTTGGGAAGCTTATAATAAAGACTACATTCTTGCAAGTAATAAATTTTAAATGAATTCATTTGGTCACCCAAAAGGTAAATCAAAAATGGTTTTTATCAATATTTTGATAGGTGTAAATGAGACTATTATAGGTATGGTTTAAAACTAGCGAGGTTCTATCCAAGGGGGGTTGATCTAAGGTGGTTTGATCAAACCATCTTACATTAGAATCCTTTAAATAATTTTTTTTAAGGCTTAAATCATTATATTTTCTAAAAATATGTGATTTCAACAAAAATCAGGATGTCCCAAAAAGTATAAACCACTATTGCGAGATCACCCAATTGTGTAGCCAAATGGCTGATGATATCCCCCTTCATATTTGATAGAAGATTGCTCAGCTCTACCCTAGAGACTCCATTGGATGATTTGCTGATGGAGGATTTCCTGTCTCCTCTAACCCTCTTGGTGAAAGACCTTGAATAGTTTATGCATGCTTTGCAGATTTCTTCAAATGGTGCTTGTGAGATGTCTCTTGCCCCAATGAGGTTAAGTGCATCCATGCAATCCTCATTAATTCCTCTCAAGAATATTAACTTTAGGGATTCATCAAAGAGCCTATTTTGGTGGGATTTATTAAGATAGAACTGAAACCTCTCTTCATAGTCTTCCAAGGATCCATCTTCCTTTTGTGACATCCTAAAGATGTCATCCCTCTTTCTATCTATGCCTCTACAGTAATACTGATATTTTTCCAAGAATTTTTCCTTCATTGTGTTCCAATTGGGAACAACATCTCTTCCCAAACCCATGAACCATGTCAGAGCAACATCCTTCAGTGTTGTTGGAAAAAAATTTAAGCCTGTGTGTATCTGTGGTATAATCATAACTTCTGCATAGCACATTAAACTCAAAAAGGAAGGTATTTGGATCCTTTGTGACCAGCCCATAGAATTCAAGTAATTTTGAAGGAGGTATATTCTTCAAAGTAGTTGCTCTCTCCTAGTTGGCAATGGGGAACTCCAAGGTTACATGCTTTCGTGGGTCTTCAACTGTTGCATCAACCATGATGTTGATGTGTATGTGGGAAGTCTCTTCTATTTTTGGTGTAGGTACTGGAGTTAAGGATGATTATTCTCCAAGAATACCCTTGCTTTGTTCACTGTGTTCACTAGAATCTTGTAGTGCTTCGTGTGTTGAAGGGAGAAATCTTCCCTGAGCATCTCGTTTCCTTCGCATACAATGATTATGACTCTTTGCATTAGCGGTTCTTGCACATTATTAGTAATTTTTTTTTGTGTCGATGGCTAAAACCTAATTACTCTAATGCTGAAAGAAAAAACTCTAAATTATGAAAGCTTGAAAATACATAAGAGAATCTTGAATGTAGCATTGTACTTGGCAACAACACCAAAAATATAAAACCTTTCTAATGTCTGATTAACTTGGTGTTTGCAAGCAAACACATAATTCAGATGATGGGTTCCTAACTAGACAGTTCACCAAACCTTCACAAAAAGGCTTCATTTAATTCTCAACCAGGGCTTGTACAAGCTTTTGACAATGTTGGCACTATATGTGCATTCAAGGATCCTACTACACCCTATATCGATGAAACATAGGTGGTCACACATGTATTGAAACAATAAAAGAGAAAATAAAATAAAGCATGAAATTGCTAAATAGGGGAACTGACATAAATCTGTTGCTTATGTTGCAGGTACTTATTGCTCAATACTGTAACTGCTAACTATCAAATCTGAACTTGCAACTAACTAATACTTCTAACTTCTGACTTCTAGCTTCTAGCTCCTCTAGAGAATAACTCAATGTAACATTACAAAATGAAATTCATAAAATTCACATGCATATAATTAAAACCTCATCTTAAATGAATTTAGTAATGCAACATCTACTATAGTAATAGAAAATAAGATGGGTTGGTAGCACATCAAGTGGCCCTTGTTTGAGTTGTTGCACCCACATAAGATATCAAATATGCACAACTTGATGAACAATTCATGACAACGAACTAAAATCCTTTATTGCATAAAAATTGAGCTTCTTACAATCTGCCAAGAATCTCTAAAATACTTCTCATTCAGTGGTACATATCCATTGTAACTTGATAATACAAACTAACAATTAGCTATTAACTGGAAAAAACAATCACTCTGATATTGCTACTAAATTTTCTCCTCAACCACCGATCCCAATATATAGGCTTGGGAGGATTCTTATTCATACAAGGACTAAAAACATAATATAAATGCAAACACCCACTCTTCCTTAAGGATAGGAAGATGACAATTCTTTAAAATATAAAACCATAAATATGCAACAAAAGAAGGAAAACCAAACTAGGACTCTGCCTCTAACGGTTAACCGCCATGACAAGGGCATGTTTCACAAAAAAATATCATGTTATGGATCACTTCTATTTGGAACATGCTTCTTCTTCCAGTTGTCTTATTGGTGGATAACAGTGCATTTGCGATGACTCATGGCTGACTATTCAAATAGCCACCTTCGCTTCCCTTTGGAACTGTCGTTCTCCAATTATTTTGGATCTCCCCTGCAACTGTCCACAATCCTTTGTTGTGGGCTACAATCTTCTTGGCTACAAGATGTTAGTTTTTCTACCAAGGCATTCACATCTTTAACAATCACAATTAAACCATAAAACCATCCTAAATCCTATGAACATTCATACATCCACACAAACATATATCAATATATCATATTCATATTTCCACATATTTAGGTCTGTCAAAGTGCATAAAAGGCATATAAAAGATGTATGAAGTCTTGTAAATGTTTGTGAAACTTAGCAAATAAACTGATGAAGGAAAAACTAGCCATTATCTAGGCCCATCAATCCTTATGATGATAATGCTAGTATTGACCAAGAAACTATTGATGATATCATTATAGGCCACCTTACCATAGATTCCTCATGCCCAATTATGAATAACTATAATTCCTTCAACCAAGAACACACTAGAACTAATTATCCCACAAACCAAAATCAAATATCTATAAGTTATCCTTACCCCAACCTTGGCAAGGGAAACATTACACTAAAACAAAACCCTCAAAGCCTTTCAAATTCCATTGAATATTCATTCCCATATGTAAATTCATTATCTAAACCTCCACAATCCAATCAACAATCCTATCAATCACCTAATCATGCATTACCCTAAAAATAAAGCCTCATCTATCTATATAAGTCCAAAATATTAGCAAGAGTTTATCCAAGGACTACGAGCAAGTGATCTCAAGCAAAGTAGCACAAGCAAATGAAAAGGGCCTTGCAACACCCCTAAGCCAACATAATCCACCTTTGAAATTTTCAACAATAGCCTTAACAAAATCAAGTCCATCAAGGCCATTCAAGAGCCTCTTAACATATTTCCCACCCAATGTCAAATGTCATCAACCCAAAACATATTAAGGATGTTCAAGATATCCCTAGATCTCTCATCCCTACAAGACAACCTATATGGGAAAGTAATTGAACCAAACTCAAGTGGTACAAAATCCATAAAGTCTATAAAATCTGCAAGATTCAAAGGCATCCAACCAAACAATATGTAACAATCAAGTTACACATTCAAGAGCTGATCACTAATGGGAATATCAAAGCCAAATAATGTACTTCCACCTTGTCCACAAAACAATTGACGTTATGTCAAGAACTCATTCCAAAGCATGATCAACCTTGTCCACCCCTAAATTAAGGTCAAAACCACCAAACTAACTTCATTCATCCCATACAAAAATCATAAGATCAAGAACT
This sequence comes from Sequoiadendron giganteum, assembly GCA_007115665.2. Taxonomy (NCBI): domain Eukaryota; kingdom Viridiplantae; phylum Streptophyta; class Pinopsida; order Cupressales; family Cupressaceae; genus Sequoiadendron; species Sequoiadendron giganteum. The sequence continues at coordinate 29,589,051 of CM021109.1, read as the reverse complement.
CCAAACTAATCCTCCCCATCCTCCAAAAAATATACCTTCTCATGAATAGATTGTAGCCCCCATCAAACACATAGACAAGCAATCCAATCATGTTGAGCATATTGAGAATCAAGTTGTCAATCATGTTAATCATATCATTTATCAACATTTCACAATTGTGAACAAGGAAGCACATACATCCTATCAACTTGGTCCAACCACCTTTATTTAGTTTGGCCTTCTCGTAGAGGAGCAAATAAACATCTCTAATGAGTCTTGGTTACTTAAAGACAATTATGTATCCTATTTTAGAAGCAACAAATATCTTGTCACAACTTTTTTTGTCAAAGCATAGGATACACTAGAAAGGTTTGGGCCTTCACAAACAAGGTATTCTAGAGCTAACATGAATATACACAAATCATGGATATCAAGGTCTCAACTATACACCTCCTCACAAGCAATCTAATGATGTCAAGAATAATTTAATGATAGGTAGGGTAACTTCATCCAATGCAAATGTTAGCGTAGAAACAATTCATAGCTCCTCAAGCAATCCTATTACTGCTAGTTCTCTTCTTACCTCCTCCATCCACATTATCACCTTTCATATCAAACATCCTAAACCCCTTGATTGGTACCAACAAAATCACACATTGCATAGAGCAAAGGATTGACATCAAGCACCAAATCAAAATCAATTACCAAATCCAAATCAAGCAAGACATCAAAAGGAAAACCCAAAAGCAATATAATTCCCAAAGAAAATTGAAGCAATAAATCCACTAAAAGATAAACGCCAAAATAAATCAATCAATCCAAAGCCATGTATTACATATACTAGGTGTGCACCACCTTCACAATTATCATCGATCATGAAATACAAAGCTCCACAATCTAATAAGAGTGTTGGTCCTAATCCTAATTCTAATCCCAAATCCAAATCCATGTCTCCCAAAATCAACTGTACCTTCTAATCTTGACATCCCCCATCCCAATTGAAATGTTCAAAAATTGAAACCAAATCCCAATCCCAAATCCTTGAATCCAAACACCCTAATCCAAAATCCAAAATTTGAATCTACACAACCTCACCCTAAACATAACATTCCAAAATCCTGAATCCGTTGCATCCTTCTAGCTACACTTTACCACAAGGCCTGTGATGACACTCTATCACAATCTTCACATTCAAATAAGGCCAACCTAGCTATCAAAGAGCACAACCATACTTGCAATTTGTACACTAGTGGAATTGGATATATATTTTTTTATTTTCATTTTTTCCATCTTTAATCCTCGAATCAAGTCTAGTATTTGAAAGGCTATGCGGAAACCATAACCATTAACTCATATTTAATCCATGATTTAAAGCTTTGTACAAACTTATAATACTTAAAATTGGTGATCTATGTAGCTACAAGTTCTATATAATTTTTTTAAAAAATGAATTATATATTTAGAGGTAAACATCTCTTAATTATACTTCTACAAAATTTTAATCTTGGCAGATGGCCTAAACAAAAAACATATCATCATCCTTACTAATAGAAGTTAACCAATTAAACTACAATACTTCAATTAACTTTATATAAATTTAAATGATGACTGATCATAATACATATAATTGTACATATCCCAATTGAACAATAGTTCTCTCAATATTTCAATTAACATTTCTGGATTTGATTGTGTGGGTTTATTTTACATCAACGTTTCGGATCACACTAAAGTAGAGAGTCACCCTAATGCTGGATCAATGTGATCCAAATCATTGATGTAAAATAAATTCACACAATCAAATCAAAAAACTTTACAACTAATTCATAACCCTGCTAATAAATTGTATAATATGATTTAAGAGATTGATATAAAAAATAAACACATAGGTAATTCATTCTTAAAATATCATTATAATTTGAGAAATGGCGTAGAAAAAAGTTTGAAATAACATGTAATGGTGGTGAAATTGAAACTCTAAGTATCGTACAGAAAGAGTCAGGGAAAAAAGAACACAATACAGAATTTTAAAATTAAAAATTTATGTAGTAATAATGTCCAATCAAATCCAGTATTTTTCAAGTCTGTGACACTACAATTTAATCTCAGGTAAAACATAAATCCAGAGACAAATGCTTATCTGTTTCCTTGTGTCTACAATTCATTGACAAGAGCTTTTCCTAGCCATTTGTGAGCCTCTGCCATCAAGGAAGGGCTGAGTGTGAGCATGAGAACACAGAACTCATTTTGGTCAAGAACTCCATCGCCATTGAGATCAGCGGCTTCAATCATCGCTCGGAGTTGATCTTCACTCATCGCCTCCACTCCTAAAAGAGCAACATTCTTCTTCAGACTCTGCAAAGTTATCACGCCTTTCTCTGCATCAGCCAGCAAACGGAAGCCATTGCACAGCTCCGCCATAAACTCCTCCTCCCCCAATTTCTCCGCCATTACCGGTAAATAATCTTCAAACCCTGACTCAATCTCTTCCACACTCTTTGACATTTTCGCCATTATTCAAATTCCCTAAAGATCTTCTTTGCCCTGCCAAGAAACACACCTTTCCAGTCCTTTTGCTTAAAATATTTATGCAGAAGCATTGCAGACATTAAATAGGGCTTTGAAGGGAGCAGTTGGAAGGCAAATCTGGTTTGGTAAACGCTGTGATAATGTAAGGAAGTTCGAAGAAAGTTCCTCGGCGGTGAAGAGATGACAGAGGCCAGCGTAGAATCAAATCAATTTTGGGAAATAGATATAAAAAGAGGGCTTCGGAGAAGCTGCGGTAGAAGCTCATCTTGTCAACTCCTCCATGAAAAGAATGTAGTGGAAAGGAGTTTCACCAAATTCAATTTCTTTAACAGATATTTTAAAGCACGCAAATGACACATTGACAGTGACGAAAAAGTTAAACAAGATTATTTGAAAAAAAATGATTTCTTTGCCAAATTTTAACTATTTTATGGGAACGCGAAATTGAGAGGAAAGTGGCTCGGGCGTCTTTAATGATAAAAAAAAACAGGTATAAATTCTTTTTGAATAAACTAGCATTTGCATTTAAGGTAGGTTTAAGGATTACATTGATAGAAAATTATATCTATTGATAAGTAGGAGGTTTCTTCCACAGCGTGTCAAATAATGATATTGCTATCAGGATTCAACCGTATAGTTTTCGAGTCAAACTCATTGACCCATGTTTCATGAGTATTGGTCCGTCCCAATGCTTCACCTATGTGAGCATCACCTAGATGCAATGAGTGCTAAGTGGACCTTTCATTATCACGAGAGATGGGTTCTTGTGAACCACTACTCATGAATCACAGATCAATGAGTTTGACTCGAAAACTATACAGTTGAATCCTGATAGCAATATAATTATATCTATGTTAATATGCTAGAGAGTACGTGTTTGTGCTTGAATGTGTATGGGTGTCATATGTTGCAAATTTTAGTTGTATGTGATTAGATCAAACAATTAATAATAAGTGCTAAGTAAAGGAATGAAATACACTTAGACAAATCTAGATTTTTTCCTTAGAAAAACTAAGCATTATCTATTTTGAAATATTTGTATACAAATTTAAAACATAAAGTAATGCAAATTAAGAAACAAAAATGCCATCAAATTGACAAAAAATATTGCAAATGGAAATAGAATGTTCCCATCTAGTTGGAAGATAAATGTTTGGAAGATCAACATTTATCTGGCTTTTACGTGATAAGTGATATTTTGGTTCTCTTACCATTAATGACAATCGGTTTACCATTAAACAACACCTAAAACTTGTTTTTTGATGACTCAATAGTGGTTTGCACGCGTGAGACTTGTTTCAGGCTCAAATACCACACTATATGTAGCTTGTCGGCTAATAAAAGCTCTGTCACAAGTTCAAAAGTTGGCATTCATTATTCGTAGTTAAAAAAGGAATTGGAAAAATAAGGTTAGGGGAGAGTATCCACTATTTGAGCATGTTTCAATAGTTGTGATAACATTTATTGATTTAATGTTCAATATTTTTATTAGTATAACACTAATAGTTGTGATTTTAAAGTTGCTAGTGCTATCATGAGTACTCATAATTGAATGAAATGTATTTGTAGATCTAAAAACAATAAATCATGTGATGCCACATCAGTACACTAATGACACATGACTTAATGCATAATTATTATAACTTAATGCACAATTATTGCTCTATCAATTTTTTGGAATCTTTTGGACACCTCAACAAATAACATTTTGATGTGGCATCACATTTGATGATATGGACTTGAAACTTTAATTATAAGCAAGGACCTTGGCATGTAAGCCACTATAAAAAAAAATTGATTTAAAATCATCACATATGATTTTGAGAGACATAAAGTTGAGGTGTTCAACCACCGAGTCCTCTCCTCTATTGCTACCCCCAGAACATAACTTTGAGTTATCTTTGAAAGGTATAGTAAGAGATATAATATTCTATTTTTTTCTTATAGATTAATAAAATATGGTCAAGCTTAATTAAAGGGAAGATATTCAAACTAGTATTATACTATTATTTAATATTCACATAATTTTTGTGCCAAGCATAAAATGCAATTGGTAGAATAATGATGGAATATGGATTAATTAACTAGATAGAGATTCACTCTTCTATAACCAATGTGTAATGTTTGGTTCGCTTGGTAGACTATAGTTGGCCCAATACCTTATGATATCATATGAACATGTGAATGTTGTTAGACATTAATAGCAACACTTTGTATTTTATTAATTGAAATCTAATTAGGATGAGCCACATTTGAGTTAGTCTAGACTCGCATCAACATATAGATGTTGTCAATTTTTATCATTATCACTTTGTTGTAGGTAGTTTGTGCATACCACATTATGTGAATGACATAATTTAAAGATGGACAATCAAATTGCAAAAAAAAAAAAAAACCTTCAAAGCTTAAGTGGTTACTCACTCAGGAAGAAGCACATCAGTCTATTGACTAACCACTAGGTTTCTTAGGCATAAATTTTATTCTAGATCTAGCTTAAGCATCTCTAGTTGATGATAAACGTCATCAAATTCATGTTTTTTGTTTATTTTTTCAAAATGACATTATAAAAATCTAGCAAACTATTCATAAATTCTCATGGTCATTGAGCTTGCAAGTTAATCAACAGTTTATTGTTCTTTTTAAAGTGATAATACTAAATATAATTTAAAGGATTTCAAGATTTTGTGGGACCAAAATCCAATGTAAGCAATTTAATTTGAAACATAAAATATTAGATTAGAGGCTCTTGGATTTTTAGTCCTAACAAATGATTATAGCCTTTATGTGGGGCCCAAGAGGATTCAAGATTGTCACTTACTACACCAAATCATGTTAAATATATTATTTTATTTAGTTTGGATAGGTTTATCTTAAATATGCTATTATACTTGTTTATTATATTCACTTAAGGAGGATAGGATAATGAGTTGCACATATTCTCCTTCTTTCATAAGATTACACTTTTTTTCTTATCTTCACTAATTTGAAACTTGGATAAGAAATCTTTTATTTTTTGGTTGTGTTCCTTATTCTCATCCTCATTGGATTGCTATATATATATTGTGGCTCTCTCTCCTTCCTTAGTTGATTTAATAGCCTTCTCTTTGTGATTTCCTAAAACATATTTGTAATTTGTTTATACATAAATATAATTTTATATTTTATTTCTCTCATAAAAAGTTTATTGGTTTATCATCTCTTTATTAGATTTTGACATGGTATCAAAGTTCATGTTTTGAGAATTTAATTTCTAGAGTTTTTGATTGAGACATTAGGGATTCACTATTTTGTAAGATTTCCTACATTAGGGATTCACCATTTTTTAAGATTTCCTAAATGCCTATATGCTCTTCTCTTGCTTCCTATAATGATCTTGAGAATCATAAAGGGTTTATAAAAATCTATTGAAACTCTATGTTTCCATGTGTTCTCTTGAAATATAGGTGATAATATTTGTTTGGTGATTTTGGCATCATTTTTAGCTATTCTATTTCATTTGGGAGGTTTGCAAAATTCATAATAGCTCAATAATATTTTTGATAGTGAATAGCATTTTTTGGTGGTGAATAGCATTTTCGACAATGAATAGTGCTTACAAGAGTGAACGATGATTTTGGCCATGTGAACAATTTTTATTGTTGTGAATAGTGTTTTCTAGTGATCTTTCTAGTTTTCAAGCTGTGAAAAGTTTTTTCATCCTTACCCCCTACTATTGGCATTTTAGTTTTGCACCTCAACTTCACAAGGCTTGTTCTTGGTCATAAAAAGATATTTTTGGGTGTATTTTTTATTTAGAATATAATTTTATGCTCTATGTAGTGGTGAATTTATTTTTCTAATTTGACACTCCAATTTTCTAAAAAATAATTTTCTCAGAGAATTTGTTGTCTTGTTATGCTTTTTTGAGCTTCAAATGCTTGTAAATTTCACATATGAGCTCCTTTTTAGATGTCATTTTTTGAAAGGTTTTTTAGTACTACACATTGGTGTAGTTTAGAAGTTCCTATCTTGTAAGTAAATTGCGATTTCAATATTTTGGCTTTTTTGGGCCCTAAAAATATTGTAATATGGTAAAAATAATTGTAAACGCACTAAGAATAAAGTGCCAAACTTTTTAATTTTTGGGGTTTCCTTTCAAAAAATAATAAAAAGGGGGGCTGTATAGGATGTCTTTTTTCAACTTTGTAACATATCTTCAACAAAAAATGATTCCTAATTTCTAGCTACAAAGGTTCAATTTTAAAATGTGTTGATCTCCAATTTGCTAATTAACAAGACTATCTTGGGTTTCTCTATTCATCCTTCCATGGTAACCCTAAATTATGGTAAAATTATGAGTTTTAGTGAAAGGAAATACTAACACATCTTAGATGACTTAATATTTCATCTCACCTTTATGGATTTATCCCTAAACCAGGTCCACACTAAAAGAAGCTAGCATGGACAAATAGGATTGATCATGTTCTAGGATTAATTATTTATAATGTTGATTTTGACTTGTGTGGCCTTTCACACCTTGATTGTCCTCACACACTATGGACCAAAATTTTGGGGTTATATGGAGATACTTATCCATCTCCATTTCCTAATGATCTCATTATGAACATCCTCATACCCATTGGTGATGCATATAACATACCTTTTGATGATAGTAATTTACACGAGTTTTCATATTTAGAAGAACTTAATTTTAGGACTTGCAGGCAGGAATGATGAGATTAATTACAATTATATGCAGATTTAAATACAAGAAATAAAGGATTGAAATTCATAGATGGTGAGACAAAAAATTAATGTGGTTCACCCTTTACTTAGGCTACGTCCACAAAAAAAAAATCATTATATTTATTTAATTTCTAGCAAATTACAGATTACAATAACCTACGACAAACAATCAATGTGCAACAATAACTACACATAATTTTCACAGATGAAAATTCCCATGCTTTTGCTACATGTGCCACACACTAAACTTGTGATCACCTTCATGCTACACCATGTGACTTGCAAAAACTTCACATGACTATTCCAATTCTCACACATGTCGTGCTGCTGGCTATTCAAAACTGCGACTCTCACTTCCACACAACAAGAAAATAATAGATATTGCAGGCAGTTTCATAATTGTTTTAACATAAATTACATTGGGAAAAGTTAACAAATTTCCTTTATAAAATATATTCCCCTTGCACTCCTCCATTAATTAATTTGGGGGAAAAACATGTTGTGCTAAGTGGCCAAAATGTGAACAAGTCTGATCAGGCTCCATAGACAAACACTTAAATATTGCGATGATATTTTGACTTCTTCTACATCTCCTTCTCCAACATTAGAGATCATAAATTATGTAACTTCTATGAGTCACCATCTTGAGTTTGAGGAAATGTGGATTTCTTATTTGGAGGAAATATCATCTCCTCCTTCTCCCACTTCTTCAAATTTAGAGTAGAAAGTTATACATTGTCTTCCTGATTCAAATTCTTGGGATGATCACTTAATAGGGATTGCAACTTTATTTTGTGAATATCATGTTGTAGATATAGGAGATACTTGATGGCATTCAACTCCTATTTGATGATATCCATTTCATCACTATTGTCCCATTCATCTCATCTTTAGATCCTATATTTCATTATTCTTCAGATGGATTTAGATTGCTTCTACCTTCGTGTATTGAGGCATCTTTTGATATTCACATGAGGACACTTGACCAAATTTTAGAGTCATGGAACATCATGAAACTTCCTACCTCACATTAGTTCTTGGAGTGGGAGTTACTTTATAATTCACCATTGGAGTTGTCTCTTCCTTAGGGGAGAAATGTCATTTGCCACAAATGGATCATGTTCAACATTCATTTACATGCATCTTCCTTTGGCACAAGAGCTACTATATTTTGGGGTTTCATAGTCTCTCTCTATCTCCCAAGGGAGGGTATTTATTTTATATCTTGTGATGGATTTAGGTTTGTGATTCATGTTGAATCCCCACCCATCCCTTGCACATGCTTGTTTATTTTCTCTCTTTTGGGGCAAGAGTTTTTTCTTATGAGTTTTCTCATCTTTCTTGTTTATGAGAGATTATTCGTAAGTGGGTTCCTAACATGGAAATGTAGTTAGGATCCATCCTTGCATCTTTGCAAGTATTATCATTTTCCTAAGTTGCACTTAAGGGGGTGTTAGTGTAATATTTTATTTACTTTGGATTTGTTTATCTTGAGTATAATATTACTCTTTTTTATTAAGTTCATTTAGGTAGGATATGATAATGAATTGTACATATTCTCCTTCTTTCATGAGATTTTATTTGTCCTTATCATCACATACTTGAAAACTTGGATAAACAATCCCTTATTTTTTGGTTTTATGCCTTATCCTCATCCTCATTGGTTATAAGGCGATATAAATTGTAGCTCTCTTTCCTTCTTTTGTTGATTTAGCAACTTCTCTTTTTAAGCTACTAATGCATATTTGACTTCTTGGTATTTACAAATCTGTCACAAACACTAGTCAACAATTTATTTATACATTTAAAATTTTATGATTTATTTGTCTAATAATTTTTTTCTAAATTTATCTATTTAACAAATTCAAACACATGCCATTTGATCTCGAACAAAAATTCCTTCAAGACTTTCTTGATAAGAAAGGCATCTAACTAAATAGCTTAAACTAAAAACTAGAAAAGTCATTAACAACCCTTGAATTAATAGTTAATAAAAGTATTTACAGTCATTTGTTGATCAACAATTAACATAGCCTTAACATATTATATATAACATTTATGTCAAAAAGAAAAATGAAAATATTAAGAAATGAGATCCTAAGCTCATATTGTTCGATTCATTTAACAAATCATGTAGTCTTTTATATCAAAAAATGAAAAGAAAGAAAAATATTAGATTGTTCAAGACTACAAAGTCTAAGAAAATGCCTTAGTATAATTCCTAAAAATTTAACCTAGTAAAAGCATTTGGAAATTTTGGAAATTGGTTTTGATAATCATTAGCATCTTGCATATATTATAAAAATAACTAAATTTAGCATACTATTATTTGTTCTATTCATTGCACTATAAAAAATTTCCGACTCGCCCACTTTATTGATGAGGAAAAGAAAACCTCATAAAATGTCTTAAAGTAGATAGTTGTCATGCTTTTAAAAAAAACAAAAGAAATAATACCACATTTTGATTGAGAGTTTGGAGGTGCTCAAAGAATGTGATAAAGCTAAAAGCTAATTAAAGGCCCACGAGAATAGGATGGAATAAGATTAATATTTTCTTATGAAAAATCTTTTAGAGATTTTGCTTCAAGAAAATGAAACAAAAATAAAATGGTCATTTACAATCTTTAAATTTTAATATAGAGATAATAATATGTGTCCTATTTTACAACATGAAATTTATATTTATTTTTATAGAAATGTCATATTGATTCATACTTTCAATGATTTCAATTAATTTAAGAAATAAATTTTTATATATATATCAAATTATTTTAATATATTATTATTTGTTTTATTTGTTATATTATAGAAAATCTTTATAAAACTTCTATTATAGAATACTTGAATTTAATGTGTTTTTAATTAAAGTTTGGATGGTAGGAGAGATGACAGGGTTTGGGACAATGGATTTTACCGTTAATATTGAGTGGACAATGATATAGTAAGGTGGACGATTTATTATATGCATTCAAAAGTCACAATGAATACATAAATGCTTTAGGAATCATGTCATTTTCACATTACAAATATTGTACATCAAAATATTTGAATGTCAATCCATACAAAATCCTCTTCTCACATTTTTCATTTAAGGTCTTTGGACAATGATATAGCAAGGTGGATAGTTTATTATATGCACTCAAACGTCACAATGAATACATAAATGCTTTAGGAATCGTGTCATTTTCACATTACAAATATTGTACATTAAAATCTTTGAATGCCAATGCATACAAAATCTTCTCCTCACATTTTTCATTTAGGGTCTTTCTTATCTAATATTGATGTCAAACAACTATCCATAGCTTTTAAGATGTTTAATGATAGTAAAAAAATCTATCATGTTGTGAGGCAAGTTTTGAGTCATTGCAAGTTTACTTAAAAAGCCTATCAACTAATAAAGGAAAATAAAGTTTTCTTATACTTAGTCTAGATTAATTCATTATAAATGTTGGATATTAATATTATAATAGTCTACAATTAGTATGAAAAATATAAATAGAAACCAAGGTATGTAGTTTAATAGTCTAAAGATTTAAGAACATCAAAATTTGGCATGTCTTGGTATCAAAAATAGCAAATGAAAGACTCATAATTGTCTCGAAACCAAAATATTTTATTAGCATTATTTAGGGATGAGTGGTCAAATCCATGACCACATATATGCCATGTATCTGAAAATTTGTACTATTTGATTTGTAATCTTTTGTTCTTTACTTTTTCCAATATGTTTCTTTAGCCTCTTCTAATATCTATGAGCTAGCAATATTTATAAATTCTTATGTAGAGTTATCAATGCATTACAACTAGATATATTTTCTTATGTCAACTTATGTGTAGACATAGAAATGAGTGATCAAAATGGGGTGAAAAATAGTCACCTTTTTCTCAAAATTAAAAAAAAAACCAAAATTTGATGAGTATTCAAAATATCTACACTCAAAATTTCAAGATGTGATAAGACAAGATTAATGGTTCTTAGAATCTACTGAGTAAAAGTTACTATTTAATAAAATTGAGATTAAGAGGGTGAAATAGAGAACACAAAACGGTTCTATTTTTGTCAAAAATATGTAACATATTGTTAAGTGTGTTCCCCCTAGATTGTTGGTTTTCAAAATATTCAGTAAATATCTTTGGTAGAAATTTAGCTAATATCACATAGTTTATGCTAATTTTTTGTCAATTTTTTGCTAAATTTTTAATAAATATATTATTTTTTAATAATTTTCAAAGTGGACACATCTTAAAAATAGAAAATTGAGCATTGATCCCCCTATATTTTTAGAAAAATAATAGAAAATTGAAACTATTTTCAATGTGTGTAAAATAAAATGTAGAATATAAAAATATAATTTTGATTCAAATTTGAAATATTGGATAAAAAATGATGTGGAAAAAATTATACATGTGCTTGTTCGAGTAAAAAAGTATCTACCTAATTACTTATTTAATTACTTATGCCCCTTTTCACACTATCTACTTAAGATTACTTAGGGACCATCTTTTTTTTTCTCTCAAATCCTAAGATTGAGACAAATGGTATGATCTATTTTCATCCTCACCTTGGGTTTTTATCTAGGGTTTCTTTTTTTCTTTTTATTTTCATAATAATTCATTATTGTATCATTCATTGTGAGATTTGTACATTTATAATGATTCATGAATTTTTGGATCAATTTCCTCTTTGATCTCCATAGCAATTCCTTTGGTTTTTTCTCTTTCTATGATAGGTGTTTGATTGCAAGTAATCCTTGGGAGCTAGAGGATTGAGGAGTCAACTCTAATAGTGTTTTTCATAAAAAGTAAAGACACTATTGAAACTAATTAGAGATCAAGACTTTGATAATTTCAAATGTTTAAAATTACATTGTTAGAAAGCTAACATATAGTTATTTGTTGACATAGTGATATTTTTTTAGAATTTCATGCTAAAATACACAAACCTGATGGAGAGCACACTTTACCTCCTTTTTGTGTAATAGATGAAATTCAACTCTGCTAAAGGAAGTCTAGTTTTCTTTGAGAGTGATCTCAAACAATTACACTAGAGTTAATCAATAAAGGTTTCTATTAAACTAATCTACAGTTTTAGACTATGTTGGTCAACTCTTTATTTTGTTTTAACTTTATAAAAAGTGTGTTTAGAAAAATAAGCTAACACAAGTTTGAAGATTTAATTGGTGAAAATAATATAATGTAGAGATACTGAAATCATATTTTAGTTATAGAAAGGAAACTTATAGAAATAGAGGAACCTATGTTGAAAAGTTTGAGCTCTTTGCTTCAGACACTAGTGTGGTGCATTGTAGTCTCATATAAGTGGAAAACTAAACACATAGTTCTATTCAAAAAATAATACCTACAAGCACAATGAAACAACAGAGGGAAGCAATTTGAAGTAACAACACATAAGACGATAAATTAACAATAAAAAATACTCTATTAAAAAGGAGATGTCACCAAAGAAGCTATAGGTTGAGATTTCTTCCTCAAATAAATTTGAAACACAATTAGGAGAATGGAAATGTTTTCAATAATTGTTTAAAGGTTTTCCTTAGTTAAACCCCTTATTGGTATTTCTACCTCCATGTATAACCTAATGTTTGAATAATTGTTGGAATAAAATGATAAGTGCAATGCAATATGAAATATGTATGATAATAATAATAATAGAAAATATGATCCTAAATGCAAGAGTTGTTAACACCCAAGATTAAAAATAGATATAGTAAACACAACAAAAGAGAGGGGATAATAGAACAAGAACAATGCCACTTTAAAGTCTTGAAATGGTCGAGAAGAACACTGCTAACATACAAAAATTACTACCACAACTCCACAAAGATCATAATTGAGGTAGTAGTATTCACATGCACCAAGGATTTAAATAAAGATTCATAGAGTAACAATAAATGTTGTTTGTTTTTCTAGATTTCTTGAGAAAATATTAATTTTTTTTTATATGAATCATAAAATTAGAATAGATATTCAAAATTAGCAAATGAAGTGCACAAGGGTCGAATAATCATTCAAAATATGCAAAGTTGTTACCTTCAAAAGTGCTAGTCATGAAAGGGAAAATGAGACACTCAAATGGCTACTAGAATCATATTTTTTTGTAGGATGGTAGTACATCGCATAGATGTGTGAAAAAAAACTCCTTTTTGAAAATTTTAGACTCAATAAATATTTTCAAGGCTATAAACATCACAAGAATCATATAAAACATAATAGAAAGGTGTTAACATCTTAAATTAACACACCAAAGTGAGCATGTGATTCAATGTGAAATTATGAGGGTATGAAATTTTTAATTTTACATTTTCCCCCACTATAGTGAGCATATGATATATCCTAAATATACACACTAAAGTAAATGCAAAAAATATTGAAACATAAACTATACCAAAAAAAATATTGTAGGGGATGTAGTGTCTTCAAGTAGGGTGAACATGCCCCCCAAACCAAGAAATTACAAAATAAATGCATTAGACAAAAAAACCTTGAATAAGAAAGAAATGTTAGATGCATAAATTCCTACAAAATAGATGTGTTAATCAAATAAAAAAGGTAACAACAAGAACAATCATATATAAAAGAAACACAATATGAATGATCATGCAAAATAGACATACAAGAAACACGAAAGAGAAAGAGAGAGGAAGGAAAGCCAAGAAGATAAGTATCAAGGGGTATTTTCTAGTGTTGTGTTGCTATAAAAATGTCAATTCTAGCTAGCAAGTTATGTTATGCTAAGGGCTATATGATATTATCATGAATCATAGGCACTACAAACTAGGTTGTAGGATGACTATGAAGAGTATCAAACAAAGGTAGAACATATGAAAACCCATAGAATAAGTTGTATTATTTTGGGTAGTTAATATGTTACCCACCCTACAAAAGGAACATCTTTTAGGGAGTGTGAAAAACAAAACAAGGGGGAAATGCTTCAAGGAGCATGAAAGTGAGGTTTGTGTAAATGAGAAGTCCCCTTTAAGATAATTGCATAATAAAAATAATGTAAATTATTTTAAGGTGGAAAAGGGGAAACAAAATATGCCTACAAGAACAAGAAACCCACAAGGATGTAGCAAGCATGAAACATGTGACATTATGTTCATGGAATGAAATCACACAACATAGGGATGTCACATAAAGACAAACAATACCATTCAAAAACACACATATTAAGGAATTTCTATGCTTGGAGTTAATATACATAAAAATGTAATCATAAATATTATTTAGACAAAGAATCTTTGAAATTACATCATTCTCCAAGGCTTGTGGAACTATGAGTACAAATGAAAAATTATACATGAAAATAAATAAAATTTTGGATCAACATGGAAGAAGCCTAAATGCCTCAATACTTTACATCATCCCCAAAAGTTAAAAATGCAATATACAACATTTATGAGAATTTATAAGCAAATAGAAGAATGATACAATATATTCACCCTCTTTTATCCATATAGCTATGAGGGTAACATGGGTCCTCTAGAAGAGACTAACAAAAATAAACAAGAAAAATTATAGGGATCACATAACAAACACATAAACACACATACAAAACAAATGAAATGAAGGTACATCTCTAAGGATCAAACTCAAATAGAGAATCATCCTCCAAATCCATATCATAATAGGAAGGAGGATGAAATAAGAGAGGAAGAATAGTAAGATTTGAACTAGGAATCTCACCTGTGACTAGACATAAGGAGTTAGTTACAACCATAATATTATCCCGAATGTCTTATGAGGTAAGTATCAATGATCATGTGAAGATTGATGATGGTTCCAAAATGTATGTGAAGGACTTGAACATGCAAGTCTCAAGAGAGGAATCTTGTGAGTCACTATCAAAATATGTTAATAGATATAATTGTTCATTGCTAAGAACTTCATTAAGAGCAAGAACAACTAAAAAAAAGGTGAAGTATCTACTACTAAGAGAACAAGTGGAGAGTGCTCAAAAGATGGTGAAGGTGTTTTAAAATTCGGCTCGTAGTTAGAAGAAGGAAGAGGGGATTTTAATTTACATTTGGATGATGAGTAGGAAATATTGATGTCAATAGTGGCAAGACAAAGGACATCAGGGAAAACCTTGTGTCAAATTTCAAAGGGGGAGAAAGGAACTCAAAATGTTATATATTTCAAGTAGCTCAAATGCTCAGGATCTTCAGTTGTATCACATAGGGGGAGTTTCTGATAAGGTTGGTCTATATTGTTGTGATAGCAACATTTTGTTGTTTTCCATCAATGACAAAGGGGGGAGATTATTGAACATATGTTGCCATTGATGTCAAAGGTGTAATGTTGGAGGTGTGATATCAAATATGTTTGCCAAAGGGTTAGCAGATTGGTGAGAATAAAATGTAATTAATTTTATCATATCATGTGTTTGAAATCGAGAAGTACTATGATAAGGTGTGTGATCAATTGCAGAATGTTAATGTTATCAATACTTGGAAGAAGGCAACCTATGTTGATCTATTGTAGTATGCCTGAAATATCATCTTGTGTCTATTACAGTTGTTGGAAGTAGTCTAGAAGTGTTTGCGATGGTATTGTGTGGTTTGTTACTCATGCACTCACTATATTAAATTGTTATTGTGTTTGGCTCTGTATTCTACCATAGTTGAATGTTATGGCTTTGTAGTTTAGACCTAAAGTAAGGTTACTCGTGATGTATCAGATTCCAGAGTTTCAAAGGTTGAGATTTAGTAGAAAGAAAGATAGAAGTGACATAATATAATATTATATCTATTGATTAATTGTGAATGATATCTGAGTGTTTATGCTAGTGAAGGGAAGTGTGTGCTAGATGGAGAAAGTGTGTGAAGATAAATAGGACCAACTTAAGAATTTGAAAGGAAGTGCAAGATTTATTTGATTTACAACCAAGCTGACTACTCGTTCCATATCATTAAGCCGACATGGATAATTACAAAGAGAGTTAAATAACTCTAGGTTGATCGAAGATGTTCTTTGTGGCCATGAGAGTCTATGTTTGGTGACGCATAGTGTGTCCCATCTTCTAGTGTAATGTGTGGGCTTTTGGACCTGGCCTATTACATGTATGGTTAAGGAATTTTTTTGTGGCCGACTTGTGGATATTGTAAATATGCTCTAGGATGAAATATGAATATAATCATCACTGTAATGTATATATGTAGTTGATATAGGTTCATTCCTAGGTGTGTGTCTATAGGTGTGTGAATACTATGAGATTCAATTAGAAAAAGATTTCAAGGTGTGCGAATTAAGTTGAAAATCCTATATACACTAAGAGAGTGTTATGTAATTAGTATATGCTAATTTCACTTTAATTCAAAATTAATTGCCACTACTAACTTCTCCAAACATGATCTCAAAACGTCAAAGAAGCAACCATTGATTTTCTTAATGATAAAACAATTCAGTGGCACAATTGCGCACGTCCACACAAAGAACACCAGATCTACATGGAAACCCAAAATGGAAAAAATCATGGCGAGAAGAGTTTCTTAGAGCTACTATCCAAATCCAACAGGTCACAAAAATAATATAGAACTTACAATGATTTTTTAGGCACCAACCCATAGGAGACACCAATCCCCTAATTCAAGAACTAAACACTAACTTAGATATGATGCACCAACCTCATTTAGAACAAGATATGAATCATGCAAAGCTTTGAAACTCAAATTTCTCTATCAGCCAAAGCTGATCTTCCACATAACACTCTCTTAGTGTATATAGGATTTTTAACTTAATTCACACACCTTGACATATTTCTACTAATTGAATCTCGTAGTATTCACACACTTGATCTCTCTCTCTCTCTCTCTCTCTCTCTCACACACACACACACACACACACACACACACACACACACACACACACACACCTATTAATGAACCTAGATCAACTATATATATGCATTATAATGATTATTACATTCATATGTTAGCCATAAACATGGTTTGAAACTTGGATTCTCATGTGGGTGATAGTTGAGTGCAAGTACATTGTTGGTGATGATTATGGTGTCATGGATATGTAGTGTAGAGAAGGATACTTTCTACCCTTGAGTCTTAGGAAAAGAAGAGTTTACAAGGATAAAATTATCCTAAACTACCTCAAGGAACAAAGATTAGGTGATAGGATAAATGATGAGGGTTATAGAATCAGAAAGACTAGGTCACATAGGCCTTTTGGACAAACTGACAAGCTCTCAATTAAGATCTTCTAAGTAAACCCAAGTAATAAATGTTAACTATTAGTTTGAAGTGATTTTTAAGTTGATATTAATCTATCTAATTGATATTCATGTTATTTTAATTCATAGTGAAGTTATGAATTGTTTTCATTCTCTTAAATTTTGTTTCCAAAGCATGTCTATCTTGTGCAAGGTTATTTATTTATACATAGTTCTTTCTTTTCTAACCATCTTATTAGCCAAGGTGTTATCATTATGCAATAATAAATCTCTCTATAGCTTAACTAGAGAAACAAATATAGTTGGAAAAGAAGAATTTGGTAATCAGTAGTAATTCTACAATTGAAAGGATTGACCCTTAGCTTTGCCTAGGGAAAGTTTGCAAACTAAGGTAGTTTAAGTGATGTGATGACATCATAATCTTGATGTCATCAATTTTAGGTGAGCGTAAGATCTTGAATTTACCTTATAAGCTTTAGCAAGTAAAAAAAATGGTAGTTGTTTTTAGAGTAGAGTGTTGTAGAAAAAAAATTTGTTTTTAAGTGAGGGTAAATTTTAGGGCATGACATTTGGCCAAGGATGAAAATGTGGCCCAAGGACTATAGCGTGGTGCACGTGTGGCCCAACAGTGTGCTAGCATCTCATACAAACCAAAAGCCAAGAATGTCACAAAAAATAGAAAAATGACTACTTCTATTTTGATTGCTAAGAACTCTTGAAATATAGGAAGATAGTAGAAAGTAACAAAACTAGAATAAAGTAAACTAAACAAAATATAAACTAAATGGAATGTAGATGATAAAACTAAGGAGGAGAATAAAAGTGCTCACAACAACCCAAGTAATGAATCCTCCAACAAAGAAAAGTCTCAAACACCTATGCACATAAGATCGAGAAAAAATGTTGGGGTTGTTTAGGGGCTTGCCTCAATCAAACCCTTGTTTCGGTGTTTCCACCTCCATAGACAACTAGATGGATGGATAGATAGAAAGATAAATAGACAAGATAGAAAATGAATAGAAAAGGGATGTGATAAATCCCAAGATGATCAAAGACATAATATGAGTAGATATACCTATAAGGCTTGAGAAATCCAAAGAGAGAGAAGAGAAGAGAAAGCCATGAGAGCCAAGAGTTGTAAAGAGTGTTGTAAGAGTTTGAGGCTATTATAAAAAGCTATAGAAAACTATGCAAGCTTGAGAGAAAGACTTCTCAAGAGAGAAAGAATTCTTGAGAGAGAAAGAATTATTGAGAGAGAAAGAGCAAGAAACTAAGAGAGAAAGATCAAGAGAGCCAAAGAGAAAAGACCAAGAGAGAAAGAAAGATGTGAAAAAGATAGATTTAAAAGAGAGAAGAGGAGGGAAAAGAAGGTTCTCAAGCCATTACAAGTTTTCCCAAGCCGTTTCCACCAACCAAGGTAGGTGGCAAGTGGAAACATGCTCAGAAATGGTCATTTGAATGTTGAAATATCATAAGATGCTAGCACGATGTGCGGAAATCCATGAGATGCTCTAGTGTCTAGACAAATCATGCTAAAAATGGTGGGAATAAGGAAAACACAAGGTTTAATGTAAAGCTGACACAAGAAGATAGATGCTGAAAAAGGGTCTTGAGCATATTGAAGGGAAAAAGGTTGATGCAAGGGCTGAGATGAGCCTACACAAATACTAAGGAAGTGGACACTAAAGTGGATACAAAAGTGTAGGTTAAATTGCAAGGGTATGCAATTTTTGACACTACATATAGGTAAATTTATGTATTGAAACAACATGATCATGTATGTGGTTGTTTGGTGGTGATATGGTTTGGTGTTAGGAGGTTGTTCTTATCTCCTAGATGCGTATTTGGTTCCTTGACTATGGTTACTCATTTGAGGACTTGTTTGGAAAATCAAATATGTGGATGATTTGGTGTTTGAGTCTTGAGGTGTACAAGATTATCTTCTTTTATATCTCAGTTTGTAGGTTACTAATGTGATGATGAGTATGCATGTTTCATTGTTTAGATCTATGAGTTATGAAGTTGTATGGTTTGATCACCCATTTGGTTATAGTGGGATGAATCAGATTTGTGGGCTATCTATATCCATGAGATTGGTAATTAAACTTCCCCTTTGGGACAATTCTTATTTGGATAAATAAACTTCTTTTATGGAAATTTTAACTTGTGTTAATATTGTTGATATGAAATCATTTGCTTCTAATGGATTGAGGTGTGTGACATGCTATAACTCTTCCATATGTTATCACCCTTCAAAATTTCATAGGATGAATACATTTCAAAAGTGTATTAGTACTTAAAACATAGAAAACCTAATACTAATAAGGTGTCTACCTACTCTTTGTTTCAATAATATAAATTCTATAAATTTTACAAAGCTAAATGAACCTATAGATTACATGCTATAAATTTTATTAAATTCCATTTTGATTATTGTTCCACCCATTCATCAATTGGATCCATATAGATTACTTCCTAAAGGATATAATTTGTAACTATTGTAGAGTTAATAACCATGACACATATATTTGTATGATTCTCAAGCGTAAGGTCCAAGATTTGATTGATAATAATATTATGAATGTGGATGGTGTTTATAATGGGGGTAATCAATTGATTCCCCTACCTAATCAAAATTTATAAATTTATAAAAATGTGTTTCCTTCACACTCTCTTTCTAACAATATATATTTTTGGTAGAAACGTCCTAAATTATAACTAATTATATGAAAAATACACTTGTTGATTGATATTTTATGGAAATAAAATATTGGGTTTACGTTCTCATATTCCTAGTGATACTTTTGTGGGCATGAGTCATACCGATTCTTTCTCTCCTAATGTACCTATAGTTATTTTATTTTATGATGAGAATATCCCCCACAACAACTCTTATGGTCCACTTTATTTTAAAAAATTCTCAATGGCCATCCATGTGAGGGTATACACATAATTCAAGAACATCTAAGGGGCTATGTAATCTTGTACATCCCAAAAATATATCTTTTGTTTTCTTGTGTATTTTATATTATTTTAGTAAATTGTGTTGTTCTAGTTAGTGCTCAAATTTGTGGTTTTAGAAATAGTTGGTATCAAGCCTAAGAATGTATATGTGGTGGTGCATAAATATTTGGCTGAGTTTTTTTCTTGTACATGAAGATATAGGCCAAAATGAGAGTTTTGAGTTTACACACGTTACTTGAAGAATAATTCATGATTTAGAGGTACTATCATAACATCTGTGAGCTTTATTACCTTATATTTCATGATTTAGAGTGGTGTGAAATTTAAATATTTAAATGAGTTATTTCCCTTAGATGAAAAAAAGGGGTACATTCCATAACTTATGATAAAGCAAGGAGTTTAGTAGGAAAATTTGAGACCATGTCAATCCTTAGTGAAGACCTATTTCTTGGCATCAACTAATTTGATTCTCTCTTATGCCTTGAGTTGAAGAAAAGATGTTTTACATCATAGATACATCACAAGGTCATCCTCATTAGTATTGGATCATGAGTTTATCTCTTAATTAACTATTTAAATATATTGGCCTCATTTTTAAAGAGATAACATAGAGGAGATGATTTAGATTTGGACAATGTGATTAGAGAGAAGAATTAAATACCTAGATAGTAATACAGACCCAAGAATGATCCAAGTAGGAAAAAATATAGGTTTGATAGTGGATCAATATATATAAATGTACATTACTTGTGGTTTAGGTGAAGGAATAAAGACTAGTGGCAGCTCTACAACTAAATCCTAATAATTCATCATGAAAGAATGTAGATTCTTCCATAGATAAAACTTATTTGATAGGGATTTATCTTGGTACAAGTTACCTATTCTTTTTCAAAGGCTCTTTGTAGTGGGTTCTCTTAATATATTTCTAGGAGTACAAAGTCCACCAAATAAAGCCTAGCTAGGCTTCAATTTTTGTGATTCAAAACCACATAGTCTTCATCCTTCATAGACATATAAGGTTTGTTTCTAGAAATTACAACTCATAGATCTTGGTCCATGAGAAAATTCTTGATTTTATAGTTCCACAACTAAAATTATGTTCCACTAAATTTATCCATCTCCAACTATGATGTGATCTCCATATTTTCTTGAAATAGGATCCTCCTACACACAAATCCCACTCAATCCAAGATTAACATAAATAAATATTTTATATCTAAATAAATCATGAGCTAGTCGGGACTTGATACCTAATGAAATGAAGCTAGATAAAACTAAAATAGATTCTTGCTTATTTTTTGGTGGAAATTAATGCTATAATAATTTCATGAATATACATCACACATGCAATATCATGCAAAGATATGAAAGTAACACATAATAGATAAAAACATAGTTGATAAAAAAATTACCATGGGAAAACTCTTTTTGGAAAAAAATAGCAACAAATAGATCTCAATGTATTATTTAGTAATCAACACCATGCTTACAATACAACTAAAAATCCACTCCTCTACCCAAGTATAAAATTTCTTTTGGGAAATTCTAGTAGCATAACCACTTGCAAAACTAAAGTATATCATAATCTTCATCTTGAGCATCCACTATATATCCAAGCCCAAAATTGGAAACCCTAAAAGGTTTCTAAATTCATGTACTAAAGCCATGGTCAAGTTTAGGTGCCTAAATCATGCCCAAATTATAATGCCCCATAAAGCATGATAAAATTACAAAATAAAATTGGAAACATCAAGTCTTTCTCTACCAATTTAGGGCAATGCCATTTTGGAGTGATTTATTTTATAGAAACATGCTCATGCATATTATAGTTGTCTAAAATTCCTCCTTGATTTTTTTAGTCAACAATCAACTCCCTCTCTTCATGCTCTATCTTGAAAACGATTACACACCTCAAAATTATCATACTTGCATTTAATAAATTTTATCACACTTACAATTTATTTGATACATATAAATTTCCAAACACATATTGCAAGTGATACAAAGCTCCACCTAAAGTGGGACACCCCAATGTATGAGCACATAAGTATATATAAAAAAAAAGGCGTATGACACCTAATCCCAACAAACATTACAAAAAGGAGGCTCACAAAAAGGTTTAATAAAAATGTCAAAGTGGAGAGAAAATGGAAGATATGATGAAGGGTCACAATATACACGACTCAATAAAAATGCCAACAAAATAATACAATTTTTTTTTTTTTTTAATATGAAGAGAGTGGTTGCTAACCACTCCATGTTTTACTTAATATTGAATAAATAGAGAAGACACAACAAAACACATAGATTTCCAATTATGCAGGAGCATCCATGGTTGTACAACAATCCTATGTCAACTAAAAATAGTTATTTCCTTGCATTGCATTCAATAGCAGTTTCAGTAGTTCATTCCACATTTTACCACATAATTGTTTCTCAACTCATGGAGTAGGATATAGCATCTACACATTGACATCTATCGCATATCTAGATTTCACATCATTTGCATCTTCCTACTGGAAGTTATCGCTCTCATAATTTCACTGTGATTACCAATCAGAGCATTCAGGGCCGACCTAATTTCTTAGTGCGAACCTATTCCAGATCATGTGGAGCTTAACAGGACACCTTAAAAGCATCTTGGGTTCATTGGGACCTATCTTGGAGATTTCCAAGTTATTTCTTTTCGCATGGATTATCTTTCCATATTTTGAGGCTGACCTTCATATGTGTTCATTCATTGAGTTTATGAACCCTTGTGGCCAACGCAAAACTTTATTGGGGCTTGAGAAGTATATTTAAGATCATTGTAGTTCATTGTAGAGAATCAATTGTCAGTCAGTTATTCATGAGTAGATAGATTCATTATATTTTCACATCAACCCTTTGAGGGCATGTAATAAGGCCTTTGGCCAGTTGTATTGTTGAATGCCCTTGTGGCAGGCCTGTGAGCCTTGGTTATTAACCCATGAGGCATGTGTTGCATGTAAGAACAATAATTCAATAAAGTTTCATGTTTGCATACCAATTTCTTGTGTTATTTCCGTTGTTTTGAATCGTTGCTACACGGTTCAGACTATTCATTTTGGAAACCTCCTGCCATGACTGCACCAAGTGGTATCAAAGCAAGTTTGTGAGTCCCAAAGGCATTCCTTGAGGTGAAAAAATCATCAACCTGAGGCAGAATGCATGTGTTTTCAACTGATCGCCAATTGTGAGGTAGTTGAAACCCTTGTAGCCAAATCATCGAATTGAGGCAATTACACTGGATTCAAGGGGAGATATGCTGCCAAGGAGAGTGCTTGCTATGGAAAATGTTGCTAGAAGAATGAATGAAATGTTAGAAATGATGTGCAAGATGTGAGTTCGATTAGATGTTGTTGAAGAAGATTAGAGGCAAGGCCTAAACCCTAGGTAGGATGATGAAAGCGATGATGAAGCAAAACATGTTGTGAATCAAACTGTAAAAACCCTAGGAGAAGAAGAAGAAGAATCATATCAAGTAAAGATGTTGAAAGAAATCTCAAAGATTGGGAAAAGACCTAGAGTTGAAATTCAAAATTACACGATAAATTTGAACCTTGAAGAATTGATTGATTGGATCAATGAGATGAAAGAATACTTTGAATATGAATAAATTGAAGATCTAGAAAGAGTTAGATTTGTAAAAACTAATTTGAAAGTTCATACTGCATTATGGTGGAAAGAAATTCAATTGGATAGATATAGAAGAGGAAAAGAAAGAATCATCATTTATGGGATAGAATGGTGACAAAGCTAAAGAATCAATTCATACCAACATGCTATGAGCTATAAATGTTGAAGAGATTATAGAACCTGAGATAAAAGAGAGATCAATGAAGGAATATATAGAGGAATTCTACAAGATGATAATTAGAATCGATCATAGTGAAGCAATCAAGGAAAAGGTTGTGAGATACATCGATGGAATGAGAACAAGTATTCAAGAAGAATTGAGCTTGGTGAAGATGACATCAGTTGAAGAAGCATATCAATTTGCATTGAAGGTGGAGGAAAAGTTGAACAAAGGCAGAGAAGTGTAAGAGGAAGATTCCAGAATATTGGACCCCAATCTGGAGAAAGAAAACCTTATGCAAAGAAAAAGAAAGATGTGAAACCCTATCGGAGTGAAGAAAAGAATGTTAAATCATACCACAGAGGAAGAGAAGATCAAAATTTCTACCGTAGTGACAGGGAAGGTCATAGTTCTTATCGCAATGATGGATACTAGAGAGATGAAAGAAGATTTGAGAGAAGACCATTCAAAGGGACCTGTTTCAAGTGCAGAGGTGAAGGAGATAGAGTATTTGAGTGTCATCAAGGAAGTACCAGAAAGAAACTTGAGAATACTAGAAGAGAAACTTATGTGGAGGAAGAACATATTGGATCCCCTAAATCAATTGGAAAACTTGAGAAAGGTGAATCATTTGTGATGAGGAGAACTTTGATGTAGGAAGAAGTGACTGAGAAACCACCACAAAGGAAAAGTTTATTTAGAACCAGATGTAAGTCTGGAGGAAAGGTATGTAAAGTTATCATTGATAGTGGTAGTATTGATAATCTAGTTTCAGAGGAGATGGTAACCAAATCGAATTTGAAGAGGTTGAAACATTTGAAACCTAATAGGATAGCATAGATTCAAGAGGAGCATAAGATATTGGTAAATGAGAAATGTTTGGTGAAATTTCATATTGGATCATATAGTGATGAAGTATTGTGTGATATTATGCCTATGGATGCCTATCATTTACTATTAGGGAGACCTTGGAAATATGATAAGAAAGTTATTCATGATGGAAGAAGAAATACCTATACTGTGACATCAAATGGAAAGAGAATCAAGTTGATACCTTTGGAGGAAGAGGAGAAGAATGAATCGTGTGGCACTGCCAAACTATGTTTGGTAGATGGAAGGAAATTTCTTGATGGATTGAGGCATGAGAACATGTGTTTTGCATTGATTCTAAAGAAGGTTGGTAGTCCAGAGACAACAATGAGTGAAGATTTACCACATAAAGAAGTTGCAGAACTGTTGACTGAGTATGAAGACATCATTTCAGAGAATGTACTAGAGGGATTACTGTAAATCTAGAGTATCATTCATCATATAGATCTTATACCAGGAGCAAGTTTGTCGAACAAGGTAGCACATAGAATTACACTGACAAAAAATGCAGAGTTGAACTGACAGATATAAGAGTTGTTGAGAAAAGGATTGATCAAAGAAAGTTTGAGCCCATGTGTAATACCTATTGTACTTGCACCAAAGAAGGATGGAGAGTGGAGAATGTGTACCAATTCAAGAGAAATCAATAGGATCACTATCAAGTATAGATTTCCATTGCCGAGGATGGATAACATTATGGACTATTTGAGTGGAGAAAAGTATTTTACAAAGTTTGACCTAAAGAATGGATATCATCATATCATAATTAGAGAAGGAGATGAATGGAAGACTACATTTAAGACTAATGAGGGATTGTATGAGTGCCTAGTGATGCCCTTTGGATTGACCAATGCACCAAGCACTTTCATGAGATTGATGAATGAGGTATTGAAGAAATTATTGGGTAAGTTTGTCATTGTTTACTTGGATGATATTTTGATTTTGAGTAAGACTAGAGAAGAACATTTGTGGCACATCTGAAAAGTATTACAAAGGTTGAGAGAAGAGAAGTTGTTGATTAGTGTCAAAAAATTTAGCTTTATGAAAACATAGATGGTATATCTTGGATTTGTCATTTTTGCTAAAGGATTGAAAATGGATTCAGAGAAAGTGAAAGTAATTATTGAGTGGCCTACACCAGTAAACATTGGAGAAGTCAGATCATTCCATGGATTAGCTAGTTTCTACTGAAAGTTTATCAAAAAAATTAATAGCATTTGTAACCCCATGAAAAAGACAATGAGAGGAGGCAATAATAATTTTAAGTGGACATCTAGAGCACAAAGAATTTTTAAATTGTTGAAGCAAAAGGTGACAGAGCAGCCAGTGTTAGCATTACCAAATTTTGACAAAGTATTTCAAGTTGATTGTGATGCAAGTGGAAATGCAATTTGAGAAGTATTGAGTCAACAAGGATGACCTATAGCTTATTTCAATGAGAAGTTAAATGATGCCAGAAGAAGATACTCAATTTATGATCAAGATTCTTATGCCATAATCCAAGCCTTGAAGAAGTGAAGACATTATTTGTTTCCTAAGGAGTTTGTGTTGTATATAGACCATCAAGCTTTTCAGTATTTGAATAGTCAAGGAAACTTAAATCAAAGACATATGAGATGGGTTGAGTTCTTGTAGAGTTGTACATTTGTGTTGAAGCACAGAAGTAGCAAGTCAAACAAAGTTGTAGATACATTGAGTAGAAGAAATTTGCTTATAGAAATGAGAGTAGAAGTACTGGGTTTTGAAGAATTGAAAGAAATGTATGAAGGTGATGCAGATTTTGGTGAAGCATGGAGAGCATGCAAAGAACTAGTAGTGACAAACCAGAGCTAATGGCTGGATTATTTTAATCAAGAAGATATGTTGTTCAAAGGAAATTAGTTGTGTATTTCGAGGAGTTCAATGAGGGAGAATTTGATCAAGGAAAATCATAGTGGAGGTTTAGCATGACATTTTGGAGTGGATAAGATAGTAGCTTTGGTGAGTTTACATTATTTTTGGCCGCAAATATATAAGGATGTTAGGAAGTATGTTTAAAGTTGCAAGATTTGTCAATTTGCAAAAGGGAGTAGTCAAAATACTGGATTTTATAAACCTTTGATAGTATTGGAGAGACCTTGGGAGGATTTGAGCATAGACTTCATAATAGGATTGCCAAGAACACAAAGAGGACATGATTCAATAATGGTAGTAGTGGGCAGATTTTCTAAAATGGCACATTTTATTCCTTGTAAGAAGACTAGTGATGTTGTGCATGTTGCCAACTTATTTTTCAAAGAGGTTGTGAGATTGCATGGATTACTTAAAAGCATAGTTTCTGATAGAGACACCAAATTCATTGGATACTTTTGGAGAAAATTGTGGAAGAGGATGAAGATAGATTTGAAGTTCATTTTAACATATCACCCATAGATAGATGTACTAATAGAAGTGGTGAATAGAAGTTTGGGTAACCTGTTGAGATGCTTGGTTGGAGATAAGGCAGGAATTTGGGATATATTTTTACCATAGGTAGAGTTTGAATACAATAAATTAGTCAACCAAGGGAAGACACCATTTCAAATTGTTACCGAAGTAAACCCTAGAGGAGTTGCAGAGTTAAGAGACATTAGTATGGAAGATAAAAGGAGTGCAGAAGAAAAAGAGTTTGCAAATTTTATGGAGACATTGCATAATCAGGTCCAAAAGCATTTGGAAGATATGAACAATAAGTATAAAGAGAAGGCAGATGAGCATCAGAGGCATACGGAGTTTTTTTTTGGAGATGAAGTAATGGTGTACTTGAGGAAGGAGAGATTTCCAATTGGTACATACAATAAGTTGAAGATGAGGAATTTTGGACCATGTAAGATTCTAAGGAAGTTTGATTCTGGAAATGCATATGAAGTGGAATTACTAGAGACATTAGGAATATCACCTATTTTCAATATTGTAGAACTATATGAGTTTCATGAAGAACATTCAAGTGATAGTAGCAAGGAATTAGATCTAAAGGAGCAGTTGCCACATTAAGAATCAGAGGAGATTGAGAAGATTTTGGATACCAGAATCAGAAGAAGCACTAGGAACAAGTAGTACAAAGAATATATTATGAATTGGAAAGGTAGACCAGTGGTGGATTCATCATGGATTTCTCAGGCTGAGGTGGATCGTCTTGGTTTTCCTCTTAGCCCTAGAAAGTGAGGGACTCACTTTTTTTTCCAACCTTGGGTGTCTAATTCAAGAGCATCCCTAATTGTAAAGCAATCCTTTGTCAACCAAAAATAGTTATTTTCTTGCATTGCATTCAATAGTAGTTTCAGTAGTTCATTTTGCATTTTACTGCATCATTGAACTTCTCAACTCACGAAACAAGATATATCATCTACACATCAACAATTATCACATATCTAGATTTCACATCATTTGCATTTTCCTACCAGAAGTTATTGCTCTCATAATTTCACTGTGATTACCAGTCAGAGCATTCGGGGTCAACCTAATTTCTTAGTGTGGACCTATTCTAGATCCTGTGGAGCTTAATGGGACACCTTAGAAGCATCTTGGGTTCATTGGGACCTATCTTGGAGATTTGCAAGTTATTTCTTTTTACATGGATTATCTTTCCATATTTTGAGGTTGACCTTTATATGTGTTCATTCATCAAGTTTATGAACCCTTGTGGCCGATGCAAACCTTTATTGGGGCTTGAGAAGCATATTTAAGATAATTATAGTTCATTGTGGAGAATCGGTTATTAGTTAGTTATTCATGATTAGATAGATTCATTATATTTTTGCATCAACCCTTCGAGGGCATGTAATAAGGCCTTTGACCAGCTGTATTGTTGAATGTCCTTGTGGCAAGCCTGTGAACCCTGGTTATTTTCCCATGAGGCATGTGTTGTATGTAAGAACAATAATTCTATAAAGTTTTGTGTTCGCATACTAGTTTCTTATGTTATTTTTTTTGTGTTGACTCATTGTTGCATGGTTTAGATAGTTCTTTCTAGAACCCTCCTATTGTGACTGCACCATCCAACATGAGAAAAAAGTGATATGAACTACACAGCACATGTATAAATTCACTTGTGTCAACAAGCACCCCTAAAGGTGCCCTTTCTTCATCCTCATACTAACAAAGAATATGAAAATGCACATGATAAAAGGAAAATATGTAAATATCAATATATAAATATATCAATGAAGCTCAAAGGCTCAAAGTCTCAACCAACAATATCAGAAGAATATTCTCCTAATAAATAACCCTCATCTCAATTATATCTATTCTCAATATCATTAAGTAGATGGATATCATCATGATATGAAGTATTGTTCTTAATAATGATAATGGAAATAGGTGTTATTTCTATTTTTCTTTCTTAACCCATAAATTTTGTTTCCTTGGAGGTAGTTCTAGATGTGTAGTTTAAAATTGCTAGCATACGATTCTTTTTCTTGTACCCATAGAGTAGTAGTAACCTTTGAATCTTGATGTATTAGCCATGATTCCTTTTCCTTTTCCATTATTTTGTGGTACATAAGTAAAAGGCTGCCCCATAAATATCTCCTAAAGGCATACACATATTCAATCCTTTATGTAATTGAACTATAGGATGAGAAACTTGAGATACCTTAAGCATTTTATCTTCACCATTTTTTTGAAATAAGAAGGGGCATAAACAAATTTTAACTTATCATTGTAGGATTAATATGTCTTATAAATTGTTGATTTTTATTTTTATTTTCATGCCATTTTTCTTCCTTAAAATCATATACATATAAATAAAAATAATTTATTTATCATAAAAAATCCTCTTTTATTGTTTTAACAAAAGTATCCATGGTAAAATTACTTGATTCACATAATGTCTTGTATGAATCTCTAACGATTTAAACCACTTTACCCCATGAACATATTCAATACAATGATAAAGCATAAAAGATACTGCTTTGGATTGTACTATCTATGATCTACCAATTAGAATGTTGAATATTTGAAAAATGAATAGTAAGACAAAAAAAAATGTTCCTATTTTGAATCAATCTCTAAAATTAAACTAATGCATCATGTAGTTTCAATAAATATTACATTGTCATTATAATATAATCCTAAATGTGGATAGCCATGTTGCTATGAGATGATTAAAAAAAAATCCTCTATGCAAACATTAAATTAACATGTTAAATTTATAAGTATAAAATTACATGACACCCCATCCATTAACACTCAATGACCCATAAAAATTGTTAGAAAAATCAACCATGATTATCAATCCATTTCCTACATAACCCTCTAAGAGAAAAGTATGCATACAAGTATATAGATAGCCAAATGCAAAGATCAAAGCCATATCACAAGATAACACAAGATATACCTTGAGAACCCTCATAGAGGGAAAAAACCATCCTCCAAAAATATCTATGCTCAATGTATTATTTAGAAATAAAACATTACAATACACTTACAGAGCCTCCATGAACACCTTTAAAACATCAAGCTCTCTACAAGAAATCCATGTGAACAAGCATGTAACCACACATCTCATGCCATGCTTCAACCCTCACAAATGCTAACAAGAGATGTTCTCAACCAACCAACTAGCCAACCCTAGACAACTACCCATGTGTTTTATTTTATAGAAACAAGCTCACACAAACCCACCAAGTGGTATTACATAAAACCATGTGACTAATACTATAGACACTGAAAAATGTCCTAGACCTGCTAATACCATTTTTCCTTGCCAATTCCCTTGTTTAAAGTCATACTTCTTCTATTAATTAAATAATTTTAATTATTTAATTAATTCATTGCTATCTTTTATTTCTCCTTTAATTAATTAATTAAATTTATTTATTTAATTGCATCACTAATGTTCTTTTTCTTCTATAATTAAATAAATTTATTTATTTAATTATTTATCACTTTCAACTATAATTAAATAGTTATTTTAATTATTTAATTATTCATTAACCCTTTTCTATCATTAAATTAAATTGCTTACTAATTTGTCATTTTCTTCCCATTTTGAATTAAATTATTATTTAATTCAAAAATCACCTTGTCACATGTCTCCTTTAATTAAATAATATTTTTATTATATAATTACCCATGTCTCACTTTTTGATTTAATTCAAAGTCAACTTGTCACATGTCCTCCATAATTAAATAATGTTTTATTATTTAATTATTCATTTTATCCTCTCCAAACAAATAATTGTATAATTATTTGAATTCCTCCTACAACCTCTTTTTTTGTGCCAATCTTATCTTCCATATCAAATCTTATCTTTTCTTGTCTCATTCATTTTGAGCCCTTGATTAAATTATCTCATAATTCAATCTCAGCCATTCATTTCTTGACATTGCCCTAACTTTTCCCTAACCCTATTCCATACTACAACTTGCAATTTTAGCTATTGATTGACACAGTTTATTGGCATCAAATCTTGGCCCTTCATTCAAAATTGTCCTTTCTATAAAATATCATATCCTTGTCATTTTCAATGATCTAGTTCATATGCAAGTACATGCTACTAGTGTGAGACAACTATCTTCAATATTTTGCTAGTTATTGTCATAGGCTACTAGTGCATACTCAAATATGAGGGCATCAAGTACATTTCAAGCAAAATGGAGAAGGGCACTAGAGGTGAAACAATGATGGAATGAAGACTTTGTGGTAATATTGCTTTATATTTCATGTTTTTATGCTTATTTATGCTCTATTGTTAGTTTAGGGTTAGTTTTTTATGTTATTTTATATTAACCTAGAATTTTACCCTAAATTACATTAGTGAACCTAATGTGAAAGTAACAAGATTCTACAAATTTTTATTTTTATTTTGTTTTTCAGGTCTGCGATGCAACTGACAGCTCGAACGACACAACTATAAAAGCCAGTGTGATGCAACTGGCATCTGGAAAGCCGCAACTGCTTTAGGATAAGGAATATCATTTGGGTTGCTTTTATTTTTGGATTTCTAGTTTATTCTCAGTTATTGGTTTTTATTTACATCATCTAACATTATTTTAGAGTCATATTGGTTTCTGGTTTAGTTGAATTTACTTATCCTTTTTATGTTTTGGAGCTACAGGTTTATGTGACGCATCTTCTTGGGGCATCATCGCAACTGTTCGAAACACCATTGCATCTTTAGTTTGCATTCATTTTCAGATTTTCTTGTTGTTTCTAGTTTCTAGTTTCAAGCTTTATCAGTTAACATCATTATCATATCGGTTGGGTCTCTAGTTTGGTCGAAATTGGTCATTTTATTGTGTTTTGTAGCTACATGTCTATTTGTCGCAACTATTTGAGGGAATGACAAAACTGATTCAAACTTAACTGTACCTATGTGATGCAATCACCATCCAAAAAGCCACATTCGATAAGTTCTGAATCGCATCTATCAAAACTTTTGAGCCCCAACTACCAGTTTCAGTGACACAATTGCCTGTTTTCTAGAATCTTTAATTTTCTAAGGATTTCTCAATTATGTTTTCTTGCATTTGGTAGCTTAGGAATTTTCTAGTACTTATATATTCTTTGCAACATGTGGTATAAGTGGCAAGGAGGTATTTTCATTTGATTTTTCTAACTTTTTGTTTTATCTCACTTTGCAATTTTGTTTAATCACACTCATTTGGTTAAAATTGACTTGCATATTCACTCATTTGGTTTTAAATTAACCTTGCATATCCACTCATTTGGTCCTAAAATTTACAAAAAAATTGCATCAAGTGTCTTCTTTCATATATTGCTTTGAAGGTTAAAATAAATCATTATCTTATTTTTCTTGTGGTCTTGCATTTTTTTGTAGAGGTGTGTATGCTCTTCTCTCGCACCATATTGGTGATCTTGAGAATCAAAAAAATATCTTAGCACTTGCATTATCACCTACACATTTTTATTTATTAAGGTTAATGAACACCATGCAAGTGTGAGAAAAAGGTGTATTGTATGCTCTCTCCTTGTGCTTCGTGCGATCTTGGAGATCAAAAATAACATACTTGTCTCACTTTTGTTTACCCTTAGAGGGTCTACCTCCCAATTTGTGAGAGGGAAAGACCCAAGCATTACTTTTATTTCGGTCCACTATATAAATAATTGTGGTTGTGATGAAAGTCATCAATCACCTAGTGCAGATGTTCTATACCGATAGATGTCTCCCTCTGTATCCATGAGATGCGTCAAAACCCTTTTTAAGAGCTAGGAGGCCTCTTAAATGAGCGAACTACCACATGTATAGACACCAGTATATATCGAAACACGGATTAAGAACCAACTAGGTAGAAGCTACCCTTTTGATTGAGTTTTGGCAATGTTCTTAGTGCCAAGGTGTAGCACCGCACCCTTAAGATTCTTATGCCCAACATTTGGCTCCCTTTAGTAATATGGAAATCCCTGGTTTATATACGTCACTTATATTTTGGGCTTGAGACTTTCCATGGAGAGGGTGATTGTAACATCCTTCTAGAGAAGGAGGTCCCTACCCATTCACTGTTGTAGGCAAGAGGTGATACATGCCCTAACTAGGTGTGTCGTATGGGTGTCCCTCCCTTGCGTCGAAAGAGATTCCTAGAGTGGGTCTAAGAGTGTCGCCATTGACCAACTGACCTTAGGAATAGACAAGAGTTTTCTATGTGTAATATTGTTTTCCATATGTGTTATACCTGTGGAAATTTGGGGTGAATAACCCTAGAACATACACATTCTGAACACACTTTTGACACTTTCAAACTAGCCCAAGTGTTTTCAAACTGTCTATAGTGTTTGTTATTCAGACTTTGCCAAAATTAGATCAGAAAATTGAGTCAAAACATTTGACATAGGTCAAAACAAATTGTACACCATAATTGACTGTCATTCACTGCAATTTCAATCCAGAAAGTTGCAACTGTTATAGAGAACACCACAATTGAGACTCAGAATGACGCAATTGCCTATTGTTGAAAATTTTATGGAAAAACTAAGACCATCCATTCTCTAATTTATTTTTTAGCATCATCTTGTCCCCTGATCACATACTTGAAATCACCAAATATGTCATTCTCAATCCATCCATTACCACATCATTGCATTCTTTGCATTTGCCATAGGTCAAATATTAAGTCATCTTTTAGCTTGCATACACTTTGTTGTAGTCTTTGGCTTTGGAAACTCATCAGACTTTAGAGCAGCCCATAGGTTACCAAATCAAATTTACTTTGACCTTACTTTTTCATCATCTTAGTCATTTTTCATTTAGGTTGGCTCCTCAACTCACAAGGCTAGTTTGAGACCACCTTTGTCAACTTGTCATTTCAGTCATTACCATCCTTAAGGTCTTGATAAAATCAGATTTTCTCCTTGGCTATCTTAAGATTGATTAGTAACCTTACCTTAGGTTTACCATAAGGTGCTTAGTTGTCATAATATTAGTCATGTCATCATCTTAGGATACATTACCATTCCCATCCTCCATCATCCTCTTACACTTGCATTACACTTGGCATCCATTAGTCCTCATTATACTCTTGGATATTAACTTCATTGTGACATTTGACACCTTGACTATTGTCACCTTCGTTATTTATCTAAGTATCATCCCTATTCCACATTTATACCTTGAAAAATCCAAAAAAATATAGTCTTCTTGCATACCTTATTCATACACATACCAAATATTTTGACCTCATTGTGGCACTATTAAAATCTTGACATCTTGTCACTTTGAATCTTCATCTTGATATCATCATTAGACATCATTTATACCTTTGAAAAATCCAAAAATAAAAAATAGTTGCATAACCTTGGTCTTAGTCATACCGTGGCCATACCTTTGCATAGTCATATCCTTGCATTATCATACTTTTGGAATCACATTCATATCATCTCCCCTTTGCAAGTCCTTTTATGGTCTAAACAACGTTGCAAAAGAAACAAAAAGAGATGGAATTTCCCCAAGAAGATGAGTTTGTCAACCCCTTTGGTAATTCCTCCCATGGGACATCTAGATCACAAAAATCATTTCCCAATCCATTTGAAAATTTCATACTAAGAGACAAACAAGGTCATGTGACTATAGAGGAAGTAGAGGTTGTCGCCCAAGATCTTGATGTAGCCTCTCTTGTGGATGAGATAGTGTCACTTGACCCACAAAGGTTCCTAGCTAAGTTGTTACATGAAGGAGCTACATTACCCCATGGTTTTGACATCAACACACTACAAGCAATGCCTACTCTAGAGATAAAAAAAAATTAAGGACACAATACACACAATTCTAGTGGCTCCATCCCACAAGTCAATACTTCCATGCCACTTGGATTGTCCAAACAACCATTCACACACCACCATTTGGTACAATGACACAAGGAATGACACAAAACATAACACAATCCATGACACAACCCCCTAACACCACATTCAATCCATTTTCCACATCTAAAGCTATGGGGGCATCATCTTCCAATCCATTTGTCATGGGTTTAGACAAGTCAAGAAAAATACCTAAGATTATTGTCAATGGTCCTAAAACTCCCAAGAAAAATGCTATACCAAACATAGGGACCTCTCAACATATTTTCACATCACAACAAGGTCCTACTCCTAGTATGCATGCACAACACAATATCCAAGGGTCTACTCCATACAATACACAAGGGTTTTTTACACAACATGGTAACCAAAACTTAGATGGTCACACTTTTGCAAGTTTGTGACAACCACAATCCAATCCCACTTACATGAATTAAATTCCAACTTTCAACCAAAAAATCCATAACCAAATACCATCTTTCACCCACCATATGCAAAACCAAAACCCATCACATACATGCATGACCAATCAAATCCATCGCACAATATTGGATTACAACATGCCAACATGGACAGTAAACAAAACACATCATTGACTCAAGTGGATGTCCTAACAACTCAAATGTTTTCCTTACAACAACAAATAGAGAATATGTAAGTGTCCAACAAGAAGACTTACTCTACAAAAGACTTGTGTCCATATCCATTTGACAAAATTATATGCATGCCTCCCTTCCCACATGGCTACATCCTATCGAACATGTGAAAGTTTTCTATAAATTTCATATAAATTGCATATGAACCTACATATCTAATGAGATTATTCCCACGAAGTCTTACAAGACAAGCACTTGACTGGTTTGTACACCTACCAACTGGCATCCAAACATGGGGAGACTTGGCTGACAAATTTGTAGAAAAAATTGCATTCAACATTGAAAATGAGATAAAAATTACCACCGTATGCCATACCACATAGGAAGAGGGTGAAAAAATCATAAAATTCTTCCAACGATGGAAAGGTTTAGCTAGTAGATGACCCATTGAAATACCCAAAAAACAAAAGGTTGTTATGTTTTTAGATAACCTCAATTCAAACTTGAAACATGAGTTGTGAATGCAATGTTGTGCCTCATTTATAGACCTAGTTGAGAAAGGCATTATCCTTGAAAAAACACTTATTGACAAAGGAGAGATCAAAACTTCCAACAAAAACACAACCACCCAAAACACTTCAAGTGACAAAAACAAATATTGGGCCCGTAACAAAAATGTGACCAATGACGGAGTGGTCAATGCCAAGATAGTACACACAAGCCCTACCATTACACTAAGGGGACCCAATAAAACCAACAACACACTACATTCTCTCAAGAACACCACAAATTCCATCCAAACCACACAAGAGCAGAGAGTCCAAAGGAAGTTTCCCACAAGACGAAAATATACTCCCATGGGTGAGCCAATCGAATCCGTCTTTAAACAACTCTTCCAACACAATATCATAACACTTCCCGATCCAAAACAATATGACTCCTAGGGTAGTTCAAACCCTCATGGTGGGATGATTATTCCTTTTGTGACTATCATCAGGCTAAAGGACACACAACTTCACAATGACAACAATTGAAGAATATCATCCAAGAATTTTTTGAAAATGACACTATTGAAGTTAATGGGCATCAACAATCATCTAATAGCGGCCATAAAGTCTTTATAGATCCTCTGCATGACCATGGAAAAGGAAAGGCCTCTAATTCAGGTAATAAGACCAACAATTCTGCTAATTACACCAATGCTAAATTTGGCTATACTACCATATTAAATCATATTCGTGCTATTGATGATTACGTCAATACCATACCATCAAGAAACCACCAGAATTTTTTGTCAATACCCATCGAACCAAGGTGACTATCCAAGTTCCTCCTCCAAAACAACAAAATCCATCCAAATCTCAATACAATCTACTTGAACGTTTGAGGAAGACACCTACGCAAATATTTATCCTTGAGTTATTATGTATATCACTTGACCATCGATCCATTCTTGACAAGGCCTTACAAGACACTACCATTCCCACTGACCTTGATGTCAATCGCTTCTAGGAGATGGTGGAATACTTGGCTAATTCTCATCACATCACCTTTTCCGACCAAGACTACTCGACTCAAAAGACAAACCATAACGACCCTTTGCATCTTGAAGTCCTCATCCACAAATATAAAGTCAGACAAGTCTTGGTAGATGGTGGAGCAGGGTTAAAAATTTGCATCCTCAAACTAGTTAAGATATTAGGCTTTTTGGAAGCATGTGTAGATACAACAAAGAGTATTGTTATCAAAGCTTATGACGATGAAGAACGCTCTTCTAAGGGTGTGGTAACACTACCAATTAGAGTTGGACCGAAAGTAATGGACACAACATTCCAAGTCTTGGATCTCAAACTCCCATATAACCTCCTCCTAGGCCGAACATGGATCCATGCCATGAAATTTGTACCATACACATACCATCAATGTCTCAAGTTTCCCTATGGAGGCACAAAAATTACAGTCACTATCGATCCCGACCCCTTTAAATATTATAGTAATTTGAGAGGGACTCCTCAATTCCAAGTGCCTATTAATAAGGAAGCTTCATCCTCCACTTCATCACACTACATTGATCTATCCTCATTGACCAAGTCATCCACTCTGTTTACTGTGTCATCAAACCCTAAGGTCCAAGCCCATGACATGGGATGTGGAGAATACCATATGGATAATTTACCGACAAATGACAATTCTAATGTTGTTGAGAAAGTTCAGACTTCCAACAATGATGTCAAGACAACTTCAGAAACAAACGGTTGTTCTTGGATTGAAACCTTT
Organism: Sequoiadendron giganteum; assembly: GCA_007115665.2. NCBI lineage: Eukaryota > Viridiplantae > Streptophyta > Pinopsida > Cupressales > Cupressaceae > Sequoiadendron > Sequoiadendron giganteum. Next base: position 29,550,803 of record CM021109.1, on the reverse strand, counting down.
TGGGATCTTGATGATACATCTACCTTTACCCTATCTTCTTTGGCTGAATCCTTTCATGTCCATGACAGCCCAATGTTTGACAAAAATATCTATGATAATCAAATTTCTTAGCATGAACCCATCGAGGATATGCCACTATCATCCTCTATCTCACTCGCCTTGGGGCTAGGATATGCATCTCCTATTGTCACCTCTACTAAGTCATATTTCCAAGTTGGTAAGGATGTGCAAGCATCCTTTGATGTTAACAGTACTGAAAGGGTAGTTCCAAAGACTCTATTGATGGCATCGCCTCTCTCATTCATCCACCAAACATTCTTGTCACTCCATCCATTTCACCCATCTCGCTCACATCTATCTGCATCCTAGACATGGATCAACAAGTCATATCTCAAGAAAAGAACAAGGGCAAAGCTCTAATGAAAGAGCTACCTTTAAAAGGAGATCAAGAATCAAAAGACATAATGAAAAGAAAAGAATATCAAGAGAAATCCTATAGCCAAAATAAAAAGATATGAGGCAAATAAAAAATACAAGTCAAGAATAAGCAAAAGTTGATCTCCAATTATGCCTCTCCATCAAAAATCACTAGGGGAATTCATCAAAGCAAAAATTCAAATGAAGATATTTTTGATACAACATCTCCAACATCATCATTATTGCTCATTCCATATACTCCGTTAAACATCCATCCATATTCACACATTTGTCACATCATTCCACCTCCATTGGTGATGTATTTCAATGTACCTTTGATGATGAACCCTTCACACACTCTAGCTCATTAGTCATCCAAGCTCCTTTTCATTTGAAGCCTGATGGCCCACTTAGTGTGCACATTAGGGATCATACCATAGCCTCTTTCATCTACCACATCTATCATCCTTCATATTTTCCACTTGCACTCATCGTCTAGATCAGGTCCTTTCATCCAACACACTCATCCAAACAAGGTCAATATATTGTCATAGTAGTCTTCGGATTAGGAGTGTATCAACTCTCAACTCTTGAAGGGGAACCCTTATTAGAACCAATTAATAGTCTGCATGTACGCTGATTCTACACTTAGCTTCCGAGAGTCTTGTCATAACCATAAAAATACAAAAAAAAATGGAAAAGAAATTAAAAAATGGTTACCTTGATGAAAACCTGGCAAACAGACGTCTTGGTGACACCAAAAAAATTGAAAATTTGAGAAAATAATAAAGAGAAATAATTTGTCCAATAGTGAAAACCACTTTGGTGGTGATTTGGATAAGTACCATGGTGAAAACCTAGAAAACAAGCACCACGTGTAGTTGAATTTTTCTCCGTCGTCTACCATCATTCTATCTGGCTTTCCCTTCCGTCCATTACTTTTCCATACTTCTTTGATATTTATAATAATTCTTGGTTGTCCTTTTCATAACTCGAAAGGATTGACATCACACGTCCTTTCACCTTTCATGCCCATCCTTTCAATCCCTAATAATTGGTCTTATACCTGACTAGGGGAAAATAGTTGACCTACGTCATTGGATCTTACCCTTACTATCAGAGGTCACAAATACAAAAAAAAATCAAATATTCCCAAAAGACAAAAAAAAATCATAAAATCTCAAAAATCCAAAAAAATCATCAAAACATGTCAAAAACACAAAAACATCCAAATAACTTTCAAAAATCCCAAAAATAGAGTCAAAGTTAGTCATGTCAATCCAAGTTCGATCAAACTACAATGCCTCTATGTGTATAATGTAGGCAAGGCCATCTGGCGATGATCTAGGTCAGTCTTTTAGGGTTTGTTGAGTAAAATTCAAAACCATGATTCAATCCTTGGTCAATAAAACAAAGTCAAGTCATGTCAAACTACGAGGTCTCTGTGCATTGTTACATAGGCAAGGCCATCTATCGATGAGACCCCTAAGGCCACCTAGGTCGGTCCTTTAGGTTTTTTCATGTCGATCACAATAAATCAGATATTGTCAACTTGGACCTAAACGGTCATCAAAATATCAAACGATTCATGAATCAGCAAGACAAACAAACCAACAAATCTTCAAGTCAACTCAGTCAGTTATCAAATAAGTCATTGTCAAATCCTGTCATTTTTCCTTATACAAGTGGTCACATGATTGAAACCAGACTTGACGTCTTATACGACACGTTTCTTCTCCTGAAACCAAGCCTTGTCGAATTCTCAACCCATTAATCACCCAGTCAATTAAACATCAAACAATCAAATTTTGGCAAATAATCTAAAGGGTTGTTGACTTTATGGGCTATTTTTTCCTTATCATTTTTTTTCGATTTGTCTTTGAGTCATGTTACTAGCTCTCTCGAGGATGTCCCATGAAGGATTTAGAGGGGCGAGGATGTCTCGTGATTTTTTCTTTGATTGTTGTTTGTGGATTTCCTTGCCAAAAAGACTGGGGCAACTTTGCCCTTAGTATGAGTCAAGACATTCCTTGTCTACGATTGTCTATTTTTCAAGTGGATGACCTTGCACACCTTGGTCTATATCATACCTTGGTGTTTTTTTTCCATTTGTCCCATTTTACCACCCAATGATGATTTAATGCAAAGTCTTGCATAGCAAAATATTCATCTTTAAGTTGTCTCTACTATTGCCATACTAACTTACATATCCTTCATGCTAACATTTCTTTTTCATCTAGTCTTCTCATCCATTTCGAGAGCACACTTGTGTTCTTTGAACCCACATGTCCTCTCGAGGGGGCATACCATAACCCTCCTCATCATCCTTCCTCATCCTCTTTACACTAGGGCATATTTCTAAATTAAATATCTTTGACACAACACGATAAACTACATTGTATCAAAGAGGGAAAAAAATGTAGACACTGAAAAAATGTCCTAGACCTACTAATACCATTTTTCCTTGCCAATTCCCTTGTTTAAAGCCATACTTCTTCTATTATTTAAATAATTTTAATTATTTAACTAATTCATTGCTATCTTTTATTTATCCTTTGATTAATTAAATAAATTTTATTTATTTAGTTGCATCACTAATGTTCTTTTTCTTCTATTTAATATTTATTTAATTATTTATCACTTTCAACTATAATTAAATAGTTATTTTAATTATTTAATTATTCATTAGCCCTTTTCTATCATTAAATTAAATAAATAAAAATTATTGAATGCTTACTTATTTGTCATTTTCTTTCCATTTTGAATTAAATTATTATTTAATTCAAAAATCACCTTGTCACATGTCTCCTTTAATTAAATAATATATTTATTATTTAATTACCCATGTCCCACTTTTTGAATTAAATTATTATTTAATTCAAAATTCAACCTGTCACATATCCTCCATAATTAAATAATGTTTTACTATTTAATTATTCATTTTGTCCTCTCCAAACAAATAATTTTGTAATTATTTGAATTCCTCCTACAACCTTTTTTTCTGTGTCAATCGTATCTTCCACATCAAATCTTATCTTCTCTTGTCTCATTCATTTCCAGCCCTTGATTGAATTATCTCATAATTCAATCTCAGCCATTCATTTTTTGACATTTCCCTAACTTTTCCCTAACCCTATTTCATACTACAACTTTCAATTTTAGCCATTGATTGACACATCTTATTGGCATCAAATCTTGGCCCTTCATTCAAAATTGTCCTTTCTATAAAAGACCCTATCCTTGTCATTTTCAATGACCTAGTTCATATGCAAGTACATGTTGCTAGTGTGAGACAACTATCTTCAATATTTTGCTAGTCATTGTCATAGGCTACTAGTGCATACTCAAATTTGAGGGCATCAAGTACATTTCAAGCAAAATGGAGAAGGGTGATGTAGGTGAAACAAAGATGGTATGAATACTTTCTGATAATATTGCTTTATATTTCATGTTTATATGCTTATTTGCGCTCTATTGTTGGTTTAGGGTTAGTTTTTATGCTATTTTACATTAACCTAGAATTTTACCCTAGATTACAAATACCATGAGCGTACAAAACCATTAACCCCTCATTTAATATTGGTAGTAATTTTTTTCAATATTAACTATTATTCCCACGTGCAACCCCACATTAAATATTTAATCTTATCGGTGTGAATAAATGTCTTGTACCTAGCTAATTCACTCACCAGGTAATTAGAGGACATATTCGCATAGTTAAGTTTACTTAGGATAAAAGATTCTTTCTAGAAGTCTTAGTTGGCTTTTCCAGAACTTATCTTATCTAGCTAGTATTGTTTGATTCCTAGGTAGTTAGTTTGTTAGTTATCTCATGGCATAGGACTAAGACACTTGTCATGATATTGTCTAATCCTATCTCTCTACCTTGCCTTTATAAGCAAGGCATCTCATGTACATTTTCATTCAATCAATTGAAGCTTATCCAAGCATATTCAACCATTATTCAAACTTGCATTGTTGAAGCAAACTTTCTTGCCATTCTCTCTCTTGTGGAAGTGGTTTTGGTAGCTTACAAAACTATTATCCCCTCATTTAATACTGGTATTAAGTTTTCCCAATATTAAATATTATTCCCATGTGCAACCCCACATTAAATATTTAATCTAATGTTACATACAACACATAAAGTGGCCCCAAGAATGCTATACCCATGTGATAAATGCATCCTAAGATCCCCTAGGTGCACCACATAATAAATAAATATTACATTAATAACATTATGCAAGGTGTAGAATACCTTTTCCTAACATTCTCCCACTTGTTGTATATGATGCATAAGGAGTAAACAAGTAAACTCAAACATGAACAAGGGAAACAACCCCCATAGTCACATATACCATCAAGGAATCAAAGTGCTCCATGTGCTCCATCAAGATACCTGTTATCAATCAGATATGCATCCTATGCTAAATTTGCAGAATTTAATTATCTATTGACACATGGAAACCTTCTTCAAATGTGGGTGATCTGAACAAAGAAGGAATCTCCCGAGTGAGTTGGTTCTCTGAATGATAGTTTCTATTCTAAATGATTTGAGGTAAAGAGTTAGAAGATAACTGGAATGAAACTCTAACTTAAAGTGATCCTTTTAGAAACCTAATGATGACCTTGATTATCTACTCACAAACAGCTCTCAGAAAACAACAATAACCTCAAAACCTCTCATGAACACTTAATACATAATTGATTTGCATGAAGATTCAAATTTAAACACAACATGCAACCTGTATCATATGAACTTTCCGCATCAAGATCTGCAATAATAAGACATAAAAAGGATTTTGCAAACATAATCACAATGTAAACATCACACTAAAATTGCAAAGGAGACAAAAATTGAGAAATAAGAATGTTGCTTTATTCAACTAAAGAAGTATCCAAAGTCTGAGTACAAATTTATGCTTACAAAAACTCTTTGTTTCAGCATGAGAGGAAGAAACCATAATCTGAACTGAGAAAAAACCCTAAGTTTTTCTCCTAAAATAAAAGCTCCAAAACCCTAATCTGGGCTCAGGAAGAAAGCTCTGAAAAAAACATCTAAAACTGCCTCAAAAAGAGTAACTGAAATGGAAAGCTCTCTCTTTGCATGTCCATGCAGAAAATCACCTAAAAATAGGTCTTCTTTGCTTTAAAAGTGAAAAAAAGACCTTATCTCCTCTCCATGCAATTCAAATCCGCCCAAGAAAAGTCAAACTCTCTTTTGCCTTACAAGCTGCTAAAAATAGCAAGAAAGAATAAAACAATTTATAGAATATTGCTTTATCTTCTGCTTTACAAAACACCCAGTTTTAATCTTTCCAATTTGATTTAGTTTTTGCAATTAAAGATTAAAAATCTTTGCAAAACAATACCTTATCTCTCCAATTACACTTTGATTTTTCTTAAAAAAACATAAAAATATAAATAATCTCCATCATTTATTTTAATTGATTTCTATAAAATAAATTGAAAATAAAGTCTAAGGTATGAAATTTTATCTAAGGCAATATTTCTCCAAGATTTAATTGATTTCTATAAAATCAATTGAAAATAAATGCCTAAGACATAATTCTTACCTAAGGCATAAGTATTGTCAACATTTATATTTTAATTGATTTCTTCAAAATCAATTAAAAATAACCTAAGGCACTTAATTACTCTCTATTTTTTACTAAGGCATAAGCTTGACCCTACATAAATACCATGAAATACTTTATGAAAACAAGCCTAAAGACTTAGGGATATGAAATCACACAGCTTCAAAGGCTCGACCTAGTGGAAATACCTTCAGCCACATAAAGTATTAAAATCAAATTTCATATTTCTAAAGTTATGCAATCTTCTCCATGCGTCGAATTAGGGCATTGAGAGGATAGAACAAAACTTGAAACAAACCCTAATCTTCATTTCATTTCACACTTATGACTTTGGGGAAGAAGGCTCTGTTGAGAAAGAGCGTCGCCACCATGTGAGCTAGGTTTTTAGTTTGGAGCTCTTCATTTTGCATCCAGATTGGTCGACTCCTTTTCTGCAGGCTAGGTAATTGATTCTTGACAGTATTACGGCTCCTTCCATTTCATTTGAAAGGAACAAATGGCCATTAAGGTCGCAACTTACACATGTATTTTCTCTAATTTTTTGCCTTAATTTCTCTATGCTTTATTTCTGCTCTACTAGCCACCATAAGAGTGAACTCGAGCCTTGCATTTGGTGCTCTGTGAGAGTTTGGCCGCCATTGTTAGGCCTCCTACAGGTGTATCATGGTGAGTTCTCTTTTCTCCATTGTTTTCTTCTGTCAAAACAAAAGCTTTTAAAAGATTCTAAGAAAAAAATGGATGTTATTTATAAACAAATACAAACCCATTGAGGCCACACCATGTATGCTCTTGATAATGAATTTTTACAAAGAATTTTTGCATTATAATCATTGTTTGCTTCAGATTTTGGGATTTAGATGGCAAACTCAAAATGAGTTTTCTATTTTCTGTGAAATAATGAATATCCATGAGCCAAGAGCTCTCTTCAGGCCATGGCTTATACATGCTCAAACTGGGTATTTGATTGTAATTTGCATTTTATTCCAAAGTATAAAAAAGGAATGCTCTCAGTGAAGACTCTCATTACATTTTTCTGCAATCCCTTTTATATCTCCATGTACTGGGTTCGACCCATGATAGCATTATGTGCATTTTATATTCTTGACAATAACCCTCACATGGGTAAATTGAAATAATGGGAAATCTGCATTTTAAATCAAAACCCCACGTGGGTACTCCTTATTCTGAAAGAAATCCAATTATTTTTATATTTTATGTCAAACCCTCATGTGGGTTAATGGTAACATGGAGAAATCTACACTCTGAGTTGAAACATCATATGGGTATTCTATATTTTGGAAGAGATCTAATCATTTATGTATTTTATGTCAAAACCCCATGTGGGTATTTATGAAAATGAAAGAAAACCTTATGTGTTTTAAAATGAAAACCACATCTTGATTGTATTCTGCATTTAAATTTGAAAACCAGTTGTTGTAATTTGTAAACTCTAAGATTGTAAATGATCTCAGAAAACTTTTCATTCCTCTACTTGCATATTTATAACCTCTTTTACTGCTCCTCCATTGAACTAAACAAAAATCTCCTCTGTTACTTGTACTTCCTGTTGCATGAAACATATAGAAAATTCCTTGTTTCTCCTGTAGCAAAGTATTATTATTTGGCATAAGATGGAAATAATGAAAACTCCTCATGATCTTCTAAGTTTATTCATTTTAGATCATTGTCATCTTGCACTTTTGGATTAGTTCACAAATGGTAAACACTTCTGACAGGAAATAACACCAATTGTTCTATTGATGTTCTGGAACTGAAAGAAACGACACCATTCTCTTTATAATACTACTCTTGTAGCAATATCCAAACAACATGAAACGAACAGCCAATACCTAGTGATAGCATCTGATGACCTTTGCTTCACTCACCACTATGAGTAACTTTGCTTGTATGATTACTTTCATGCTTGTCATCCTCCATTTCATATCTTGAATGCTTCAAAAACATGCATTCTCAGTTCAATCCTTCCTGAAATGAAGTCTCGCTATGTGCTTTCATCGTTTATTAAAGCTTTGTTGATGAGGCATTATGTATGCCTATTCACTATCACCATTATGACATGAAACACTTGTTGTTCTAGGACAGAATATTATGAAACAACATAAATAAACATGAACAAAACTCATGGCAGAAAAAATGCAATTAATATGACAGTATTTAAAACTTTCCAGTATGAAATTGATCCACTTCAGTTGAATTTGTATGTGAATCTAGCTCATTGTTCACTGGTAATTTTCATTTCATTGCTTCTCAGACTTGACAGTTATTAGTGAACAATGTCCTTGATGTTTTGATGACTGAAATTTTGTTTTACTCCTTCATGAATGGCTCAGATGAGCATGATACTATATTTCTTTCCTCAACCCACTTTTATGCCTAAGGGGTAGCATGTCGAGGTCTACCCTTGTGGGATCCCATTTTACTCCACATTCTTTTATGTCTTCATAAGATGATCAGCTACGTGACTTTTCCTATACCTGCATAGGAAACAAACAATGTTAGCAAAAACAATATATTATTATGATGTTTACTTCTTTGCTCTTGTTCACCTCCTACTTCTCTCAATTGTTTCAATGTATTTTTAGCAGCATTTTACATTATTGTTGGTGGTTCATATAGGGATGTTCATAATCAGAGCTCTAACAACCCCTTTCTTCTCTTATAGGTTGATCGGAGCTCGAGGGCGAAGGATGGTGCACCACTCCTGCATCGGCCAACAACAACAGGAAATGATGATTATGTTCATGATTATGTTTTTTATTTTCCTGCATCTTCAATAGTGTAGCATGCTCCTTATGATGCATTGTGACAGTTAATTCCACAACTTGTGTGGATTCCTCTATTTTTTCTTCTTTCTTTGCATTTTGAAAAGAAATGCATCAAAATACAAAAAATGTACAATCATTTGTATTCTTGCAATCAAATGAAATATTATAATATAACAATATTGTGAAATAAATGAAAGTGATTGATATGCTTGATCATTTGTATGTTCAGTTTTATATTTCATTTCACTTGCAAAGCACTGAAAAATAACTCCTGAAACTCAGTTCACTTAAACAATGCACAATTGACACTTGATAAATGTAGTGCAAACAACACTTAATGCACATGCATAAAATAACTTAAATTCCACTTTAAGATATAACAAATTAATCAACTCTACCAATTGAGCTGTAGTGAAAATTGGTAACAATACCTACAACAAGAATCAAGGTGACCACCATCTCAAGCATGAATGCTCTCATCCTCTATCATTCCAACACATAAAGATAAGAAAGCATCCAAAGAGATGCCACACTATATGTCACAAAGAAGTATAAGTCTCACCTCCAACTGATATACAAATACATAAGCACTCAATCCATAGGTAACAAGTATGTATCAATAGATGTCAAGATATAATCACTATAGCTGAAAATAGCGACCATAAAAAATTATAACACATCCAACTATCTATACCTTAAAGGTATACAAATACTAACAAGTGAACCTCGTGCCATCAACATATATAACCCATAATCATGTAATGATAAGCTCCAAGTGCCAAACCTATCATAAAATGAGCATACACAACTAAGAACTCCCACTGCATAGGTAATTTCAAATCTAAAAAATGATCAAGGCATCCAAAGATCCATCAATTGTATCACATAGAATTGTAACCAACGTCATGTAGTACCAAGGAACATACACAAAGATATGCAAATCATGCAAACCAATACGTTACAATCCAACTCTCACCACAAGTCTTTGTAGCTCTCGCAAGTTCTTCACACTCAACAAAAGAAAAAGATAAATGAGCCTCCATGTTGTCACCAAAGAATAATGAACAACACATGACCACAAACATAGTGATCACCATAGCTCCACACAAGATCTCAAACCTAATGTAATGTGAATACAAACATCTAGGAATAAGAACAAGACCAAAGAAAGAACATGCAAATCAAAACCTATAGCATGTCCTTCTACACACACCTCTAAATGCTAAGTTGTGATAAGTATGATCTCCATAAAATCCAAAAGAGAATAAAATTATACACATCTAGCTATAACCAAGATGTTTGCATCTCAAATCAAAGAAAGACCAAACCAAATCCATTCCCAATGAAGGAAATAAGCCCAATAACATCTCCTAAAGTCAACATCAATGAATAATCTCACAATGCATAAGGAGATAAGCATGCCAATGTCCCTCAAATGAATGCTCCAAAACTAAAAATTTATAGCTCAAGATCCATATGCATGAGAAGATAAAGCATATAACATAACACATCTTAAAATAGGATGGGAAATACCCTATTAGATGATAAACTACCAAGTAGACCAAGAATGGGGAATGAGAATTGGTGTAGGGGTACCTCGACTCTTGAAATTTATGACAAGCTTCATAATATTGTAATGTCTTAGTCATTTAGAATTTCGTGGGACCATGTTAATAAATGGTTTAAGTGTTGAAATTGTAATGATGTATTCATCAAAAGGATTAAATGACAGTTGTAATCGACTAGGAATATCGATTAGACAACCCGTTCATCTACCCGATATTCCCATTCGGTTATAACTATTATTTAATCCTTTTTATGAATACATCATTACAATTTTAACACTTAAACCATTTGTTAACATGGTCCCATGAAATTCTAAATGACTAAGACATTACAATATTATGAAGCTTGTCATAAATTTCAAGAGTCGAGGTACCCCCGCACCAAGAATGCTCCTCCAGTATAACCAAGTCATCATGACTCGCTCCAAGAAGAATCTCCTCTATAGTTCCATCATAAACTCACATCCATAACCAAGTGAAAGGCTCCTTGGACTTCCTGCTGGAACCTCCAAAGTGTAATCATCTCAAGAAAATGTCTCCAATCACAAGATAACTCCAACCTCACCCAAGTCTCCAAGTATCCATGAGAACCTCCAATCAATCAATCCAAGCTAAGATCCAAATGCAACCTCACATTATGATGAAGCTCTTAAGAAAATGATCGATGTACCCAATACCAAGAGAACCAACAAGATCAATATCAAAGATCCAATCTCAAGAATTAGGAACACATCATGATCTCACATCTCCTATAAAGATCATATACTACGATGAACATATCATGGTCTCAAGAGAAATGTATCATGCCAAAAAACCCTAATTTAGAATCAAGAGTACATCATTACATAATGACAACCATACTCTAAAAAAACATCACATGTCAAAGTGATAAATCATAAATCGACACCTCACCAAATACTCAAAATTCCTCCATGGATAACTAAGATGTCAACATCTCCATATCATATGAAGATAACCATCTCCTACAAAGAAGATCATCCACCATCAATGGTGATTCCACAACATCACCACAAGCTACCATCGAATTGTGATATTGATCTCTCCATGGCATCATGATTACATCCTCTAAATGAAGATCATTTGTGGTCCCATCACAATAAAATAAATCAACATCGTGCTCCCAAAGGGAGGAGTACAAACCACGATCTTCAAACCAAGAAGATACAAACACCATTAAAGCATCATAAACCAATCCAACACCACCAAACCATCACTATCAATAGTTCCCACTAAAATGTCTAACCAAGCTATCATGACAATGTAGTGACAAATCATCATGCTACAAGTCCCAACAACCAACTATCCAATAACTCTAAACAACATCTATCCTCTAATCTCAATGCACACATACCAATGCACAAGTGACCATAAACAAGGCCAACATATTGAATTTGCATCAACAGTGAAAAGACCTATGAATATAGACGATCTAAAATCAAGTCATCCTACTGTAACTAAATGGGTGGCCAATCCACACAACTGCATAGCTCAAAGATACCAAATAATGAAGCATACAAACTCATCATCACATTAGTAACCTACAAGCTGAGATATCAAAGAAGATAATACTATAGTCAACAAGACTCGAATATAAAATTAATCTTAGATTTGATTCACCAAACATGTCCACAAATGAGCAACCATCGTTAAGGAACCAAACAAACATCTAGGAGATAAGAACAACCTCCTAACACCAAACCATATCACCACCAAACAACCACATACATGACCATGTTGTATCAATGCATAAATATACCTACATATCCATGACACCATAATCATCACCAACGTTGTACCTGCACTCAACTATCACCCACATGAGACTCCAAGTCTCAAAACTATGTCAACCCATGTCCTCAAAATTGAAGACCACCTGTGTAGTTGTCACCATCAAAGTCCAACTATGAAAAAAACCTGTAAACTTAATCCAGGAAGTACCAAACTAATAATCAATTGTACCATCATAAATATCATATGAAAACATGTACACACTCAACGTTTTACCTCTTGACTCGTCTAGATTCTCACACACTCACACCTTGAATCTTAGGCACATGTAAGTGATAAAAAATTACAATCCTCTTTACACCACAAAAAAAAAATCTACCTAATCCATAGTGTATTACACTGCAAATGCTTCCAATGCCTATTTAGAATCAAAAAATTGATTTCATATGCAAAATTATGCTCAAAACTGTAAAAATAAAGAACATCCAAATTTTAGGCCCCCAAAATTGATCATAATAGAAAATCATGGAACCAAACCTATACCACAGTGTAGTGTTTGGAGAGATCTTTTCGTCAACTATTGGAAGTCGAAAATCCGACAACTTGGGTGAAATTTATGCCCATTTGAAAAAAAGTTTTCCAATCTACCTTGTTGGTGGCTCTGAGGTGGCCCTCTGGCAGAGCCATCAATGATGGTGGTGTGCCAATGATGCCTGACAACACTGCGGTGTCTAGGAAATAGTGGATTTGAAATTGAATTAAATTTCAGTTTATAAATTGATGGTAGAATTTTTTTTATGGGCGAATGCCTTGGGTTGGGTTCCTCATGCGACCGGGGGTCCTACACCGAGGGGTTAAGCCCTTACCGGTCAGAAGCCTGTTGGTCAGGGCCATGCTAATTGTCGATCAACTTGTCAGTTAGTGTATAGCTGATTGCCAAGCTGTGGGGGAGTTGCGGACCCCCCCACGATTTTTAATTTTTTTAATATTACTTTTTTCCAAAGATTTTCAATGAAACCTTTTAATTTCTATAAGTAATTTTTTTTAAATAATCTGCATATGTTTAATTTGTTAGTGTTTCTTAGATCAGATTAATCAATTGAAAGCTCTTAAAATATTGCAACACATAAGACAATAAACACAGTAAGATACCCTAGGAAAACCCTCCTCTTGAGGGAGAAAAAAACCCAGCAAATGATTCTCTTATATAAAGTAGAACAAGAGCAAAAATCTGCTTACACTTAGGCCCAACAATGGCCAATAATTGATACAATGAAATCTCACCTCTCCTAGATGCAAGATATACAAATGAATGAGATCTTCCTTGAATTTGAATTGCTGCTATGAAGGTGCGCACTTCTGCTCTTAATTGCAAATTTACTTGATGAACTTGATGATAATAATGATAATACAAGACCTTGTATATATACAAGTGAGGCGCCTCTTCAAGTTAGGTCAGCCCTCTAAAAGAAACAAAGTAAATGATAAATACAAATAAGGTTGGCCCAAGCAACAAGTAATAAATGTGAACCATTAGGGTCAGCCCTTTATGTTTGATTTTTATTAACATAAATTAAATAGCCGAATGGCTATCCATTTAATTTATGCTTCCTTCTTGAGGCATGTGCAATGAAGTGCAACCCTAAGCTGCTATAACATCAACACTCCCTCTCAGCTAGGGATGATACTTCCACCTACACACGACACATCATATCAATATGAAAACAAAATAGAATATCACTTCATCGTGATATCAACCATCATGGCTACCTCCATAGATGGTATGAACAAGTGCTCATCACTTAATGTGATGTTGTCACCTCAATGTGACGTTCACCATGGCTCCTCCAGAGGGTGATACACAAGCACACATAAATCATCATGGATTCACTCACGTGATGTTGTCATGGAGTCACACACATGACATCCACCATGGCTCTCCCAGAGGGTGGAAACAATGGCTTTCACCTCAAATCTCGAAGAGAAATGCACTACCAAGGACTTGCACCTCAAATCTCTCTCAATAGAGAAATGTATTATCAAGGGCTTGCACCTCAAATCTCTCTGAATAGAGAAATGCATTATCAAGGGCTTGTACCTCAAATCTCTCTCAATAGAGAAATGCATTATCAAGGGATTGCACCTCAAATCTCTCTCAATAGAGAAATGCATTATCAATTTAAGGATCATTGATACTGAGACTCTTTCTCAGTCAAGGCTGCATTCTCCACCATTCTAAGCTTTTCTCGAAAGTACACAAATTTGATTCTGGAGAGAGGCTTGGTGAGAATGTCTATTGTTTTATCATCAGTGTTGATATACCTCAACTGTATAGCTTTCCTTAGTACCATATCTCTAATATAATGGTACTTGATCTCAACATTCTTTGTTCTGTCATGAAACACAGGATTGACAGAAATCTTTACACAACTCTGGTTATCACAGTGTATAATGGTAGGCTCCATTGATTGTTCAAACAATCCTACAAGGAGCTTACGAAGCCACACTACCTCACGAGCTGCTACACAAGTTGCAATGTATTCTGCCTTGGTTGTACTCAAAGCCACTAATGACTGTTTCTTGCTACACCAAGAAATCATAGCAAAACCCAAACTAAAGCAACAACCAGAAGTACTCTTTCGATCTTAGACACATCCTGCCCAATCAAAATCAATAAAGCCATGTAACTCCAAGTCCTCACCTGAAGAATATCTCAGTCCATATCCAATTGTGCCACGCAAGTATCTCAGGATATGTTTAGCTGCAACAAGATAAATTTGCCTTCGTTCACACATAAACTGGCTAAGTGCACTCACTGCATAGCAGATGTCAGGTCTAGTGTTAACTAGATACATCAATGAACCAATCAACTGTCTATACATAGTAGAATCCACTGGATCTGAACTAGTTGTAGCCTCCTTCAGCTTATCTAGATTAGTCTCCATGGGTGTAGACATAGGTTTGCAGTCAATCATACCAAACCTTTTGAGAATGTCAATAGTATACTTGCCTTGACTTAGAATCATCTCATCTGGCTTTTTCCAAAATTCTAATCCAAGGAAGTAATGCATGAGACCTAGATTCTTCATCTCAAACTCTGAAGCTAACTCCTTCTTGCATTTTAGAATTAGATGTTCCTCACCAGTGATAATCAAATAATCAACATATAAAACCAGAATCAAGGCTTCACCATTTACTACCTTGAAGTAGAGGTTAGAATTTGCATCATTCTTTGAGAAACCCAGACTCAATAGATATTGATCAATCCTTTCATACCAAGCACGAGGAGCTTGCTTAAGACCATACAAGGCCTTCTTCAGCTTGCAAACATGAGACTCCTTCCCATGCACCTCAAATCCTTCAGGTTGCTCAATGTAAACCTCTTCTTCTATTACACCATTCAGAAAGGTTGTCTTTACATCCATTTGGTGAATCTTCCATCCTCTAGATGCAGCAATGGCAATGATGGTTCTGATAGACACATATCGAGCCACAGGAGAAAAAGTTTCTTCATAGTCAACTCCCTCTTTTTGTGAGATCCCTCTAGCCACAAATCTTGCCTTGTGCTTCTCAATACTCCCATCAGCTGCATGCTTGATCTTGAAGAGCCACTTAGAAGACACCACAAATTTTCCCTTGGGTCTAGGAACAATATCTCAAACATCATTCTTAAGTATGGACTGATGCTCCTCAGTCATGGCATCTTTCCATACTTGTTGACTAGAAGCTTCATCAACACTTGAAGGCTCTGACTCAATGATCTGACTCATCAAGGCAACATAGCTGGAGAACTTATGAGGTCTCTTGCTTTCTCTAAAAGCTCCTCTTGGGGCTGCAAAAATTTCTGCCTCCTGCATTGTCCTACGAGCCCAAAGAGGTCTTTTCTTTCCAATCACAATATCTAAAGGGCCATCAGTAGGATCCAAGGGTTCAACTAGATCATCATCTTCTTTAGGTTCTGGAGCCTCCTTTTGATTCTCTGGAATATAGTCTACTTCCATATCTTGAGGAGGTTCTTCTTCATCGATCTCCATAGGATTGCCCTTGGATCTTCTAAAAGCAACATCTTCCTCAAATGTGACATCTCTACTAATCTCAATAGACTTCTGCCTTGGAATGTAGATTTTGTAGGCTTTTGATGTCTCACTGTAACCTACAAGAATTCCCTTCTTCCCAGAAGGTTCTGACTTTGTTCTCTTTTCCTTTGGAATATGAACATACACTGGACAACCAAAGATCCTCAAATGACTAAATTATGGTTTCACCCCTGAGAATGCTTCTTCAGGAGTTTTATTCTCCAAGATATTGTGGGGACTCTTGTTCTAAACATAGACAGTTGTCCTTGATGCCTCAGCCCAAAGAGAGATTTGCAGATCTTGATCATGGATCATAGCTTTTACTACTTCCACAATAGACCTATTCTTCCTTTCAGAAATACCATTTTGTTGTGGATTATAGGGAACACTGAACTCCCTCTTAATCCCTGCTTCAATACAAAAATCATGAAATGTGCCAGAGGTGTATTCTCCACCATTATCGGGTCTCAAGACCTTGATCCTTTTTCCAGACAGGTTTTCAGCCTGTGCCTTGAATTCTTTGAATCTTTCTAATACTTCTTCAGATTCTTTAGATCTTAAGAAATAAATCCAAGTCTTTCTAGAGTAATCATCAATAAAAATAATGTAATACAAAAAACCACTAGAAGATGCAATAGACATTGGACCACATAAATCAGAATGAATGAGATCAAGAATACATTTAGATCTACTTTCACTAGAATGAAACGTACCTTTTGTATTCTTGCCTAGAGCACATCCTTTGCATGTACCTTCATGTTCCTGGTTGAATTTTGGAAGACCAGTGACCATCTTCTCCATGATAGGTAATGCTCGAAAGTGAATGTGAGCCAATCTTCGATGCAAAAGATGTTGGAACTGTTATGCACAAGTGCTTGAAGGGGATGAGTGCATATCCTGTAGAGACATTCATGTCTAACACCAATCACTTGAGCAGTTTTGAAGTTGGAGTTCTCTGCCCATATAAGAACTTTTCCTTTAGAAAATGCAACTTGATAACCCTTGTCTTCTAATGCTGAAATGGAGACAAGATTCCTCTTTATCCCTGGAATGAATAGTACATCATTCAACTCCAATGAGATCTCGAAATCCAGGTGAAGAGTGGAGTTTCCAACTCCTTTCACAGAATATCTAGCATCGTCTCCAATTACGACTTGTTCACTAGAGTTACTCTCCACTAAGTTTGAAAGTTGTCCCCTAAAACCGATGATGTGCCTAGAGGCACCACTATCAATCAGCCAAGTATTAGCGTCGGTAGATACATTGCTTGACAAGGCTGAATAGAATAGATAATCACTGGAGTCTTTCTGCGGAGCAACTTCTTCAACATTTGCGGTGGCAACCTGCTGCTTAGGTCTGAGAGGACATTCCTTCGCAAAGTGACCATACTTATCACAACAAAAGCTTTGAATCTTGGACATGTCACGTTTCCTTTTGAAGGCAGGAGCACCATCATTTCCATTTTCTTGATTCCTTTTAAAGAACCCTTTCTTGAAACCTTTTCCTTTCTTCGACGAATGAGAGGCAAGAACATGTATTTCTTCATTCTTTGAACTTTCACCAATGCCCCTAGCCGTTAGTCTTGACTCCTCTTGAATGCAGTCAATCCTCAATCGATCAAACTTGAGAAGTTTAGATCTTACACTGATTCCTTGAATGAATGACTCCCATGAAAGCGGAAGGCCATTGAGAGCTGGCATAGTCGAGTCTTTGTCATCAATCATGTGACCAATTGTGGACAGTTGATCTCTTATCTCTAAAATCCTCATGAAGTAAGTGATTATAGATTCTCCTTTCATCATTTTCACATGATGCAGTTGTTGCTTTAGTGCAAGTGCTCGACTGGTGTTGTTGATTTCATACATCTCTTCCAAGGTTGTAAATATTTATCTTGTTGTATCCAACTTGAAGACAATCGGTACAACATGATCCTTGACCGAATCAACCAACACTTTCTTTGCCCTAGTATCTTTCTTCCTCCAGTGCAACTTCTCTTCTTCCTCCTCAGGTTCGGGAACTTTTCTTTTCACAAACTCAGCCAAATCATTCTCTTCTAATGTGAGCATGATCCTGAACCTCCATGATGTGTAGTTCAAAACTCCTTCGAGTCTATCCTTGATTTATAGACCATTCACCATCTTGAAATTTGAAAAATAAGAGATAGACTGAAAAAGAATAAAGTGAGTGTTGCAAACTAAATCTGATTACGATCTTTTTCACACCCGCTCTGATACCATGTTAGTGTTTCTTAGATCAGATTAATCAATTGAAAGCTCTTAAAATATTGCAACACATAAGACAATAAACACAGTAAGATACCCTGGGAAAACCCTCCTCTTGAGGGAGAAAATACCCAGCAAATGATTCTCTTATATAAAGTAGAACAAGAGTAGAAATCTACTTATAACTTAGGCCCAACAATGGCCAATAATTGATACAATGAAATCGCACCTCTCCTAGATGCAAGATATACAAATGAATGAGATCTTCCTTGAATTTGAACTGCTGCTATGAAGGTGCGAACTTATGCTCTTAATTGTGAATTTACTTGATGAACTTGATGATAATAATGACAATACAAGACCTTGTATATATACAAGTGAGGTGCCTCTTCAAGTTAGGTCGGCCCTCTAAAAGAAACATAATAAATGATAAATACAAATAAGGTCGGCCCAAGCAACAAGTAATATATGTGAACCATTAGGGTCAGCCCTTTATGTTTGATTATTATTAACATAAATTAAATAGCCGAATGGCTACCCATTTAATTTATGCTTCCTTCTTGAGGCGTGTGCAATGAAGTGCAGCCCTAAGTTGCTATAACATCAACATAATTTAATTTAATTTTTATTTTTACAAAATTCACAACCATATGGTCGAATAGGAAAAATAAGGGATTTTTTTTTGTATTTTTTCATATTGGCCAAAATAGGGCAAATTTTATATCAATTTTCATTTCTCAACCATCTTCAATCCAACAGTAAGGTCCATTTTGTTTCAAGAGATCATCTAAAAAAAATTCTCTACAAAACCCTCATGAAATCACAAACCAAGAAAACCTTTTGACCCAAATTTATCAAGCCTTAGATCTGCAATATACCCAACAAATATGCAAACCCCAAAAACCCAAATCTGCAAAATAACACTTGCAAAACATGTGTCCATACCTTGAAATATCTGAAAACCCTCTTGCATTAGCATGGCTTCAACTTTGCACCAGATCTACTCATCCAAGGGTTATACAACAAGGATCTCTAAAAACCCACAACCATAAACATGGCTCTAATACCAAATATTAGGAAAATCAACCATAATGATCAATCTATTTCCTACATAACCCTCTGAGAGAAAAGCATGCATACAAGTATATAGATAGCCAAATGAAAATATCAAAGACATATCACAAGATAACACGTGATATACCCCGAGAAAACCCTCATAGAGGGAAAAATACAGTCTCCAAACTATCCATGCTCAATGTATTATTTAACAATAAAATATTACAATACACTTATAGAGCCTCCATGAACACCTTTGAAACGTCAAGCTCTCTAGAAGAAATCCATGTGAACAAACATGTAACCACACATCCCATGCCATGCTTCAACCCTCGCAATTGCTAACAAGAGATGCTCTCAACCAGCCAACTAGCCAACCTTAGACAACTACCCATGTGTTTGCTTTTATAGAAACAAGCTCACATAAAACCACCAAGTGGTATTACATAAAACCATGAGACTAATACCATGAGCTTACAAAACCATTAACCCCTCATTTAATATTGGTAATAAATTTTTCCAATATTAAATATTATTCTCATGTGCAACCCCACATTAAATATTTAATCCAATGTTACATACAACACATAAAGTGGCCCCATGAATGCTAGACCCATGTGATGCACACATCCGTAGATCCCTTAGATGCACCACATAATAAATAAATATTACATTAATAACATTATGCAAGGTGTACAACACCTTTTCCTAAAAATAATAGTATGTGGAATCCAATCATCAAAAAAGTAATCAATGGAAGAGAAAAAGAATAACTATCTTTACCATAAACCATACCCACAAAAGAATTCATAGTTTATGTGATTGAAAATCAAATTGATGCACACCATGCTATCTCTATCTACGTGTCATATTTTTGTCTTTATGCTCGTGTGCTTGTTGGAATTTTATATTGTTAGCATGAGTTTGTGATGGAAAAGGATTTGTATAAATTTGTAAATTTTGATTAGGAGGAGCCACATAATGATTTATCCCATTGTTAACACCTTTTGCATGTAGAATATCAGTATCAATTAGATCATATACCCTGTACTCTTTGATAATTACAAAATACCTTATCAGTGTATCCTTTAGGTAGCCAAGGAGGAAGAGCAACCATATTAGTAATAAGTAAACTTCGAAGCACATTATCAAAGGGCTCACGCAACTTTGTAAATTTTTTAAAATTTTGAAGCTTAAAAGTACTAACATTAAAAACATTAACCATATGATGGGTACTACACTTACTCTCTATTTTATTACTATTCCTTTGAAAAGTACTTTTCTTTTTTGAAATTTATAAGGGTAGGAGGATGAAAGGTACATTAGAAGACCCATATTTCAACATATTAAAATCAAACAAATTTAATTCAACATAAATATTCTCTCTAATAAAAAAGACTATAATATTTGTGCATAAAGATATTATTACTACTAATAAAATTAATATTGATATAAAAATTTATATGATTAGAAAAGAACCATATACAATAGTTACCAGCCATATTAATGAATTTGAGAACTTCTACATTAAAATGTATATATTTTTCTTGTTCATACTACATAATCCAACTAAGGATAAAGAGACCAAGGATCTATGAACAAGAATGCCCAAAACACAAAAATATCTAAATGAAGAGAAAAAATATTTGAGTTTGAATATAAATTATGACCAGTATTTTAAATTGCACAAATACAATTCACATAGAAATTAATAAGAACGTTTCTGATTTAAATTGTGTTATGTGTGATTTTTTGAATTGACGTTTTGAATCACAAATATAAATTGGAAAGAGATTTTATATTCCAGATTTGGATTCTGATTACAGAAATTTTCCAAATGGGTAGTACATAATAAAACCCAAAACAGTCACTCTTAGGGGGGAGGACACAAGAAAAAGAATAAGACAGACAAAAAGAATCCTCTTGTGATTACTGCTCAAAGCTACTGAGTTCATTGATGAGGGCTTTTTCCAGCCATTGTTCAGCCTCTGTGAAGAATGAGGGGCTGAGTCTGACCATCATAACAAAGAACTCATTTTCATCCACAACTCCATCGCCATTGAGATCAGCTGTTGCAATCATCGCTTGCAGTTGATCTTCACTCATCGCCTCGATCCCCAAAACGCCCGCATTCTTCTTCAAACTCTCCAAAGTTATTACTCCTTTCTCTGCATCTGCCAAAAGCCGGAAGCCATTGCAGAGCTCCCCCATGAACTCCTCTTCTCCTAACATATCTGCCATCATTGGCAAATAATCATCAAACCCAATTATCTCTTCCAATCTCTTTGTTGCTTTAGCCATTACCCAGTTTCAAATTCAGAAATTTCTCAGAAGGATTTGAGATTGAATGAGCCTGATCTTCTCATTCGGGTCTTAAATAAGACAGTCCACAAAGAAGGGACAATTGGAAGGCAACTTGGGCACTCCAAAGGTGGGAATCCACATACTTTAGAGAGAAGGTTCAGAGAAGTTACCTCAACAGCAGAAGATCCTTCTGGAGTACCTGCAGTGAGAACTAATTTAGGGAAAGTGCCATAAAGAGAGAGCTTCCAAGAAGCTGCTCTGCAGGTTCCTCTGTGAAAAGAGTCCTTGTCAATGCACATCTTGCAGACACTTGGATGAATCAAAACACCAAATCATACAAAACTGAAACATCATGCCTCATGAAAGTAGGAAATTATTTAATAGATTTTTCATTAGACATCTATAGAACTTTAATTTAGATCTAAAGCTGTACTCCCATGGTGGTTGGCTTTTTGGATGTTTAATTTGATGTGACTGTTTAAATGGTAATGATCTAAATTGATGAAAAACATCTCTATCTGAATGAATTTGTGACTTGGGTGTCTCTAAAGAGTTATAAAACATCTCTATCTGAATGAATTTGTGAGTTGGGTGTCTGTAAAGAGTTATGAAGTTTTTGTTGGTGTAATATTTAGGATATTACAAATATTTAATATTTTTTATTTACATAGTTGATGATATGTGTATATTTTCATTTGAGGTATTTATGTGTTATTATTATTTCATCAATAAAATAGTTAAATCTTACTTTTATTTGATTAAGATTATCTTTGTTTTAATTATATTGAGTTAACTAAATCATTTTTTCAGTTATGCATTAAAAAGTCTATTTATCTGTGTGTCATCCATCCATTTGATAGTTGAGCTAACTATTGTAGTATTCTATTTTAGAATAAGATATTATTTTTTTGTTGTAACTTCCTTCCCTCATCTAGATCTAAGCTCGCATGGTTTGTATTATTACCAAATCTTACATGATGCTAGAGCTTTGTTGATGGTTAAAGTTTGTTCGTTCCAAAGAGGTAGGTAGAGTTTTATTCATGGTGTTGGTGCGAAAGCCTATTTTTGGAGCTTCTTGGCTCAAATCATACCTCATTGTTGTGATCATAAGACTAAGAAACATAAGGATTGACTCTTAAATCATCAAATTTGGAGCACTTTTAGTTGTAGGCATAAGTATTCTTCACAAGCAATTACAAATGCATTGTATATTCATTACATAGGTATCAACAATTTTATTTATTTATTTATTTTGCATTTTTTTGGGGTCTTTAGAGTGTAGGTGGTACACTCATTCGCTACCCCATATGAGGCATTATAAGTGAGGGATCCTTGTGACCCCTATGTTGTAGGATTCACCCTAAGGTCAAACAGTGCAAATCTACAAAATACCAACGAAGGGGTATCACCATCAACTGACATTTTAATATCGTCAAAATACCAACGAAGGGGTATCACCATCAACTGACATTTTAACAGCTTGCTCCTTGTATTGTGGTTTCTCACATTATAAAAAAGAAAGGAATTCATTTTGAAAAGCATTCTATTTTATTCATGTTTTAGGATGCATTTTCTACTCTCCCTCTCTTATTGCTTGCTTGGAAATTTGAGGACACTGCTTGAGAAAGGTTGGAGTTGGATTGCTACCTAGAGTTGGAGATTTTATTGGAGTGATTGTTGATGTTGTGATGGAACGACAACAACAAGAACAACCCCATTTGTGTGTGCTTGGATTGAAGGCATCTCTCTTTTAAATGTATATTTTTTAATGGTTTTACCCCATGCTAGCCTTTCCCACTTTATATAGTTGCATATGGTATTTCATTGAATAGGATATGGTTTTATGTGGATTGTTAACTTGTGTGTAAAAATTTTAACAATCCCATGTTTTAAATGTTACCTAGAGTTGAAATTTGTTAGATAGTAAGATTCTATCCTCCTTTGGTCTTCTATGTAATGAAGATCCAATCTTTAGTGATGACGACATCAACTTTGTTAGATAGTAAGGCTATTTTATATCTCTTTTTTGGTTTCTATTATCTTTTGCTATCGTAGCTCCATTGTAATTGGTCCATACTTTCATAATAAACCTAAATAATTTTATGGGTGCTCCAACACCTTTTATTCAAATAAAAATTGTAGAATGTAAACTATATATAGCCTTAAGAGGTGGTTTATGAACCATCACACCATCTCACAAAGGTTGCCTTTAATGATTATTTAATAAATACATTTATTCCTCCCCTTTAAAAAGGATTTTTATAAATATTCTTTGTTAATATCTATTTTCATCAAAGGATCATAATATCCTTTATTTTTCTATCTCCATTTTAATTCTTAAGGGTTATATCATAAATTTATCTTCTCTTAGTAAAAAAATTCACATAACACTTGTAATATCCATGCACAAGACATACTTGGAAACCTCTAATCCCTTCATATCAAAATATGCTAGATTGAGACTTAAAATAAAAAAAATTGCATCCTTACTATTACTAAAATATATCATCTACATACAATGTGATAACAAAGAATCAATCACCATACAGTTTATAATAAACATAATAGTTTAATTTAGATCTTTGAAATCCTAATCTCAACATAAATAAAAAAAAATTGGTACCACACCCTAACAAATTATTTGAGACTATACAAATATTTTTTCAATCTAGAAACCGTAGTGTAGAAAAATGTAACCCTTTACATTTTCTCACTTGTTTGGGCCCTCCTGATTGAATTGGATTTAATAATGCCTTAATTTATTGTTGTTAAATGTACCTCTTTATATTTGCACACTTATTTATTGTCACCTTTGTTGTCATCTCACATAAACTCAGATCCCGAATTTATTTCTAACTATCCGACTGTGAAACCCGAAGGATCTAGAAGTGCAGGCACAATAGCAAAGGACCCAAAAATCAATTTTGGAAATGTGAACAAAGACCCTTTCGCCTATGGGTGAATGATTCCCAAGACAACTTTCAAAAATAGTGTTTTATGATAGGTACACAACATTTTCCATTCCCAGATCTTCTAGAAGTTTTACTGTTTTTGATACCCTATATTTCATCTATCAAATCCAACTTTTACATGTCATAAATGAGTTCATTTTGTATTTTTAATCTTTCTCCCAAAACCCATGTTCAGTCAGTTTTGTCACTATTTATGTCAAAAGACACTCTGCAACTGATTTTGAGGTAGGTTTTAAGTGTCTTCCATTCATCCAATTTGCATAAAGTTGGTTGTTTCTATTAGAGTCATGATACATCTACATGAATCAGGTCTTAGGTTACAAATTTGAGGTCATTTTTCATCTTATTTTCATCTCCCAAAAGTGTTGTTCAGTCATATTTACTTTGTCCACACACATAAAGTAAATTGCAAGATTCCTCAAAGAATTCACTCACCTAAGGGTTGAAAGTGGATTTTGATCTCAGGGATCTCATTTCCTAAACAAAATAGTAAATAGGTAGGTTCATTACACCCCATTTTTCCTTTCTATTTGTAGTAAGTTTGGTGAAACATTCCAAATTTGGTATAAAACCCTATATGTGATGAACCCTACCCTATTTTTCTATGTTTCAGAAACCAAATATTCCATACCTTTTACAACACAATACTTTGGTCATGTCATAGAAATTTCTTCCTCCAAGTCACCCTTTGAAATGTTGTCTTCACATCCATTTGTTCAATAGATAAATCAAAAGATACTAAAATAAATAATAGGACATGCTAGGTGTTAGCTTAGAAAATAGGGGGAAAATCTCACCAAAGTCTATTCCCTCAACCTAGGAATATCCTTTTGTAACCAATCTTGCCTTATATTTTTTTTAATACTTTCATCTAAGCCAAACTTCTTCTTTATCACCCATTTACATCAAACAAGCTTCCATCCATAAGGTAAAATACAAGTCTCATATGTCATTCTTCTTAAATGTAATTGTTTCTTCATCCATATCCACTCTTCATGACTCAAAATAATCCATATACAATGCCTCCATAGTTTTACATTTGTTGATATTAGTAATCAAAGTAAAAATACATCTCCAATTGAGAGGGGTATACCTATCTAGTTTATGTATTTGCTAAGTGGACCTCCTTAAGAGCTAAGGTGGAGGTTTTGCCTTCCTTTTAGAACTATTAGAACTATCTAAACTCTCCTCATATTCAATCCCTTCACAATATTTTAATTTAATATTATAATTCTTGGGTGATAGTTGAACCACCTCTTTCTTCCCATCTTCTTTTGGCTACAAAACTATGGAAGATTACTCACTCTCTTTGGAAATAACAATTATAATGCACCAAAATCTCTGAAATAAAAGGTCTCAATTATTGCCCTAACACCCTTAGTTGATGAATATACATTTCATTCGCCTATTTTATAATTTGTATCACTTTTCCATAGGAACATGTGTATATGCCTCACAAAAAAGATGAATATATTTTAAGGAGATATTTCTACCTATCAATGCCTACCTAGGGATCTTATAAATAAAATTTAATGTGTGAGACTTGTAAATTAGGCAACAAGTTATAGAAATTACTTCTTCCTAGAACTTATGCTCTAAGTTAGCTCCACTAAGTATGCACGTATCCTTGTCCATCAACATCGTATTCATTATTTTAGAAACTTCATTCTAATGATGGGTATGTCGAGTTGTCTTATGTCTCAATTTTGTGCTCCTTACATAATATTTTATATTTGATAAAAAAAACTCACCACCATTGTCAACCTCAAAACCTTAATCTTATTACTAATCTAGTTTTATAAGAGAGTCTTAAACTCATTAAACTAACCAAAAACTCCAAATTTACTCCCAAGTAAATGCACAAGCATGTTCATCCAAAATAATCATCTATAAAGTATACATAGTACAAAGGTAGAAAATAAAGGAGCATTAAAAAGACCAAATATATCTAAATGAATAATGTCCAACACCCCAAAGTATTTATGGGAACTAGAATAAAACTAAACATGGTTATGTTTTCCATATGCATAGTGTTCACATATAAAATTTAAGAGTACAATCATTCATCCCCTTAATAATATTTTTTTATTCTTTAGGGACCTTAAACAATCATTCTCTAATATTATTGCATTATTTTCTCCATGGGAAATTTTCTCTCTAATTCAATAACTCACTTTGGTACCCATAAAGCACAACCATCAAAATTAGATAAAATACTCATTTTTGCTATGGTTTCAATGCTAAAGGTGTGTAGATCTCTTCAATATAGGAATAGAATAACTATTGAACTAAATAATGTATACATCCAACTGAAATAGAGTGCCTGTTGAATGAACAAGACAACTAAGAGGGGGGTGAATCAATTGTAGAAAATTAAAACATCAAAACCCTCAACAACAATCAAATCTGCATGCATTCATTAAACCCTTATTCTGTTAAAGTGATTAATCATGAAATGCAGATAACAAAAACTGAAATAACAACACCATATGCAAGAGAACACCAAATTTACGTGAAAAATTTAATGAGGGAAAAACCATGGTGAGGATTAGCTCACAATACAAGTAATTGAAAACTGGGTACAAGGGCTCACTACCAATGTAGGACACACTGTTCAAAAAGGCTCACAACCAGGGCTCACTACCACAAAAGAAACAAAGAAGATAGAAGAGAAATGTTACAAAAATAAAAAATTCTCAATGAAATAAGGAATTCACCACAAATACTCCAACACTTTCACAACCTTGCATGAAAGATTGCATACACCTTCAACTCACTGCATTCAAGAATCCAACATTTTGAAATTCACACTGCTCTGCTCAAATTCACATCTATACTTCTACAATTCACATCACATTCATCACTCACATCGATCTCGCATCTATCTTGTCTCTCTCTTACATATTACAACAAAACCACTCTTATTTATATCATCCTTAACCTACCTTCTCCAAGGTCATAACTATTCATTACATTTAAAATTTAAAATTAGGTCAGCACCTAAACATTCTTGCGGTGGATACGAATGAATGTGACCCATATAAATCCTTATTTAGGACCCAAATTAATCCTAACACACCTCTACACACTTTCATAAATTTTGCATGTAGTGTTAACACAAGGTCAGCCAATACCCATGCTAAACACCATAAAACATTAATTACATGCTTCCTTAAATTAATCTAAAACTTCCAAACAATGAAAGTCACTTGAACATGATCTAGAATAATCCTCAAACCACCTGAGATCCAACTAAACTTCGTCCAAACTCGCATCATAGAAATACTTCAACCCAGAACATCCAGTTAACCTTATTCGCACACTAGCGCATTAAACACAGACTATATTGTACCAAATCAAGTGAAACCTTGAATTATGAAAGATACAAACATTATAAAAAACTTCTCAAATCCACACAACCTGAAGCCAAATTATATAGAAATGTGGAGCAAATACATTTCTCCCATACCATAGAAAATACCATTGAAAAATTGGTTCAAACACTAGTGAAAATATCTCATTCTGCATAGTGATCCAAAAACCTGAATTATGGACATAGCAACTAATAACAACCTTGAACAACATATTAAATCTACATAGGCATAGAATCAACATAGAATAAATGTGGAGCACATCTCGGGGAAAATTCTAAACACTTGCACAACATTGTTTTCTCTATTTATCAAATTTTCTCAAAAGCACTTGGAAACCAAGTACCAGAGACATCATCTTAGCACATTACTTCATTTCAACACATCTTCAAACACTGAAACATAAAGATATCTTCATTTACTCACAACACTTCCTCAATATCTCAACCACACATACACAACCTGCAACAACCTATTTTCCTCTTTTTCACAATTTTCTCAATATCCTCGACATCTTCATCATGCAACAATCTTCCTCAATACATAGTTGACATCAATTACATCACCTTCATACTTGCAACAGTGCCCACATGATCACCCTTATAGAACACTATAACTCCTCACACCAGTGTATACCCTCTACGAGAGAAAACAACTTCCACACTCACATCACTAAGTTTTCTATCTAGTAATAGATTATAAGCCAAACCAATGATATGTAGGACACCATTGATCCCCTTCACTTATCCATCAAGGAATATGATCAATACTCTACCACGAAAAAAAATTAAATGATAATAATCATCACCAAGATACACTTTCCATCAATCATATTCTCCATACCTAAAAAACCACCCTCAATGAGAGTTCATATGGAAGGAAGCTTCAGAGTCAATCAACCATGCACCTTTAAATGCAATATTTTATAAGGTTTTAACAAAGGAATTTACTCCATCCTCTTGTGAAGATATATTAGGTTCATCATCATACTCATTATTTTTCTTTGTTTCTACTCCTTGTAATATTTTTTAAAGTGCTTGGTTTTGCTATAATTTTAACATTTAACCTTGAAATTTTGAAGAGATTTAGATATCTCACAATATCTGGGTCTAGTATTTTCTTTATCCTCATCCTTATTAATGCCTCTCTCCTTTGATATTTTATAAACTAATAGTGCCTTCTTATTATATTTAAAATTTTCATCACATCTCCTCCAAGAGTAAAGCAACCACTACCTAATCCATTTGAATCTTTGAGGTAGTACTCATGATTTTCATTATAAATTAATACCACAAATATAAAAAACATAAAAGTATGTAATGATCGTTCTCCTCCATCTTAACTCTAATAGATTATAATTGAGTCATATGATCATATTGAACATATTTAAGTGTCTATCCATAGAACCATCATCACTCCTTCTCAAGGTATATGAATTATTTCTTAGGAAAAACTGTTAGTTATGGATTTATCCTAGTATAAGTCTCCCAAATTCTTCAAAAGAGATCGTGAAGTGAGTTCTTCATGTACATTTAAAAAAACTAAATTTTCCAAGAAGATCTTAATGAAACCCTTCACCTTCCTATCCAATAGATCTCAATTGGCCTGCAACATTATTGATAGCTTGGATCTTGATATAGTAGCCTAGAGATATTTATCTACAACATATCCTCCATATTGAGATTCTATACCTCAAAAATGGTGTTAATAAGCCTCTCAATCTCTATATTGATTTTTTTTCCTTTTTATTACAAGGTATCATTTTGTGCAATATCCCACTTAAAAACAAATTAGATAAAAAAACCTTATGCCTAACACCTAAGCTATTAGGTATTGAATCTCTAATAACAAACAAAAAGAACTATATGTGTATAATATAGATCCTACATTAATCTATTAGAGGAGGTATGTGTAAAATAAATTTAGATCATATAGTTGTATATACGTAGACTAATTAAAAAGAGAAGGAGGGGGGGGGAATAGGTCAAACATGGTTCAAGGTGCAAGGATGTGACAATCTAGACAAACTTTTTAACTATTGGGAAACCAAAACTGAAAAAATCCTAAATAAGAAAAGTAAATAATGAATGGAAGGACACGAAAATTTTAAGACATCTATAGAAATCTATATGGATGAATTTAAAAGAGATAAAATTATGATTAGAAAAGACTATATATAAATATATATACAAGATTGTTTAAAGTTAGCTTGCGAAAAAATCACATAATTATAATTGTAACAAACCTCTTGATTGTGGAAAATATTGATAGATGCAATCAAATATACAGATAATTTTAAAGCAAAGAATAAACATATACTCATGATTTATGCATAACTATATGAACATAAATATCTTATTAGAAGCATTCACAAATTAATCTTTTTAAATTATAATACAAGTAAACACAATAAATATTATAATAAACATACCTATAAATCTATGTATATATATTAAGAGCATATATATATATGTTATATTTATGATATATTGAGACAACAATTATGATATATTGAAACAATGACAATCAACTTTATGGATTGTGGAAATATGATAACATTATATAGATTTTATAGTTACAAGAAAAAAACTACATAACATGAATACCATAACTACATATTATTTAGTAATAAAGACTAGTTAAAATACACTTCTAGATTCTTTCCCTTTACATGAGTATTACCAACATGTAAATATGGAGAAATTTGAGTAGCATAATGGTACCTTTAAAAATCACTTTGAAACCTCCATCTTTGGCATCAAATACCCAAGTAAATATCAAATCACAAACCATGTACGAGAATATGAACTAAAATTGGTGTCATATTTGGCCTAAATTCTAATGCCTAAGTTGTTCATAGGATTGCATGCTTAAAATATAATATGATCTCTTACAATTTTCATAACTTGTCAAGGAATCTATCATATGTAACTCATCAATTTGGATGCTCCATTTTGAAATATTCAAACCCATTCAAAGATGTCTTATAAGATGTATTATAAAATATCATAATGGTGTCAATATTCCAATTTAACCCCCTTTACACACTCTTATGCATCATATAATATGTCATAAGTAGCTCCCATATTACAATTTCATAAAATTCTTTTACACATCACAATGACATTATGCCCATACAACTTATTACATACATCATAAAATATCCAACATGTGGAAAAGAGTACCACCTCAAAGAGTGACACTCTCTTTCTCATGTGAGGATAAAATGTAAATAATGAATAAATATTAGAATTATGATACAAGGTTAAGACACCTTTACCAACACATGAATTGCATTAGTTAATATAAAAGGAATTTTCTAACAAGTGAAAGTGCCCCATTTGTTGGTAAATTATATCTTGAATTTATATTAATATTTAAACCAAACTTGTTTGTATATGAAGAATCCATCCAACAATGAATACATAGTGAAAACGACCTTGTTTTGTAAAATTTGATCTATCAAGAGACATGGTAATGGTATTTTTTTAAGCTCTATTAAGATTTTGGAAATCCACACAATTTCCCTATTTTTATTTTAAACAAGCTTGAGATTGTCTTGGGTAGGTTTTCTCCCACATCAACCAATAAATTAGCTTCATTATAAATGATAATTGTGATCTCTGTCACTATCAAAAAATTGCTAGTGGATATTATTATTAGGAATAGATGGTTTGTGCTTAGAGTCTACTTTCTAACCAAACAGGACAAAAGAATCATTGAAATTGATTCCTATTAAGACCATTTAATTAACTTCATTATTTAAAAGTCGTGGACTTACTTTAATATTAAGTGCCTTGATGCTCTTTATTAGGTCCCACACTCAATTCTTATAATTTCTCATTAGAGGATGATTAGTGGTATAAATAAAATAAACTGTATTAAAAGGAGTTCAATAGCTCCAAAAATAGATAGCTACTTCCTCACTTTTTTAGCTATCCACAATACTTGAAAGAGTATCTCATATTCAATGATGTTAATAGTGCTTGGAAATTAAATATTGAAGGAATGGGAAAACTTGTCTCTAGAAGGATGGACAAATGCAATTAGAATATATTTCTCAAGTGGTTTTCATTTTTTTTATATATTTTTGGAGGAATAATAGATTCCTCTTTATTAGCACAATATTTCTTGAGACCTAAGTCATCAAACATATTAATTTTTTTTTAAAATTTATCTATAATTTTATTACTTTTCATTTGTGTCTCATATTCATCCAAACTATTTGAATAAACTTGTTTATGTATGTATTATTAATGAGAATTATAGATATGTGCCTCTATAGTCAGTTGCACTATGGCCATGACCTTGAAGTTGAAACAAATAAATTAGGAACCCTAGGTCTAATGTGTAAACCTAGGATTCAAACTTTTTGTTGTATTGTGGGGGTATTTTTTTATTTTTTCATTAAGATGCAGATCAAAAAGGTGTCTAGATTGACTTTCAACCATGAAGGTGAGCCAATCAAACCTAGATCTACATCTTATTGAGCCTTGGGATGGATTAGAATTGATTTTCCTTGATTAACCTAATTAGAATATGTGCCCTAATACGTAAAATGCAAGATCTTGACAATTAATAGACTAAAAAAGAGAATTGTAGGTAGATTTTGGAAGGGCAAGGGCCTATGTACCTATCTTGAAAATTTGTTTGTCTGAATATAGGGACAGAGTCACCTAGGGGTGTAGGGTCCTTGTAGGCTTCTTCTACTTTGTTTTTGCGGTCCTCTAATGATAGATCTGAGCTTTTGATTCCCAATTGCAAAGTTTTCAAATCACTATTGGATATTTTTGTAAGTGATTTTATGTGAGTTGACAAGATGGATTCAAATGCAACAATGAACAATTTGTCTTCAAGCTTCCTTCAATCCTCTCTAAACTTGAAATTTGCATATTCACAAAGAGAAGAAATGTTGTGTCATTTAGGGGCTTTCCTTAGTCAAACCTCGTGTTAGTGTTTCCACTTCCACCATGGCAATATCAATGATAAATGGATAAATGATAGGAAGGAATGATAAATCAACAGTGTTGCAACTCGTCACCCTTAAATGATTTCCTTGAAGGACTGAAGTCATGCGCATCACTTCAAGGTCTTAGATCTTGCTTTCTTGAATGCTTGAATTGTTTGGAGACCTACAACAAGGGTTAGCCTTCACAAACAATGATAACATAAACATGCATAAACTCACATAGGATTTGACATGATGTTAGGATCTTGAATTGTTGCAATAAATCTTTGAAATGTTTCTCTTGACTTTGTTGATAGTGCTCTTGATCATAATTTTTCCAATATTTTTCTAATTATATTTCAAATGATGCAATAACTAGGTATTTATAGGCATATATTTGATTTCCCAAAAATTAAATCCCAAAAGCCAACATTTGCAACTTGAGTTTGGAATGTTAAAATGTCGACACCGACATATCCAAAATTGGTCCTCAGTAAAATAGGGGACTCATACACCTAGGGTTAATGGGCCTTGGCCCTATTTTCCAGGACATTAAGTATCGGGGGAAAAATAATAACTGTTTGCATTTATTGAACTTTTGCAATTTCTCAAAAAATGGTACAAATGGGCCTTGGAATGAATAATTGAGGAAACTAGCTGCTTAATTAGGCTCAATAATTTAGGGGGGACAAAATGTAGAGTGAAATTGTCAAGGGTGGAAATTTATGATGGTACATTTAGCCCCCACTTTAGTGAGAGTATGAACTTACGCTTAGACTCACACTAAAGTAGAAAATCTATGTCAAGAGGCTTTTGATTGTCCAAATGTTGAAGAGATAGGATGACTAAGGATCTAGGGGGAGTGCACAATCCCCTAGGATCCAAGATCCCATGGCAAACCAATATAATCCCAAATGAACACACACATGTATGAAATGCAACAAAACAACATGATCAAACATACAATGTCACAATGAAATGAAAAAGGGGGGTATGGATAATTACGAGCTAGCAAGTTGTGTTATGTTAGGATCCACATCAAATCCATTCATGACTCACACAATATCAAAGTCTGATATTTTCTAGGTGAATCACAAACAGGAAGGCCACACAAGCTAGTGAAGTTCGATATTCACTAGGTGAGCCCCAAAGATAAGGTGAAATGAGAAACACACTAGGTCTAGTGAAGTCTTATATTCACTAGGTGTGTACCCATGGAAAAGTATTAAAATGAGAAACACACTAGGTCTAGTGAAGTTTGATATTCACTAGGTGTGCACCCATGTCAACCATACCAAGAGTTATACTCCCTGATAACTCTGATAAGGTGCTACAAAAATGATCAATATGTTATGCCAACACATCACCAAGTTCAATGCCTATGAACAAAGTGAAGCAAATAATGCCAATTACTTTAAGGTAGAAAAATGATAAATTTCATGAAACAAAAGATCACAAGAGCTTATTTGGAAAGCCCTATGCCAATGACATGTATCCAAATGAAGCTACATCATGATAAGGGGTTCCCCCCAAATGTAATGCAATAAAAACATAGAATATGAACACATAAGGGATCCACAAATTTGGGATTACTATACGTCTTTGTTGTAGTAATATAATAGAGCTCGGAAATGACTTCATTCCCCAAATACTCGTGGAACAATGAACACAATGGAGGAATGACACATAGAGAGAGGGAACAAACTAAATTTTGGGTCAACATGGAAGAGACCTAAATTTCTTAGCACCTTGCATCATCCCCAAAAGGAATACACGAGACAAAAATAAAAGACAAAGTTGACAACATATAGAAGAATGGAGATACAAATAGAATAATGTCACAACAAATCTGTTTTCTTTGTAACCATGATCCAATAGAGCAACAAGGATCATCTAAAGAAAACTCACAAACATAAAGAAATGCCAAGGAAAAAAACATGGGGGATCATGTCACATGTATGCAAGAACAAATAATATATAAACAAAACACAAAGGAGTACCATGCATGCGAGCCGACCTAAAGCAAGTTTTTTGCATCCTAATCTTGCTCATCATATAGGGAAGTTGGACAACTAGCTAAAGGGACTACAACAAGTGTTGTACTAGGAACATCTCCAGGTTCAACACATGGTGGGTCACTCTCATCAGGAGGATCATCATGGTTTCCCCCATCTAAATTCATTTTATTTGAAAATAAAACTTTAAGCTCATTATGCACTTGTTCATCAATTTTAGCAATGTCATCTTCATCATCCAAGTTAATCACAATAGGAGGTTTTATGACAATAGCAGTTGTATATTCTTGTTTCACTTCTTGTTTTAGTTCCTTGCCTTGTTTTGGTGAAAGTTGTAATTATTTTTGAGATGGTTGCATAGATGTTTGATTATCATGCATTGTTTTATTCTTTTCTTCTAATTAACAAGCAATAGCATGATGCCTACACCTACGCTCTTTATCATTTTGGTTTCTTCTTGCACAGTTTTCAATTTTTGACTAGGTAGGAGTGGGTTTCTCGACCATTGGTCTCTTTTCTTCCCATAAGGGAGGAAATAAAGGAACCACTAGGGATTGGGAAACCATTATCTCTTTAGGTCTATACTCTTGTTTTATCTTTGGAGGCATAAAAGGGATCATTTGATTATCTCTTGGTCTTTTATATGATATGGGTGGAGGAACTATTGAATATTTACCTTGGTTACTTGGGAGGGTCTTTTCTTTAAGCATGGGTTCATCCATAACTAGAGGAGGAGGAACAATCAAGGTCTTATCATTTTTAGGAATATTGGTAAGAGATAACTTTGTTATGTAATTTTCCTTAAAAATTTGGTATGACCTAAAAAAATCTTCACATGGCTTGATAGGTTCCATAGGCTGAGGCCAAAAGAAATCTAATGAAAATTTTCCACGAAAAAGGATTAAATCCACTATGATGCATTGTAAAGATTTCATTTTCAAATGGGAACTTTATGCACTTGTGAATAACTGATGAGGTGGACTTCATGGAGTGTAGCCATGGGTAGCCTAGCTTCACACAAAATTGGTCCAACATCAATATGATGGAGATTGATACACCTAATTTTTTTGGCCTAAAGTTAAGAGGAAGAGTGATCAAACCTATTGTAGGACAAGAAAAACCATCATGAGTTTTCAACCATGCTTTCAATTGTTCATAATAATATTGATAAAGCTCATGCATAAACAAGAATTCCCCGATTATCATATTCTCTACACACACAGGATCAATGATTATTCCTTGTACATGTGTGTCATTAATACATCTAGTGACATAGAGAGTACCATTGGGTGCATGTATGGGTGCAACAATATGGGTAAAATTAATGTTAGGTAACACAATGATTTGGCCCTTATGAGGTTGAATGTCTATGAGAGTGATCTTATCTTGTAGTCCATCCTCATCATCACTCTTATTATCATCCTTATCATTATTTGTTTCATCATTTTTATCAATATTCATCTCATCATTCTTAACATCACAAGCTTGTACAAAGTTAGATGAATGGTTTGGCATTGGATTGGTAAAAATTTGCAAGTTTTGATTAGGCGAGGAAACAAAATTATTCCCTTGATCATTAACACCACCCAACTGGATGTGATTAGGATCAATGAGGTCTTGAACTTGATGTTTAAGACACATGCATCGTTATGTATCATGTCCACTTGTGTGATGATATTGACAAAAGTAATTTGGATTGTAACTTGGAGGTAGAGGTTTGGTTATGTTCATAGGTCTAATTGAAGGAAATCGGATTACGATCTTATTCAAAATTTGCAACATGATCGAATGGAGGGTGTCAGGTAACTAGATAAATTATTTATCTCTCACTCTAAATTGGTATGGAGTTGAACTTATGGAAGAAACTTGAGGTTCAATGTGGTTGGTTGTTTGAGGTGTATATAACTTGATAAAGTTCCTGTTTTGCTTCTTGAATGGTTGATAGGTGTTTTGAGGTAAGGATTTAGATTTCCTAGTAGGAGAAGATGAAGATGTCTCTTCATACTTGACTAATTGACTTCTAGTACAATTAGGAAGGGTCGTACACAAATGTATAAAGGATAGAAATTTAATCAATAAGATTTTATCCCTTATGTCAGGTTTCAATTTTTTCAATGAACACTCTTTGGATATCTGCATCAGGTAGAGTAAGATTAATTTGTGAATAAAGCAATTGATAGCGGCCTATGAAGTTCGTGACCTTTTCATTTTGCTTTTGTTTACATCTCACTAGATCAATTAATGTAATTCTAGGTCTAATTTTGACTTGGAAATGTTGGAGGAATGTATCAATAAGTTCATTGAAAGAGTGGATTGAGTTATTCGGTAATAAACAAAACCATTATAAGGCCACTTCTTTCAATGACCTAGGAAAGAGCTTAGCTAGGATTTTATCTTCAAAAATGAAGTCACTACACAAGGTTGTATATTTTGATATATGATTGCTACAGTCTCCTTTACCATTGTACTTGTCAAATCGAGGTATCTCTATGTTTTATAGAATTGTTGTTTTCAAGATTTCAAGTGACAATGGGCTTCTTTTAACATATTCCAATGGTTGTCTATTTTGGTTTTGGTTCAAAGTTGAGGATTTTTGTTGAAGTGAGGTTGTGTTCTACAAAATTTGGTTAATAATCGAATCATTATTGATCTTTTTTAGGAATGTGATGAATATGGTGGGATTTTGTAAGTGCTTGGTTGAATACTATATTGCAAATTTATGAGAGGGGATGAAACTTGAGGTGTCACATGTGAGGACCCAAAACTATAACGATTCACAGTGGAAAGGCCTAATATTGGAGCTATGCCAATGCGTTTTTGCATCGTTAAAGCGACAAGTGGATTTTTGTATGTAGGGATAGAGGCTATGGTTGTAGGGAGGGAGACTTGATTTCCTCCTTGACTTTGAGTGTATCCCAAAGCTTGAGCACAAATAACCATCGTAGACACATTAGCATCAACTATATGGGCTAGGCTATGCAAAACCTCTAATCCTTGATCATCATTAATTATTTTCCTCATGTTATTTATTATAAGGACCATTGTATAGTTAGATATTCAGTGCTCACATAGTCTTGAAGACTTTCTAAATCTTTTTCCAATTTTTCATTTTATCTTCGGGAACATGGGAAACAACAATCTCAATATCCGTGAAAATAAGTGATTGTAAATTTGTAATTGGTATGGTAGCATTAGGGATAGATTCTAAAATGGGTTGAGTATTGACAACAATTTGCATGAAAGAGTTGGAAGAATCAGGATCCACATCAAATATAACAACAATGTGGGATTCCATAAGTCTACAACTACGTCCCACTGAAGTATTGGAAATAGGACACTAGGTCGTGAAGCTCATGCGAGTTTCAAAACAATAAGTGTACCCAAGATGAACACTAAACTATCAATTAACCACAACAAAATACTTAGAAACAAAATTCAGACAGCAAAAGCAAATAGATAATATAGCAAGAAAGATTTGTGCAAAAGTTGGTTGAACCAATAGTAAGAGGACAAAGGCACCCAAGTGCATCTATGTCTTAGGAAAGTTTTCTAGAAATTCAAAAGCTGACTATGTGTGATTCTTCTTGAGCATTTTGGTTCTAGTTGCAGACAAATTTGACAATGAATATATTTCTAGAATTTTATGCCAATGCAGGTGTGTGTCAATGTGAACAATAAATGACAATTTTGAATGTAATTTTTTGATATAAAATGCACAAATTGACTAATTGTAAGATGCCTAAATATTAAAATGATGATTTTGATACAATTCTGAACACAATGAAATTTTTTCTCTTTTTTATTACCTTTTAAGCTATATTAAAGATGCCTAAATGAATGGAATTAATAATTTCAAAATAGAGATCTGCAAGCAGACAGACTGAAGACACAGAGACAAAGATGTGTGAAAAAAAAATTGATGCAAGTGTAAGAGGATAGAGGTGCATAAGGGCATCTGAGTCCTTGATAGGGTGACTAAAAACTAAAAAAATTAATATTTACTAGATTGTCTAAGTGCTCTATTTATGTGTGCAAACAAATTTGTAACTAAGTATTTTTCTAAAATTTACTCAAATTAAGACAATGTGATTCAAATTCAAATGTGTAACAATGCAAATGACAATTATGAATGTAATTTTTAATGTATATTTGATCTAAATGACTAAAATTAACCCTAATGCAACCTAGATGC
Source organism: Sequoiadendron giganteum (assembly GCA_007115665.2). NCBI lineage: Eukaryota > Viridiplantae > Streptophyta > Pinopsida > Cupressales > Cupressaceae > Sequoiadendron > Sequoiadendron giganteum. The sequence continues at coordinate 29,511,533 of CM021109.1, read as the reverse complement.
AAAATGATATGCAATTTTTTGAATTTTTTGTCTTTTATGATGCAAAAGTGAAACCCTAAATGAGAAATGCAAAACTTAAATCTAGGATGAAATTTCAGAAGGTATGTAATGTTAACAAGTCAAGTTCACAAAAATGAAACAAAGCAAATTAAGAACCCTAGGCCTAATGTTTAAACCTAGGATTCAAACTTTTTGTTGTGTTGTGGAGGTATTTTTCTATTGTTTCATTAAGATGGACATCAACAAGGTGTGTAGATTGAATTTCAACCATGAAGGTGAGCCAATCAAACCTAGATCTACACCTTATTGAGCCTTGGGATGGATTGGAATTTATTTTCCTTGATTAACCTAGTTAGACTATGTTCCCTAATATCAAAAATGCAAGATCCCCACAATTAACAGACTAAAACAGAGAATTGCAGGAAAATCTAAGAAGAGAAAGGGATTGTGTACCTATCCTGAAAATTTGTTGGTATGAACATAGGGAAAAATTTACCCAAGGTCATATGGTTCCCTATAGGCTTCTTCTACTTTGTTTTTGTAGTCCTCCAATGACAGATTTGAGCTTCTAATTCTTAGTTGCAAAGTTGTCAGATCACTGTTGGATATTTTGTGAGTTTTTGTGAGTTGACAAGATGTAAGGCTTAAAATGCAACAATGAACAATTTTTCTTCAAGCTTCCTTCAATCCTCTCTAAACTTGAAATCTAAACATTCATAAAGAGAATAAATGTTGTGTCATTTAGGGGCTTGCCTTAGTCAAACCCCATGTTAGTGTTTCCACTTCCACAATACCAATTTCAATGATAAATGGATGAATGATATGAAGGAACAATGAATCAAAAAAGTGCTACAACTCACCACCCTTAAATTATTTCCTTGAAGTAATAAATTCATGCACATCACTTCAAGGTCTTGGATCATGCTTACTTGAATTGATTGGATACCTAAAACAAGGGTTAGCCTTCACAAACAATGATAACATAAACATGCATAAAATCACATAGGATTTGACATGATGTTAGGATCTGAATTATTGCAATAAAGCTTTGAAATGTTACTCTTGACTTGCTTGATAGTGCTCTTGATCATAAGTTTGCCAATATCTTTCAAATGATGCAATAACTAGGTATTTATAGTTATTTCTCTAATTTCCCAAAAATTAAATCCCAAAAGCTGACATTTGCAACTTGAGTTTGGAATGTTAAAATTTTGACACCGATTATCCAAAATTGGTCCCCAAAAAAATAGGGGGACCCATAAGCCCTAGGGCGAATGGGTCTTGGCCCTATTTTCCAGGACATTAAGTGTTGGGGGAAAAATAATAACTGGATGCATTTATTCAATGCTTGCAATTTCTCAGAAAATAGTACAAATGGGCCTTGGAATGCATAATTTAGGAAATCAGGTGCTTAATTAGGCTCAATGATTTAGGGGGATAAAACATAGAGTAAAATTATCAAGGGTGACAATTTATAATGGTACTAAAGTATTAATTGATTTGTTGGGAAAATTATGGATCCACATGATAGGATAATATTTCCTTGTTATCAATTTGAACCCTCATACCATAACAGGTATCAATTATAATTTATGAGTAGTGTATGCATGCATAACCAACCATTCTTGTGATAAAATCCCTAGATAAGCAAATTAAAAAGAAAGGTGTCAAATCAACAACTTACATATATATTGAAGAATTGTTAGACTTGGGTAGGAATATAGAGTTAGATGGTAACCCCTAATTCAACAAAAATGATGGCGATAGGAATACCATCCAACTAAGTGATACATTTAACAACTATCTCATAAGTGATTCTAAGAGTGTCAATGACTAACTTAGGAATCAAAATGTTTCTCACTATGAAGTGAATCATACAGTTTTAAACCATTTTATATTTGATGGGGAGATTAAGGTATAAGTTTTTGGGTTTATTTTTTACCTAATTTCCTTTGGTGATGAAAAATATGGGTATATCACCACTTTATTTATTGGGTTATATCACCTAGTTTTATTTCTACCACTTGGGGTATTCTTTAATAGATTGACTTGTGTAATTAGGGAGAATGCTTCCCTATATATATTTTTTTTCATTTCATCATCAAATCCACTATGCTAAAAGTTATAGATTAGATAAGTGCATGGCTTTCCTAACCACTCTATATTATTTATAAGAGGGGAAGAAAAACATGAGAAAAAACACTAGGGGGAGAAAGAGTTAGACGTTGAATGATAGAAGTAGGAGTGGAAATTTGAACTAGATTAACCTAATCTACAACATCATGTGTCACTTTTTGGGAAGGAAAAGGAGTTGCCTTTGATTTTTTAGGAATCTTAAGCCCCGCTTTTTACAAAGTGGAGCAAAGTAAGAATTCCACCTAGGTAGCCAAATTCATCCAACACTATTTTCTTAGTATACATTAAATGGTCATAAGTGGGTTCATTGAAAAATACTCTTATGGTTAGGCCAAAATTTTCATCATCTATAAAAATCATCATAGGTTCTTAAAATTTTCCAAGAGATAAATTAGGAACCTTTTCCATTGAAATATAGTAGCTATGGACCTACATGGTGAGAACCTTTGAAGGAACATTAAGGTGATCTTGGTACTATGTACAAGTTATTGGATAAGACTTGTAATTTTAATGGGTGTATCAATATTTATGAATTAGGATTTCCTATACCATCATGTTTTATAGTAGGATAGATACAATGGCTTTAAGATGGTAATTATTTCTTATCGAATTTGCATTCCCTTCATAATAGGGAGGAGCAACAACTTTGGTAGGTTATCACTAGGATGATTAAAATTTTGATGGGTATCCTTGATAGTTATTAGTATAATATCCTCATTATTGTTGACCTTGGTTTGTTTCCATGTAATTTAACTTGGTGGTACCTCACATCATTTTTAATAAAAGAACATTAAAATTTATATTTTCAAGGCCCTATAAGGCAGTGTTTCCCTAGGAGAAGCTAAGGGAGTAGGCATCAAGTTGAGAGGGGGACAATACACTATCATGGGGATGATAGGTGGCTAAAGATGAAAGGGAGTAGCAATATATAGGAAGATGGGAGTACCACACCTTCAAACAATATTTCTAGCTATGATCAAGTTATTCTCAACTCTAAGGGGTAGATCAAAGGTGAAATCAATTTTGGTTCCCTCCAAGGCCTACATCATCAAAGAAGGCTACAATAAATCATTGTAAGATAATATATAAAATTATGGTTAAATATGAATAGATTCATAAAGGAGTCATTTCTTGTATCCTCTAGAAGTATAAATTGAAGTTAAAGAGAGACTAGTAGGGGTTCATTTTATATAAGAAATTTATTCAAAAATGAAACATAATATCCCCTTTCCTATAAATATTTACAATTTTTTTTAATACATACCAACTTTGAATGATTTTGGATACTATCCAAGATGATTTGTAGAAAATTTCGGCTTTTTGTACTAAATATTTGTTGATCATGGTTTGCTAACTTGTGGAAAATTTAAGTTTGTTTTATCATTTTGTGTATGATACTACTCATATAATATATGATTTATAATGATGATGAGGGTGCAACCCGAGACACATAAAATCACACAGAAAACAAGAGATTCTTATTATTTTCAAAGTATGAAATTCTTAAATAAAGAGGATCTCAAATCCTCGAGTTCTACAATACATGCAAATTACAGAAAGTTACAGAAATTCCCCTTTTCACAACATACAATCTTCTTTCCCCAAAAACTACTTACAAAAATCAGAAACTACCCCATAAATAGCCCAATTCTCCGTTTGGAGCCAAAAACAACATTCTAATCATGCACCAACTTCCAGAAGCCCTAACTTAAGATCTGACCATCGGATCTTCAATCATAATACCTATTCGGAAAGCTCTTGCGAAAATGAAGTGCTGGAAAGTGGGGCTTAAGGGCTAACCACTTTTTTTTTCCACCAATTTTTGGGCCCATCCGGAGCCTTTAAGTAACTCAAAATTAGCTCTGAATATTTTATAAGGCAAAAAGTAGAAACTAAAACTTGAATAACTTTTGAATCGGGAATGATCTTGATTTGATTCTTTCTCCAAAGTGTTTATTTTTCTATCCTGAAGCTTCCCATAAATTTTTGTCTCCTCACGCCTTCAAATTCATACCTACTAAAAATAGCAATTGAGCAGAAAAAGCAGAAAAGCAGTTCTGAAAGTTGGGACTTCTTCTTCGACGAAAAGGGTATCCAGAAATGCAACAACATCTACAAAAATCTAAATGAAAGCAAATATATTTTTGGGTGATGAAGGATTTCCCTTACACCACTGGATGCTCCTGCATCAAATGACCATTTGGTTTAATCAACCAATTTATATCCATTGTGTTTAGTTAGGATTCATTCCCTACAAGATTATAAGAGCCCTCTAGTCTCAAAATAATATGTGGCACAAAGATTCAAAGGAATCCATCACGGTTCTAGTTTTTTGTGACCAAATTTTACTTGTTTATATGTGTCATCTCCCATATTCCAATTTGGTATTTGTCAAATATTATCTAGGAGATGTTGTGACTGCTCTAACACCTATCCACTCTCTCTCATTTTTAATTAATTTATTAAATATTCTTGGGATCCTTTGGTTGCAACTCCATAATGTTTCTAGTGGTTTTTTAAATAAGGTTGTGTCCTCTTATAAATATCTTTTATATTTATAATATAGAACCAACTATTGAATTTTTTGTACTAAAGAGTTGATTGATCGTGATCTTCTAACTTGTAGGAATGTGAGTGTGTTTTAGTATTTTGTATTTACTACTACTCATCTTGGAGAGTAGAAAACACAAAAGAATTAATAACATATGTAAACTAGGGATAAAATGAACTTAATGTGTTAGCAAATTTTGCATTCTTGTATCCTTGGGATGTTGGATATATTAATTTCCTTATCCTTATATTTCTTGTATGCAAACCCATTTTATGGTGGTGTTGTCTTTTCATTTTGGTTTATCTTGCTAAAGGGAGAGTGAGTGGGGTGCATTGTGAACAATCCCCTTCCCCTCTCATGTCCTTGGATTCATTTGAGTCCCTTGTAGACCTCCTTGCCTTTGGAAAGTGAATCTTCTATTTTCTCATGTTTTAGATAGAAGGGTGAAATATCTTGTTGGGATATTAGGTGGTTGATATGTGTTTTGGAGTTTTTTCCAACTCAATTTAGTTTATTTATTTATTTCCAAGCATTGTTCCTAAACATGAGACCTAGAAAAAGATTCATTTAGTCTTTGGTTAGGACTATAATGCCAAAAAAGTACTACAGTACTAGGAGTGGAATTTTTTAGCAAATTTAGACTCTAGAGGGATGTGATAGTGCCTTTCCTACTTGTTTTAGTCCTCCTAGGGGACTATAGTCCTCTAGGACCTTAGACACTAGGTAATTCCAATATTTTTAAGGATAATTTGTATATGAAATTTTTCCCCTTGGTCTTCTAAGTCTTTCCATGTCAAATTTTGGTTAATGGGTGTCCCTAATTGGGAGATATTACAAATTTTGTATTGGGAATTGTAATTTTGCATGAAATTGATTGGTTATCATTTTAATTAGTTGATTGTACCTCATAGTAGAGTAACCTATTGTAAGGTATCCATATTTTTTGGGGTATTTTTTGAGATATCATGCAATGGATGGGAGGTATTTGTCACCCTCATCCTACTCCATGTTTAGGAAACTAGTGGTCATTTTGACTAGTCAAGGTATGGTATTTCCTAATTATCTTACCTCTTACATAGGTTTCCTTTGGTGTTATGATATTTTTTGGATGCATTTAGGGAGAAGATTTGAGGTATATGGTTCCCTCATCCTACCATTTTTTTGAGTTCATGAGACAAAGATAATCATGATTTAGGACTTAATAATCATCACAATGAAGCTTCACTCTCCCATAGGATCATCATGGGGGCTTCATAACATAATTTGTGATTATTTCACTTGTGCAACCTTGATTGGAGCAATTTGATATCATCTAGTTTTTTTGATGTATTTTATGCTATTGTTCTTGGCATGACACATGTGTGCATGTTCTAGCATGCAATATGACATGTTAATTTCATTTATTAATTGTTGGAGTCATTCTTGTGTTGGTATTTAAAAAATTATTCACTTGGCTAATGTCCTAGCTATGAGGCTTGGGGAATTAAATTTGGAATCAAAACCCATGTTTCACTATTGGGAGCTTTTGATGTATATTTTTCTTTTTCATGTGAGTATGTGTAGGTATTTGGTGTGGTTATGTTTTTTATGAGTAGCATGTGTTATTCCATTATGTGTTTCCTTACATGTATGTGTTTGAGTAATGTGTATTTTGTGGGGTTATTTGGACCCTTGTATTTTCCAAGAATTTTATTTCATGTATGAACCACCTTCTTGAATTATTGAATTCTTGTTGCATGTGAATATTGATTTACCCTTATGGGGTATTGATTGTTCTTGTCAATCTACTTGGGTTAGTGTGACTGTAACATAGGAAAATTAATCCTAGATCTAACTAGGGTTAGCTACTTTTCACTTACAAAATATTGGAATTCATATCAGCAAGGGTGTGAGTTAACTTGTAACCTAAAAGGTGATTCAATCAATCTTGGATCTGAATTCTTTTGGGGCTTTAAAATTTATTTTTGATGAAAAGGAAATGATGCAACTAAATGACTATGAAAATGCATTGTTCTGATATGAATGCAAAAATATTGGAAACTGGCAGTCAAATTTAAAGACCAAAAATGGATAAAGTAGACCTATGTGCACCTATGATTCAAATCTAAGCTGATTTTTGGTGGACTACGGTGCAAGGATGCCCTAGTCTAGGTTTCTAAAATTGAAATCTAATTTTTTAGTCCTCAAGTCCTTGATCTATAGCTTCTTCCTTCTGGATCTCATTGTCAAATCTTTGTGTGTTGTCAAGATATTGTATTTTATGTATCTTGTCAAGTTGTAGGGTTTGAATGCATGAATGAGTGAATTGTCTTCAAATATTCCTTCAATCCTCTTCAAATATGTACCTAAATATTCAATATGAGAGGAAGGGTTGTGCCATATAGGGACTTGCCTTAGTCAAACCTTGTGCTGGTGTTTCCACCTCCATAATGGAAAAATTGATGATAAAGAGAGCTTATCCTTTTGAGGGAGAGAGGATAAATGATAAGGGCATGATGAATCAAAAACCCATTTCAACCCACCACTTATATCTAGGATCCTTGAAGGATTGAATTCATGCACATCACCTCAATTCTTGATTGTAATTTGGCTTGAAGACCTAAAAGTGTTAGTCCTCACTAACAAAATGTATGCATAAACATGAACAAACTCACATAAAACTTGACATGATGCTTTGACAATAAAATGTTACAATAATATTGCTCTTGACTTAATAATAATTGCTTGATAGTGCTTGATCATCAATTGTTTTTTAGTTCCCCATTTTTCAAATGATGCAATGACTAGGTATTTATATGCAATTGATATAATTTCTCAAAAATTAAATCTTGATAGTCAAAAATTAGGATTTAAATTTCAAATACAAAATTACTATTGCCAATTCTTTGAATTTTGGGGCCATATTAAGGGGACTAGGGCACAAGGACACACTAGTCTAGATCCCTCATTTTTTAGGATCTAAAGTGTTAAGAGCTAAATATTAAATGTATACTTGGGTCTTGCACATTTAATTTTTTTATAAATTTTAAAATAGGCTATGGGATGCATAATTTAGGAGATTAGGGGCATTATTAGGTCCAAGCACATAAGAGGGAGCAAAAATCTAGTGTGAAATTGTCAAGGGTAAAAATTTATGACGCTATAGTGACTATGAAAATATTCTTTCAAAAAAGGAATATGTTGATATCCTCAAATTTGATTGAGCATTGTGTACTCTCATGTGAGTGATGCATTTAGAGATGATGCTTTTTCATATTCCTAATATGTTGAAGAAAATAGATTTGATAATCTTGTTTAAATTAATCTTGCATTGTGTACCCTTATTGCACGTGTATGTCATGTTGCAATAGTAGCATACCTTTCTTACCCACCTTGTCATAATTGAAATTTTTATTTTCCTCCTTTTATGTGGTGACTTAAAATTCTTGACTAAAAGGCATATTGTATTGGTATTCTATTGATTGCATGCCTTATGTGTGAATTATCTATACAAGTGCATGAAGGAAATTTTGGGATATTTAGAATAAATCATTTGGGTCGATGAATTAGGTCCCTAAATTACACTATTTTCCTAGGATTCTTGTGGGAGCCAAGGAGTGATATTGTATTATATTAATTAAAGGCTAGATAAAATAGGGTAATTAGGTCAAATGAATGGTAATTATAATGAGTATTTTATGGAAATAGTGAATGCATTAGTAAATCATGCATCTCTTGACTCTAAAACTATGTTTCCCCCCTCTTACATAGTATGCATGTTGGATTATGAAAGGATTTATGCATTATAGAAGCATTATGTTGATGTGGATTTTCCCAATTGTATTATTGTTCCTTGTGAAGAATATTAATATTATTTTGGTTATAATATAAAGTATAGATGCATGTTGTGTTAAATGAATGTCCCATGTTATTGGTGTATTTTTACATGGTTGAATATTAATTGTTCCTAGTGTGATTGAATGTGTTAATTTAACATAGCTCATGAGCTTGATTATGCCCTATATTTATCTTGGATTGTTATAATATTTTTAGTAGGTGGCTATATTTTTCATTTAATTGTAATTTTAATCCCCTTGAATGATGTGTTTTAGTGATGTGTCTCTCATGTGTAAAAAATAAATTGCTTGTGAATGTCTTGGGTGATGCAATGAAAAACCTTGTAACTATCTTCTTGCATAATGATGTCATTGTATTGTGATGAAGTTGTAGTTGCTAGATAACTAATAATATGCTTAGAATGATTAAGTAAAAATTGTTCTCTTATGTTATGTAACATTATTGGAGTTTTAAAATATTCACTCGATTGGTGTGCTTGAGCATGTTCTATAATTATTCACTTAGTGCATACAATATGTACCTTATAAATTTGATACATTATTTCAATTATCAACGAGTCATCCAATTATCTATAAAGACTAGCATAGAGTTATTAATTCTTCTCATGATTAGTCTAGTCACCATGTTTTTCTATCTTTTTATCTTGTGATCCTTGGTCACACTTCAATTTATTATTGAAATTGAGCTTATTTTTATGATTTATTATTGAAATTTATAATTATTCCTCCTTGGCATCGTTTTAATATTGCGGTGGCTATACTAGAATTTTTATGTTTTGGTCATGTATCATGTAAATTTTATTTTATATCATGTCCATAATGGGTCTCTAATGGGTTGTATAAGGGAGTAGATTCCAAAGAACATACTAGTTCTTGAAGGCTATATTAATTAAAACTATGTTAGGTTTGAAATTCTTTATTCCTTGTTGAATGTAAGTGGATAATTTGTGAAGTGTGTGGAAAGTTAAAAATTTCATTGTATGCATATGAATCTCTTGTTTTGAGTGATGTTTTTTAGCTGGTTGAACACATACATGTTTTTCCATGAGTGATGTGTACTTAAATATCTACTTGAAATTGATTTTTACTCTCTATCTATATGCCCTTGAGAATGAAATGTATTAAATTACTTGTATGGACTATGCATTTCTCTTTGTATCTATTATTTGGTTGGCATGAGGACTTATTCCACTAGTTATGTTGTTTTGCTTGCTCATTCTTATTTTTTATTGGTCTTATGGAAATGTCTCCTAGTGCTCCAACATTAGTTGAGTGCTTGATTATGTGTTTTGAAAATAGAGGCCATGTTATTGAGTAACATTAAGGTGTGCATTATGTTATTTAGATAAGATTTCTATTGATGGTGGTTTTAGCATACCCAAGTTCAAGTAGAATGATAGACACTCTAGTTCTCTTAAAAATTTGAGAGATCCTTGTAGAGTCAACATCAAGGTTCCTTTCTTGGCAAGTCTTGACTGTGTTGTACAAGCTAAGTGGTCTATGTGATTTTTTAATAATGGGTACTTGCTAGTATATTTAAATCTAAATAGATATGTACAGTCATACACTTAGGATCTGTTGAATATGAGTTATATCTTTGAATTTTAGGTAAAAATCTACCTATCTATCCTACTCTATAGTAGTCTAATCTATCCTAAATCTACCCTAAATCTATAAAGCTACAAAAAAAAGGGTTAGGGATAAAAGAAAATAAAATGAATGGACAATGATAAGTTTAAATTTATTTCTTACCTCTAAATTATCTTATGAATTTAAATAAAATATATTTTAGTGTCTATTATTCACACAATCACCCATTTAATATAAGTGTAAGATTCTAAGGAAAGCCACAATATAAATATATTTCAAGTTTAATGTCATAGAACCACCATATTCCATTCATAAATTCTACACACAAATATATTATAAGTACATCAAGATAGATCTCACAAATTTATTCTCTTAAATAAATAAAGTAAAAAAACCACTACCAAGGTTTAGAGCATTCAAACATAGAAGGCATGATTATTTTATCGAATAGATGAGAAAATTATAATTTCTAGTAGGATTTCCATGCTAAAAATTTGAAAGTTTGTTGATATCCAAATTTCAACAACTTAACAATGAGAGGAACTCTTCCTTTTATAGAGGTGATTTATTTTTTTACAATAACAAATAAGACCAAGATTCATCCATAGCCAATAATTTGAATTTACAACTATTAAGCAATTTGGGCCCTCGAAAATCCACACACTTGGAATATATTGCAACTTCCAAGGTAGGTCAGTCTTAAGAAATAATTTGTAATGAACACATACTTGAGAGGTATTACTTCTAATAATTAAATTTAAAAAATCACAATCTTCAATGATGAATGAAAATGCAATGCACTCTAGCACCAATACATGACCAGGATCAACATAAAACAATCCCATTATTAACATCAATAATTTAGTTAGAGCCTTCTTACAATAACACAATAAATCCATTAGTATTTCTAATTAATTAACTTGTCCTACAATTAAATTCAATATATCAATATATTCCATTAGAAATCAATATATTTAGGCACTTCTTCCAAAATGGCATAAAAAACAACAAAAAATGAGAGGATCATCATTCTAAAATTTTAAGGAATAAGCATCCTAGGGAGTGTCAAAGTTCAAGGATCAAGGATTTCTTTCAATGAGTAATTTTTGGTACAAAAATCCAATGTGTTAATAACACATTCCTAGTATCTCTAAAACATTTTGGGGTCAAACTTCATGGCAATCACTAACTAGGTACCAAAATAAGGGAACTCTAAAACCCTGAATCCAAAAGGATATTACATTGGAGTATGTCAAGATTGGACTTTGAAAGGAACACTAACCATGTACTAGGATAAACAAAACTCTTAAAAGATATTGAGGGATATAAAACTCTAAAATATTGATAAGGTTAATGTATGTCTAAGTATAAAGGCATTGATATCGAGGTTTCTAGGATTAGTCATAACTCATCCCTAGGAATAGGAGAGCTAAGAGGTACAATACCAATCAAAAGATAGAACTAAGTGTGAATATAATGAGGATCAAGGATCAATTATACTCCATAACTCATACCAACAATCATATCAAACCAAATAACTCTAACACCTTGAACCTATCGAAGATATAGAGTATAACATATTTGGGATCGACGGTTAAGAATACTTCATAACTCATACTCAAAAGGGTGGGTCCAATAGGGAAATCTCAATCAAATTATCTTGAAAGAGTTAACATAAAAAAAACATAAGAGACTAGGGATCAAAACAACCAAAAACCTCATATCAAGAATAGATTGGGGATCAAAGTGACCCTAACAAGTCAAGAGGTGCCTAATTACGCATCAAATTTTTAGACACAACTCTACTATCATGCCAATATGAAAAATTCTAGAATCTAACATGTCCACAAAAACAAAATATAGAAAGGGACCACTCAACCCCAAACCCAAGACAAATAAAATTAAAAGGAAAAAGGGGATGCATATTTTGCCAAATCAAAATGGGGCATGTGTGTAGAGCACAATAATTTATATAGTTACACTAATTTTTGTACACAATATAGGTTTTGATGGTGTGTTAGTGTTTTATAAAATATTACTTAAATATATATTATAATATAATTATCTATCTATTTCTTATGTTGGAGTAAATAGGTAATCACCTCATAATTAATTAATCATTAATTAATTATTAGTTCCATTTTACTTTAATTACTTAAGCTAAACTTAGGAATTATTTTTTATTATTAGATTGAGCTAATTATAGGCCATGTTGTCTCATTGCATAGGATGAAGACACTTGTCACACTCTAATCAAATTCTCATCAGGGTTTTATTTTTCCATTTTCATAAGGATTTCATTGTAATATATTATTCATTTTTATTCAAATTAATCAATACAAAATCCATCATTCTTTTTTGGATCAAATATGTTCTCATGGTTGTATACAAAATCAATTGCTTGTTCTCTCTCGGTGATAGGTGTTTTGGTTGTAAGTGATTTCTAGGAGTTGTGGGGTTCACTATCAAATCCAACATGGTATTAGAGCACCAATTCTACAAATTCCTACCTAAATTTGAGAGATCCATCCTTGGGGAAAATTGGCTCATCCAACGATCAAAAACCCTAAGATCGCCTATTAATTCTTCAAAATTTGAAAATTTACAACAAAAAAATAAAAAATTAAGGCTTACAAATATCTCGAGGTGAAATCAATATGACTGTATGGTCGCTAGGAGCTTTCACAAGTCACTGTGTTATACTAGTATAATCTACAATTTTTTTGGGTTTTTTAAAACTATTTTGAGATTTTTTAATCAAATAAGAAAAAAGGAAAAAAAAATCAAAATCCTATGCAAGGGTTTGTCCTTACATAAGTGTGTGACATACTATAGTCCCACTCATCCACTAGTGCACCCCCTTATTCATTGTGTGGTGGCTTATTTTTCAAACCAATGCTAACCACATTGTCGACCTACTTATTGATGACAGGTCTACATTAGTTGACAATAGTGTCATTCAAATTTAATAGAACCCAATCCAGCATCAATAAACCAAGCATAGAGAGGTTCACGTGCACTACATTTGGGATCTTATCCATGGATAGGTCATTGATATTTTTATTTCCTATCTTCTAATTAGGTTTCCAATATTTTCACCAAACCCTTTACAAAAAGTATCTTCATCTACATGCTTTATCGAGGGTGTGGAAGGCTTCATCATTTGTGGGGCTTCTTACTCCTTCCTTTTCTCTCTACTCTGAGGGTCATCTTTTCTCTCTATTTTGATGGAGGTTAGGGAATTTATTCTCCCTTTTTAAGGTATTCTTCTCTTTGGGGGAATATCTATGTCCATTCATACCTCATCAAGCTTCATTTTTCAAGACCCAATTTAACACCCATGTAAGTTGTGCTTAAAGAGACTATTAGAGTAGGTTTTAATTTTCCAAGTGTCTTGTCAATTTATTTTTATCTATATTTTTCTACTCTTTTAATTAAGCTTGCTTAGTTTAATAAAGTGATTTTTAGTGTGAGTAAAGTGAATTGTCAATATTTTCCATGGGAGTGACAATTCCCTATTTTTGGGTTCTTTTAGTGTTTTCTCCCATTGTTCATATTTGTTTTCTACTCCCTCTCACTTAGCCAATTTATACTCTTTATCCCAGCTTGTACTTTCATTCATATAGCTTCATGCTTTTGAGCTCTCTATCCCAACTTGTATTTCCTACACTAGATTTTGCATATTCTAACATAAGACACCCAAGGAACCATATTATGAGCATAAAGATCCAATTTATATGATGTACAAAATGTTTAAGGAGTAATAGTGGAGAGAAAATATAAGTTTTTGAAATATCAAAGTAGTCCATGCATTCATATTATGATCAAAATAGAAAAATATACAATCTACAAAGCCACATGTGTTACATCTTATAGTTTTTTAGCAATAGTGTTTGGACATACTTTTTCCTAAAATAATTCCTATGACTGAAATATTTCATATGTGCCAAGAAAAGATGAAATTGTTTAGGGTTCGAGGATGATAGATATATATCTACATCTTTAAAGGGTACTCATAGTACAGAGGTTCCAAAGAAATATACACATAGAAAATGGGTTCAAAATCTATAAGAATGTGCATCTTTAAGCAAAGATGAACAATAGTTATGGAATGCAAAATTAGAAATGGTGCCTCTTTCTTGCATAATTTTTAAAATTTACTACATTACACAATAATGAAGATATTCTACTACAAGAGAATATAGAGATTTTATGTAATAAATTGAGATTTGTAATTGGGATGAGGATGTTTTCTTGTGGAGGAAGATTCTTCCAAAATAATTAGTTGAAAGTTTTTTCTTTTGTTTTAATTTCTTAAACTCTATGTTTGTAATGTTTTTCATGTTCTTGATTAGCATGTGGATAACACAAATATGACATTAGTGGTGCATGTTGACACAAATGATTATATGCATCTACTTTATGGTTCACATCACTTTCTTCTAGTGATTTCCATGAGTTTCCTTTGTGTTTGTCTTTGAAATTTTTTATTGAGTTATGTGTTGATGAGTGTTTTTTCACTTCACAACATAGACAAAGTAACTAGGTACCTTTTTTCTTGAAAGAAAATATTTCCTCAAAAATCTTCAAAAAATAACTCCAAGGCTTCGTATGTCGGGTCTTGACTTTGCAAAAATGACTCACTAGTAAATGTATTGATGGTTTCACAAAGGGAATTTATGGTTCAACAAAAATTGGAAGCTTAAAAAATAAGGGTTGTATAAAATTTGAAGAATGATATAAACCCTAGCTATATTTTCAGATCTACAATATGAAAATGACCTAATCATCAAATATGGCAATTTATGATGCTTTTTATCCTCTTAAAACTAACCTAGATTTAAAATAAAGATCAAAATATAAGGGTTTAGAGATCCTAAATCTAAAACCTAAGAACAATCATAACAATGACTCATGCTGCAAATAGAAAAATCCCCATAAAACCTATTCCTATTCAATCAGGGTTAAACCCACAATGCTATAGAAATGGTGCAATCTTCAAAGGAAATATTGAAATTTTTAGACTGTAAACATTCATACACACACCCAATTTTTGGCATAATATGAACATTCACAGTTGAAACTAATGCAATAAATGGCTCAAACTAACCATACAGAGCAACTTACTAGAAGCAAATCACAAATGGTATGAGTAGCAGATTCATCAAATATCTTCAATACTTTTTCATTATTATAAATGAATTAAAACTAAAACTAGGAATGGAATTGGAAGAAAAAATCATGCACATATTAAGAAGCAACAAGAATAAGAACACCACAACTTCAATGTCTTTTCTTGTATTAACTTCAAAATGTCATTACAACAATTCCAAATCAACCCGTCAAAATAAGGAAAAGCTTCCTTCTATAAACTTTCAAGTACAAATCAAGAATTGAGATTCAAATCTAATCAATGGCTCAGATCAATCCAAACTAGGGTGGTTTACATTTTTATATAATATTGGAGGTGCATTAAATAATTACAAAATATTCACTTTTTTCTCCAATTTAAAATTTTGTTACAAGCTTGATCTTGGCACTTGTCTTCATTTGAAAATTTAAAACAAATCCTTGTTGTTGATCCCCAAAACACTTTGTGCAACTGGCACATACTTTGGCACATATTCTTATCTAGACCAACATTAAATCCTATAGCTATATTTAATATTTGGTTTAATTCAATTATAGTCTTTTCCAGATTTCCCTCATGGCACCTTGGGATACACAACACCTCCTAAGACAACTAGCATTGACACAAATCCATATGAAAGTCTCGTTTTGATTTATTTAATCTCCTTTCAATGATAATTTTATGATGGCTCCTCTCTTCATAGCTTGCATCTATAAGTCAAACATGAACAAAATTCCCTTAAAAATCTAAATATATCAATTTTACATCAAATTATAAGGAAAAGAACCCACATTTTCCCGCATTTAACAAAATAATTATTATTAATTCACGTGCTAAAAAGCCAATCCTTAAAAAATCAAAAATAAACCTTTTTGAGATTTTGGTTCCATCATAGAATTTCAAAATTTCAACCCTTTCACGAAATTTAGGAGATTTCACCCTGTCATGGATTTTAGGAGATTTCACCCTATCGTGGATTTTAGGAGATTTTGGCTTGTTGTGGATTTTAGGAGATTTCACCCAATCATGGATTTTAGGATATTTCATCCTCTCGTGGATTTTAGGAGATTTTACCCTATCGTGGATTTTAGGAGATTTCACCCTGACATGGATTTTAGGAGATTTCACCCTAATGTAGATTTTAGGAGATTTTGGCCTATCATGGATTTTAGGATATTTTACCCTGTCATGGAATTTAGGATATTTTGGCATGTCAAGGAATTTTAGAGATTTTGGCTTGTCAAGGAATTTTAGGAGATTTTACCTTGTCATGGATTTTAGGAGATTTCACCCTATCATGGCTTTTAGGAGATTTTGGCCTGTCATGGATTTTAGGAGATTTTACCTTGTCATGGATTTTAGGAGATTTCACCTTGTCAAGGATTTTAGGAGATTTCACACTATCATAGATTTTAGGAGATTTCACTCTATCAAAGAAATTCCATGGGGTGAAGACATCTTCAAAAAATTTGAAATTTCATGGGGTGAAGACATCTTCAAAAATTTGGAAATTCCATGGGGTGAAGAAATCTCTAAAAATGGGGAATTCCAAGGGATGAAGAAATCTCCAAAAATGGGAAATTCCAAGGGATGAAGAAATCTCCAAAAATGAAAAATTTCAAGGGATGAAGAAATCTCTAAAAATGGTAAATTCCAAGGGATGAAGAAATCTTCGAAAATGGAAAATTCCAAGGGATGAAATCTTTGAAAATGGGAAATTTGACAAATTTTGGAATTTCACAAATTTTTGAAAGTTTCAGATTTTTTCGTGAGAAGTGAATTTCCATGAAATAATTTTTTTTCTGAAATGGAAAAGTTTCTCGGAATGGAAATTTTTCCCGAAATGAAAAATTTTCAAAATAAAAAAATCCTGAAATGGAAAACTTTATGAAATAGAAAATTTCTCAAAAACCTGAAATCTCTCTAAGGCCTTATAACCAACAATTAATGATTTTCAATGACTTCTCACTTGGTCCTTCTTAGTTTAAAACATTCAAATCTACCCTATTTGAATAAAAACTTGATAAAAACCGAGGGAGGTGACAAAAACAAAAAATTTGAGGACCTTTCTCTTAAGGAGAAAAGGTAAAGCAACCTAAAGTGGGATAGGAAAAAGGGGGTCCCCATTTCAAACGAGGCGTGTGTGCAAGGCACAAAAAATGGTGACTTTATAGGGGAAATGTTCCTAAACATTTCAAGGATAAAGATCCACTCAAAACCATAGAATCTATGGTTAACTTCTAGACTAAGCTTCACAGAAGAAAACTCACCCAAAAGAGAAGTGAAATCATTAGTTGAATCAACACACTCTCCTTCTCAGATCATCAATAGTGGGTGCACAATGTGTTCATTCTGACTCTTGAAAGTATGAAGCAACTAACATTCTAGTATGATAAGCTACATAGATATTCCAACCCCAAAATTAACCTAGACATTGCCCTGCTGCCAGTCAAGCATTTATAGCCCCAACAAGGTTATCGTTGTAATTCCCATGAACATTTCTCTATTGATAGCTAGGAATCTATAGCCCCGATAGAGTTATTCAGATGATCAAAATTCATAATTTAGATACTCTTTTGATATTTCATTTTCTCTTTTTTTTCTTTTCTTCCACTTTGTGTTTTTGTCCTTTTAATTCATAAGCATTGAAGCTCATCATGGATTTGGGAATCACAATGGTCATTGAAGCAAAATTTCAGATTTTTCACCTATCACATCTTCTTGATGGCAACTACATGAGCCTCAAGAGGATATTTATAATTGTATCAACATGAATTTTCACCCCTAACACAAATTCCCTTTTGACCCTTAACACTTTAGAAAATTAAAAGTGGAGGCTTAATTCCACTTAAGCCCACTGCTTGCATTCCACTTGGTGCCTGTTTTGTGTGTCGGTGGGGGCGTTTTTGTTGAGGACGCCTGCGCAGCGCGTAGACATCTGCGTGGTGCGCTTACATCCCTAGCAGATTCCTGCGGCTGGAGACTGTAGAGGCATTACATTTTTTATTGGGAGTCAAAGAGTAACGTCCCTCTTTAGCTGGCCAACCCGAATATGGCTATTTTTCACCCTTCTCTTCATAATCTTCACTCTTCCATCCTTAGTTTTTTCCAAGAAGAAGGTTGAGAGAATTTTGCAAGATCATTTGAGCAATTTCTCCACCATTTTGCATCCATTTCCAAGCTTTGCAGCAACACCATTCACTCCATTGCAGCAATCCACTACTCCATCACTCCAACAGGGCAAGCACAAGATAGACACTATGGAAACAGAGGCTTGAGTCCCTCTCGTTCACTCCTCCACGAGCCTTGAGTGCTTTGGGCAAAGGCGGTAAGCTCCTACAATATCTCCTTTTGCTTTCGATTGAGTAAGCACGTCTTGTTTGTTGTGTTTTGTGTTATGTAGCTTGTAGTTTCTTTCCTTCATCATCTATTTCTACTATTCCAAACCTGGATATCTGTGGAGGTGGAAACACCAAGACGAGGGTTTGACTTAGGCAAGCCCCTATATAGCCCCAACAATTTATCCCATTATTGTGTGCAAGTGGAGAGAACTTGGAGCGAGTTGGCGAAGAGAGCATTATACGATATTGTCTTCATCACCTTGGTGGTAATACATTTCCTTTATCATATTTGTATCTACATTTCTCTTTACTTAATCTTGTTTTATCACTTTAAACATCTCTAGACTAGGTTGGTAGTCTCTCCTTCTGAGAGTGATTTTGTATTTTCAGTTCTCTGGTCGTATGGACGCTAGCGTGCCACGCTATCGTCCTAGAACTGTGTTTTCGCCCTTAGACAGAGAGTTGTTTGAGACATGAATCTGACTCTAAAGGTCAATTCAGCTGGTCTCCTTCCAAGATTCAGGATTGTAGAGTGATTGAAGGATGCATAATCCTCATCATTCTCATCCTCGTCATCCTAACCATCCTTTAAACTGAGGTGGGTTAGGGCAACCTTTCCA
Organism: Sequoiadendron giganteum; assembly: GCA_007115665.2. NCBI lineage: Eukaryota > Viridiplantae > Streptophyta > Pinopsida > Cupressales > Cupressaceae > Sequoiadendron > Sequoiadendron giganteum. The sequence goes on along the minus strand of CM021109.1, from coordinate 29,492,328 downwards.
CTCTTGGCCTTTCATGACCTAGGTCCTTGCAGTGGGTGGTCCCCCTCTCTCACATTTTTGGTGAACTTGATGTGAACCCACATCTATCCATTTGTCGGCATCCTAAACTTTTTCACATATACCTCTTGGTCGTGGTTCCCTGGTGTGTTGTGAAATTTTATGAGCTTCACGACCCATTCTACGACCTCTGGGCATATTGTCAAAATAATTATGTGACACCTTCTAATGGACAAGATGAAGGTCTTCTCTAGCTTCACTACCGGCCTTTTCTCTGGTTCTGCGGTTGGGTTGTCTGCATAGGACCATGTATCATGAGGCAAACTTAGGTTTCTTGATGAAACTCATCACGTCCCTACTCCTCCTATGTCACCAACCTCTTCATCCATAGACGAGCATGAGGTCTTTTGTATCCCTTTCGAGTACGTTTTTAGTCTCGGTAAAGGGTTAGGAGCATTGGAAAATCACCTAGAAGGGAACCCGAAGTTGGCTAGGGTCACTAATGTGATCGAAGAAATAAGATACATGGTGGAAAAAGACCAGATAGGTGTAGAACTCTTGTCTATTCTCGTTGGTCTAGCCGAAGCATGTGCCCCCTCAAGTCTTGGTTGCATGATACGAGGTGGCCTCTTCGAGGAATGAGAGAGGTAGTTGGAGATGTTGATGCCTCCTACATCCATGAACATGGCTGACACAGTCCCCTTGGTCAATATACCCTCTAATTTTGAAATTTTAGATACTGTCAAAGTTAACAGAAACCCTTTGGGTTTCCACTTCACCCCTTTCGTCGCCTCCAGTGGTGGAGGATTTGGCAGAATGATGGGCAGAGGCTTGGGCGGTGGAAACTTCGGAAGTGGGGGTGGAATTGGGGGGGCCAATGCCAGTGGAAGTCATGGTGGTAGCTTCAGCTTTAGCGGCAACTCTGGAAGAATTCACACTAGTGGTGGCGGCTCTGGCGGTGGTCACAGTGGTGGCATCGGCGGAAGTCACATAGGCAGCGGCAATTCTGGTGGTCCTATGTCTTCTAACAACCCTATTCTAAACACCCTCCTTCAGAATATGGGGCAGATGCAGAACCAACTAGAACACCTTTCCCAGGCCTCGGCTCAACCTATCTTTTAACCTTTCTCCCGACACAGCCCATTTTTGGTTACAATTTTAAACACTCCATTCCCGCTAGGGATGGGGATTCCCAATTTTGATAAATACGGTGGTAAAGGGGACCTGCAAATACACGTGTTTGTATTTAACGCCTTGTGCACATATTTATTCCATCATGATGCATTGATGGCTAAACTGTTTCCCCGATCCCTCAAAGATACAACATTGTATTGGTATTGTTCTTTGCCCAATAACTCCATCTTCACATTCAATCAGCTTGTGAACCAGTTCTTGTGACAATTCCAAGCCAATATCGGACCAAACATGACCTTGTTCGGTGCAAAGGAGATAATGAAAAGGTTATAGACTTTATAGCGTGCTACCAAGCGCTCTTCTCACGTATTCATTACTTGACTCTGATGTACAAAATGTCTTCATAGGGAATTTACAGAGACATTGGCAAGAGAAGTTCGCCCTCATGAAGTATCCCTCTTTCGCACATTTGTGCACGGCTCTACGAGAATATCAACAAACGATGGTTCAGTTCGGGGGTCCCCCCTCACGCTCCTGTTCTCAAGGAAGATCTATCATATCGATCTCGGGAAGAGGTAAAGCTATTGCGAATGTAGTAGCCATTGTAGATAACAACGGCCTTAGACGCGACCGAAAATTTACAAAACTATTAGAATCTTTTTCTTCCATCTTGCAAAATTGGTGAAGGATAAGATCCTTTCCCTACCACCTCCTAAACTAGTTAAAGAACCATACCCTAGTTGGTATGAATAAAAAACATATTGTCAGTACCATCAAGTTAATGGAAACGATACCGAACGATGCATGCACCTACGTCATGAGATACAAGATCATCTCAAGGATGGTACTATATGTCTTGATGGGAGTAAACACAATATGAAAAAATCAGTGGTGAAAGCTAACAGTGAGTTGCAGATATACACGAACCTGTTTCCGTCACATTTTGCTAACATGATTATCGATCCCACTGATTTAACTGCTCACCTTGAGGCATATGTTAACATGGTTATTGTTACTCCCTCTAATTGTCTTGTGACTAGCTCACCAGATGTAACATTTACCTTGCAAGATGTTCCAGCAAATAGAAAACCCTCTCTGCTCTATATTCTCGCTCGCCTTAATGGCAACATTGTGATAGGGGTCCTATTCGACCCTGCGAGTATAGTGAATGTCATCATGGAGGAGACATTACTCCTAAACTCCCTTCAAAGGGAGGAATAAAAGAAAACAAAGTCTTTCATTCGCACGCATGATGGAATTTCTCTTAAACCTTATGGATCAATAACGTTCTCCATCCTAGTTGGACCTAGGAGTGTAGACATGGTCTTTGATGTCATCCCCAAGTCGGACCTATTCAGAGTGAAGCTAGTCATACCTTGGCTAGCTTCCATGAATTGGATCACCTTCATGGTTCATAAATGCCTTAAGTTTTCCCATGAAGGTGTCATGCATGTAGTGCATGACACTTGATATCAGCCTGTGGTATCCCATGGAGGATATTCGTTGGATCACTTTTGGCCCACTCCAATTGGTCTGCTCCCACAGAGAACGGACCTACTTTACAATAATTATGTGAAGTACAAAACTAGGGATAAGGGATAGCTAAATTTGACCCTTCCCGTGGTTGAGCAGCCAGCTACCTCCTCCTTCTGAAAAGGAAAGGGGAATCTCGCTCCCTCTCGAGTTGATTCATCTACTCCCCTCTCTAGGGAAGAGTACTGGATGAACAAACTCAGGTTCTACCCGCTAATTCTGATGATGCCTCCTTGGCGAAATCCCAAAGTTAGGATATCGGATCTCCCTAATGGGTCCCCAAGACCCTGGTACTATTTGTACGGAAGCAAGAAAGGTTCACGAAGAAATTTTGCCCCTCGACCTCTTCCTGTTCCCCTGAACAAGAAAGGAGCCACCTCTAAGGCGATGGAGTCAACTCCTCCCACCATTTTTGAACATACCTCTCCTCCTTCCATTCAGGAGTCTACCCTTCCATTGAAGACATTCGTGGAGGATACTCCCATGGCTGAGCAGGATCCTTCTATCCCTTCACAATTTTTGGCTTCCAGTGCGAAGAGCCATAGAAAATGCCTTGTGTGTGAGTGTAATTTTTGACAAAAGGATCTCCTAGCTGAGCAAGCCTCCTTATAGAAGGAGGAAGAGAATACTGTACCTCTTGTCGTGTCCTCCTCTTTCCCTCCTTTTTTCTCTGAATCTCTTCTGCCTCCCGATGTGAGCGCACATGTACTCGGAATGGTACAAGTGTTCATCGCTCCTTCGACGGAGCCACCCTTGCTGACCTCCATCTCGAATTTCTTGCCTTTCCCAAAGCCCATGGACATGGTTAACACTTTGGTTGTATCCACTACAGCTCTTTCCTCTTCTTCCTCACCACTCGTTGTTTCATCCGTGGGGAGTTCACCTCTCCTGATGAAGAAGAAAGTAGAGTGTGGCCCCTCCAACAATAAGGGATGTAAGAAGAGCCCACCTTCTCCAAAAGGTAGCCTCAAATTGACTTGTTATGTCTTAGTCACGGAACCAGTCCCAACCTCCCCCGAGTTTGTCACTACTCCCGAGCCTCTCGATGAGCCTAGCAATGAACCTCGGGTACAAAACCCTTCGTCTACCGAGGTAAAACATGACACTCCTATCAAGTACATGTTTAACTCGGTGGATGAAGTCCTGACCCTGTCAGCGATCTTCGCTAGGTCATTGACCTTGGACCCAAAGGAGCTAAGTGATGCAGACCTTATAGGTCCCTCTACTTTGGCCCTTGTTGCAAGAGGATCGAAATATCCTCCCCTTAACATTACACCGTTGTAGGCTCGTCTTCCTTCCTTCGATGATCTAGAGTGGGAAGTTGATGACCTCTTGGTTGACCAGTGTTAGGGGCAGACCCTCTTCTTGATCTTTAGATTAGGTATGTGTTTTTTTTGTGGCATGAGCTTCCCCCATAATCATGTTATATGTGTCTAGATGACCCTCATCACCCATGTTGGTGCATGGATACATGCATGGTGTTGGTGTTGTAAACTTTCCTCTATATGTATCTCTATTCTTCCATGTTTGTGATTGACTTTCAATAAATTGGGATGATGCAAAGTGTCAGGAGCATTTAGGCCTCCTTCCATGTTGACCCAATTTTTTATTTTACTTTGTCTTTCGTGCATTCTTCCTGATTTGGTTGGGGATTGATGATCATTTGCCTCTTACTGCAGTTACCTACTATATATAAATAAAGGCAGATTTGACCTCGCATAACCAGATCCCCCTTTGCCCTTTGTGCAAGATTTATTTTCTTTACTTTTCACTTTATTTTTCTCTCATCTTTGCTTGATTTGTCCCTTTCATGTGTGACAACGCATCTTCTACATTACTTGTTCTTTATAAAAATGCATTTGTTGCCAAACAAATATTTTCTCGAAGACCCTTCACACAATTCCTTGTTAGAATGGAATTCTCAACTTGAAACCCTAACGGAGCATGTTTCCTTCATCAAGGGTTCATAAAGAAAGGACTTGGAAATCCTCCTCTGAAGCAGGAACGGTCTTAGTCTTCCCCTCGCATGAGTACATCTCCTTCCTTTCGAATTCCTTGATGAAGTGAACATCTTCCAAAAGGATTCCTTGATGACAAATCGATTCGAAAAGGAAGACATTAAACTTTTTTAACAATTTGTCCCTTGAATGGACCTCACCTCAACAAAATTCTATTGAATCTAGCTTGGGGGCAGCCCAACTAGACCAGCTTCACATCTCGACATCTAGTCTGGGGCAGCCCGACTAGACCGTCTTTGCATCTTCATGTCTAGCTTGGGGGCAACCCAACTAGACCCTACCTTTCAAACAGTGTGTCCCTTGAGTGGACCCTCCTTCCTTTTAAAGGGTTCCCAAGGGACCCCTTTGAAATTCTTACAACTTAGTGATGGTCTATGTGACTATCCGTTCACTGGCCTATGCAGCCACTTCCTGATGTGTTCTATCTGTGGGTAATCATGTCACCATCTCTGGCTCTACGGAGTCCCCTTTACTCAGTCTCCCTCATGTGATATTTCTTGGGGGATACCTTCTTTGCAGTTTTGCGGGTCTGTAAGGTTCTTTTCTCGGTCTCCCTCATGTGAGAGTTCTTGGGGGATACCTTCCTTGCAGGTTTGAAGGTCTATAAGGTGCTTTTCTCGGTCTCCCTCATGTGAGAGTTCTTGGGGGATACCTTCCTTGCAGGTTTGTGGGGTTGTAAGGTGTTTTTCCTGGTTTCCTTCATGTGAGAGTTCTTGAAGGATACCACCCTTGCAGGACCGTGAACCTATAAAGTACTTTCGTGCTTCATCTTTGTAGTTCCATAGAACTATGAAGTCCTTTCCTGCACTGTCAGGTTCACTAGACCGTGCTCTGCTTCCTCGCTAGTTCAGATATACATCTCTTACTTTGTTACTTCTTTACTATTCTACTTTACCGAATCACTCATCAGTACTCATGCTCGCTAAAGTGGGGGGAAATGTATCAACATGAATTTGCACCCCTAATGCAAATTCCCTTTTGACCCTTAACACTTTAGAAAATCAAAAGTGGAGGCTTAATTCCACTTAAGCCCACTTCTTGCATTCCACTTGGCACCTATTTTGTGTGTCAGTGGGGGTGTTTTTGTTGAGGACACCCACGTAGTGCATAGACATCTGTGTGGTGCGCTTACGTCCCTGGTAGATTCTTGCGGTTGGAGACTGCAGAGGCGTTACATTTTCGATTGGGAGTCGAAGAGTAACATCCCTCTTCGGCTGGTCGACCCAAATAGGGTCCTTTTTCACCCTTCTCTTCATAATCTTTACTCTTCCATCCTTAGATTTTGTAAAATTTAGTAATGAGATAACTTAGACTCAAGGATGACTTATGAACATTTATGAAAGAAATAAACATGAACATCTAGCAAAATGCCTTCTGACTGTACCGTGAACACATACCCAATCATGCAATGGAGGGCCAACCCTTCCCGAAGCAAAAATCAAACAAACCAAAACAAACTAACCTACCACAAACTTCTAAACCTATTATGTACAAAGGTATGAGTTGGAATAGCTCAAGCTTGAAAATAATGTTTGAGATATTGCCCATTAATGGGAAGCAATACATCCTCATTTGTAAGGGTCTTTAGATGATATGTGTTGACCCCTAATATTCAAAGATTTGAAAGGGTCCAAGCCACAACTTGTCAAATTTACCATGTTCCCCTTTCTTTTCATGTGCTTTTGTCCCAATAAAGGACCAGATCAGATACCCAAAAGGCCTCAACTTGAGCCCGCCTATCAAACTAGTGTTTAACAACACCTTGATGTTTTGCAAAGTTCTCAATAGCTTCATCTTTTTTCTCCTCCAAGTTAAGGAGTTGGTCCAAATGGGACTCTAACTTCTCCCTTTTGTCATAGTATTCATTAATAAACTGCAAGGTGTGGATTTTCAAATGAATCGGAAAGACAGGTTCTAGACCATATACCAAATGATATAGAGAGGCTCCTAAGGTGGATTTTTTACGAGTTATGTTTTCCCAAAGGGAAAACTTCAGTTGAGTGTGCCAATCCTTAGGATTCTTATCTAACAATTTACAAATGACATTTAAAATATTCTTATTGGTGGACTTCGCTAAACCATTTCCTTGAGGGTAATAATTAGATGCAAATTTTAAAATGATGTCATAATCAAACACCCAACTAGAAAATTCCAATGATGCAAACACAGGGCCATTATCATAAAATAATGAAAATGGACATCCAATATGTGTTATAATTTGTTCCTTAAGAAACTTAATTACCACTTCAACGGTGCATTGTTTACAAGAAATTGCATTTGTCCATCTAGTACAGTAATCAATTGTGGTTAGAATATACCTATGGCCCATAGAAGAAGGATAATTTATCATACCAATAAAAATCAAGTCCCTATTGTGCAAAGGAACGTACCTCAACCACCAATTGCAATGGAATAGTAGTGTGCCTCTCCTTGTTTGAAATTGTTTGACATGTATGGCACATGCGAACATGTGCATGAGCATCTCAGAACAAAGTGGGCCAATAATACCCAGCTCTTAAGATCTGATGGGTTGTCGCAACTCTTGAACCATGTTCAGTCCCAAAAATATCATGAAAATCGTTTAATACCATTGATGCTTCCAGTTTTCCCAGGCATCTCAAGTAAATACTATCATGGTTTCTTTTGTATAAGGATGCACCTTTTAACATGAATTTTTTGGTTTTCGAGCACAAAGCACATCATTGGACTATGCTCAAATGTGATGGATAGTGTTGGTTGAGCAGATAAAATGTGATGTCATCATACCACTCATATAGGGAAAAATCCTCAAGATTGTATTGTTGTGTTGTAATTCTTGGGTATACTTTTGTCATAGTACAAGTCAAAGCTTGGCCCCAAACTAACTTCATTGGTTGAATCTCTAAATCAAATTCTTGTAACATCGTAACCCATTTACTTCTTTGCTCTCCTAGTTCACTCTGCAGTAGTAATACCTTGATAGTAGGGTCAGGCACAATTGAATATATCTTGCTTCTCAAAATATAATGCCTAAATTTCTTGACAGATCTTACTAAAGCATATGATTTCTTCTCAACATTTGGGTACCTCAACTCTGCATCCTTAAGAGGGGCATGTTGGAGTTGATAGTGAACCCCATAGCTCCCAGAAACCCTTTCAACCAAAATGCATATCACATCTAAGATATCAAAGCAACTAATTTTGTATGCAACCAAGAGAGAAAATATTGAATCCAGAAGAGCGCTGATATGTGCAATGTATTAACTTGAATGGTTCTGAATTGAATTATTACAATGAATGTGCAAGCGTTTATAAAAGTATGCAAAAGAAAATCCTTGATGAGGATTTGACTAGATAGTGAGAAGTGTTCTAATCTTATGCAATGAGACAACTTGTCCTATATTTAATTCAAACTAATAATAAAATAGCACCCCTAAGTTTAGCTTAAGTTAACTAAAGTAATAAGGGACTTGATAATTAATTATCAAGTGATTATCCCGATTACTCTAACAACCCCCCTTAAGTTCAACTTAGGGAGAAGCTATAAACCCTAATGTAGAATGTAATGATGGATGCATGTATGGGTCTTGAATATAAGTCCTAATGAGTTACCCATGTACAAATAAAAATCTATCATAACTAGAGAAAAGGAGAAAACCACATGGGAAAAACTCCTCTCCAAAAGAGAAAAAAAAAATGACTACACTAGTGAAAGAAGGATAGAAGGAGGATTCAATGTGACCCCCCCAGGACTACTTCTATCACAAAAATACAATAGATTTCCCCCCAATATTAGAGAGAAAAATAGGATGTGAATCCCCCTATAAATAAGTAGCTCTTGTACCAATGATTAACACCTGAAGATAGAATATGATCCATTGCCTTCAAACAACATTTCTCCCCTTAGGAAGAAACAGATTCACTGGTGATTGGAGAAGACAATCCAAAAGAATGGGTGATACTAGAATCCAAATCTAAATGATGTGTGCCTCTAAAACCTGCTCACATATCCACATGTCAAAAAGCGATGATGTTGATCCAAAATCTTGTGAAGACTAATATAGAAAAATTTGCAAAGGCGATGAAGATGGTGGGCCAACGACGTTGATGTGGATGTCAAAAAAGAGGAGATGAATGTCCTCAAACTAATCCTCCAGATCTACAATATAGGACTCCATAAACAAGGATGATATATCTGCAAGATACGAATCCCAAGTAGTTGTTTCTGGAAGATGTATGATTCTTGTTGCACTGAATCAATAGGGGCCAAAGATGTGGCAATTTCAAACTAATCAGGAACAATAGAAGATGATGATTAAGTCTCGATCTGAAGCGTGGGAACATGAAGAAAAATCTTTGAACCATCATAACATGCAAGACCTGTGATATACTCAAGCTCCTCTAAACTATCATCATCAAAGGGTGTAGAATCTGAATTTGCAAGAGAAATGAGACAATCTACAGTAGGATCCTCTGGGTATGGAGAGATATGAGGGTCTCCACGAATCTCCCAAAGACTAGTCCAAAGTGTTTGGGTATATTATGTTGGCCCCACAGTTGTCGTTGCACCAAAAAATTGACCTGTTAATGCTTGATACAACTGCCAGAGTTAACAGATCCACGGGAGGCGGTTAGTCCATATCGTGAATCCTTAGGGGAGCATTGACCATCTTCCAACAAACTCCCCCTCAGCGTTACCCGAGGGGATTCGAACCCAGAACCTTTGGCTCTGATACCAATTATTGTCGTTGCACCAAAGGATCAACCTGTTAATGCTTGATATAATTGCTAGAGTTAACGAATCCACAAGAGGCGGTTAGTCCATGTTGTGAATCCCAAGGGGAGCGCTAACCATCTGCCAACACATTCAATGTCCGATATAGCACAAATAGTGTCAAGCTCAACGCTAGAACAAATAACCCCTATTATATATTCTTTGATGATGCCCCATGCTAATAAACTCCCCAGTGTGTCTAGTGTAAGTATGATTCCATATAGATAAGGAAAAATATCAAGCCACCTAAGATGTGTCAGGATTTTATTTCACCAAGACTCATAGTTATCCTTATCCAATTTTATCACAAAAGGATAAATAGAAAAACCCATGATACTCACTCAAATGATAAAATCAGAGACTAATAACCTCAGTACTGATAAAGAAAATCAAATGATGTCATCTTATGCAAACAAATCATTTCCATATGCCAAGATGTCCAATTAATTAAGCAGAATGTGAAAACACAAAAATTGAATAAAATGTACCTAGAGGAGATTCTAGGAAAATTAGATAGATAGATTTGAAGAGCTCTGAAATACCTTTCTAACATCATTGGAATCATAAAAATCGAAGACACAAGTAAAAATTTGTGTTCTCAGAATTGAAAAATGAAGATATGACTTTAACTGGGAATAATAGGAATCAACAACAAAAATTTGATAATGAGACTTGCACCATTAGGAATTGATGGGAACCAGCTTTTCGGCAATATCTCATAATTTGACACGATGTGGAAGAAACCTCCTACTTATCAATTGATGAGCTACAGGGGCTCTATAATGAATGGTTCATAAGGCACAACACTTGCTGAAGGTTTTGCAAATGGGGTAGCAAGCTAAGTGGGCTTAACCTTAGGGGAAACTTCGTGGTTAAGCAGGCTTGAGCTGGAGCAGTATTGGGATGGGTGACCTCCCGGGACGGACCAATGTTTCACCTCTGTGAGCATCACCTAGATGCAACGAGTGCTAAGTGTACCATTCATTATCATGGGAGATGGGTTCTTTTGAACCACTACTCATGACTCATGGGTCAATGAGTTTGACTCGAAAACTACACGGTTGAATTCTGATAGCAATATCATAATTTGACACGATGTGGAAGAAACCTCCTATTTATCAATTGATGAGCTAAAGGGGCTCTATAATGAATGCTTCATAAGGCACAACATTTGCTGAAGATTTTGCAAATTGGGTAGCAAGCTAAGTGGGCTTAACCTTGGGGGAAACTCTGTGGTTAAGCGCACTTGAGCTGGAGTAGTACTCGGATGGGTGACCTCCCGGGACGGACCAATGTTTCACCTCTATGAGCATCACCTAGATGCAATGAGTGCTAAGTGGACCATTCATTATCATGAGAGATAGGTTCTTGTGAACCACTACTCATGAATCATGGGTCAATGAGTTTGACTCGAAAAACTCCATGATTGAATCCTGATAGCAATATCATAATTTGACACATTGTGGAAGAAACCTCCTACTTATCAATTGATGAGCTAAAGGGGCTCTATAATGAATGCTTCATAAGGCACAACACTTGCTGAAGGTTTTGCAAATCGGGTAGCAAGCTAAGTGGGTTTAACCTTGGGAGAAACTTTGTGGTTAAGCACGTTTGAGCTGGAGCAGTATTGGGATGGGTGACCTCTCGGGACGGACCAATGCTTCACCTCTATGAGCATCACCTAGATGCAATGAGTGCTAAGTGGACCATTCATTATCATGAGAGATGGGTTCTTGTGAACCACTACTCATGAATCATGGGTCAATGAGTTTGACTTGAAAACTACATGGTTGAATCCTAATAGCAATATCATAATTTGACATGTTGTTGAAGAAACCTCCTACTTATCAATTGATGAGCTAAAGGGGCTCTATAATGAATGGTTCATAAGGCACAACACTTGTTGAAGGTTTTGCAAATGGGGTAGCAAGCTAAGTGGGCTTAACCTTGGGGGAAACATTGTGATTAAGCGCGCTTGAGTTGGAGCAGTACTGGGATGGGTGACCTCTCGAGACGAACCAATGCTTCACCTCTGTGAGCATTACCTAGATGCAATGAGTGCTAAGTGGACCATCCATTATCATGAGAGATGGGTTATTGTGAACCACTACTCATGAATCATGGGTCAATGAGTTTGACTCGAAAAACTCCACGGTTGAATCCTGATAGCAATATCATAATTTGACACATTGTGGAAGAAACCTCCTACTTATCAATTGATGAGCTAAAGGGGCTCTATAATGAATGCTTTATAAGGCACAACACTTGCTGAAGGTTTTGCAAATGGGGTAGCAAGCTAAGTGGGTTTAACCTTGGGAGAAACTTTGTGGTTAAGCACGTTTGAGCTGGAGCAGTATTGGGATGGGTGACCTCTCAGGACGGACCAATGCTTCACCTCTATGAGCATCACCTAGATGCAATGAGTGCTAAGTGGACCATTCATTATCATGAGAGATGGGTTCTTGTGAACTACTACTCATGAATCATGGGTCAATGAGTTTGACTTGAAAACTACATGGTTGAATCCTAATAGCAATATCATAATTTGACATATTGTTGAAGAAACCTCCTACTTATCAATTGATGAGCTAAAGGGGCTCTATAATGAATGGTTCATAAGGCACAACACTTGCTGAAGGTTTTGCAAATGGGGTAGCAAGCTAAGTGGGCTTAACCTTGGGGGAAACATTGTGGTTAAGCGCGCTTGAGTTGGAGCAGTACTGGGATGGGTGACCTCTCGGGACGAACCAATGCTTCACCTCTGTGAGCATTACCTAGATGCAATGAGTGCTAAGTGGACCATCCATTATCATGAGAGATGGGTTCTTGTGAGCCACTACTCATGAATCATGGGTCAATGAGTTTGACTCGAAAACTACACGATTGAATCCTTATAGCAATATCATAATATCTCATTTTTCCAATTTTGACATCGTATGTAAAATTTATGGCCAATTTATGAAAATAGGTCAAAAAGGCAAAAAACCTTGGCTGGTGGCTAGTGGCTGGCGAATTTTTACAAAAATTTGCTTTTTTTGCCTTTTTTTTGCAAAAAAAAATAAAAAGTTAAAGAGCAAAATTGATGATTTTTGTTTAATTTTTTAGAAAAATAGATTAAAAAACGAGAATTTTTTTTTCTCAAGATAAGATCTCTCAAAATCCAAACAAGATGTCATAGATCTAGAGCTCTGATACCATGTTGAATTTGATAGTTGAACTCCACAGCACCCAAAAATCACCCGCAAACAATTATCCTATCACAAAAGAACGCAATTGATTTGTCATGCAACCAGGAGAGATAAGATTGAATCTAGAAGAGAACTGATATGTGCAATGTATTAACCTAAATGGTTCTAAATTGAATTATTACAATGAATGTGCAAGATTTTATAAAATCATGCAAAAGAAAACCCTTGATGAGGATTTGACTATATAGTGACAAGTGTTCCACTATCATGCAATGAGATAACTTGTCCTATATTTAATTCATTTACTAATAAAAAAAAAATCACTCCTAATTTTAGCTTAAGTGAACTAAAGTAATAAGGGATTTAATAATTAATTAATTAATAATTAATTATCAAGTGATTATTTTGATTACTCTAATAGGGAAAACATAAATGTTATTGTACGTTCATCCCCTTGTTCTCCTTTTTGAGTTTGCATTCCAGCACAAGAATGGTCTGATGCAAAAGAATAAATGTAGAAAGTTTGTGCATAATCTAGACTTACTAGTACTAGAGCATCTACAATTTCTTGCTTAATCTCCTAAAAATCATGCTTGGCTTCAAGTGTCCAATCAATCTTTGTGTCTTGCTTAAGCATAACATTCAGGGGCTTGACAATTTCTGCAAAACTAGTACTAAACTTGCATACGAAATTTATCTTACCAAAACAATATTTTAGCTCTTTCTTACTGGCCAATGGTTTTATTTTCAATATAGCTTGCACTCTTTTGGGATCAATGGATATGCCCTTTTCTAAAATTACATGGCCAAGTAGCTTACCCTCTGTCACTCCAAAGATTCATTTCTTAAGGTTGAGTGAAATACCAAATTCCCTACACCTTTGAAATACTTTGCATAAATCTAATACATGGTCTTCTCTTTTCTTCAAAAATATTGTTAAATCATCCTTGTAAATGATAATACATTTATCGACCAGCTCCTTAAAAGCAATATCCATAAAACACTGAAACGTTGCTCCAGCATTAATTGATCTGAAAGGAATGTGTCTGAAGGAAAAAGTTCCCACTTAGTGTTGAATGGCATCTTAAATATATCTTCATGTGTCACCATAACTTGGTTATATCCAGAATAACCATCCAAAAATGACATCATTTGGGACCCATTTACAATTTGTAGCACCTCATCCAGCGAGGGAAATGGATAGTTGGCTTTTTCTGAGGCTCGATTGAGATTATGAAAACCAACACACAAGAAAATATCCTTGTTCTTTCTAACAGGGACCAAGTTGGTTACCCACATTGAGTTTCATACAAGAAATATGATTCTAGCTAAGTAGTTTTTACATTTCTTTATAAATCAATGGCTCCAATAACGCATTAACAAGTTGATCTTGTTGCCTGAATGGCTCAGCATTTGGCTTGAGGAGACTTGTGTGTGTAATTATCGAAGTTTCATGTGTTTTTAGGTCCTCATAATTCCATGTTATCACATCTTGATATATATGAAGAGCTCTTATTATTCTTTCCTTTTCAGCCTCGCTACAAACTTTTCCAATGAAGATATTTCTTGGTTCCTCAATTGTACCCATATTGTAAGTGTCACATTTGCTTGCTACTAATTCCTCTTTAGAACGTTGATCTATTTGTCATAGTTGATCCATATCAAATATTCGCTCCAACTGCACCATACCCCTGGGGATTATGTTGGTCTTCAAATTGATTACTCCTTCAAGGTATAATTCAGCCTCCTATGGCTTTGCTTCGTCTATGATTTGAGTTGTAAATACATCTGAACTAGTAATGAAATCCAGTATATGCTTATCATCCTCAAAAACTTATAAATTCGTAACATTATTTGGAACTGAAGGAGTAGGAGTTAGCTCAAATCTCAAATTCTTTAGGCCAAACAGGGACAATGGTTGTAAAGTACTTGTTGCCTGGGCTAAAGCATTGGTAGCATGATTCTTATACCTAGGAATCAATCAAATATTGAAAGCATCAAAAATTTCTATCGAGTCCCACATACGATCTCGATAACTTGCTAATCTTTTATCATGACAATAATATTGCTTTCGTACTTTCTTCACAACCAATTCGAAGTCTCCAAATTTCTAAAAACCTGCAAGACTTTGGCTTTCTTTCGGATTGTCATCAAGAGTCCATGTACTAAAGCCTCATATTCAGCAACATTTTTTGTGCAATAAAATTGCAATTTGTGTGTTGCAAAGGTCTTACCATTGGGGCTGATCAGTTTGAAATCAGCTCCTGACCCTTACTTCAATTTGGAACCATCAAACCTTAATGTCCAAAATTAACTTTATTTCAACCTTTTGATATTGCCTTATCTTCTCTTGGTGACACTTGTTTACAAGGTTGTTATTCCTGCACTATTTTTTCTCTACATTGTTCTTGGAATTAGTAACATTCAATTACTCTTTTATCTTATCAACTACAATCTATAATAAGCAACATTCAAACCCTGGATGTGATGCATCATAAACTCTACACCAACATGGTAACAATAAGTCATCAAAATTCACTATACTTTCCAAACCCGCCTAATCACTAACACATTTGGTGAAAAATTCCTTGAATCCTTCAAATATTCCACCTTCATCGTCTAAATGAAAATCATCATCAATCTCAACACATTCTTCAATACTGTTAGGAACTCGGTTGAGGTCCTCAATAGGAAATGATGTGTTATGTAGCATCATTACTTCATCGACCTATAAGGCTCTTGTAGAATACACACCAAGATCTTCTTCCAAAAATATCTCAGTGTTTTTATTGTACTTCATGATCATATGCTTCATCTGAGGTTTTCTTTCAACCCAAATCCAATTATCCATACCTATCCATGGAAGCCACATGTGAGAGAAGTCGGTAGACATATATCCATTCAACATTTTAGTATAGTCTCGACTCAAAAGAATACCATACATATCAAGTATATCCACCACGTGAATCAATCCAATATTAGACTCGTGGATCAGAGGCAAGTTACATGTGTATGTGATTTAACTCCCCTACAATATTAACCTCAGCTTTATCTAATTTGATGACCTCCCTCACAAAAGGAGGAGTAATACCCAATGCTTTACAAACTGATAAGGGCATTACATTAGTCGATGCACCTAAATCTACTATAAAATTGTGCAAATTTTTTCCGAAGATACAGAGAATTAAAAGGAAGAGTGGGGAATATTTCTTATCTTTAAAATGGGTGACGGGTGTGTCTACTTGTGATATCTAAATTTTGTCCTTCCCTTTATCCTAAATTTTTTCAACTACAGGTATGCTAGATGAAGCTTCGAGTTCAAAAAATTCCCTAATGGAACTGAACAAATCATTTCTAACCTCTGATACTTTCAGCAATTCAAAGACAAAGAATCTTACCTTCATTTTCTTCATTTCCTCTGCAACATAGTGCCCCATTTGTACAATTTTTAATTTGGTGGGAGACTTTTGATCAAAACTAAGTAGGTACCCTAGGAGGTGCTAGATTGTTACTAGCGTTCAAATCTCAGGGTACTCCAAGAGTGTTGGGAGGAGTAGATGTTGTGAATGGGCCTTTGGTCTTTCCAGCCTATAGATTATATGCCCCACGATTTTGATGTAATATATGCACATCATCGTCTTCGTTGTAGATGGTATCAATTTTGAACAAGATTTTGAGAGAGTTTTCATCTTCTGGTTCATTCTCATCTTCTTTAGGAAAAGGAGCATTGTGTAGTACCAAGACAATATCATACATAGCAAAGGGAACAATCTCACACCCATAAGAGGTAGAGACTTTTGTACTTTCTATGTTTTGTACCTCCAACTGGAAATTACTGGCTGCAACTTGAAATTCTTGACAATTCAGTTCAAAATATTGATTTCTATTATGAATCCTACACCAATTTGACATCGCAGCCTCGGCCAAATACACTCATCTTGGAGGCTTATTCTTAGATGTGGCTGGTGGGTCCAACAGTGATGGGACTCCTCCATTGTTCAGGCGAGTATTCCAAGTTTGATTTTTCCTTGGGTAATTCTAAATTTGTCCTTAGTTTTGATTCTGGCTATAGTTAGATTGAAAATTTATGGGAATTATACAAGTGATTGTTCTAATTTCTTATATAAGTTACCTCAAGGTAAAAGCACAAACTTGTGTCACACTTTATAAAGGAATCGATCAACATCAAAAAAAAAATTGAACTTCAACCACATAAAAGTAATATTTATGTTTTGAATTTCAAAATGATGTAAACTAATGAAGAGCTTTTGAAGAAGTTTATTCCTGTAATTTTTCAAATTTTAAAAAAATTGTTTTCATTATTTTTTTATCAATTTAAGAACAAATTTTGGAATGCTGAAAAATTTCAGAAAAAAAATGGCATTCACGGGACATCAAGAAACTAATTGAAAAAAACTTCATTTCTCCCTGAATTTTTTTCTCCAAATAGGTAACTTCAATATCTAATGCAAAAAAAAAATCAAATTTTGATGTATATTTTTCTCGTAATAACGTTTTAAAGTCAAACTTGTCAAAATTTGATAGTTTTCATGAGACGTCAATTATTGTCTATTTTTTAATCATTTTCAAAAAACAAATTATACCTTTTGAAGAGGACTCTCTCCTCTAGTGCACCATAAATTTTTTTTTTTAAATTAATATGTTTAACTATTTTTTTTAATTTCTAATCATCCTCTTTTTTAACTTTAACAACGTACTTGCATTATTTTAAAAATAAAATATATTAAAAGTAATCAAAATATTAAAAAAATTACATATTTGGATTCACCATCCAAGCTCTACAAAAGGGTATTTTTCTTTTTTTGCAGAAAAATCATTCTGACTAGAGAAATACTATGTTAAAGTTGAATGTTTCAGAAAATTCTAAAAAAAGGTGAATTGGTTGCCAAGTAGGCAGCCAACTAGATATGCTCGGTCGAGCCTGTTTCGGCCGAGCAGGTTTTGGTTGAAACATGCTTAACCGAAACAGGCTCAGCAAGAACTTGTTCGGCCGAAAACAGTCGATATAAATTTTATTTTATTTTATTTTTTCAACTCAAGAAAATTTAGTAAAATTCATATTTCGACAAAGGAAGGCATATTTCAACAAAGGAAGGTTTATTTTGACAATTTAGAAGACTTATTTCAATAAAAAAAAAGGTTTATTTCGACAATTTAGAAGACATATTTCAACAAAAGAAGGTTTATTTTGACAATTTAGAAGACTTTTTTCAATAAAAGAAAACGTATTTGAACAATAGGAGAGCTATTTTTGAAGGTACGTTGATCTTCAACTTATTTAATTGATTATGTCACTCTTTTCATGAGTGCATTTGAAGTTTGTTTTCACTATTTTTCATTTGAATATGGTTGAGAACTAGGGTTATTAGGTTATGGTGTACACATGTACAAAGACACAACTTTGGATCATTCAAGTGCACTTACAAATTTGTACTATGAAAATATGTAAAAATATGTTTAACTTCACCTAGTGTGTTTTAGATAATCATTAAATGTATTATGTGATTCAAAGCTACTTCTCCCTTAAATTTATACATGATTATTTTGCATCTTATGATGATATTCCTTCTACATATCATGATGATTAGATATGTCCATAGAGCCACATGTTCTTTTTATATCCTTCCTTATTTTATACATTATGATGTGTTTCACATGATCACCATTCTCCCATAGCTCATGTGTGACCTATCAATAAATTCATTTGGATATAACTTTCATGATGTTTGGAATATGTAAATTGATGATCTATTTTGTATGCCTAGAGCATACATATGCACATTCATGCTTCATCATCTTTTCTTACATTACATGATGATATCGAGCTTACCCATGACAAAGAGAAACCACCTAATATGAGATATATGAATTAAATTCTTAGATTTCATTTTATTGATCACCAATTCTATGTTATTACATTCTTTTTGTTGGCTTTATGAACATTTTCGCTTTCCTAGTTAGCATGGGGATGATGCAAATACACCTTTTGTATTACATTTTGACACAAACAAATTTAAACATGTGTTATGATTTTTATGTCACTTCTTCTTGGTATCATTTTCACTTTTTACTTTTTTTCTATGTCATGCATATTGTGACCCCCTTCACCCATTCTTCCATATACCTTTTATTTCTTTATATTTTAGATTTTTTAAATATAGCTAGTTTGTTTTGATTTTCACACTTATTTTATCTTTTATATTTGGTTGGACATTCTTATCTTCCCTACTTGGAGTCATTTTAGTTTCCAATTTATTTTCTTGAAATATTTCCTCCTATTCTTGTGTACATCCTCCTTATTCCTATGTTTTATTTACCTTTTCCTTTACTTTTATTTCCAACTTGGACTTATCTTTTACATATATTATTTTTCTATTTTATGTTTTGCATGCTTATGTTTATTAGACTTTTATTTAGTACTGAGGATGTTATGATCCTAGCCTTATAATTTTGGTTTCTCATGTTGCCTCATTAATTCTTAAATTTTCATGCATGTATTGTGATACTTTTCTCATATTTTTCCATATTATTCTTTGACTATTGATTATTTTCTTTGATCATATATATGTTCATGTCACACTTTTAGAGTTACCACATAGAGTATATGGCATCATGCATTCCATTACATCTTATACCTTTGAATCATGTTGCATCTTCATATTATGGGAATCATGTCTCTATCCCTTTACATATTATGCTTATATGGTTATATCCTTACATTTTAGGTCATTAATCCTTCCTCCTTAACATAGTGTGATTTTATTTGTCACATCCTTGCATTTAAGGAATCATGCCTTCCTCTTTGTAATCTTATCATTTCATTGCTATATACCTTTTCATAGGAGATATATCATGTTTTCTCTCTTTCACATCATATATGTCTTTTATTATGATATATTTAAACTAGACAAATCATGTCTTTCCCCCCCTCATGAGTTTCATTATACTATCCTACCCATCTAGGGAAAACTAGCTTTATGCATGTGCACAATCATTTTTTCCCTTACACCTCTTCTCTTCTCTACTTTTCATTTATTTCTCATGTGTGGGTTCCATCCCTTGTTCTTGTGCATTTAACTCCTTCCTTGTAACATGATCTACTCTCATGTGTTCACCCTAGATCCTTTTATATAATGTTTAGGTTATCCAACCTATTGTGCCCCTACATCAAACTCCTTAGGTGTGAAATAATGTACACATGAATCCAAGATTCAAGAACAAATGAAATGAAGTGGTAGTTTCATGCTAGATTCAAATTTCATCAAGATTGTCTCATGCTTCCCTGGACACTCATACTTTGCATGATTAATTTATGTTTTTCCCTTATTTAAATATTTTTCCTCAACCTCACCTACATGGCATGTACAGTAACTAAGCCTCTATCCAAGTCCATTTCCTTTTTAATTGTTAATTAAATTTCTTAAATGTTGTCCAAGTTTTCTCATGCTCTTGCATTGGGTTGGTACATGTCTTAAGTTCACTTGAATTGATTACATGTACTTGAATTATACTTGGTGATCTACACATTTAGGTATATATCGAGCTCATGATGTTTCTCTTCCCATGTTTTATAGTACTCATTTTATTAAAAGATCCACATATTGATGCACATTTAGTGGTGATCTAGTAAGTGATATCATGATCTAGCATGTACATCTAGTTACATGCTAAATATTTTCAAGTGATATATACCAAATATGCTCATGATATGTTTGTAATTTATGTATTTAAAGAAATTTTAATTGATGAACCTTTTTTGAAGTGATATATACTAAATATGGTCATGATACCAAATTTTCTCTTATATGTTTGTAATTTGAATGTGTTTTTTACTTTGGCTTTAAAACAAATGAACACTTTATAATTTAGTGTTCTATTTATGCAATATTAACTGTACATGTTTCATTGAAAGCATGTGTGTACATTTATATGCAAGTGAATTCAAATCTGAGTGCAATTTGTGGTGGAAATCCAAGGAATAGATCGAGGAAGTATGATCAAACAAGAGAGAAGAAAAGAAAAGAAAAGTAGGTGAAGGAACATCTACTGAAGAACAACCCATGGAAAATATTGATGACCAAGGTGACGTACATGTACAAGAACAAATTGGAGCTAGTTATGAAAATTCTTTCTATGGTGTGGAAAATTTGATGGAGATGGATGAGAATTCTCTTTTCAATAATATTTCATCTAAAGATATGTTATCTGAAAGCACAGTAAAATTACACTCTAAAAGAATATGGGATGAATTTCTTGAAGAAAAATCTAATTGGAAGAGCACAGTTAGTTGCAAAGTTATTTAAACGAAAAGAAATGACCCCTATTTTGGAATTGTTAGGGGTTGATAATAGGAAAAGGTCATTATGTTCATTGAAACAAACAATTATTGAAAACTTGCAAGAAGCATTCAATTGTACTAAAAACAAGAGTCGATCTAGTGATCTAAGTGTTGCACATAGAGCATTGATGACTATAATTTCTAGTAATAAATTATCACATAGAAGACAAGTTCAAGCAATTTCTAAATTACTAAATGTTTCTAGGAGATCTATTCAAAGGTATATTGAAAAGAGAAATGAAATAGATGAAAAATTTGAGAAAAATTGGGTAAATATTTGTATGGTTCCCCAAAAAGATAGAATTTCAGGAGATGTAAAGAAACAAGTGGTTGAATATTGGACCAACCACTCTCGTGTTTCTTCCAATAGAATGGATACTATACAAATAATAGGTGAAGATGGTACAAAAATTTCTCATCCAAAATATATTATAGATATAACACAAAGTGAACTTTTTGAAGTATTCAAGCAAGAATTTTCAAATGTGAAGATTTTTCAAAGGATGTTTGAGACACTACGACCATCATTTGTACATATAATTAAAGTATGTGAAACTTGTTTTTGTCGAAATCGTGTTGAATTTGATCTACACCTACAATCATATAAAAAATATATGGCAGTAATTGATCGAAATATAGCCATCCCTGCAAGCACAACACAATTTGTGAAGTCTTTTGTATGTGAAAAATCAAAAGATTCAGATGAATTCAATGTTCAGTGTATAAAAAATATATGTAATGATTGTCGATATTTGAAGAATCTTTTACAAGTTGACAATATTGAAATGAAAGTTATTTGGGAGAGATTTGAATATGAGACATACTTAACGAAGTCAGGAGTTGAGGCCAAAAAAATTGTTCTCAAAGAGAGTGGATTGCCTTACAATGAATTTATGAATAAATTTTGCAATATCATATATCCACATATCTAGCATTGTCATGGTGCAAGATGGCAAGCTAAGCAATTTCGTGATTCAAAGAATTTCTTTCCACCAGGTTGTGTTCTCTCTATTGTATATTTCTATGAGAACTATATATTTAGTCCTCAAACTGAGATTCAAAGTCAATATTATCATTCAGAGCAAGTTGCAATCTTTGTGCAAGTTTTCTACAGGTATGCCGAGTTACAGGTAGATGGTATACAAAGTAGCAAAGATCAAATTATCATCAAAGAGGTTCACTTTTATATTAGTGATGATACGAGTCATGATAGAAGCTATGTAGCTCATTGTTTCAAAATGTTTTTTGAAGACCTGAGACGACGTGGCATAAATATTGAACAACACTGGATATGGTCTGATGGATGTGCTGGTAAGTACATTATTTTTTTTAATTTTAAATTTATTTACTTTTAACTTTGAGACTTAAATTGTTCAATTACTTATATATAATGATATGTTGTGTACACATGTATACATGTGTATATATGCATGTACATGTACATGTGTATATCTAGTTTTTAAGCTAATTTGGTTTGAGTATAATTATTTGTAACTTCATAGGACAATTTAAGTCTGAAAAAGATTTTATTTGGTTAAGCCATCATCAACATGCTAGATGCAACACCAATTTTTTTTGGAATTTTTATGAGAGTGGACATGAAAAAGGAGAGCACAATGGAGCAAGATCATGTGTGAAGCGTGCACTTCATCAACATGAACTTGTTGGTATTCCACCATATATATATGGAATCAAGAGATATTTTTTTTAAAATAGATATATTTAAACTAAATTAAATTCTTTAGTTCCTTGAAAGTAACAAGTGACAAATTTGGCCAACATGTGTACTTGCAAGTAATGCCATATGAAATACAAATGAAATTTTTGAATGGTGCAAAATTCATTTTTCCGCTTACAACTCAACATAAAACACACGATATTTTTGGGAAGTTACAGGTACAACTAGTCAAAAAAATTGTTAAGTTTGAATTTCAAAGTATGTGTACATGATTTAATTGAATTTTGAATTTTGAATTATATATATATATATATATTCACTTGAATTAATCACTAGTGGATGTTTGTAATTTACAGATATTGAACCATCGAATCCTTATAATTGTCAAAAAAATCATGGTATTAGAAGTCTACATCAAATCATGACAACGGGAAGTAGCAAGCCTTATGCAATTAATGTGAGAAAAATCATGTTTTTGTGTTGATTGCATTGAGGACAATGCAATTATTGTTCGATGTGAGAATATTAGAGATGGGTATGTTTCACAATGGGTTATGAAATAATTAATGTCAATGCCTCCTTTTGATGAAAATTACAATGTTGATATCTACAATCCTCTATATTCAACTAATTACGAACGTGTATCTGATTTTATTGTTACAGGTATGGAAATTGATTAACTTAAAATTGATTTAAATATATTTTATGTACAAGTAAGTTTCAAGCATGTTTATATATAAATTTATATATTAAAAATATATTTACAACTTTTGTAAACTTTACATGGTGTGTGTATAGGAGATATTTTCGATGTTGTTGCAGATCTTAATAATGCAGAAGGTTTAGATTACTATCTACTAAGATGTACGCAACCAAAAATCAAATTGGTGGAATCAATGACAGATGGTGATGGACAAGAGTATCCCATTGGATCAATCATTATTGAAGGTGCATATTATCAACAAATAAAGATAGATAAAAATGGTATTATATTTGTTGATTATATGCCAGGACAAAAGGTTCTACATTATAGTCACTTAGTTATAGCAACAAAAACAAATTTAGAAACTTTACCTAAAAGAGGATGTGTCAAACAAAAGTGGAGGTTGCCTATTGAAGATCATGAAAATATTTTAGAGATAATTAAAAATAGAGAGGATCTAGATTATATGTACTAGGAGCCTTTAAGTTGTTTTTTGAATATATGTACATGTATGATTGGATATATATATGTGTGTGTGTGTGTACTCAAAAAATTTATAGATCTATCTATATCTATATTGATTGGACATGTGACATGATTTAGAATGGGCTTTTTTCAAAGGCTTGTTCATTTATTTCTTGAATTGTATTTAAATTTGTTCCATGTGGAATTCTTAATTTAGTTCAAGAATCTTTGATTATATAATTTACATTTGAAACTCCACTTAAATATGTATGTTAGATCATATATATGCTTGATACAAAACCTAGTGGCTTTAAAAATGTTTTCAAACATTTTGCCTAAATTCATTTAAATAATCTATTTCCAATTGCATTTTTATGTTGGACATGGAATTCTTTTAAGTTCACTTGAATCTTCAATTTCATTTGTTGAATCTTAGATCATATATATGCAATTTACAAAACCTAGTGACTTTTAAAAAGTTCACATTTTGCCTAAATTCCTTTAAATCATCATTCGAATTGCATTTTTATGTTTGACATGGAATTTTTATTTTCACTTTCAAATCTTCGATTTTATTTGTTCAACTCCACTTATATGCTAGATCATATATATGCAATTTACAAAACCTAGTTTATGTTCCAATTTTGCATAAATTTATGTTCCATGGAATTCTTAAGTTCAAGAATCTTTCATTTCATTTGTTCAACTCCACGAGTATAACTTGCATCATATGCAATTTACAAAACATCTAGTGCAACTATAAAAATTCATTTTGCATAGAAATTCCTTAAATCATCCTTATAACCATTTGATAGTCCAACATTTTTATTTCACGATGTAAATAGATGTACAACAAGTGTTCAAACCATAATAAATTTAAATAAAGGTATAAACTTGCTAAATAAATAAAACCATAATAATGCACGATGTAAATAGATGTAAAAAGTGTTCAAACCATAATAATGTGTATAAAAAACCTATTAAAACCATAGTAATGTATGAATGTGATGTAAATCATAACAAGTGTATACTATAAAATAAAAATGTATGTAATGTGATGTAAATCATAAAAATTGTCTCCAGCATAATAATTTGATCTCAAACCATAATATTGTAAAACATGTAAAACATCTTAAATAGAGGGATATCTAGTATGAATAGAATCATCAAATCTTTGGCATGATCTCTCCCTCGATCTCTCCCTCGATCCATGGCTCGATCTCTCCCTTGATCCATGTTGTGATCCCTCTCCTGATCCAAGATTTGTGGATCCATGTCCTAATCCAAGCTCTCCCAATCTGTGTCCTGAGCCTCGTCCCAAGCCTTGCACAAGTTCAAGTACACATGTAATTTAATGTTTAATACATGTATGTGTACATATATATAAAATTGTCTAAAACTTACAATGTACAAGTTCAATGTTCAAACTTACATCAAGTAATTTATTTTTTCATATTTAAATGTACCTCAGTGTATACTACATGGGATTTCCCTCATGCTCCAAATTTCCAAACTCTGACAAATCACCATACTGCTAAAAAAATTGAAATACACGATTTCAATCAGGAGTTAAAGAACTGGACTTTAAAATAAATTATGTATGTACGTAAAATTTTAGAACATAATTTATATATATATATAAATTATTCAAGTATCCATCGTGCCTCCTCGATGGCTCTACCAATCCCACTAATATCACAAGTATGCAAAGACACCACAGTGGGATTTGTAGCTGGTACAGTATTAGTGCCAAAAAGAAGATGACTATATGTGCCATGGACAAGATCAGGTGCCCCAATAACCTTAACTTGATCTATAACATGTTGAGGACCTGGACAAGCTATAGGATCAATAGAAACATGATGCGCATAGGATCTTGTAGGTTGTTGTGGAATATCCTCTGAAGTTGCCACCTCGTGGCTCGTATGTGTACTACGATATCGTTGTCTAATAAAGGCATGTACCTGGTCAAGAGGGATCCCATGGTCCTCACTAGTGATCTAATAAGTTGCTAGTAAATCCAAAATAGAGACTACACATATTACACAGAGTCGTGTGACTCATATGGTCGACATCTGAAGGAGTAGGTAGATTGCAACGAGTAAATGGATCATAAGATGCAGATGTAGCCTCAGTGGCAGGAAGGTTGATCTATGGGCGTAATAAGTATCTACCAACTTGATCAGATGACATATGATTGATCTATGTCGTAATAGTGGCAATACTATCAAAAATATGGGATCTAGTGGAGCATGTTGTTGACTCCCCTACTGCTTCCAATTCCAAACATGTTGCTAGAACCAAAAGGTTTGGGCCAACTAATGCCCTCTTGTTCATGGGCAGTGGAAAATATGGGCGTCTAAACTCTTGTTTGTCAGAGAAATGGCTTTTACCTTAGCCAACATTCTCATGATAAGATGTGTAGGGGTGCTGGCAAGAAGTTGAGTCCACTTTTTGACCAAAAAAGTGGAAGTGTTTTCCTTGATTTTCAGAGTTTGACGCATTTGACCTTAAAATTTGAAGCACTTAGAAATGAAATATTCAAACAAGTCACTAATCATAAAATGTATTACTCGGACTCTAGTTTCCAAATATGTAATTTATTTCAATACCCACATTGCACGAATTGAGTTTCAATAGGCTTTTGTAAAAACCACTATTTAAAAGTCTTTTTTTTTTACCATACCATGCATGTGTACGACATCCATATTTTGACTTAAATTATCATATTTTTCTAAATCCTTTTGGGAAAAAATTTGTGACTCACTGAAGCGTGCCCTGGATATTTTTTTGTAATTTTTTATTGGTTAAATCAAATATCGTTTAGAAAAATCGTCATGTACAACACGCATAAGATGACCTAAAGTTAACATTTTTTGCATTTTAAAAAAAAAATGAAAAGAATTGTCTGAAGTTTGCCCTTGTGCAATCCGTTCATCAAAATTTTATGTTGATCAAAAGTTATTAAAATAGTAAAAAACACTAATATTTAAAGTTTATGGACCAATTTCATCATAAATTAATTGAAAAATAGAAAAATAATCCAATTGTAAAAAAATTTATATATTTGGAATCTAAATTGTCTCATCTAAAATGGGTTTTAATTTCGTCAAAAAATTCTGCAAAAAAAGGCATCAGACATATGCCCAATCTCAGTATTTTTTTGTGACATTGCTAGGACCTTCAACTTGCAGGTCAAACCAGGTCCAAAGCTTAGATTCGGGTCCCCAAGCCATTTCCCAAACCGAAAAACAAAGCAAAAACCCGACCAAAAATTAAAATTTTAAAAAACGGGATCCCGTTTCATAAATTTAAAAAAAAAAATTATGATTTTAAGAAACAGGATCCCACTTTTTAAAATACGGGATCCCGTTTTGAAACGGAATCCCATTTCTTAATTTTATGAATTTAAGAAACGGGATCCCATTTCAAAATGGGATCTCGCTTTTTAAAATACAGGATCCTGTTTCTTAATTTTTATGAATTTAAGAAACAGGATCCCATGGATCCCGTTTCTTAAATTCATAAAAATAAAAATAAAAATCTTATGAAACGGGATCCTGTTTTTTGCAAGCGGATTTCATTTTTTTGCCTAAGGCAAAAACTTCCACATTTCGTGGACTCATCTTTGTGCTTCTACCCGTAGTCCACATCTCTCTATAAATGAAACTCTGCATATAAATCTTTGACAAAATATTGTGGCAGCTCATCATTGTGAGACCATCTATGATACGCTGCCAACCATCTAGGATATATGAATGGCGCAAAAAGAGGATTTACACACCTTGTCACCTTATATCCTCTAATTCTATTTTTTCCTCTATAAAAAGGGAACATGGTAAAAACATTTTCTTGTGAAACTAATTTGCCAACATCTTTCCATTTCTTTGTGCCAGTAGCACTCCTGGAAAGAGACGAATAAAACTGCTCAATACTGATATCATCATAAGGATTGAATGATTGGATTGTCCCAATCATTCATATAATCTCGTCTATAATTTTGACTAATCAATCTCGATTAGCCAAATTAGGCGAGGTGAATTGTTTGATCCAAACATCTTAGTGCATTTTCTAATCTAGCAATACTCTCCCAATATAAATTTGATCTAACTTGAACATGTTACTCAGAACGAGGAGAATGATGAGATCCCTCATCACCCATGATATATATATGTATATAAGTAAAGAGAGATCTGCATATCATTAAGACAAAATATACATGATGTTAAACAAATTTATTAAATTTCAAAACTAAAACATTTTTAACTTTATATCTATTATAGATCTATGAAATAGTTCACCTTCTACAACTTAGATCAACATAAGAAATTTGACAACTCCAAAGAGACTTGATATACATGTATATATGAACATATATGTGTATATATACATACATATATGTGTTTCAATATGTATATACATATATGTATATTTATGTGTACATGTACGTGTACATGTATGTATATATATGTATGTGTACATTTATGTATATACATGTGTGTGTGTGTGTATTTATATAGGTATGTACATGTATATATGTCCATACATGTATGACATATGTATATATGTGCATACATGTATGACATATGTATATATGTATATGTGTATGTACATATAAATATATGTATGTACATGTACATATACATACATGCATTTATACATACATACCTACACGTACATGTATACATATACATACATACACATATGTATGTACATGTACACATATACATACATACATACACATATGTATGTACATGGACACATATACACACATACATTTATATATATTAAACATACATACATGTACATGTATATATAAATACATACACACATATGCATATGTACATACATACATGTACATATATGTACATGTAACTACATATATACATATGTATGTATATATACATGCATACATATACACATATACATACATACACACATACACATACATGCATACATGTACATACACACACACATATGCATACATACACACATACACATATATATATATATATGCATGTACATACATGTACATATGTATGTATATATACATACATATATACAAATGCATACATATATACATACACACATACACATATATGCATATACACACATACACATATATGTACATACATACATACATGTACACATGCATACATGTGCATACATATACATATGTATACATATATACACTTGTACATGTATGTATGTATACATGTACATACATACATATACATATGTACACACATACACACATGTAAGATTAAAATTAGGGTTATTAATTTAGAGTTAGGTTAGGTAAGGGTTACAATTTAATTAGGGTTTAATTAAGGTTCAACAATGGTTAAAGATCAATCAGGGTCGAGTAAGATTGAAAAAATGTTAAGAGTTAATTTTAGGGTTAAGGTTAAAGTTCAAATAGGGTTAGATGAATGGGACAAGGGGTAGATTTTAGGGTTTAGCAGATGATATCAATCTAGAAGAATTTGTAATGACTAAAGATGACCTTAGCAGATGATGTTAGTCTAGAAGAATTTGTAATGAAGATGAACTTAGCAGATGATGTTAATTTAGAAGAATTTGTAATGACTAAATACGAGTTTTCTAGAGCAGATATAAAACAAAAATGCCAACTCATATTGAAATGTTAGTAAATTTAGTGATTGTCTTGAATATGACCTGAATTTAGTGAGGGGTTTGAAGTTTTCTACTTGACCTTAGCAAATAATCTTAATCTAGAAGAATTTGTAATGAGTAAAGATGAGTTTTCTAGAGCAAACATAAAACAAAAATACCAACTCATATTTAAATGTTTTAATGAGGGGTTTGAAGTTTACTTTTCCTTAGCGAATGATGTTAATCTAGAAGAATTTGTAATGACTAAGGATGAGTTTTATACAGATATAAAACAAAAATGTCAACTCATATTGAAATGTCAACATTTACTGATTGTCTCATATGACTTGAAACTACCACAGTCTATTTTTTCTCTCTTGGTAGGGTTTGCAGGGGGTGATCCCACAATACTAGTTTACAATTTTTGGCCAAACTGGACATTGAACTGAATTTTTTTAACTAAATCTTCACTTTTGGGAACCTATAGCGGCTAAACCATAAGGAATTTTAAGATGATGCAGACTAGTGATTTGTGACATTTTGTCTATAGATTCTAAATATATTTTTTTCAAAAAAATTTGAATCAGATTGCAGTTCGTTTTCCATCTCCTTCAAAAACTAGTTTTTAACAGTAAACACCATTTTTAAAAAGTGGTGTTACTGGCTAACACATAACTTTTATTGTATGAAAAATCAAAAATCAAAAAAATGAATTTAGATTCATAACTACGATATCTAGTGCATGGAATTGGTTTCATAGCATTTCATTGAATATTTTTTCTTAATTAAGTTTCAAAGTCAAACCAATTACAATTTAGACATGTTTTACTAGCTAAAACATAACTTTTTTAGTATGTATCGAAATTCAATTTTATTTTTTTTGTTGGATCAAAAACATCAATATCTAGTGTATAGATATTTTTCAAACAAAAAAATTATAATCTTCTATTTTCCACATGTGTAGAATAGAGAGATTGATTTTCGGTGAAAACCTATATTCACAAGAAATAAAAATATGTATATAATAATCAAATTAAATTTATTTAAAATTATATTTTTTGGGAAGCTTATAATAAGGACTGCATACTTACGAAAAATAAATTTTAAATGAATTCATTTGATCCCACAAAAGGTAAATCAAAATTGGTTTTTTATCAGCATTTTGATAGGTGTAAAGGAAACTCCTTTATAAGTATGGTTTAAAACTAGTGGGGTTCTATCCAAAGGGGTTTGATCTAAAGTGGTTTGATCAAACCCTCTTCAATTGGAATCCTTTAAATGGAACTTTCCAAGGCTTAAATCATTATATTTTTAAAAAATATGTGATTTCAACAAAAATTGAAATCTCTCAGAAAGTGTAAACCGCTATTGTGGGATCACCCTAGGATAAATATATAGTGTTCTTAATTATTCTCTCTAACTCTCTTTCTGTTATTTAATTTCTAATAAAATAGCATAGTACAATTTCTTATTTCATAAATTCTACAAGCTTAGACTTGAGAAATTAAGAATCAAACACTGTTGTACTTATAGCAACATCGCTACATTAGTGCAATGACTATATATGCATATTCTTTGAATCTACACTCAGCTCTAAATTGTCATTCATTGTCTAGTTGAGCACAGATCATCTAGATTTGAACATACATAAATGAGTCAATTAATCAAATATACAATTGGCTTTGTTTGTTTTTAGCAACCAATATAACAATTCTTATGTTTACTGTAGCTGGAGTTCTTATCCACATGAATATGAAGACTTTGCCATAGGTTAGTATAATTGTGATAAACTTTCATTGCCTATAGTCTTAAAAGCATTGCCAGTATATTCAACAAGTAAGATGCCATCCAAGTTGCAGATGTGGTTAAGATTGAGAATCTTCTAAACGAGATTTTGATTTTAGGTTTGCACCATACAATTTGACAAGAAGCCTGGTTTATTGTTCTTTTGTTTTGAGCAATTCATTCTTATTGCAGCATTTTTTTTGCTTTATTTAATTATTTATGATTCTCCACATGCCTCTTTTTACAAAAATCAGTATTTTTTGTTTTACTATATCCAAACTTTTCTTGCTTTGTTTCTAAGTCATAACATATGGTTGGACCTGATTCTTCACATGCCTCTTTTTACAAAAATCAATATTTTCTATTTTACTATATCCAAACTTTGCTTGCTTTGTTTCTAAGTCATAACATATGGTTGGACCTGTAAAACCATGAATATACCATAATCTTATATAAGTCAGAACTAATAGAAGTTTGGGTAGACTTATATTTGTTTTTATTTCCTTTTTCTATTACTATGTATGGCATCAAATTTGTGATTAATTATGCTTTCCTGAATAATTATTCTGAACCTTAGTTGGATATGTATGGCATCAAATCTGTGATTATTATGCTTTCCTGAATAATTATTTTGAACCCTAGCTGGATTAGAATCAAATTTGTGATTAATTATGCTTTCCTGAATAATTATTCTGAACCTTAGTTGGATATGTATGGCATCAAATCTGTGATTATTATGCTTTCCTGAATAATTATTTTGAACCCTAGCTGGATTAGAATCAAATTTGTGATTGTTCTCATAACCATTCAAAGGGTTTAAATTACCAAAAACTAATAACCGTAAATGTATAGTCTGCCATTCAGGGGTTAAGTTTACCAAATTTCAAAAGCCAAAAAAAAATTGCACTGTCAAATTGGCAAGGGTTTCATATTGCAAAAAAAAATGTTAAAATGTCATTCAAAGGGTTTAAATCAACAAAAATTGAAAACCCCAAATTTATAGTCTATCATTCAGGGGTTAAGTTTACCAAATTTCAAAAGACAAAAAAATTTGCACTATCACTTTGGCGAGGGTTTCATATTTTTAAAAAATTGTTAAAACTATCAATACCATTCAAAAGCTTATAGTTTTCCTTTAAACTATTCAAGCCAAAAACGTAAAACACTATCATTCACATATTATTTCCAAATGCAAAAAATTCACATTGCCTCTCAAAATTCGAAACATGTGTTTCACAAAAGAAACAAACAACCATATGGCCACTGTTGTGTGCCAATTATAAACCACCAACTATCTCACAAAAGCCTTTCGGCTCAAACAAATTCATGCATAACTCCAAACTCCAATGAATACCACGCCAAAACAACACAAGAAAAGAATCATAGAAGAGGAGGAAAGAGCAAGAAACCTTCCGCTCGGTCTATGCTCTCTCGCCCAAAACACTTCCACTTGAACAAGCAAAATGGTCGGGCCCATTCTTTTTATTTTTATAACTCATTGTTTCGGCCAGAAGGTATTCGGTTGGTAGTGTTTCGGTCAAAACCCACCCGACTGAAAAGGTGTCACCACGTCAGTGCCATGTCATTGCCACATGGTTTCGGCTGAAACCTGCTAGTTGAATACCTTTTGGTCGGAACCTTTTCACTCGAAACTATTTATTTGGCCAAAAGTGTAACACTATTGTGCTTTTACCCCTCAGCAGTCAACTTCCTCATTTGTTCTTTCAATTCCTTACTTTAATCCTTCTCTTCTTGTGTCCTTGAAGAAGTTGAATTATGTAGGTACACTGGTTGAGCGGGTAAATCTTGACCCAATGGAGGACCTAGATGAGAGACTAACTGATTTTGCGAGACTGAATTCACAAGGGGAGTATGATGAGCCAAGGCTTGATTTATACACTGAATTTAATTTATGGTTGTTGGTACCCCCAATTAGTTGATTGGTATTAAACATTTTGTCCCATGTCTATGCTAACTTTTATTGCTTCTTCATATGCCTACACTAAAGAACGTGGAGCTAGATTGGCTCTTCTCACAAAGACAGAAGTGAAATTGTCTAAGGCTGCATAATAGACATGCCTTGTTGGTTCAGCAGTTGTGTTGTAAGATGGTTGCAACCTAGTGTAGGCCCTATGAAATATGTTAAAAGAGCTTATGGTGTCTTGTCTTTTTACTACAATGAACTGCTGGTACATCTCAGCTGGACTAATAGGGATCTTGAATTTCCCTAAGAATTTTTACTTCATGAGTTCCCAAGAGGTAATGGAACTTGTCGGTAAATGAATGAACCAATAAACACCTCCTCTCCCAAAGAATGAGGGAAAATTCTGCATGCTACATCTTCATGATCAATTGTCCTATTGGCAGAGCTCCCTCAAATATTTTAATATTTTCTTCAACTATCCTATTGGGATCATTAACATGGAATTTAGAATTAAAAAATTTGGGGTTCTTGGGCATATCAAGGTAATTGTTGAAGTGGATGGGAGAAGGATTATTGGGTAACCAAGCCATTGGTGGAGGTGGTGGTTGTGGTACAGCAATGGGAATATGAGATGAAGATAACACTAGAATGGAAGAGGTGGATGGAGTGGAAGTGTGAGGTGGAGTTGATGTTGAACACGGTTTTTGCAGCTCTTCTAGCTCATATGGGGAATCCAAGCTCATGAAATTCTCCTAGGTTTGGTGTAGATCTAAGTATTCATTGAAATCTATCAGGGGAGAATGATCCTATATGCTCCAGTTTTTGTTGAAAAGGCCCTCCTAGCACCAATTCTTCTGATAAGTATTTTTGCACTTCACAACACAGACAAAGTAACTAGATACCATGTCTCTTGAAAGGAAATCTTCAAAAAAATAACCCCAAGGCTTCGTATGCTAGGTTTTGACTTTGCAAAAATGAATCAATGGTAAATATATTATTGGTTTCACAAAGGGCATTTATGGTTCAACAAAAATTGGAAGCTTCCAAAATAAGGGGTTTTATGAAATCTGATATTTTCAAATATGCAATATGAAAATGACTCCTAATCATCAAATATGGCAATTTTATGATGTTTTTTCTCCTCTTAAAACTAAACAAGATTTAAAATAAAGATCAAAAGATAAGGGTTTAGAGATCCTAAATCTAGAACCTAAGAACAATCATAACAATGACTTATGTTGCATATAGACAAATACACATAAAACCTATTCATGTTTAATCAAGGTTAAACCCACAATGCTACATTAATGGTGCAATCTTCAAAGGAAATCTTAAATTTTCAGACTGTAAACATTCATACACATACCCAATTTCTGACATTATATGAACAAACATTCACAATTGAACTTAATGTAATAAATGGCTCAGACTAACCTTACAAAGCAACTTACTAGCAGCAAATCACAAATGGTATGAGCAAAAAATTCATTGAATATCTTCAACACTTTGTCATTATTATAAATAAATTGGAAATGAAATTGGAAGAAGGAACCATGCAAATATTAAGAAGCATTAAGAATAAAAACACCACAACTTCAATGTCTTCTCTTACCTTAACTTCAAAATTTCATTACAACAATTCCAGATCAACCCTTCAAAATAAGGAAAAGCTTTCTTTTATAAACTTTCAAGTACAAATCAAGGGTTGAGATTCATTTCTAATCAATGGTCCAAATCAATCCAAATTGGGGCGGTTTACATTTGCATACATTTGCATCTAATATTGGAAGTGCATTAAATGTTTACAAAATATTTCTTTTTATCTCCATTTTAAAATTATGTTACAAGCTTGATCTTGGCATTTGTCCTCATTTGAAAATTTAGAATAAATCCTTGTTGTTGATCTCCAAAACACTTTGCACAACTAGCACATACTTTGGCATAGATTCTTATGTGGACCAATATTAAATCCTAGAGGTGCATTTAATATTTGGTTTAATTTAGTTATAATCTTTTCTAGATTTTCGTCATTGCACCTTGGGATACACATAACCTCCTAGGCTAGCCAGCATTGACATGAATCCGTATGCAAGTCCCCTTTGATTTATTTAATCTCCTTCCAATAATAATTTTATGATGGCTCCTCTCTTCTCAACTTGCATCTGTAAGTCAAACAATTCCCTTAAAAATCTAAATATATCAATTTTACCTCAAATTATGAGGAGAAGAACCCACATTTTCCCACATTTAACAAATATCATTATTATTAATTTGCATGCTAAAAAATCAATCCTTAAAACACCAAAACTAAACCTTTTTGAGATTTTGGTTTGGTCATAGAATTTCGAAATTTTAGACCTATCACAAAATTTAAGAGATTTCACCCTGTCATGGATTTTAGGAGATTTCACCTTGTTATGGATTTTAGGAGATTTTACCCTATCGTGGATTTTAGGAGATTTCACCCTGCCACAGATTATAGGAGATTTCACCTTGTCATAGATTTTAGGAGATTTTGGTATGTCAAAGAATTTCAAAGATTTTGGCCTGTCAAGGAATTTTAGGAGATTTTACCCTATCGTGGATTTTAGGAGATTTCACCCTGTCATGGATTTTAGGGGATTTTTGTTAGAGTTATCATACATTAGCTAATAATTAATTAGTCTCATTTATTCTTGTGCACTTAAGCTAAACTTAGGATTGTTTTATTAATTGAGTTAATATTAGATCATTATGTCTCATCTCATGTGATGTTGACACTTGGCATGATCTGATCCCTTTCTCATTTAGGGCTTTGCTCTTATAAGCATTCAACCCTCATTATAAATATCTCTCGGATATTATTTGGAACTTTCATATCTTCTTGAAAGTCTCTTCTGTAGTTTTTCCTTGTTGATGAATATTGCACATATTGTTTGCAGATCTCTTGCGTGGAAGGTGTACTTGTTTGTTGTTTGATCCTGTGGCACGTGGTTTTGTGCTTGTTTCACAATTCTAACAATTTTGGCTAGTCATGGATTTTAGGAGATTTTAGCATGTCAAGGGTTTTAGGAGATTTCACCCTATCATAGATTTTAGGAGATTCTACCATGTCAAGGAAATTCCATGGGATGAAAATATCTCTGAAAATGGAAAATTTTGTGGGGTGAAGAAATCTCTGAAAATGAAAAATTCCATGGAATGAAATCTTTGAAAATGGAAAATTCCAAAGGATGAAGAAATCTTTGAAAATGAGAAATTCCAAAGGATGAAAAAATCTCCAAAAATGGGAAATTCCAAGAGATGAAGAAATCTTTGAAAATGGGAAATTTCAAAAATTTTGGAATTTCGCGAATTTTTTTGAAGTTTTGGATTTTTCCGCAAGAGATGACTTTCCACAAATGAAAATTTTCCCAAAATGGAACAAATTCTCAAAATGGAAACAAAATCGAAATGGAAAACTTTTTGAAATGAAAAAAAAATCTCGAAATGGAAAAATTTTCCAAAAACCTGAAATCTCCCTAAGGCCTTCTAACCAACAATTAATGATTTGCAATGACTTCTCACTTGGTCCATAGTTGAAAACATTCAAATCTGCCTTATTTGAATAAAAACTCAATAAAAACCAAGGGAGGCGACAAAAACCAAAATTTTGAGGGCCTTTCTCTTAAGGAGAAAAGGCAAAACAACCTAAAGTGTGACAAGAAAAAAAAAGGCATCCCCATTTCGAATGGGGTGTGTGTGCAAGGCACGACATTATGCTTGTGCTTCTTTCTCATGTCCTCTATTGTCTTTTGGTATTGTTTGGCCAATCACCTCTCTTGTGATTTAATTCTCATTTCACCTTTTTATATGTTTCATTTATCATGTCTTATGTGTTGTCTACTTGTATGTCTCTCACGTGTTACTTTCATCTATGATACTAATTATGTTTCCACACTCAAGTGGCATCCTCTTGATTCTATTTATTTTGCCTTCTTTGATGATGCTCGCTTTGACCAAAAGAACTCCTAAGCACTATCATTGACTACAAAAATATCATGTCTCTTATTGATATACCATTATCTTATACTTACATGCATATATTGTCTTACATGACTACATTCTACATGACATATATGCATGCTTACATGTTAACATCTAGTATATTGGTTGCTATGTGTCCTCCCATTTTGGGGCAACATGACATACATCTATGTCTGCATGTTTATATCTAGCATAATGGCTATTATGACTCATCATTTGTCTTCACATCTAGGGGCAATGTTGAGGACACTTCATTGCCTCTTGCTACAATGATTATTGCATGCTTGTCACACAATGATATTTATAACACTATTACATGTTTATAACACTTTTTCTGTCTCTCCTCAAATTCATTGCATCACTTTGCATGCAACCAATTTAAGGGGGCATATTATATCACTAATGTTCTTTCATGCTTATAGATACACTAGCTCTCTAAGGATCCCAAACCACATGCACATGATTACCCTAGCTCATCAAGGGTCCTACAATGATCTTGTATAGTTATAATGATCTTGTATAGTTACAACAGCACATTCAAGGAACTTACACCTCCTTTATTGATTACTCTCTTTTGGATTATAGTGGTGCATTCAAGGACCTACACCTCTTTTATTTACGCTTTTCATTGTTTGCATTGTTAAATAGTAGTTGATCATTGCTTATTTCAATATTTTTATCAAATGCTACTAAAAGGAATTTGGTGCAAGCAAGTATAAAGACAGAGCTATCATTACATGAAGATCAAACAAAATGTCATCCATATCCTTTACATGTGCTTGTCATTTACTTTCATGTTGCTTGCTTGTTTACAATAACATGCATGACTTATGATAGTTAACATGCAAGCCAAAGTGGGGTCAAAATATAGAGGAGAAAAATATATCACTAACACTTCTCCCTACTCATTGTGTACTCAATTTAAGCTTTCATCTCTAGAACAATAGTCAAGTATTCAAATGATGAATTTCTATGTGAGGTGGCATTCACCTAAATATGAGCTAATCATCAATTTGATTCCCTAGTGGATCTAGACCATCCTTAATTAGTGTGTTCTCATTCTTTAATCATAATCACGCCCTAAACTACTTAGTTCAAGATTGTGAACCTCCAAAACTCCTCTCATAAACATAGGGGTGATGGAAGACTTTAATTAAATACAAGCCACCCCAAAAACTCTTATCTAGAAGTGGCAAAAGATTCTAATTAAGTACAAGCCACCCCTATCCCTTGTTCCTCTTAACACTATGGACACTCAAATATCCCATCAATGTATAGCTATGTTGTGGCATTATTCAAACAAACTAGTTGAATGTAAAATGGTTAAACCAATTGCGAGTGGACTTGCTCCGTTTAAGGGTAATATTCATATTAAGAACAAACCTTCTCAAATGCCCAATGCTGCCTCGCCTAGCAAAAAAATCTAAGGTTTGTCCTCATAATTAGTAGTTCCAGGAGAAAGAAAATTGAAATTTTAATTTCTCTCCAAAACAATCTAACCTGCAAGCTAATTGACCCTTCTCCCGATACCGTCTCTTCGGTAGCACATGTCCTCAAGGAGGGGCCCCACATTGAGAACTTGCGAAAAACATGTGTTGATCATCTTGGCAGAGAAATTCAAATGTTTGTACATGTAGCAAAGGCCCCTCATGCAGGGATAATTCTTTATAATTTTCGCCTAAGAATAATTACTCGACCATTCGTTAAGAGTGAAATAATAAAATCTAGTTCTCTTGTTTTCTACCAGTATGGACAAGAGACAGCTCATGACAATTGGCATGCAAGTTGTAGTTAGTTATCCCAATGGCTGGCAAAGAAATTTGTAACATGCCTGGAATTTCTTATGTTTTATTTTAGGCATGTATAATTCAATAATCGAACCAACAATTGTTATCAACTCTAATTTGGAATTTGATGGATGTACACCTTCAACAATATATAATATAATTCCTCTATAAACAAGCTAGATGATCTTTTGTCTTGATCCGTCCTACCTACATTCCTTGACTGGATCTTTCCACTAGATATGTTTTCGACCTTGTTTTCACCACAAACGTAGAAATGCTTCATTACAGCTATGATACCATCATGTAGTGTTCCTAAGTTCCACAGTGCAGATTGCAGATTTTTTATCAATATAGGACTCTAAACAATTTGTAGTGTAAGGTACCGACCCTATTTACAAAATATCACTTACCAAATGATACTAATCCTAATTGCTCAACTAACAACAATTAAGATATAATAGAAAATTGATAATATTATATAACGTTCAGGACTGCTATAAATAGAATAACCATGGAGCACAACGTTTCATGCACACTTAAATGTGGTATCTAGTTGTTCTGAAGGTGGTTTGTTGGGGGCAAGGGCGGCTATTGTATTGACAAAAGGAGCAACCGGGATCAAATATCTCCAGCAAAGCCTTCGTAAG
Source organism: Sequoiadendron giganteum (assembly GCA_007115665.2). NCBI lineage: Eukaryota > Viridiplantae > Streptophyta > Pinopsida > Cupressales > Cupressaceae > Sequoiadendron > Sequoiadendron giganteum. The sequence continues at coordinate 29,452,736 of CM021109.1, read as the reverse complement.
TCCATGGGCTAAGTCATAGTTTCTTGTAAACATGGTTCAAAACTCCATTCAAAAGCTTTTCTCAACTATAAAATCCCTGTTTGCTACAGAAAAACAGAGATATACATTAAGTATTGAATGAAATAAAGTACTTGCTGAAAATATCATACATGTTATTATCACATAATAACTACAAAGCATCTTCTTGGACAGGCATTTGACTTCATCAATTAGTGAGCCCTGAATTGCGGGAACTGATAATAATTTCCACTCCCTACCTCCCAAGTAAACGATTAACGAAATACTGCAAAACTTTGTGCAATTCAAAATTAGTTTAGTTGAATCAGTCATCTCATTTTTGTGCAAACTGAAAACAATATCATATGGATTGAATTCCAGCCATACCTTATAAAACAACCAAAATCATGTTTGTTTTCCTAGCGGACTTCATAGTTTAAAACAAGGTGGAGTCCATTAGTCTTAACATAAGTAATTATCAAAATGAATTGCTCCAAATTATTTGATTGTAAATGTAAAGTTTGCCATTTGTGTTGCACGCCTGTTTTTTAGCCTGTCATTTGTTTATGCTCTGTAAATTGATGGTAAAGTTGTAAGAGTAATTAATACATAAGAGCAGATGATGCATCTCTGAATATTTGGTGATGAAGATATTCAAGTTGCATACATATATACTTAAATGTATATCTACAATATTGATGGCTGTGATGTTAAATCCCCTCTGAACGAAACAGATCCAAACAGTGACAATGTCTATCAATTTATTTTAATTCAAAGGAATGAATACAGGTACTAAACAGATGTAACAGTCACCACTTTTTAATATTGAAGCAATCATGACAGGGATCCTTATTGCGAGAAGTGATATATTCTCAGATTTGTCCATGGTTTCCAACAGCAACTAAATATATTTTGTGAGATTGAAATCAGGGGATTAGTAATTATAAAAAATTGAATTAGTAACAGTAAGTAGTTAAAATACATTTGCAAAACATCATAAAATATCTGATGCTTGCCATTTTGCAATACAATTATTGAAATTTGCAGCTTACCATGTTAATCCTCTACAATGATCCGTATTGTACAGTCCGTTTCTGACCTCAGGTGCATCATGGGAGTTACCTAGCTTTCTCAGACAGATAATATGTAACAAAAGCCACTGTGGCCTTCATCTTTCACATGGTACACAGTTTTAGAACTCTGGGATAGTGAAAAGCAGTACCAGTATGATTGGGCTCTGGATACCATAAATTTCACTAAGGCCCCAAATGTGGAAAAACATACTGCTCAGAGTGATCGAACAGCAATTGAGATGATAGTTATACAGGCTGAAATTCCTGCACTGAACAGTTCAATTGTATAACTGTTATTGATCGCATTTATGATTTTTTAGCTAACCTAGAAAGTAAGTCGGAAAAATAAATTCCTGAAATTAAACATCACATCCAAGTCACATTGATATCTAGATAACTTCCAAAATTGTAGCCTGGCTCTGGACTCACCAAATAATTTACAGATGCAAAAGGAAGAAAAGCCTTGCAGTTTGCAATCTACAACACAAAAATACAACATATCAAATGCTTGAATACAAAGTCACAGGAATATAAATGATGATAAAATGATAGCAAACATACATATCCAAAAAGTCCTACCACAGAGAAATGATAGACTAAGAGATGTTCTGTATAGCCCTGCATTATATACTCCATTATCACAGGATGACTAAAGTTGATCTTCAATATCATCCGGTACATGCAACTTCTCAATAGCAGACTGTCACACAAATTCCATAAAGTGAGAAATGTATTCAATGAAGTAATTCTAATATATTACATAATGCAGCATTATGAAATCAGAATAGCATTAAATGTTATGGTTGCAACCTTTATTATAGCGATATCTGCAGTTGGTGGCTTCAAATCCAAAGCAAGACCATAATAGTACATTGCTTGTTCAGGCACATTTAACCGTTTGTATATTTTACCAATCAAGGAATACACACTGCTTTCCCGGGGTGCAACCTCCTTTAATAGCTCCAGCTCTTGAAGGGCATCTTTGTATCTTTCATTGCTTACTAACACATTTGCTTTCTGATAAGTGGGTAGAGGATTCTTTGGATCAGCAAAGATTGCTTGATCTAACATTTGAAGAGCTTCCTCATGTCTCTGCCAAGACAAAAGGATAAAGAGGCCTTTAGTATTGATGATCAAAGGCTCAAACTTGTAGCTATGTTAATTATGCTGACAGGATGCCTTCTTATTATGATAGAACATATGATTAAAAATTTTGCCAACACAGAAGCAAAAGAAATGCACAACGGAAGATGCCCCAGAAAAATGTGATGCATCCTAACACATTTTTCCACTTCTTTTCCTTTACAGACACTAAAAGATGACTAGTGTGCATATGCATCCCATACATGATACTTACCAAACACCAGTAATCTTCCTTGTATATGTAAATAATGACTATATAATCAGCAAAACAGAATAAGTGCACCCTATGTTTTTGGACAAATCGATATTAAGTATGATAAATACTGTTTTAATGATAAATACTGTTTTATACAGAGACAATTGTTTTGTAGATCCTATATGGTCCTACTCCTCACTTTACAAGATTAAAGTGAGATCGAAAGACATTCAGAAAATGTTACACTTATAGAAAACCAATCCTGATGTCAACCTTTAGGGCATGCAGAGCCATTCCAAGGTAGCACATTAGAACAGAGGATCGGGGATTTATAAGATAAGCTGTTCGAAAATGATGCTCTGCAAAATTGTACTTTTCCTGCCGAAGATATATCATTCCCAGGCCATACCTGCCAGAGAACAAAATGCTATTCAAAATTTATGATTTAAATTCCTATCTAGGCACAGCATAAAGATAAAACAAATATAAAGCAAATAGTGATTCCACATCATTCAGATTGACTTAAAATTTATCTGGATAGTCAAATCACCAGGCGTTATAATGTCGAGGGTCAATTCGTAATGCACTTCGATAACAGTTGATACCATTTTCAAACTCCTCCATAGCAACATATCTGCCAAACAAGAAAGCAACCAATGAATATTATTCTACATATGATAAATAGTTAGACCTAAAATATTCATATAAACAGGTAATTTGTTCCAGACATACTCATGGCCACAAAGTGTATGAGCATAAGTAAAACGAGAATCAATCTGGATGGCCCGTTGAAATGTTTTCAAGGCAGTCTCATGATCTTTTTGTAAACTATAGCAATTGCCTAAGGCACACCTGCAACGTATTAACCACATCAGCAACTAACAGTCCAAATCAACTCTTTAATTGTATAATATTTTTCAAAGATAAGTCTACAATTTCACAACATAATCAAAATTCATTCTTCTCAGTCCTCGAGCACTTAATATGTATTGACTATTTGAACATTATAAAGTGCAGTCAAAATAAACTCTGTTCATAAATTAAAAAACAATTCTCTGAATGAACAGAATAGAACATACCAAGCCTGAGGAGATAAACGATCAATTGCATTCAATTCCTGAGCTAGGTAACTCAATTTCATTTCCTCCTTCATATGCTGCAAATACAAAGAGATTACTGTGCTTGACAAAAAGGACAATGTGAGGCATTTACTACTGATTACTTTGCACACTGCAGCTTTAATCGGAAAGAATAACATCAATATGAATAAAGGAGAAAGTTCTGGATAATGAACATCTACATTTTTTCCAAACGGTCATTGACATCTGTACAAAAGAAAGGAAAATTCTCAGGACTTCACTTTCCTGAACAATGAACAGTTACTGTAAGTCTGTCTATATCAGAAAAGAACACACTTAACAATTTAGTTAGAAGGTAGAAAAACCATTATAATGCATGCACCAACATTTTTACTACATACGAGTTTTTCTCCCAATGATTATCGACTATAACAACTTGTTCTCTTAAAGAGATCAATTCCACCAATGGAAATAGTCATTTGCAACTATTGTGGGTTGATGATGAGTGTAGGCGTCAATCCCTTCAAATTCCACCTGGCACAAACTATTAGTTGCAACATGAAATTGTGTCTAGACATTGAATCAAAGGTTATACAAGAAACTAATGCAGCCCTTGCATTGGTGGTAAAACCCAACATGGCTCAAGCAACAGAGGTAGGTATGACAAAGATTGTGAGCTCCAATTGTGGTTCATCCACTTCATCAATCTCCAACAGAGTCCAATCACAAGGTTTTTTTGTTCCACAAAACACACCAAGATCACAGCCATTGCTTGAAGGTAGAGACTGAACAAAGACAAGAATGAGAAGGCAAACATGGCATGTGTAAATTTTTGGTATTGCAACTTTCCTTTCAACATGACCACAAGCCCATATTGGGAGGATTTGATCACAACCCTAACAAAAGCAAGGAAAAAATACAAGACACCTACTCCACATGACATAAGTGGGTCATTGCCCAAGAGAGTAGTGGCAAATGTAAAAACAATTGTAGAAGAGCAAAGGAAGCATTGGCACAAGCATGATGCACCATATCGATGGATAGACAAATGGAAGGAATTGCTCTCTCATCAACTTTCTAGTGGCTTCAAAAGCAGAGATATTGTTCTTGTAGTCCACCAACACCTCAAACAAAGTCATGAATGTGAAGAATTTAAATCTAATGTTAGAGAAGGTTGTGTTAGAGATCAATATAAAAAATGTAGTCCAAGTTGTAATAGATAATGTTGCAGCATAGAGACTACTTGAGAGGCACCCGACACTTTTTGAAGACTTTGGAGTGCCCATTTCCTTGATCTTCTATTGGACATAAGCAATGAAATTTGTGGTATAAGACACCAAAAACATCATAAAATACATTTACAATTACCCTTGTGTAATTAACTTGATGAGAGATCACACCAAGGGAAAAGAATTGTGCAAGCTGGTGCCAACAGTTTGCAACTGATTTCCTCAGCTTGCAAAGCATTTATAGTATGATAGCAATTTTGAAACAGATTTTTGTGAGCCTAAACAGGTTGGATTCTTTTTATTCAGATGGAGAGAGGGTTGAAAAAACACTTTTAATGATATCTTTGCAAAGACTATTGATAAAACTGTCAAGAAATCTTCAAACTTTTTTAAAATTTTAGATTATATCATTTGAGTTCACTTTTTTTTTTAAGTTAATTACAAGATATTGTTCAATTTTTCTAGTTGCAACTTCAATTTGTTTGCAGGTGTCGAAAGCCTTGGTAAGTGTTTTGCACTTGGTGGATGGGGAGCAGCCATGGGCAAATACAAGAAAGCCATCCAAAAAATTTGAACCCATTTGGAACATTATTGATCAGATATTGAACAATCAACCCTGCCAATCCTTTCATGTAATGGGCTGCTATGTCAACCCTAAATTGTAATTCACTATTCACTTCAAGGATGTTGATGAGGAGGTTATGGAAGGCCTCTCAACATGTATTTACTATTGAAAGGATGTCACTTGAGGTTGAGGTAAGGAATTTGATTATGCCAGAGTTGTAGATTTCCAAGCATGTTAATAAGAGGCTCTTAGCTTTGCCACTAACTAAAAAAACATCTCAATCTTCACTTTACTTCAAAATTCAAATCTTTGATGTGTACAATCATTGCTTACTTACAAACTTGTAAATATTTTATTTGCAACTGCTTGGTGGGAGCATTGGTACAAATAACCTCAAATCTTTAAAAACTAGCCCTCTAAATTTCATCCTAACCTTATACAAATTCTAATGCAAGCACAATTGGAGCTTTTTAGTGCCATTCACACAGAGTGCAACAAGTTGACACAAAAGTGTCTCAATGACCTTGGCTTTGTGCAACAGAACCTTCACCTTTGCTTGAAAAATGTGGTGAGCTCAACTAGTCATGAGTCAATTAACTTGGATGACAATGATCCATATAGCGATAGAACTACACAAAGAACCCAATGTTTATAGAAGAAGAGCTTGTTGATTTAAAGAGGCAAGCAGAGAAAGGTGCAGCAAAAGCAAAAGTAGAAAGCGTTAGACTAGATGACATCATGGCTGATGATGTTGAGCCTGAGAAGTCATTACCTTCTAGATTGAGGGTGCATCTGCAACTGACTATAAGGAGCAGGACCCCAAGGGTGTATGCAAGGAAAAAAAAAAATATAAATTGTTGTTACTTGCATTGAATTGTACTTTTTGATGATGATTCTCAATCATCATAATACATATCATATCATTGGTTGTTGTATCCACATGTTGATGTGATATTGTATTCTTTTATTCAAATCTAATAAAAAACACTTCTCCAACATTCTCCAAACTCATTTGAAACGCAAGTTTTGGCAAGATGCAAGCTTTTGGACTATGTTTCTAATCTTGAATCTACTGTTGCTAATCTAAGGCATATGATAACTGATATTATTTGAGTTAGTTACACAAAGATCATGAATATTTTGTATCCTAATCTATTTTCCATAAACACTTCACTTGACATAAAAGAGTTTCATTACACAAAAAATCAAAAAGATTAATTAAAGTACCTGATATCTAGTAAACACTTATGTCTAAGCATCATATTGATGTTGCACACACTTACGCTGAATTTGTTGCAAACACTTTTTAAATTTAAATGTAACATGTTTCTAAGCAATATAACATTTCATAAAACATGAATTGACTGATCCAGCATGACAACACTAAAATACATATACATTGGTTAATATCTTGATGTGTAAAGAAGGATTAGAAGACATACAAAAAGAACTGTAGAATAGATATCCATTCCTTCTAGATTGTATGGAGAAACACGTCGAGCCCAACTAAATGCACGCTCTGCTTCAGAATAGTCCACCATTTCAAAATATGCCTTACCAACCTACACATCAATTTACTTTTTAAATTATAGAAACCTTTTGTAGGGTACAAACAAGACAACATTTATAAAAGTGTCTAAAATACCAAGATACAAAAAGGGAGAAAATTCTAAAGAAGACAACAGTGCGGATAGATTTACGCCATGGTTTCGTTGTTTAGTTCTCTATAAAAATTGTGAAATATGGACGATGGAGAGAATCAAGTTCATATCACTCCATAATAAATATACTGAACATGCTAAAAGACATAATGTGCCCCAATAAGTCCACAATTTTTTTTATGTCTGTAAAGCATCCCTTACCAGCCTACATGCCTCATTCATTCAAATATAATAAAAGCCATTTGTAGGGGACAAACAGGATAACATTTAAAACAGAGACCCCAATAGCAAGATACAAAAACAGCAGATAAAAAAGAGATTGGAAATAATATCACTAAACTAGGCAGCATTGGGGATAGAATGATTCTATCATTTAGTTCTTTATAAGAATTGTAAATAATGGACACTGGAGAAGATTAACTTCATATCTCTCCGTTTATAGAACATGTTAAAAGGAAAAATGTGCCGCAATACCTCCATGAATTTTCCTATATCTATCTGTAACCAAACTTGAGAAAAAAATCCATAATAATCGGCAAAAAAATCTGTTGCTCATAACTAACGCTCTATATAAAATGTCAAGGTGGACAGGCCCAAGTCTGTGGCTCCATTTGATGATTGAAACATGAAGCAGGTCCTAATTAATATTTAAAATGTATACACTACTGATAAGAACGAAATTCGTCTCCATTTGCATGCAGGTGAAGTTTCAAACTACACATTGTCAGATCAGATGAGCTCAAATGATAATTATTGGGGCTTTCATATAAGAGGCCCATGCGTACAATAGCCAGGATAAATAATACATGCTTAAATGTACAAATGTAAAAATACCTTGGTTAAACTAGTGCATCCAATTCTGGGCATGGCATAACCCAACATGCGAGGCCAATTGCAAGTACTCGATGAATTTCACATAAGAGATACCCCTCAGTGATGGGATCTTGTGCCGCAGGGCACTCAGCAACAGAAATTTACAGATTAAAAAATTAAACCACATAAAACTTATTATTGACTTCTGTTGTAGATTGCCAACTCATTTGCCATACAGAATAATAGGATTACCCCTTAAAGAGCAAAGAACTCCATTTATTTCGACATAGCCACTCATCTTCAAGTTCTTCAAGTGCTTCAGAAAAATAAGACTGGGACCAAAATTACAAGTCACTTCATGTTGTGGATTGCTGGCTAATTTGCCATACAAAGGAAAAGGTCTACCTACAGATATGCTGGTTTTTGTGAGACGGCCCCTGTTGCAGGGTATCTGCATACAATGCCTTAGATCCAAAAAAGTACAAATTAAAACCCAGACTTGGCAAAAACATCGCAGCCCAAAATATAAAAATTCATTAAATTAAAGACACAAAATATTGTCAAAAGATACAAGAAATGAATTTATAGAACACAGGGCTAGGAAAATTGCTGCAAAATCATTCAAATCCACAGCAACCAAAAAATTGGAAAAAGAATCAGCTACCTAGGTAGTACTCATCAGAAACCCAATAAAACATAGTGACACTCACCTGCTAATGTTGACGAATAATTTTCCAAGCAGATCTATCTCACAGGTTGAGTGGCTACTCACTACTCTTAGAATTTTAGACTAAAGCAGCCAAAACATTTATAGCAACTAAAGCAGGCCACCCCCCATCAAAGTATTAAAATCATTTTACATCAAAATTAACATAATTAGATGAAACTAGAGACAAACTGTTTTATTGTTCACAGAGAAAAAAAAAAGTAGGTAACCGAAGTGCTCAAAGAACTCTAATAACTAACCAAACTATCTAAAAACTAAAACTCAATCTATGAAGCAACAAAACCAAGTAAAACTGGGTTACACCCAAATGCATTAACCCTAGACAACTCAAAATTTACAAAATTCATAAACTAAAAATTAATCCGGATAAAGAATAATTTTCCAAGCAGATCTATCTCACAGGTTGAGTGGCTACTCACTACACTTAGAATTTTAGACTAAAGCAGCCAAAACATTTATAGCAACTAAAGCAAGCCACCCCCCATCAAAGTATTAAAATCATTTTACATCAAAATTAACATAATTAGATGAAACTAAAGACAAACTGTTTTATTGTTCACAGAGAAAAAAAAAGTAGGTAACTGAAGTGCTCAAAGAACTCTAATAACTAACTAAACCATCTAAAAACTAAAACTCAATCTATGAAGCAACAAAACCAAGTAAGACTGGGTTACACCCAAATGCATAAACCCTAGACAACTCAAAATTTACAAAATTCATAAACTAAAAATTAATCCTGATAAAGAAAGGTCCATCATCAAAAGGAAGTACAATAAAGAAGAGAGGCTATACTTGTATATAAATATATAACATAGGATTCGATAGGGTCAACTCCTAAATAATCAATAACATACATGATTCTTAGAGGTAGGTGACTTGCATAAGGAGGGAATTATAACAGCTCTTTCACATGAGAGAACAAATTATCCTATGTCAAGAAAACATTTGAAGTCATTTGCTAGATCGTATGATATAACACATGGCCAACTAAAAAGATCAAATCTGTCTCTCACCTACACATTGCTAGAACTTCTTTTAACATGTTATGATTGATGTTTAAAAGTTTTTTGTTCTTTTCACGTTGTCCGTAAGATTGTGAATTCATGGTTCCAAAGAAAATAAATTTGTAATTATATGGGATTATAAAGTTGACAACAAGAACCGCAACACAGAAATTCAGCTAACCTGGCAAAGGACCCATCCTGTAGCATAATGGTGTTGTGGTAGTTTACAAAATGCTTGTAAAGCCTCCTGTATCACCCGTGGGTCATAACAAATCAAAGAGTATAAATCATAACCTCTCACGGTTATATTTCCAACTTATGCCAGACATAAAGTAAATCAATTTCACATATTCCTATATTATATAATATAGTACCTTGCATCGATGCATGCAAGAATGCCTGAAAGCTTCCCCCAAAACCCGGAGAAGCACTAGAAGCTCCAATGAGCCTTCTGCAAACCTTGAATTGCGATTTGCATTTAACCGGCTATGTATTCGAGGTTCATCTTCCACTGGAACAGATCCAGGACGCCTAACAGGATTAACAATCATATCTTCTGTCCCAGAATCTTCAAAAGCTTCATACTTTTTACCTGCAAATAGAGTCCCAATAAAACCAGCCTTGATGCCTAGTTCCCTAAGGAATAGAACAGTACTAAACATTTAAGCAATCATAACTTATAAATAATTAATAAGTCTCCTGATAGCAAAATACATGAGAGAAATAACCATGTATAGGTGCATATCTTACTTGCATGGTGGATGAGATAAAAGAAGTGTTGCAGCTTTACAATGTTTCATGAATACTGACTGCAATCTAGAAGCATTGTTTTTCCATAATATTATATTCTAGTGCTTGTAATTTTAAAGTAAACAAGCAAAATGCTAAGCAGATCGATGATGGTTATAGAATGAGAATTTGTAAGTCTCTCATATTCTGCGTCAAAAAGAAATACCATAATGTTGTATTGCAAACATTTCAAAATTATAAGCAATCTAGATTCAAAAAACCTACTCTGTTACATCCATTTGATCATCATCCCAACAAAAATCACTTCTAGAAAGGTCATGGAAGCGATTGTATTTCATCTGTGTATCTTCTTGAGACAGTTATTATGTGTTGAAAATTTGTAATGAATCAATAAGTGTTGAAGCTTCCCCTTGCCTGCTCAACAACCACCTTTGATATTCCTTACAATTAAAAAAAGATGAAAACTGGTTTTGGGGGGACATCTCTTCCTAAATCAGGTTTCCTTTTCATTCCTGATATTCTTTATTCATTTTGAGTCATTTCATTTTCAAAAAATCTACATTATACTACTTCATATGAAAAAATTCCAGGCAATTATAACAAACTAAAACTGTCAGGACTCAGTATACATTGCCACAAAAGAGAGTTGTAACAAATGTTTATCTAACGTTCTTACAATTGTTCTCTTTTACACATATGCAATCGACTTTTCAAGTCCAAACTGTCCATGCAAAAGCTTATGTTACCCAATACCCAATTTCAGTGGAAAATTTATCTACAAGAAATTATGATACCATTTTTAGTGGCTTTTGTAAGAAACTACAAGATCAAAACAATTACATGAAGAACATATTGCAGAAAAAATAATCCCTTTATTTGATATTCACTAGCTATAGAAGCAATTAAATAGTAATGGCGGTGTCTGTGCTACAAATATTGTTGCAATACAATACAGATGCCTATGCCCCAAAACATAGCCACACACTGATGGAGCATTGTACTTGTGTTGCAGGTCCTTTCTGCAAGTGTGGGATGTGATTTTCTACCTATTTTTATTATCTGTAGGTCACCTTCATTCACCTTGTAGGCAGGGAATGCTAAACTCGGCAGTTACTCATCATCAGCCAACTGAGCATGAAGCAGACGTGATTTTCTTTTCCAACAGCTATGACAGTCAATTTATGACCACAAAATGTAATGGCTGTGTCAGTTGGCAGTTATTGGCTGTTATAGAATCTAGCAAGTGGATGAGCCCAACTTGGGACATTAGTCTTGTTTTGTTGACCATGAACCCCAGGTCTTACCGATAATTTAAATATTTAGGTGGCGATTTTTAGAGGTAAGGCAGAGAAAAAGAATTTGATCAGAAAACCGATGGGTTGTTTCAGTTATGCAGAGAATGGAGGCAGCAAAATACCTGTACCAACCAGGAACATCTGATATACAATTATGTTTTGCAGTTTTTGAGGAACTTAGTTTGTTTGAGTCACTAGATGATAGCTATTTTTCTGTCGCAGGACCTAACACCAATAAGGCACTGATGTGTTTTCTTGTAAGGAAAATCTTAATAAAATATAAGGCATGCATGTTACAGATTTCTGAGTTCACAATTTCATCGATTGAGAATGGTCAAGGGTAATTTATGTGGATTGTTTTGTTAATCCTGGTGAGATAGGCTACCTAGATCGGCTAACCTTGCAGGTACCCAATCTTGGACTGCATCACACACACCATAGAATACTTACAGAACCAACATCTACCTTGACAACTAGAATTAACCAAATGATAACAGCATTTGGAGAGTGAGATTCACAACACTGACAACCATATATTGATGAGAATACGAAGCCCTTATAGTTATGAAGTTAGGTAAAAAAGCCAAATAACAATGACGGGAGCAATAAATTCAAAAAAAGGATATTTAAATGTACAATTGCACATTAAACCAACTGATCTTTATCTCAAAAACTTAGAGATCCTTTTATCTTAGAGGCCTATAGATGGTTTTCAATTAAGCCAAAAATTGCATTAATGGTCCACCATCTACTCTCATGTCCACTGACATTTCAACTCATCCATGTGTTTGCCCTTGTGGATGCAACAAGCCCATGTTTCGAAAAATTTAAATATACTCATGTTAGAATTTTTGTATGCAGATTAAAGTAAGCAATATGCGAAGGACAATAATAACTACGCTTTCTTTTCATGTTAGAACTAGTACACATCTTAAATACATCTATCTAAAACATGCTGACACATTTTAATTTAGACAAACATTTCATTTATTCAAGTATTAATTATTCTATTATATTATACTAGAATTCATATTATTAATATTTAACATTTCAATATGTGATTTAAAAATATAGATAGACAGATAGATAGGGTATTTAAATGTTTAAATAATTATATCATATCTTTTAGATTGTGGAATGCGTAAAATTTTCAAATTGAACATAATGTCAAAAATATAATTTGCATATTTAAATACTCTAATAAATATTTTAATACTAGATTTAAGTAGTAATTATTATTCTGACGTGTAAATGACTGTCAAATTTACACTGAGGAGTTTTTGTGAACAATCTCACTCCATTACAATCCACCCTTTGCTGCCATTCTAGTTACACCTCTCAACATAATTATAATTCTAATCATCGGTAAGCATTGTATCCACATTCACCTATAAGTAATCCAAATCTGTTCACATATATATTATACAAGAATTACAACAAAATGCCCAAAGATTGCAAGTTTCAACTACAAAATGACCAAAACATAAAAAATATATACTTGTCATTACCACTATGAGGGGCTGCCTCAAGCAATAGAACCACAACCAATCCCTCCTATACCTCCTCCTCATCAACTTGTATAGCATGTTTGGAATCAGCATAGCATCTTTGGAATCAGCATCTCAACATGAGACTAGAATCTAGAGATACTCAAGGATTTGTCAATCCTATAGCTGCAAGGCACTATGTATGGCCACCAACTTCTGCAATCATCTATAGATAAGGTTATTCCTCTTGACTGACTAGATGAAGCTATAGGTGAACCAATTTCTCTCTAAAGCAGAAGAATGGCAACCTAGGAAAGGAGGTGAGTGGCAAGTATCCTCAACTCTGGTGCATCCTTGCCATGCCACATCCACCATCCAATAGAATCAGTTCGAGTTAACGTAACTCTATTTGTTCTCACCTCTAGTTTGTTAAATGTTGGACCACAAATATTGACAAGGCAAGCCATTGTGTGCAAAGTAAATAAGTCTCCTCATCAATATACATTTTCCAAAGGGCCTTCACAAGCCCTTCTTTCACCTCTTTATCATGAGATAGAGGCACTCTTCCCTGACTAGCTACATACCATTTGGGATTTAGATAATGGATTGCCATATGAAGTGGGGTGTCCATAGTGTTCCACCGCCACGTCAAAATGGGCCTAAGATGCTCCTCATAAATTCCCAAAGTAAGATCCCTACTATAAATGGCTTGCTTCAACTACCTAAGCATGCTATCAAATGTCTCATTAATCTCTCCAAGACTAGGAGAGTCTATGTCACCATATCTTATGATTTGCTTAACAATCTCAATTAAGGAGCAAACATATCTACAAGTGCAAACAAGTTACCAAAAAATAAAGTTTTAAAAAAGATTAAAAATTTAACACTCAAATGATAGAGAGAATGCTATTAAGAATCAATATAATTTACAAGTTAGAAACATTAGTATATTAACTTTGTAAAAATTTAATACTAAAACCAATAATTTCTTACCTCATTGTGGACCATCAACCATCATCAAGGATATTTTGTTTCACACTTCTTCCTTCAAGTGTGCTTGCCTTTGACCATCTACCCCCCTCTAAATTAACCACCATTAATTTTAAAACCTCCTACATCTCAACCATCCTCTCTAACAATATGAAGTAGCTAACATATCTAGTATCCATGATCTTGATGAATTCCTTCTTCGAAAAAACCCTAAACAAAGCAAGTGAAGTGTGATGGTTGCAAATGAGCAGTTGTATATCTCTAGCCTTTAACACCACTACCTTCACCCTCTATCTTCCCAATGTCCTTCAATGCATTGTTCAGCATATGAACACATGGGGTCCAAAATAATTACTTGTAAGCACCGTCAACCACCAATCTAGCTAACGTACACACACGAGCTAAATCAATCACCACTTGTACAACATTAGCGGCTCCAAACTCCTTGAACAAGTAATGGCTTTAAACAAATGAGAGTTGGCTAAACATGTGACAATGATATTGAAGAATGGCCACTATTTGATATCGATCCACCCATTCGTGATGATAGAGCAATCATTCCTTATCCAACTTTGTCTCATTTCTTCCATCAACACACTCACCTTAGAATACTCTCTAAAAGGGAGGGTGATGCATAGCTTATGTTGTCCAAGTGGCACAAATGATGGACCAACAACTATCACATCTTTGTAAATTTGTTTAAAACAGAGAGAATGTGCCACATGAAATGGTATGACATGAGCATTAAAAAAATTTAGCAATAGAAGACTTGGCCACCTCTCGTGATTGTATATTAAACAACTCTGCAACACTTACATTTCTTTTCTTTCCCTTGGTAGAAGAAGAACCCTCTCCCCTTTGAATTCCAACATCCATGGTTCCCATAAGCAATGATACTTGTTTTCACACTTTCCAATGGAATTCCCTTCTTTTTTGCCTCCCCCTCCATATGCAACCTAGTTACCTCGGCCTTCTCAACTAGAGTTATAGCATCACAACCTTTGAGCCCTTGTCCACCTATGCACAAAAGATGAAAATAAACTCTAGTATAGCTACCTCTATAGTCTTTGTTGCACAAATGACATGGCCATACTCTACTCCCCCTTGAATTTGTTTTCTTGTACATCTATTTGTGTTGCGAATTGTAAAGGAGGTTTTTGGATTTAAATGGGTCTTTTGCATACTTTTTGAGGGATTTGGAAGGGCATTCAAATGAGTTAGTTGAACTTGTTGACCCTACTACACTCCCACTCCTAGAAGAACCCCCAATGGCAGCTATACTTCTATGATCTCTAGTTCTTTGTTGCATTTGAACTTCAATCTCTTCACGCTCACTACTCCCACTACTACTCATTGTTTCTTTTTTAAGAATTTAAAACATAGCTGCAAGTACAAATAAAAAAATAAAAATAAACAAAATACTCTCCCTGTATTTTTAATAATTCAAAAGAACTAAAAAAAATGCAAATGAATGAAGACTTTTAATAACGTCCACGAGGCCAAACAGCCTATAGGACCTACGGATTGGCAGCAAAACGGAACACCACAACCTGAAAAAAAAAACCACAGCCCAAAAATTACTTGATCTCCCTTTCCTTCTGAATTTTGGATCTTCTACTATGAATTTTTATCAAATAATCAGCACTTTTCAATATTCTCTCATCCTCGAATAAGCTGTATAAAGTGTCCACATTTCAGATCTCAATATAATTGACCCAAATATCCATGTAGGCTGGGCATTCCATGATGAAATGCCACTCTGTCTCTACAAGCCCTAACGAACAGAACCTGCATATCCTATCAGCCCAATCTTCTTTACATCAAATAATAAATGGTAAACTTACATCAAATGCAATGAAATAGTAAACTTAAATCAAATGCAATGAAATAGTAAACTTACATCAAATGCAATGGATTTGATGTCCTATTGCCTTATGTCCACAGTTGTTCTCATCTTTTCACTGCTGCTCTTTCTCATAAGTTGGAAAACGCTTAAATGAGATTGTTTTTTGTTTATAGTTGTTTTAGGTTAAGTATAGTTTAAAACTAGGTTATTGAATTGCTCCTCTGCAGGCAGGGTTTCCAGAAGCGAATAGTTTCGCAAACGGATTCGGATACGAATTGCCCAAAAATAAATCAAGAATCAATATTCCACTTGTGGGTTTGATTCGGACTTCACGAAAGCGATTCTAGACATTTTTTCCAATGACACAGTGATTCAATGACATTTTTTGACCGTTTTTCCATCTGTGTTTGACTTTTTAATCGATTTCCACAATTTTTAGGGCAAAAATGTATGACAAAAACACAAATTTCGCGTGTTAGTTTGCATTTGTTTCGTGATTTATTTCGCTTTGGCCTTCATCGCCCGTGATTGCAAAAACAGTAAACTCAAGCTCGCGACTTTCAGGGCAAAGAGAAACATGACTGGAGGAGCTCACACAAGACACAGGCGACAAGAAAAACGCGAGGGCACAAAGAAACCACAACCTCACAAAGGCAACAGAGAAACGTGGGGGGAGAAAAAATGGCATGAGATAGGGTCTAATTTTGTCTCACCGTCAGATATTTCTTTCTCCTAATCGATCCATTCTTCTAGAGCAAGCCTAGCGGAGCTAAGATCCACCTTTCCAGTCCATAGAAATCATCAGGGAGGAAAGAAGCGGGAAACAAAATAAAATATTTCAGCAACTTTAATAATATTTTATCTTTTTTAATTCATAAGAATTATATTAAATTTCTTATGATTTTTAAGTTTTATTAATATTGGTTATTAAACTTAAGTTATTAGTATATTAAATACTTGTTAAATATATATTATTATTTATATTAAATTATTATAGATTATCTAAGTTACCGGTTCGGGTTCGGGTACGAGAACCCGGTACGTGGGTACGTGAAAATTTTTTTAGGGGTTTGGGTACGTATGGGTACGTGTATATATATATATATGTATTATATATACAAAAAAAAAAGAGAAAAATACAGAATTGTAAAACTAAATCATTTCATAGTATGATACTTGATCATTGATCAATGCCAAATGCCAAATGCCAAAGATAAATATTAAATGTCAATTGATAGTTGTATTTGACTGATTTGAAAGCAAATTGGGTACAAAATGGCATCCTCATGTGGAATGCGTTGATGTTGATATTCTTAAACAAAATGAAAATAGAAAATTGTTTTTGTAAAACTGAAAGTAAATACTATATTAATATATTTTACAAATTTACATCTTCCTCTTTCCCATAAAAATGAGGTGCGGCATGGAGTTTTGTATGGTTTCAAAAGCCTTAAATGTGATATTATAGATGAAGACTTGTAGGAAAACTATGGAAACTTGGACTTGGAGAGTACCAATTAAATTCAATGGGAGTTTGAGAGCAATGTCTCCAATGGGGTCGAGGGGCAGCGCCCCTCATGGGGGTCTGGGGGCAACGCCCCCAGTGGGGTCGAGAGGCAGTGCCCCTCGCGGGGGTCTGGGGGCAGCACCCCCAGCGGGGTCAAGGGGCAGCTCATATTAATAATAATAATTAAAAAAAAAATGTTTTTATAAGTTCTGGGTCGTGGGTTCTTCGAGGTACGCCCGGGTACATGCCTGGTACCTTCGGGTCCGCCACCAAACAGCTGGATGCGCCCTGGGTACACACAGGGTGCGTGCCCAGGGCGTACCCGCAAGCGAACCTGTATCGGGTTCGAGGCCTCCGGGTACGCATCCGGTAACTTAGTAGATTATAGATTATAGAAAAATGGGCTTATAGTATTAGAGTCTTAGACTATAATAATATATAATATTATTATTAATAGATGTTGATGAATGGTAGCTTAGGTCAGATATAAACGATGATTGCTACAAGCATCATCATCGTTTATATATGATCAATTGCTCTTCATATTTAATATTTCTAAAATAAGTAAAATCGAATTTTATAATGCATGTATAAAATCGAATTTTAAATAAATGATGTTCGAAATTCATATTGAATTTAATTCGGAATTCTTATAATATATATCCGCCGTGTGTGACGGGCTATATGTGTTAAGTTGCTTAAACCGAATGGTAATCGGCTGTAGAGGAAGCCCGCGCGCCCAAAGGGACACGTCCCTTGAGCGGGATGTGTCTCTGCATGTGGAGACACGTCCTCTCAAGAGACGCATCCCTTGGACGCGGGCCTCTCTACATACAAATAGGAGTTCCAGCATTGAATGCAAAACATCGAAATTCATTAATGTTCTGCAATCAATACATTCGACTATAAGAGAATAAATCTGGAAATAGTTTTGACTTAGAAATTTCTCACTTAGAATTTCAGACCTTAGTTATTAAACTTTAGATTTCTTAGGATCCTATTTGATAAAGATTTGATTACATTTACAATAGACCAGTAGTATATAGATTATAATTTGTATAAATAATAATATTATAGATTCTAATAGTAATAGATATTATTTATTATTATATTATAGATTTATCATAATAATAATATTATTATTTTATTTTAGATTGTTTAATAAATTAATAATAATATAGATTATAGGATATTCAATATATGTTAAATTTTTAAAAATATGTTTCTAGGTATTATATATATATATATATATATATATATATATATATATATATATATATATATGAATATCTTATTACATTTTTGTACGGACATACCCGATTCCGTACCCAACCCCTCCAAAAAAATTGTCGTACCCATGTAGCGTATCCACATACCCATACCCAATTTGGCAACTTAGGTTTAAAGGGGTGTGGGGATCCTTGTGGGCCCACCCATCCCCTTTTCTAAATCAAAATTGTGTTTATTTAAATGCAGACCTGCTCAAGGAAATCAAAAAAAAGATATCGAATACAATGACATGGTATACCTGACTCTCAACAATCAATTCTCCTCTTATAGGTTTCATCAAATGCTTAAATAAACATAGATTATGAAACTCCAAAGTTTGGTTACTTATTAGTTTCTTATTAAGGATTAACATTGAAGGATTCACTTTGGTGGTGGTTTAGGTTTTGTGGCGGATACAAATATATTTTGATGAGAAATGGTGCTTGCCTCGCAAGAATACAAAGAATGCTTAAACATCTGGTATTACTATTTTCCTTCTCAAGAACAAAATATATCACAAATGAAAACACTGTTACTATTAAAAAGATAATCTTCAAAATACAAGTTATATGTTCTCAGAAAAAAGGAAGAATCTTCCTTCTCTAAGTCAGTTAACATCACTACATTGACATTGTAGTTGAAGCTGGCAAATGCTTTGTTTAAGACACTCTAAGGGCAATAACAGCCTTCCTCTTCATCTTTCCATACTGTTTCTGAATCCAGGCCACATGTCTTTGAATCCAAAGGTTCTGTATTCACTTGACTGCCTTGGTACTTCTATCCTCTTTCGTTAAATGTAGTAAAGAGATACTAATACAACCGAGATGCTTACAGATCAGCTGCAAGCATTCAGCTCCCATTTTTAAAATAAACATATCATTCATTTGCAGCATGCATTGTTCATGTGATCACTGACCAGAAAATTCTAATTCAAATAACTTGCGCTCAAGTAAACTTAATGCAAAACCTTATTGTTACTTGCCAGACTTGAAATAATTTTCCTACCGGTAGAGTAAACATGTGTTAATCTGACACCCAGCCTATCATAACTGTCAATTTAATTCAAACATAATTTTTTTTAATATTTTGCATTATTCACGCAGTGCACATATAGTTTGGTACTAATGAATGATGTTAATAACCATCTATTGGGGAAAATGTAAAGAGCTGTCTTTGTCTGATGTTGAAATGAGGTTATTACATAGAACAGACAAATTTACCGATCTGAAATTCAGCCAGTTTGTAAACATTTAATGAGCATCTGTTATGATTACCACTCAGGATTACGCAAATAGAGAAATGTGTGATTATAGACCAAAGCATGAGATGTTTCCATACAGTTCTTTTGAGTTATAAATTATGAGAAAAATACTACATTACAAATAAAACAAAAAACCACAATACCCTTCCTAACTTTGATTTTGCAATGCACAAAAGAAACTAGGTTGTATTAACATACCAGCTTCCAAACTGCTTTCTATAGTCAATGAGTGCCCTTTACGAGCAGTAGCTGTTCGAAGCATGCTCGGTGCATTTAACTTGTTTGTCATCAACAAGCCTCCAGCAAGTTTAGAAGAGGAATTCCCAGTTCCATTTCCCCCTACTGACAAAACAGATGAGCTAACTTGTCCTGTTGCATCACCAGAAAGCCTTGTACTGCGGCGGGGTGCTGTCTCAGAAAATAACCTTCCTGATACCTGCAGTAAAATGTCATATAGCTAATGAGATAAACCACAGAAAATACCCATGATAATACTGAATGTGTCATATTTTGTGTTGCAACAGAAAATAAGCCTAAACATGCTGTAAAAACAAATATGAAAATCACCATTGCAATTCTCATGCACATTTTGCATTGAGATTCACACAAGCAACAATTCAACCATTCTATAAGGATAGAATTCCACAGAACAGTGATGCAATAAATCCAGTAAAGACCATACAAAGGCTCCACAATCTACATCATATGATCACGGTGATTGAACAAGTCCTCAAATGTGAGAGAGGCATGAGCATGCACCTGGGAGTATGCAGCACGTGTGGAAGATGATCGAATGCTCTGCACTCAAACCCAATCAAAAGGAACGAATGAGAAGGTAAATACAAGATCTGTGATGCATTTGGCTAAACAAAACTGAAAACGGTTTGGGGATGTCTGGCCACATTTGAACAGTAATATCTGGTATTGCAAAAATACAGGCAAAAGAGGATTGGGGCATCCAATGACTACTAAATCTTCCACAGCAACAGAACCAGATTCTAGCTTCCCAAATAAAATGCAAATGGGTTGGAAAAAGAAAAAGCAAGTTATGCACCATTTGAAAACAGAACATAACATTACTCAGCTTCATACAGAAAAAACAGCTTAGCATTAAACCAGTCATATGCTATTGAAGATGAAATACACTGAGCCATTTTCAATAAAAAACCACTTGTGGAAGGACATAAAATCAGAAAAAGGTTAAAAAAAAATCAAGTCAAACAATCTGGTTTTAATATTAAGTCAATAAAAACTGGTACATTTTTCTATAGACACAACCAAGAGTTATGAGGCAACTAGGCAGTGAAGGAAGTAAACAACCTTACTCCCAGTTTATCGTTTTAATATATAATAAGTCAAAATAACTATGCAGGCTATATAAAAGAAATTTAACCATCATGAACTGCTATAAAAGGATGTTATGCTACTCGTGGACTACAGACAACAGAAAATATTTAATAACCAAAAATAAGCTGACCATCCCAGGGTGAAGAATAGAAAACAATCAGATGTACGAATGTGGAAGCCAAAACTCATTATGAGAATGAATTGAGAACACACAAACTTTCAAGAATGTTTACTAAACGAAATGAATAGTATCTTATAAGATACAAAATATGTATATAACAAAGCAAATGTAGAAAAAAAAAGTGTCGAAGTATAGAAAAGAATGAGTGAGAACCTTTCTTAATTTGCCTTCATCCATAAATTTCCTTCTTGGTGGTTGACCTGGGGCGTTGACACCTGACCTTGGAGATGTATCTGCAGCAGTTGTATTAGGATTTTGCTGGTATTGAATGTTTCTATTTAGAGGTGGTGGACCTGCTGGAATAACCTGTTTGAATTGCAGGACATTAAAAACACTGGGCATCAGAACAAGCTCTCTAAAATAACTCTAGTAATAAAACTCCTATAATGTAATACATGCTCTTGCCACAAAGCTATGCAAATTAGCAAAAACGAGCAATAGAAAAGTAAATTAAGTTTCTCTTAAATTCATACTCAGTCATAACATAAAGTGCAGAACTCTGAAAATTTAAATAAATTATTTTTGTATATATCAAAATGAATATTGATTGCAATTCACAAAACAATCCTGGTCAACATAGGAGATAAATACTAGATCAAATGACTAAAGAGAAACCATGGTACTCTCAAGAAATTTTCTACCAATGTAAAAACTTGAGAACCAGACCACATCACATGAAAACTATAATCCCAATTCCAAAATCTGTGATTACACAATTTTTCAGAAACAGCTAGGATTGTAAGGCTTACTTGCGAGGCAACTGGAGAAGGAGTATTGTATGCTGTCATGTTCACTGGAAATGGTGTGTTATGAAAGGCAACATTCCCTGGAACTGGACCAGAAGCATGTCCAGCTGGCAATTCTCCCACACCACCTGCAGCTAATTGTTTTGTCTGTCTTGGGCTTGGCTCACCAGAGTGGGAAGAGCGGGTGGGCGGCAAAACACGCTCATCACCTGATGATGCCAAGTATTGAGAGCTTAGTTCTAACTGCATTTGTTGCTGTTGCAGTCGGAAAACTGCTGAATCGCCTAAAAGTTCAGCTGCTTCTTCAGTGGCACCTATATCACCATACTTTTTCTTTAACTTATGACTTCAGTGTGTAAATTAATAGAAAACTTTGAACAAAAATGCTAGGAAAAACCTGAAAAACTTATCCATTTACATTGTTTTTAGAACATCAGCAACAGATGACATCTTGCTGGAATCCTTGAAAATTGAAACCTCAAAAACAGAATAAGTTATATTTTCTTAATCATAATTGATGACCATGGTAACTCGAGTACATATAGAAGGATACAAGTACACCTTTATTTAAAAGAAAACTGGGTGTGGGTGGATGGATGTCATTTATATTAAAAAAATAGAATTTATAAGAAATGTTTTTCAAAGTTTTCAGCTGATTTTAATAAATAAATATATCTCAAGGTCAGAATTTTAATATTAGATATGTTTGACAGGAAGTGGATAGGTCCCATAAGACTTTCATAACCATATGCAACAGTAATGACGTGATGTTGCTCAACTTGGGATACAGAAATGAAATAATCTAGAATGAAGAAAAGAACATGAATAGATTTGGTTATGTGGCATGTCCTTAGGCCAAGGCTTCTTGTAGGTATAAAAAGAGTGAAGAGAATTGAAACACATGATACCCTTAGGCACCAAAAATGTTCAAATCAAAAATGAAAGGTGGCCCTAGGGTGTACAACATGCTGATAACTCAATGGAACCCATAAGAAAGAGGTGCATGTCAAGATTGCAATCTCCAACATTCCCCCTTAAGATTAGCTTGGGCCTCTAAGAAACAAGTGAACTATTCATCACCTAGTAAGGGTGCTCCTGAAGATCAAACAAATCCCAAAGAGAGAAATGAAAATGTACAAAAATGCATTGCTTCTACTTAGGTAGTTTGTACTTGTATTTTCCTTGTTTGGTGACGATGTTTTGCACACATGACTACATCTTAGTCCCATATTGATTGTACATGCACATATCCTACTGGTGTATCCCTTATATACCCACCTATAGCCCATTGTTGAGTATCTCTCTTGTATCTTTTTTGCATATTGCATCTTGATCTTAGGTGGCTACCTTCATAGCCAAATCTTACATGGTATCAAAATAAGAGAGTGTCTAGGGCTAGTCTTTCTACATATGTAGGATTGTGGATCTTGTTTTTTCTCAATGGTTAGGTATACTCCTCTTGCATCAAGTGATGACATGGAGAACCAAAAAAGCTTTACTATTGAGTCCAAAGTGTCAAAAAATGTAGATTTTGCCTTTTGTTACATCCAAATCAAACATACGAGGAAAAATTTGTGAAGAATTGCATGTGTGACTTGCCTAGGAAATTGTACAAGCAACTGCTATTTTGAAGCACTTTAGGTCATCACATCTAATAGGAAGAACACCAAGTTTAACCTTATTTCCACATCCAACAAATTATGATGTCAACATTATCAAAGACTCTTTGCTTTATATATAAATCACTTGTACCCTACAATTAGCTAACCATATATTGCATCTAAAGAAACAAGGTTGTTTAAGTCTATTGAATCTGCTGAAACACACTTACATTGAAAGAGGGGGGGTGCATCAATATAGATTAAAACTTTACTTCTTCTCATCTTAATCAAGCATAGCAGTATTACTTCAAGCTCTAATTCTTCATAGCCATATCGTTCATGCAAGATGTAGCAATTAAGAACATGCACAAAAGACACACCAAAATCTTGCTTGTATAAATCTTCTTACAACATTTGTAGGCACAAACCCACTGGAGACTCCAATCCCCTCCACTAAGCACCAACTCAACAAGAGACTCCAATCTCTTCGATAAGAGGCTCCAACCTCACGATCTTCTCAAGTAGGAAGTAGGAGGCTCCAACCTCCACAAGAACAATATGACAATTTAACTTGCAACTCCCCTAACACCTCACAGATATGCCAAATTACCTCTCATAAATCTGCAATGTGGTCTTCACAAAATCTGCAATAATGTCTTCATAAAATCTGCTCATAAACTACCATGATCTTGCTTTTGTTTATTATTTTTCTCCTCACCAAACCGCTGCTATAAATCTGCTCACATGTCTCATATATCTGCTCAAATAGCTTTTTATTTCTGCTCCACATGAAAAATGTTCCTTGAATTGATTTATTTTGAAGCCCTCTTTTCACAAAAAAATATTTATTTATTTTTCATTATTCCCAAATTTGGGCACAGCATTCAAGGGGGGTTGTCCCTCGACATAAAATATATCTATTTTTAATTTTTAATTTTTAAACTCACTAGAATTGGGCGCCATACTTAGGGCAGGTCAGCCCACATAACATAGCATTTAATTTTAATTTTCCTTCATAATGTGGGTGCTAAACATAGATTTATTGGTCGGCCACCTTTGACATCAATGACAACAATATTCCCAAAAGTAAATAACCTATTTTGAATACAACAAGCACAAGCATAACCATTTTAACTAGCAAATCAATAAACTAGCACTCCCACAACTATGTTGGAAATATTGTCATTGATGTCAAAGGCGCTTAGTCCAAATTATTGGAAATATTGCAAGGAAACGCGGGGATGCGTCCCCCCCTCAAAATGGCTCGTCCCTATCCCCGGGACATCCCAAGTACAGGGGGACGACTGGGGAGAGTCCCCTAGCATCCCCTTTGTTTTCAAAAGTTGTGTTTTCAAAAGTTGGGAAACATCCCCGAAATGGGGAAACGGTCAATGGGGAAAGGGGGACGGTCATCAATCCCGGGGACGGCCAAGGGACGCCTGAGCCGTCCCGGGGATACGCCAATGCATGTTTTAAAATTAAAAAAATAGAATATAATAGTTTTTAGTATTCTGGTTTTTCAGTTGTTGGTTGAAATTACTTTCATATATCTTTTACAATATTTGGAACACTCACAAGATAAATATGTGTAAATTTTAATTTATTTGCTTGTTGTTTCACTAATAGGTTTTAGAGACAAAGACTTAGGATTTTGACCTTTTTAAACAGTTCTTCAAAATTGGAAATAGGCTGAATATTAAGGTAATTTGATGCCCAAAACTCCTTGAGTGCAGCAATTGTCCCAACATTTAACTGCTCAAATCCATATCAGACAATACACCTGCATTGAATTTACTTCTAGTAGTCCACACTCCTGCCAAACTACAATAATTCTGCCTTCAAACGCCCCAGCTATTTATTATTGTTCTGTGCCAAGTAATCAATAACCTAGGTGAAACAATCTTCACTGTAATCACAAATGTTCGCCCAATTTGTGAGATAGAAATAACCTTATGTAATTTGATATAAGTTTATAAATTATAACTTGGAGGTTGTATCATGATTCATGTATGTTAATTCTGAATTTTCAATGCGTATTTTCAATTTTGTATTGACAAAGAATGTTGAACACAAATGTTATATGTTAAGGTTCTATAATGTATATTATGCATGCTTTATCCATGTTTTCGTATGAATATTTAAAATTTCTTTATATATTTTAAATTTTCCCTATATTTTATATAGCCGTCCCCAAATTTGGCCTCAAAAAATGGAAACTTGGGGACTCGTCCCGCCGTCCCTGTCTCAGAAACTTGGGGTAACACTAAAATATTGTCATTGATGTCAAGAAAGAAGATTATGCATGACTGAAGACAACATATTTGAAGCAATGACTAAAGTCTACAATGCAATATTATTTGCAGATTAAAGTGCAGATCAGATCGATCATGAATAAATCAGAAAGTCAAAGTAAAACAGAAATAATAAGTCAGAATAATGAGGCCCAACAGACATTAATGTTGATCAGATAGTCTGAAAGACGTGATCATAAGATCAATGAGCCGAGGACGTGATAATCAGACATCATGAAGAATTTATAAACAGATTTCAAAGGATATAAGTATGTGTTTCTTGAAAAAGAAGATAACCTTAATGAATCTCAATCTGTTATTTATCTTCAGATTATAAAGTCAGTATGCAAACAGAAATCACTCATTAAACTAATCGATTTCTCTAATCTATATGATCATAAATCAGTTCTAAATTCTGGAAAGAAGACAACACAGATTATACAGTCATGAAGTTACTAATCGATAATATGGACTCATCAAATCGATCATAGCAATCACATAAATTAAAAGATAATCAATCTCATTAATATTAACAAATGTTAATGATGCAATTTTATTAAAGGCACATTAAACAATTCATATTAAAAATGTGACTAGTGGTGTGATTTATCTTTATGAAATCAGATTTATCAAAACTAAGAATATTCTGAAGAATTCAGTGGAACGATGCATGAAGAGAAGCACCTCATCATTGAAAAGGTGCGACTAAAACAGATTAAATCATAAAGGAAAAGTGTGATTCATTAATACGATTTATTAAGAATAATGTGATTTATTCCTGAAAGAGTACAATCATCTATGAAGAGAAGCATCTCAAAATGAGGTGATACGATTCATTTGTATGATGCAAATTCAGATTAATAAAAGTACTAAAATAAAGAGATGCATAAAGGAGGTGCAATTTCATTAATGAAATAAAACACTCTATTCAAATAAAGTATGATTTATGCTTATAATAAAACTTCAGATTTATCAATAAAAGCAATTAATGAAGAGGTGCGATCTGGCAAATAAAAATTGAAGAGGCATGCTAATAAAAGGCAGATTTCACATGTTGCTAAAATAAAGGGTTGCAACGTTTGACAAATATACATATATGAATTCAAAGTGAGAATTGAAAAGATGTGTGTGTGTGAGAATGGTTGTGTAAAAGGAAGAGCAGAAGTATATATCATTTGTGTGAGCTTTAAAGAGGCAACTTACATCACAAAGGAGGAATTAAATTGAAGCAAAAGCGGATCAGTTGTGAAGATCTCATTCTGATTCCAGATTTTATAGAGGGATTATATGCAATATCATAACAGATTTATAAGAAGCCCTTATAGCAGACCTTTGAGAAGAACTTTTTGCATATGAAGAATATATAGAAGACAGATCCTTATAGCAAATCCTTGAAGAAGACTATAGCAGACTTTCTAAAAACTTTTCAAAAATAAAGTTTTGGAGGGAAAAGAAATATATATATATTATTATATTATTATTATTTTTCCTCAAAAAAAAGCTTATACATTTTTTTGCAAAATTTAATGACAAAATTTATCCAATGAGTCCATAAATGAGTACAAAAGTGTTTTCTATTAAATTTGATTTATTTGAATACAAATTGAGTACAAAATCGCATCATCATGCGGAATCATGATACAATAGTTAGCTAACAACTATTACAAATTTATGATGATTGCCTTTGAAAATCATCATCATAATTCATAAATTGCATATTACGAATTTCTAGTGAAAACTTGGGGGGGAGGTTCTAATCATTGCACTCTGTTGCAACTCCTCTCTCAACATTGTAGGTCGTGGTTGTGGCTCTGATTTGACCAAATCAATGACCTCTTATTTGTTGTCTACCTTTCTTGTGCAAAGATGAAGGTTGTGTTGTATTTTATAATAAAAAATGCATTTAACTCTTTGATATTGATAGTATGATACTTCATCATTGATCAATGATATTATGATAGTGATAAAGATAATGGTCTAAATTGTTGATTCTGGTCTCCACTCCCAATTCCCATCATTGTAATCAAGTTTCTTATATGAAAAGAGATCATAATAACTAGTGGGCGTCTAGGAGTGGAGACCCCAATGGGATTGAAGGGCAACGTCCCTCATGGGGGTCTAGGGGCAGCGCCCCCAATAGGGTCAAGGGGTAGCACCCGTCATGAGGCTTTGGGGACGAGGTTGAGAGGCAGCACACCATTTTCACAATTTTATCACTTAAAGGAGAAATTAGGTATTGGCACATTTTTGTGAAAAATATTTGCTCTTTGAGTGTTGTGTGAGGAAGTGTGAGGGGTGTTCATGCATTTATAGGAAAAAATCATGACCTTTTGACTATTTTAAAAAAAAATCACATTTTTTCTTCGGTTTTTTTTGTGTTTTGCATTATTAATGAGTCTAGCGAGTCTTTTTTGTCAACCTCGACAAGTCTTTTTGGCGAGTAAATGGCACTAAAACTCACCCTTCATTTGGCTCGACAAGTAGCCAACAAGTATGCCATTTATGGCCTATATAGAGAGAATTTGAGTAGTGGAGACGGTTACCAATTCATATTATCAAATTCATTTCTCTAAAATTGAGTATTGTTCATCTTTTCTACCCTAAGATGAAAACCCTATAGCAAAGAATAGATCAAGGATGCAAACCCTCCTATTCATTTGAGTAATTCCACTCAAAGATTAGTAGTGAGCTAATGATTTGTAATTATTCTCTAGTTTCAATGTAGAGTTTGCAATCATTAGTGTGTTTGTGAATCTTCATTCTTGTTATAAATTTCGTGTTGATTCTGGAATAAATCCTATTGATATACAGTGACAAATATTTGTATAATTTTCTTGGCTGGCTGAATCAGCCCTTTATGTAGCCATTTGAAAGTTGCATGTGCCATAACATCGTAACCTGATTGCAGCTTTATTTAATTGCAATAGGGCTGCTGATGTTATTTAATTGCAAATGCTTGAGCGTATTGCTGTACCATCCTAACCTGATTGCAGCTTTATTTAAAATCAATAAATTAGTTTCATTTTCAGTTTTCCAATGTTAATCTGTGCAATTTTGTGCCAGATTTAGATTTCATTGTAATTGTTCTAGAAGGCTTGCCACCAGAACTAGCTTCGGTCATTTCAATTATCAATTGGTAATCTAGAAGGCTCGCCGCCAAAATAAGTATTTCATTGTTTCCAAATTTTGTAACAGTTGCAATATTGAGTTGCGCAGCTTGCTGCCAACAAACATTTTACTATAATTTCATTCTAAACTTTGTTGGTGTTATTTCCTGCTAAACCCCGGACTTCTCTAAAGGGATGCCATGCCTTATGTTCGAGACATTCCTAGGCTAGAAGACCAACATAACGAGTGAAGATTCTAAGGCCTTTACTCCTACTCTTTAGGCTCTGTGAGACCAAGGAGGGTGTCCCTTATTGTGTTCATATGATGTTCAAAACCTCAAGAACACTTCCACACACAAATTTGTCCCTACTGAAAGCAATCTAGACATTATTCATCAGAGGTTTGGCTGACCTTCAAACAAATGACCTCTAAGTTACTAGGAACATTTGGTACTTACAAGACTTACATCTTAGCATGGATTAAATTTGAATTAAGTAGTGTACCAACCTTGAATCCATAGATGGGTATTTTCTGATTTTATTAAACTATAAGAATTCCAAATGAATAAGCCAGTGCCTCATCAAATTGGGCAAGAGTCAAGCATGAAATATTCAGTCATACACAATATTCAACCCTAATATTAGTGAACAATTTTCACAATGCATCACATCATAAAACTTCACAGTACTTAAAGTATCACTTCTTATCAAATCCTTAGTACATTATAACAGACCTACGACTCTTTCTCAAACATTTGAT
This sequence comes from Sequoiadendron giganteum, assembly GCA_007115665.2. Lineage (NCBI taxonomy): Eukaryota > Viridiplantae > Streptophyta > Pinopsida > Cupressales > Cupressaceae > Sequoiadendron > Sequoiadendron giganteum. Next base: position 29,422,811 of record CM021109.1, on the reverse strand, counting down.
TAACTCATTGAGTTGAGGCAAGAAATAGAATCATACATTCAAATGAACCATTGAAGATAAACAAAACTAGACTTGATACTTTTGTTTATAGTTTGTCACAACAACACACAGGAGAGCATTTTATACATAAACCCTACTCAAGACAATTTGTGGCAGATTCATCAAGAATTCTGAATTTTGTGCATTCACTATACCCTACCTAGACCTTACTGGATTCAAAAATCCGACCTCTGTAATGAGCCTTGAAATCTCTTTTATGACACAAGAGAGCAACAAGCATCGGGCTCATTACAGTCACATTTCAAAACAAAATTTCATTCACATTTCAAAATCCCAAACGGTTAGATGCAATCATGTACCGCATAGGGGAATCAAAACTTGTAACAACCTATTACAAAATGTTGTTAAGGCCCGTTGTCCATATCTACATTGAACCAAAAAGAGACCCAACGCACATCGTGACCAAAAAGAAAACCATCACCATCACAATCAAACCGAACCAGCACCAAGACCACAGTACTTGTGCCCACTTCATGTTTTTGCCACATTAGGAGGCGAAACCACCGCTCCTTCCTCACCACCAACATGCTTCTCAACACCAAAACTAGTAACATCACACGGTGCCACCGTGAAAATTGGAGAAACTATGAGGACCTCTTCATTCACACCAGCCATCTCAGTCAGTGCCACCAAGAATTTGCCATAGTCGGAGTCAGTCTCTATGTCGCTATCACCAGAGCTATCAGAAATATCAATGGGCGAATTTTGCCTGCCCAGAGAACCGTGACCATACCTTACTCTAGCCTTCGATCTTCGCTCAAACTTCGCAGACCCTTTCTCCTAGCCACGCACTGCCTCTTCTGAAATTGCAGCCAGGCTTTTCAGCCAAGAATTACACTTAGTAACTCCTGGGACAGTCTTCTTGCATTCCATCTTCAAGCTGGGAGAGCCTTGAAGACTACTCTGTTCATGTGATGGTATGTCATCACCAAACTTTTGAACACTAACTCTGGCTGACCTACGCACAAATGATGGAGAAGTGCTCGATCGACTCATCTTGCATTGATCAAAAACTTCACAAAAGCAATTGTTAACCACAAAATATTCAGACTCCCAATTGTTGTGACGGAAATGATGAGCCTTCATCCATATTTATGAGCCAATTGATGATGTCGATCATCAATGCTCCAAAAGAGCACAAGCGAGCAAGTGATTATTCGTTGGCGTTTGATTCATTACCGTTAATTCCCAGGTACATGGAAATCGGCATACAATTCATCATAATTGCCAGGAAGTGGTTTTTCACACGCATGGAGATCAAGCTGATATCCTCTGAAGAGCGTACACCATTACATGGCCAATTTTGTACTTTGAATATGAGCCATCGATCAATCGCCGAGATGGCACTTTGGATGACTCAGATCAAATCAAAGATATTTGAAAATTCCATGTTGTCACATGGCCAGTCCACCAACCAATGGTGTCTTTCCAAGTCAGAAAACACACCCATCACCTGCGGGGCCCATCCAGCTTTCAAACACCAACAACAAAATCCACATGGCACCATCACACAGACTATGCACGGCATTAGGTGACATTATTTAATAACCTCCGTGGCACGCGCTCTACGACTTAGATTTGATCAGACAGTATGCTTGGAGCCGTCGATCAATCGCCAGCTAAGACCATGTCAATAGTGGGAATTGGGTCCCACTTGAGCTGGAAGATGCGTGGCGCAATCACGCACACCGCACGGCCCAGCCAAAATACAATTTTTAAATACTGCACGGTGTGCGCGCAAGGGCTAGGATTAAATCTGATAGCTCTAACTTTATGCCAATGCACATACTTGCTTGTTTATAAGGAAGGGGCCATGAGCTAGGCAACAGGCAACAACCCCTCAATAAAAATTAAAGACTTAAGACATAAGTCTTTAAAAACGAAATAATTTTAGGCCAACCATAAAATATTAAAATTTGATAAAAACACGATGACCGGCAGGCTTAGGCAAAGGGGCCGATAATGACAACGGGCCAAATGATATAGGTCATTACTAAAACAACCGGTAGATTGGTGAAGGGGTCAACGACGAAACATAATGTGAGGGTTTAAGGCCCAATAAGATTTGGAAACTGTGAAACAAGGGTATTAAACCCTAAAACTCTAGGTGGAACCATCAACACAAAGGTGGAATATCATGAAAAATGTCAAGGAACCAACCTAAAAATGTCAAAATTTTGAAGGTCCATCAAGCTTTTCAATGTATGTTCTCACCTTGCCCACATCAAATCTTGGTGATCAAAAAGTAATAAGGTTTCATGCTTGTTTATTGTAAAAATGAGAAGTCAAGAAACTCTCAAATGAGTCTTTTGTCAACTTTTGTCCTATATCTCTATGCAACACTCCTTACAAAATCATATCAAAAGGAATAGCAAACAGGCTCAAATATGTGCTCAAAAATCTAGTTTCTTTCGAACAAAGCACTTTCGACTGAAGAAAGACTTACTAAGAGCATAAATTATTGCTCACAAATCCATACATTCAATTGTTAGCTTTAATCAAAAATGCATGATCATCAAGCTTGACATCAGCAAGGCATATGATAGAATCAACTACCTTTCTTAATGAGTCTATTATTGAAACTTGGCTTCAAGGAGGCATGGCTAGAATGGATATTCAGTTGTATCCTACCACTTGTTTCTCCATTTTGGTGAGCGAGAATCCATGGGGCTTCTTTGAGGCATCAAGAGGTTTGAGGCAAGGAGACCCTTTATCCCCTTTCCTCTTCATGTTAGTATCAGAGGCATTTGGGTGAGCTATCAAAGCAAAGGCACAACAAAGTTTGTGGAACAATCTGCAGATAGTTAGAGATATGCCCTCAATAACACACATCAATAGCTTGCAAATGACACTATCCTCTATAGGGAAGCCTAAATAGAGGATGCAACGATGATCAAGCCCACCTTGGATCAATTCACTGTTGCCTCTATGGAAAATCATAAACCACAACAAATCCAATATTTTCTTCAACACCCAAAGTGTGCTACAAAGGTAGATTGTGGCTCATCTTCACTCCAACATCAATGCCATCCCAAGCAAATCTTTGGGTGTACCTTTGTAGAATAAAGTATGAATCTTGGAAATGTAAGTGAATAATGCAGCAAGTAAAATTTTGATGGTTAAGGCAATTATCTCAATAATCTCCATATACATGATGCCCTGCTGCTTGCATATAACTCACAAGGAAGGTAAGGCTAAAGGCAAAACCTACATTCATTCTTTGTCAAAACAGAAGACAGCACTTGGAGCCAAGCTGATTTAGAAAATGTATGTCAACTTGAGTATATTTTCTGAGTATATTTTTGAAGTCTGATTTTTGCGTCTAGGGTTTCTTGTGTGTGGAACGCCTTCTTCTAGGTTGAATTCGTGATCTGATCTAGGCGCTCTTGAAGGGTTTTTTGAAATTAAAAAATTGCTAAGAGTTTTTGAAGATTTTTTCTGACAAATCTTGCCTTGTTGAGTTTTTTGAAGATTTTTACTGACAAAAATTGTGCCAAAATATTTCTGAAGATTTGAAGAGTTTTTGAAAAAAATCTATAAAATTTTGCAGATCATCAAAGTTTTCTGAAGGTTTTTTTCTTAAAAAAATATTTTTCTTGAGTTTTTTTAAGATATTTTCTTAGAGTTTTTTGAATCTTGCTTTTTCAAAAGTTTTTCGACAGAAAAAATCTTGCTCTTTAGAGTCTTTTGAAGATTTTTTCTAAACAAATATTGCTTTTGAGTGGTTTTTGAAGGTTTTCTCCTTGCTTTTTCTAAGCTTCTTTTAGACGATTTCTGAAAAAAATCCTGAGTTGTGCCAACTAATTGTCCAAGGTTTTGTGCCAGCTGATCGTAGACTTTACCTTGTTTTTCGAGCTTTTGGAAAACAGGAGGGATGCTGCTTTGACCAACATCAAGTTGGAAAGTATGCAGAGGTTCAATGGGAAAAGTTATAATACCTGGAAGCAAAGGAAGCTTACAGTTTTCAAGTGCCAAAGTCTAGATTTGACTATTTGGGAAAGGACCAGTATTCGCGAGGTGGTTATGCTTCTCCAAATATCAATCACCGATGATATGTTTCTGAAAGATAGTGGATAAACTTGGTTTAAGTTTGTAGGATAACCATTAAAGGAGGGTATTAAAGTATTATTGTGATATTGTGATATTTAATAGTCATCTTAGCTTTAGTTAGTCGACACTTTACTTTTAGTTAACTTAGTTTATTTTCAATTAGCTTTTAGTAACTTTTGTTTTTGTTTTTGTTTGTTTTAGCAACTATCAGTTATCTGCTTTAGCTAACGATGGTTTCTTTTTAGAAACATCATCCTATAATTCTTTATGTAAGGAGTATTCCTTTTCTTTGTAAATTAATAGAATAATGAATATCGAATATCAATTATCATTTCATAATGAGATGCCCATTGCACTCCCATTGAGAAGGAAAATTGTAGAAGAGATTTAGAATCAAAGGGAGGACCACATCATTTGGAGCACAGCCAAATCAAGCAAGTACACTAACAAGATGGGTTATCATATCCTCAACGCCTCCCCTACAAACAATTCTTAGTTGGTTGATCTATGTTGGGGACCAAATTGCCTTCTAAAGGTAGGTGCCTTTGCATGGACAATACTTCACAAACAAATTTTAATGGGAGACAGTCTTCAGTTGATTGGAATTGAAGGCCCATTGAGATGGTGAACCATTTGTCAAGAAGCAAAATTAATGGTGAACCATTTGTCAAGAAGCAAAATTAATGGTGAACCATTTGTTGACTGTCAATATGCTCACACATGTTGGATATGGCCATGTGACTTGTTAGATCTCTTTCATATGTGGAGCTATTCAAATGGACTTGTTATATCTCTTTCATAGCTGGCTATGCCTTCACTTTAAATTTGTTTAGCCAAGTCTTTGGAAAATAAGCCCATCAATGATAGTTTGGCATTTATGACAAGAACAAAACATGCAAATTTTAAATAAAAAACAGATGGTCGTGGAGGGGATAACAAAGAATATAGAGTTTCAGATAAGCGAATATATTTCTACCAAGCTTAAGATCATCAACACCAAGATCAAATTGTTTGCACAATGGAACGATCGGGCAATGAAAAAATGAAAATCTCTCAAACTCCCATCTAGTTTTGCTCCAAATGAGCCTTCCAGCCAATCAAAAAAAAGGGGAAGAATGCTAAGTGGGGGAAGAATGCTAAGTGGCTAGCCCCACCAAGTGGCAAACTATAGCTTTATTTTGCTGGAGCCTCAAGAGGTAACCCATGGGTCTAAAGTGCAAGTTATAAAACTCAAAATGAAGCAGGTATACTCATATAGGCTCTGTCAAAAAAACTGTAGCCGACTACATTCAGAAATCCTTGTGTGGAGCCACAATCAAAGCAATTACAAATTTTGATAAGAGTGCAGCTGTGGAGGAGCTGCAGGGTGTTTTTAATGTGAAATCAATACAAGAAAATAGCCAGCTTCGGGATTAAATTCAGCTTCTTAGAACAGTGCTTGTGAAGTGCAATTTAGAGGATTTTCCTGGCTTTTTAAACCAGAATCCTTCCTTATTATCACAGCAGCAAACAGAGAGAGGTCGTGAGCTAATTGAGGGTTTTTTCTACATAAAGCACAATGACACCAGAGGAGGATACAAGTCTGATGAATAGATTGTAACATTTGATGATCCACCTCATAGTGAGGGTATGTAATTTTTCTTTTATAATTAAGGTCCCCTAAACAGGAACTTGTGTATCAAAATATATACATGATGCCATATCCATATTCAGGATCCTAAGAAATGGCCGTTTGTGTATCCAATATTGTATCTATACCTGTGTCCATTCAACTCCACTATAATCTAATAGCATTATGGCATAGCTAATAGCCTAGTAGTAATTAGTAATTACAATAAATGCAGTATCAAATAATGATCTGTACCATTAATAACTGCACAAATTATCAGACCCTGAGCAATAAATTTTATCAGTTATTGTATCTTAGCTGATTGTATATTCACTGATAATTATACATTGCATGATTAAATAGTCAATTGCATATTCACTTATAATTATGTTTTGGATGATTAAATAGTCATGGTCATAGCTTAATAAACTTTAAAATATGACAGATTAGTTACATGATAGTTCAAGTACCAAAAAGACATTAGAAATTTGTGAAACATGCCCTTTAACTAAGCATATGAACTTTACCCCCTTGCCTTAAACAAAGCAAACAACAAATGTGTTTAAACAAAGAGAAATAAAAATGCTAATGTTAAATTCTAAGACTGCAGAATGCATTGCCAAAAGAATGATTGAACTCCAGACTGTTAATAGTTAACATCTCAAGTGAAAACCATGCACTGAATATAACATCAGTGTAGCCGGTAGCCATAAAAAGCAATTTAAGTTATATGATGGCTGGAGAGTTAGAACAATAACATAAAATCATTAGGTCCATGGTCTTGGATAAATAACCTAGAGACTGAAAAAAATTTCCAAGATACAAAACACTAGCATTCGATATAATCCTCTTTAAAAAACCACTAGATATGAAAACAAAAGAATACCAGCTCTTTTACAAAGTGTAAGCTTCTGAGATAGGGAATAAAGTGCAATTTGAAATAAGGAAAATTATGATTTATTGCAATTTGAAATAAGGAAAATTATGATTTATTGCAATTTGACAATTACCTAGGATGCACAACTCTTCATATGCAGACCAAAGAAATGGGTCTAGTGACACAGCTTGTATAAAATGCTCAACCGCAATTTTCCTTCGATCAGTATACCTGTGGAAAAAACAACCAATAATAGAGACATTTTAAAACTATAATACAGAAACATCTGCAGAGAATTGGTATTTAGTTTCCATTTTGGACGTGCTGATGTCCAAAGGAGCTGGACTCTGGCATAGTAGCCTACTCATACTCGACATCAACTCAAAATGATCAATGAATAAAAAGCACCCATGTTCAAAACTGTGAAATTTATTCAACCCAAAGAAAAAAGGAAAAAACATGTAGACTTTTATAGAATAATTTGTTATAGGGTTAACTTAGATTAGAGAGATTGTGGATAAACATTAACCAACACTAAAAGCTTAGGTGTACAACTACCGATTGTATTGCTCTTACTCTGGAAAGAAATGGGGAAAATCAGCTATTAAATATTAGAGAAAATGACAAATTCAGGTGTCAACTTAGATTAGAGAGCGTGGGTAAACCTTAACTAACACTCTCCAAACACCTAGGTTTACCACTACCAGTAGTATTGCTCTTACTAAAGAAAAAAAAATTGGAAAACCAACTATTAAATTTTTAGACAAATAAACAAGTTCAGCAAGGCATAATCAACTTAGATTATAGATTGTGTTGGCCAACTAATGTTTATTGCTACCATAAGTATTTTCCTTCTTCATGGAAAACTGGGGAAATCTCAGCAATCAAAGATTAGAGAAATGTGTTCCACGAGCTGATGGGTATTTTGAATTTTCATTTCAAGCCAAATATAGATAATAGGCATCAAAACAAAAACTAGCATATCATGTGAAATGGGTATAAAATAAAATTTATCAATAACATTATAATGAACCAAAGTAACCATCAAATGGCAATATATGCTTCTTTAATGTTTTTCAATTTCCATTTCAAAAAATTTGCAATATTAATTAAACAAATGGTGCAGTAAACTGTACACTACTGAATCCTCATTGCCTCATATACATATCCACCTGCATGTCACTAAATGTATCTGCATATACAATTATACCAATCTACTTGTTACCAAAACTTGTAAAGGATCGTCAAATGAAAATGCCAAAACCAATGCCAATCATACCCTTGTGTGTGCCAATAACACTTAAACATACAGTGCTTTTGGGAGACTCTGAATGAATGAATCAAATTCTAAATTCTGTCATTTGATATAATGTGGAGTACTGACCTGTATATCAGTCCAAGGAGATAATGACCAGCAGCACCATTTGGAATCTACACAACAAAACAAAGGTTTTATACCCCTTATCTCCAAGAAATTTGCATTAAAAGAAAAAGAATCAACAGAAGAAAAAGATTTTTATTTTGGTTCCTCATTACTGAGAATGAATTTCTTATGTGGTTCATGATAGCCGATACTTTTATCCCTCAATAGTTAGTAATAATGTTTTTAGTGTTTCACGAATATTTAGGATATAATGTGTCATCCTCTTCAATATAAGTACACAATGAAAGAAAACTACAATAACATTTACCAAAACACAGATTAACAAAAGCAACAAAGATATGTTAAAATTTGAAAAAAAAAATTATGTACATGTTCTCTCTTACAACCTCTGTGCTAGGCTCATTGATAGGGCATAATGCTGCTTCCGCTTCACGATGAAGTCCCATCTCAAAGCATGAAAATGCAAATAAATACCGGGATTGTGGCAATTGAGTCCCTTTAGTCACCAAACCCATGAAATTAAGAAGTTAAAAATACATCAGATTTCTTCAAAAAATTATAAAGTGAAGAAACCATAAACATAGAATTCTAGTCATCCTGCAAATAAATGCATGGCTTCCAACCTGTACCTTTTAAGATGTGGTGTGCCCGATATGCTTGATTGTTATGCAAGTAACAGCATGCCAATAATTGAAAATTGCTCTGTTCTTCACAACAACCAATGACACTTAAAATATTAGAAATCTCAAAACAGGAAATTGCAAGAATTCCATGTTTCCAACTAATTGAACATCTGACTGTAAAAGAAATACACAATAACAATAATGTTAGAAAACCAAAAGTGGTTCATTCGTCAAATCTCAAGATTTTCTAGTTCATGGAGCCATCATAATCATGGTGACTAGGATGATTATTTATCACAACACTTTATTTTTCTATTAAGTATTTCACTGTTTGAAATAAGATCATAAAGCATATACAATCTGTGATTTGAATACTTCCAACTATGTCTTCTTGTAATGGTGAAAATTGCATACCCATGCCCTTTTCTCTTATGTTTCGGGCCTGCTTCTATTAGAGTGTCTTTTGTGTAATGACTAGTCTAAAAGTGGTAGATTCTTGCAAGAATTCTGCTCATGACATCACCACATCCCGATCCCATTATCACTCATCTCCAAGGATTCATTCCAATCCCTACATCACCCAATCATCACCCTGGACCATATCAGCAACTGCAGACATGACCCAGGTCACTTTCACAGTTGCAGATCTGAACCCTGAACTTTTAAAATTCAAATTTTAAATTTTACACATTACCGACCTTTTCTCTAGTCATTGTGAACCAACCTAGTACACATTGTGTTGATTTCTGTGTTATATCATTGTATTCAAAGACATTCATTCACTCATTTGAGATCATGCTTCAATGTGAAAAAATACCTAGGTCAGACAACCTGAAGAGGAACCAAATCTACATTTTGTACTCATGAAATCATCCTAGGCCCATTGCATGCTTGCTTGTTGTCCTTGATCGTTGTTCTAAAACCGCTGAATCAGTCCAACCATGGATTTGGCTGAGAAGAACATGACACTCGCAATTCAGCAGATTCCCCAAAGCTATTTATAAACACAGCTGGTCCTTACTGAATTTCAGATATCAAAAGATTGAGGCAAGTGAATTCCAACAGTCAGTTTCTGCCAGTTCATTCCCACAAGTACAAGTTCAGTTCTGCATGCCAAATCATTTCCACACTTGTAGAGATCAATTCTGTAGACATGGTATGGAACCAGAGCAACACAAAATCAATTTGCAGACTCTGAGAGTCATTTGAGCAAGCCCCACAAATCTAGCATTGGGGCAAATTGATTCCCGGCCTCTTCTGCATCATTTTCCCACCTTTCGAGTCCAGCTAAGTATTGCATTTAATTCAGCATTTTTCTAGTCCCAGCTCATTTATCTAGGTTAATTTCAATTTCTTGCTTTATTTATTTAATTAGCCCAGACTATTTTATTAAGGAATATAGTTTCCCTTAAACTTCTATGAAAAAAGAAACCTTAAAACATAAGCTTGAAAATGAAGGCAGCACTAAACCTCTAAACAAACAGTAGAGTTGACATCTAATCTAATTAATGCAATGCTTTGAACAAACTTTTAAGCCATCCAACAGAAATCTCAACCCATGTGAAATAGTACAAATAGACAAAAAGCTTACAATACCATAACATTTATAAAGGAAATTACAACAAACAATTTCATATTGGGTTGCTGAGACAAATGTTATCCAAATCAAGGATGAAAAACGCGCAGGGAAATCGCCAAAAGCGCGAGTAATTGCGTGCAGAAGTGGAGGGCGATTTAATTGCTTATATACTCGCAGCCGTTTTTTTCCAAAAAATCGCTGCGATTTTTTCTGTATATCACGCAAAAACGCGCATGATTCAAGGCAAAAAATCGTTTTTTATGAGGTATAAAAGACAGCCAAAGAAAAAAAAACGTTAGTTATCATTTTATTTGAAACCCTTTTCAATCGATTTCGGGTATTCTGAGAAAGAAGTGACGGCTAGGGCACAGGAGGACGCACGTGATTTCGCTGGTTTTTGCATCGATTTTTCAGGTTTTTATTTCATTCGAAACCTTCCTTGCTGATTGCCGCCATTGTTTTGAAATAAAAATCACCTTATAATTGATTTTCTCCGATTTTTGCTGTGTTCTTTGCATTATTTTTGCAGCTTTGACTTTGTTCATGTTTGCCATGCGTTCATTCTGGTTTTTGTAATTGTTTATTTGTTTTTTTTTTCATTATTTTAAATTTTAATGTATAGAATATATTTATTTATTGATATTTCATATTTATATGTAATCACATAGTACTATATAATATATATAAATATGTAATAATATATTATTATATATTATACATATATAAATATGTAATATATATTTTTATTTATTTATTTATATTTATATAATAAATATTTATATTATTAAATTATTAATTATATATTTAAAAAAATGTAATAATATATATTATACATTTATAAATATGTAATTTATATTTATTATTTTATATTTTTATTTATTTATTTTATATAGTTATTTCAATTTTTATATATTTATATATTTAGTTTTGAGTAGTAATAACTAATAGTCGAGACTCTGACTAGTATTTGCTTTTGAAAGAATAGATCAATAATTAATAATTAAGACTTCTTTAAAAAAAACTATTTATGACCCTGAATTATGAATACATGTCGTCTTAACTCTTATCCTTTTGTTTTTGTTCATCCCTTGACATCAATACAGTAATTTAGTTTGTTTGGACTCTTGGAGTAACTTCAAAAGTTCTTTGAAATTTGTTTCGAAAATGTTTTGAAACTAATTAATTTCATTTTTTATTGTTTTTGCTAGGTTCTTGTTCGTAATTTGCTAAAAGAATATGGCTTCAACAAGTAAAAAGAGTGGTGGCAAACCAAAAGATCCTTATTGGAAACATGGAACACCGGGTGCAGCACAAGGAGAGGTTATTTGCAACCATTGCACAGAGTCTCTTTTTGGTGGCATAAACCGACTGAAATACCACCTTGCACGAATCCCTTGCCAAAATGTTAGACCATGTAAAAATGCACCTAAAGAGGTTGAGATGGAAGCCAAAGCACTCTTTGCAACATTTGACCAAAGGAAGGAAAATAAAAAGAGAACAGCAGAGGCAATGGCAACCCCATATGCAGATGTCAGTTCTACAGGGTTACAGAGGGCTATGGGAGGCTCTTCTACTCTTGGGCCACGAATACGAGGATCAGGAACTGGAAGTGTGGGCAGCCTCAATTCTAGTTTTTTTGTTCCACGTAATACTCCTGGTGCACAACCTTCATTGGAAGGTACTACTTGGAATAAAGAGTTGCAAAATGAGGCAAAGTTTGCATGTGCTAAATTTTGGTACTACAACAATATTCCGTTCAATGTTGCTTCTAGTCCTTATTGGGAAGGATTGGTCACTGCATTGACCGTGGCAGGTAAGGGGTTCAAGGCCCCAAGTCATTATGAGTTGAGTGGGCCATTATTGCAGAATGAGGTCCAAAACACACACAAACTAGTGGAGGAACAAAAGAGAAATTGGGAAAAGAATGGCTGCACCATTATATCTGATGGGTGGACGAATGGCAGAAATACGACTCATCAACTTTCTAGTGGCTTCAAGGGGACAATTGGTATTTCTAAAATCAGTTGATGCCTCCAGTGAAACAAAAAATGCAAAAACCTTGTGCAACATGTTGGATGAGGTGGTGATGGAAGTAGGAGTTCAAAATGTAATTCAAATTGTGACCGACAATGCAGCTGCATATGTGGCAGCCAGTAAGCTTGTAATGGCGAGGCATCCCACATTATTTTGGAGCCCTTGTGCTGCCCACTGTCTTGACTTTCTCCTTGAGGACATAGGGAAACTAAGTTGGGTGAAGAATGTGGTTGAAGATGGAAGGAATATCACAAAGTTCATCTACAATCACACATGGGTCCTAAGTCTTATGAGAGAGCACACTAATGGTAAGGATCTCGTGCGATCAGGAGTCACACGCTTTGCCACCAATTTCCTCACCTTGCAGAGTATTTTAGCTACATTGCCCAACCTCAAGCGCATGTTTGTGAGTGAAAAATGGTTGGAGAGTCCTTATTCCAAGAAGCCTGAAGCAGATAAAGTCAAGAAGACCATTTTTGATGATAGATTTGCCAAACAAATGGAGGAGATCATCAATGTAAGTTTTCAAACTTTGATTGATGATTTAGTTTTTTGTTTTCTAATATTACAACTTGCTGATTTTGTTAATTTTTTTATATTTTAGGTGTCAAAACCGTTGGTTAGAGTTCTACGATTGGTGGATGGGGATAAAAGCCCCATGGGGTATCTATGTGAGGCCATGGATAAGGCCAAAGAGGCAATTCAGCATTTATATGGGTCAAACAAGACCAAATATGAACCCATATGGCGCATAATAGATCGGAGGTGGAACCGACAACTCCACCAACATATTCATCTTGCTGCCCACTTTTTGAACCCCAAGTTTCATTTCTCTCCTACTTTCAAAGAAGATGCAGAGGTTCTTGTTGGCCTCAACACATGTATTGAGAGATTGGTTAGTAATGATGAGCTTCGAGATCTCATACTTGATGAGATACAGAGCTATAAGAGGGCCGACGGGCCATTGTTTTCTTCCAAAGATTGCATTTGTAGGAGAGACACTCTACAACCAGGTAACAAAATCAAGTGTTTAATATTGTTTTACTATTTATGTTAATGTTTAAGTTTATTAAATCCTTACTAAGTTATAAATGCAATTTTTATCCTTGCAAATGTGGTGGGAAGATTATGGTGCCACAACGCCTAATCTTCGAAAGGTTGCCATTCGTATTTTATCTCAACCTTGTAGTGCATCTGGTTGTGAGTGCAACTGGAGTGTCTTTGAGGCCATTCACACGAAGAAGCGCAATCGGTTGACTCAAAAGCGCTTGAATGACTTTGTCTACGTTCGATACAACCTTCGGTTGCATGAGAAGAAGGTACAAGGGCAGATTTCACATGAAGCACTTGACCTTGATGACATTGATCCATTCTCAGATTGGATTGCTGAGCCTGATGAGGTCAATGTGGAACCATGGATAAGTGATGATGAGTTCGCTGAGATAGAGAGGGAGGTAGAGAGAGCTGAATGGGAAGCAGAGGTGACAGCATATGAGGAGGAAGAAGGTGAGCTTGGTCAATCAGCAGAGGTTTCTTCACACACACATCTTGATCCTATCCCTATGGATGAGGCACCTGTTGGCGCACTTGTTGAGGATCCTATTGAGAACACTGCAACTATACCATCTACTTCAGCACCACCCACACAACAGCGACAAAAGCTTTTGAGTTTCAGCCGTAGAAGAAATTTAGGATAGATAATTTTTATTGATACTGAAACTTGAAGTTGATATGTATTGAGAAGTCGAACTTGTTTTTTGGTCTATGATACATTGATGATTGATATCTATTAAGGTTTTAAACTCTAATTTTGATTTATATATGATGAAATCAGTTGATACATTGATGATTGATATGTATTAGACTCTAATTTTGATTTATATATGATGAATTCAGTAATATGTTCTAAAAATTCAGTTGATATATGTGTTTTTAAAGAATATTTTAAAAAATTATGTATTTTCAAATGTTCGATAAATTTGCCGAGTTATTGCCGAGTTTTTCCCCGAGTTTTTGCCGAGTCCCGAGTTTTTAAAAAATTTGGGTCTACCGAGTTATTGCCGAGTCCGAGTTTTTCAACTATGATCCAAATGATAAGCAAAATTCACCCCATCTTGTTTTTGTGAAATGTAAAGCATGAAAATCCAGGTACAATCAAGTATATCAAGCTGATAAGCAATTAATATGTATGCTTAAAAGTACGTTAAAAACCTTCATGGGGCAATCTTTACCATACTATGAAGATACTTTACCACTACTTGCAATGAGAAAAATAGGCATTTCCATTAGCATGTCTTGATGATGGAACAATTATTGTTGGAAATCAAAATGCCAGTGTACATAACTTACTAAATACAAAGTTATTATTGTTGCTATCCTTTTGGATCATAAGCCAATAACCCGCCTGATCCAAAGGGGGTGAAGAAGATCATAAGTAATTACCACTCTAAAGCTATTCAATGAAATCATTGAAACCTACTAGGCAACTATACCCAGGTAATGTGATCAACAAGTGTCAACACATCTACTACTTCCTTGCAACCAAACATCTTGATCCATTTGTCTATTGCCTCTTCCACAATCTTCTAACACTATCATTCTAATCTCTTAGTGTACCACACTCAGCATCATCCTTTGCTCTCTGTACCAATACATGCAATATGGATCAGCATAAAACCTAATCGCACCAATCTCTGTCGTTGAACATCTACCTATAGAATGGAACATCTACATAAGGCTCCAACTATATCGACCATCTCAAACAATCGCCTACCTACAACTCTTCTATCATTCTATACACTCAAACATCTTGAAAGCTGATCTAAACAAGCCTTCCCCTTATCACATGAGAGACTCAACAAAACCAACAAATCTCATCAGCAAAAGAAAAACCTATCTCCTAATGCACTATATTCTATGGGAAATTGCAGAAGTAACAAAAAAAAATGGCCCAATATAAGAGATGGCAGCAAACTTAGAATGGATAGGAAAGACACTCACAACCTTGTAGACCAAAAAGCTTCTACAAAACAAGACTCTTCTATATCAAAAGAATCTCCACTAGAATTAGTGGCATTGTTTATTTTTGTCTTTGGATGCTTTCTTCCTATAGGATACACAACAATCAATAGAACAATGTCCCAACTACCTACACTTGCAATATTGCACCCATTTCTTGTTTTAGTGGTGTGTGTTGTTGATATTGGTATTGACATATCAAGAAGTGTCACAACTATCATCCCTGTGATTGAGCAAGAAAAAAGTTTTTTAATAGACTTGGGCAATCCATGCTTCTTTTTCACTTGATCCTTAAATTTGTATGCAAGAAAAAAACATTATGAAGTCTTCTTAGTAATTCTGAATGCTTCTGAAATAAACTCCACTATACACTGCTTCGACACTTCAAGAGAAATGATAGCACACTGAAACTTGTATCATCGGCAAGACAATTTCAAATAATTTCAGACAGACATATACTGCTAAAAAAAAAAAAATGGCTGCAATATTCATGCAACCAATAAATACCACTCGGACCATCAATCAAACTCCCTTCCCATAGCTCATTAAAGCAAAACTCCTCTTCATTCCTGCGCACAAAACTTAGCTCCAGCATCTTCTCACACCCGTAATGAGAAACTTTAATCAACAAGACACCACACATAATCATCGAGTTTTTTCACTCTCAACTTTTAAAAAAATAAAATCCAAATTCAATACAATCCAAATTCGTCTTCAACCTATGGCTAACGTGGAAAAGCCAGAGCCACCCACAATAAAAGAAGCCTGAAAATATTAAAATCTGAAGACCAACAAGCCGTCACTACTTCATAAAAGAAAATTGAATCCCTTTAATGTCTTCAAAAACAGACACCTCATAAAATATTCACATAATCCTTTTTAATTTAGCTGCTTCACAAGGAAGTATTCACCCTTCACGATATCACCCAGCATAGACTTGACAAAGAAAAGCAAACAAAAAATTCGCTGAAGCCTTTTAATAAGAAACGAACATAGAAGCCACATTTTCATCAATACAATTACCACGTCCTGCTAAAGACAGATCTAGCCAACGCATAGAGGAATCTAACATTCCTATTAAGTGCCGCAATGACAAAATCAAACCGCCACAAATAAAGAATTCATCTTAGCATAAAGTTGAAAAGAGCTACAACCAATTAGCCGTCCCTTAGACATTTCAATGCTGAGATGGTAAAGGATGATTTGGCATATGACTTTTCAAAGTAAGCTGATTTGGCATAAATGTTGACAAGTAGGCTAGCAACCAGCTTAAGCAAACACCCAATCAGCTGAAGCAGACACCCAACTAGCTCAAGTAGGCAACCAAGGAGCTCAAGCCGCTCAACCAAGCAACCAAACAGCTCAACCAAGCAACTAGGCAGCTCAAGCAGCTCAACCTTGACATCAATGACAAAATATTCCAACACATTCTAGATTACAAACTCAAAATACTAAAGTCGGTTCAAACAGCAAGCCTTCCAAAACAAATTACAAAATCCCAATCTAGCGGTGAACTGCACAAATTAAATTAGAAATATAAAGCTAGAGAGTGAATGATTTACTAATATCATGGAGGCATAGCCATGACAACTTACAATACTAAAAATCATTGATAATTCTTCTATTATTTCTGACGGTGAACCGAACAGAAAAATTACAAATAAAATGTTTCTCTAATGAATTGCATGACCAAATGTGAACAACAAGAATGTAATATCAGAATCTGAAATAAAAATCAAATTCAAATTTCATGCAAAGTACCCTTGATGGTGAGGCTGATCAAATATTAGAAGAGCAGCAACAAGCACTTTAATCACCTTTTTTATTGACCAAACAACAGCAAACAAATATTTGTCACAAAGCAGCAAATAAATATTTGTCACCCCTTAAGGAGTATGACAGCCCCAAGAAATAAGTAAATATACTTTATTTTGATGCAGCGGCTGCTATTATGAATCACAACCTTATCTCAAGGAGGTGCAACGTTTGGATAATTGGAAATCTTCACACCAGCTGAAACACACTGAAAACTTGTAATGGCTCGGCTCAATGATAATTCCTAGATGGAATTATTCAAATGAATAGGAGAATTTTTGTACTTGACTCCATTATGTACCAAATGGTTTTTGTCGTAGGCAGAAAAGAAGAACAATGTTCGATCTTCTAAGAAATAAATTTGATAATATGAATTGATAACCCTCTCCATTTCTCACCTCCTCCTTATATAGGCTTTTGAGAAAAAAAATATATTATTTTTTCTTTTTTTCTCCTTTTTCCCTCCAAACTTTATTTTGAGTTTGGAACCCCATTCCTAGCATCACTATTGGTCCCTCTTTTAAAACAAACTTTTTAATAATTAAATGTAGGTTGTCTTTTCATGAATTTAACTTAAAGTCACTTTTTAAACAACTTAAATTAAATTATTAAATTATTTCTCTTGCACCACCCCATTAGCCTATGGGAAATAAAATAATAGGCTATGGGTCATCATTGGACTTATGCTTGAGAAAAGGATGTGACAATGTTGTGCATCCCAATGCCATTAATCTATTTTTTATCATTTGTGGACATTAATATATTTCTTTCTTTACTCTTTTCTTTCTCTATGGAAAAAAAAAAAGGTTGGACCCAATTATTGCTTAGGTAAGTCATAACATCCAAGCCATCCTTGTTTACAAGATTATCAAATGAGAGGCTATTTTGGTTTCCAAGGTTGTAGAGTGAACTGTAAAGCCACATCGGTATTGAAGGTTACTTCCAAATAAAATCATGGTTTATTGGTCTTCCATGTTATCATAAGCATGTGTATGTGTTTTGGATGTGGATACAGTAAGGACCTTGGATTTAGGAAGCAAGGATTCACCAAGAATGGATATCTTACAAAAATGTATCAATTCTTGCACTTCAAAGCGAAAAACATCTACAAACAAAATATTTCTAGAAAAACCCATTCATGACACTTCTAGAGCTAATTCTCTTGCCATTAAT
This sequence comes from Sequoiadendron giganteum, assembly GCA_007115665.2. Taxonomy (NCBI): domain Eukaryota; kingdom Viridiplantae; phylum Streptophyta; class Pinopsida; order Cupressales; family Cupressaceae; genus Sequoiadendron; species Sequoiadendron giganteum. Next base: position 29,404,589 of record CM021109.1, on the reverse strand, counting down.
CAAGATAATGATAAAACAGTCCCCTCCTCCCCCAAGTGGTCTCAAGCTTAACTTACAAAGCTTCAAGAGGGAATCCCAAAGAGTCTAGTGGGGGTTGCATCAAGAGAAATGAAGCAAAAAGTATGATATGCACTTCCTCAAAGAAATTGATGACTAGGACGAATAATGAGGCAAAGGCTCATGGTTTGTTGATCAAACTTCAACTTTACACCAAATTTGGGATTAATGAGGTAGTTATACAAGGTGGTTATATGGTTATAGAACACTTTTAAGAAAAGAAAATCCCTTGAATAGAAAACCAATAATATTTTACAATATGCTAGGCTTTGTTGGATGCCTTGAATTGTTTTTCCATTTCCTTGCTAACTATGCTCTTGTTCCCACCAAAGACATTATTATTAATAATTCTCCTATATGATGACAAGGACTGGATTTCAATCAAGGGTCTCAAGGTGTGAAAATATAGATTATTTGCGTCCTGGCTGATCGAAGTGACAAATGGCATGAGTGAGTTAGCCCTTAAAAGGTGAATGCTAGATGCCTTTTGGGATATCACTTCTTTGAGTTTCTCGCATAACACTTTGATAAAAACCATGTTACATCTCTTTTGAAAACATAGGCAGATTATTTCTAGCAGCAGTAACAGTAGATATTGCTATTACTTGAGATCTTTATGTAAATTTATAGGTTTGGGTACACTGTTTTGGAAGTAATTTGTCTCTTCCAGTAGTAGTAATGGTATATCTCCTCTGGTTTATGGCTTAGCTTTTATGTAATTTCTAGCACCCCATTCAATGCCCATACAGTAGTATAATGTTTTTTCTTGTTATATATATATGGAAGTGACCCCAAGTACACAATTAACCAATTAAAAATGTATATATATTTCTAGCAAATATTTTTTGATCTATTCATTTTTATGGATACAGTTAAACAAACTAAAAAAGATATAATTCCAGTTTTTCTTTTTTCTCCATACATAGTTAATGGGAAAACATTTCCACTGTACGAAAAAAATTCATGACACTCAGTTAACAGATATGTTTACAGGCAGCTGAAAGATTTCAGTATAGTGCCTGGGATTGCTGTTCCCATTGAAATGCCATTTTGATTATTCTGTAGCATTTCTGATGCTGATGTGAAGGAATATGACATGAATTCAATAACCTTGCTGATCCCTTGTCTCTGGTATTGATGGTTTCTACATTAAAAAAATTTCCTCCATGACATTATTTTAATGGTAGAGAATTCTTTTAGTAATAAAAAGTTCCGATTTTACTGCATCAATGTCTTATTATACAGTAAGATGTTCTACATTCAAATTTTAAAATGATTACTATTTACTTCAAATGCAAATATTTCCCTCCGTGACATTATTATCTTAATGGTAGAGAATTTATTTTTTTACCTATAGCAAGTTCTAAGTTTATTGCATCAATGACTTATTATACAGTAAGGTGTTCTATGACACAAATATGAAATAAGACACTTTCAAACATATCCTTAAAATCTTGTGGTGCTTTATATGCTCTCTACAAAAGCATCAATCTTCTACATAGTTCATTGTTTGCATCAAGTCAAACAGCCATTCTTCCTCTTTGGGTATCTTATCAAATCTTAGTTCTTTCAGTACTCTTTAAACAGCATCCATTATATGAGTAAATATTATTCATTATATCAGCACACAGTGAAGATGTAGGAAACTAAGAAGCCTGAATTTCCTAAAAGTAAATGGCCTAAAATTTGAACCTTCAAAGTCATTGACCACGACAAATTAAGGCATTTTCATCCAAGAACAGAGATCATTTGCACCATGTGATTGTACAGCCGACCATTTAATAAAATCATGAAACATGGCTCAAGGTCGGCCAAAGGCAAACATTTTACTTGAATTTATTATGTTTTCTATCTCTTTCATTATATCAAGATCTAAACAGCCAATTCCTGTGACAAAGTATTATTTGTAGAACTATATAGATATATGGCCCACCAATGTTCCACGGGGACCCATCCCCCCCCCAAAACCCCATGTTTCCTAGGCGTCCCCATCTCGAAGACTTGGGGACTTGGGGGAGATCTCTGCCCACCAACCCACCACCGGCAACACCATCCCACAACCAACATTGTCGTTTCCAAGACGTCGCTAGGAATTTGAGGACGCTGAGGTGTCCTCAAGACATCTAGGTGACTCCTAGTTGTCTCCAAACCGTCTCGAAGACGCCCAAGCGTCTCCTTGACCAAATGACCAAAAATAAAATCTTTATAAAAAATCAAAAAGAATTGTGCCCAAGGCCAAACCCAAGCCCCACCCAAACCCCACTAACTCTATAAAATTGCCTCCTATCCTCATTTCAATTCACCAAAAACAAATCAACAAGAAGCTAATAGTGTGAGTGTGAGAGTGAAAGTTGCAAGTGTGAGGTGAAAGAGTGAGAATAAAGACCAAGAAGGTTGAGGAGGAGCAACATGAAGAGCAAGAAGAGGAGTGATGTCAAGTTAAGGTTCACTTCAAAATTCAAATAATTAAAACTAGTTTGCCAAAGTTTCATTTGTAATTCTTATACTTATACATCTTTTTATAACTATTTTTTCAAGTACTATATGTATTTCAGTGCCATAGCCCTACTACCACTCAGCCACCGTCCCCCCGTCGTGCCCAAACTTAGGCCCTTGATCCACCCATCCCCAAAACCTGTCCCAGCATCCCCTCATCAAGAAACTTTGTGGAACTATGTGGCCAACTAAAAATCTTATCTTCAAACACATGTTTCACATTAAGCATTAAAGGTATAAGTGAGAACACAATAGTGAAAACAATGTCTGCCCAAATGACTTGCCATTTATATAGATTCATTTTTAATGTTTTCTATAATGCAACACCTACAATTACTCCTTAATTTTTTGCCATATTTGATGACTACACTATGGGAAGAAAAGCCTGAAATGGGAATGTAGAATGAAGCATAAACCCAATCTCTACCCAATAAACAAAGGTAAGTTAACTAGTTCTTGTGGAGTTTACTGATCACTTTGCACTGTGTTTGCTTGCAAACTCAATTCAAGGAAAGTTGGCAATACAATTTGAAAACAAAATTGGTAACCATACTATTTTCGACAAGCCCTGATCTCAATAATATAGACTTAAACTAAGTTGTCAATTCTAGTACTCGTTCAGGTTCAAGGGTTTGGTTCGCAAGTTCGACTAAAACAAATTTTGGGGTTTGGGTTTGTTTTGGGTTCATTCATACAAAAAACCTGTAGAAATCATATATATATCACATAGCAGCCTAGAAGAATGAATTAGGATTAGAATATCACATAGTATCGTATAAACAACAAAACCATCATAAACTTGAATGTCATTTAAAACACGCATGATAACTATTCATTGTTCAAACTTCAAGTCCAATATTAAAATAATAACATCAAGTTCAAAACTACTTAGTTGTGTGATTTTGCCAAGCTACTTGGTTTGAACCTTGTCCTAAATGACCTTAGTCAATGCAAAACTAAATAAAATCATTTCACAAGGCTCCATAAGTGAGAGAGGAAGTGGTTGAAATATAACTACCCTCTTAATTTTTTCTTATAAGATTCTAACCAAAGCCTCTTCTAGAATTATCAAGTTGTTGATGACACAAATAATCTTAAGAGCATAGAGTGGTTTTATAAAGGGCAGATTTATTTAGGATAGTCTTACAAATAAGAAGGCATGTAAGGGGCAAGAGAATCTGATAAAAATGACCTTTTTATTAAAATCAACTTTAACAATGTGGAATAGATTAAGTAGAATTTCATTTTGAAAATGCCTAATTAGTTCGTCCTGGGATTTTGCTTCCACAAGACAATAGAGATAATGGAATGATTGGTAAGTTATTACAAGATGTGTAATCCAAAAGGAGATATGTAATATTATTCAAAATGGATCTTGTTTTATGTAGCAAAATAGTGTCATCCAAACCTTTTGCCCTTTAGGGAATATGGGAGATGTAGGAATAGAAGAGGAAAAGTGTGAGAAGGGAATAAGCTATAATAGGCTATCAAATTCTGATGCCTCTGTTATGAATTACAATAGCCATATCAATGTCTTTGAGCTCATCCTCTACATAGTGCACTAAGTGTTCATGAGTGGGACATTAAAATTAATCCCAAGCTTACCATGAACAAATGCAACAAAATTACATGAAAAGTCATATAAGAGAGACAAACATACAAGCAAAACGAATCCCATAAGCTTCAATGAGAATATTGCCCATGTTTAAGGAGCACCTATATGATATTGAATAGATCATTAGCATCCATTACATAAAACCAAAAGGCAGTGGAGACAGAAAACCAAATGAATAAGCATGTGAAAAAAAGTAGAAAAAAGTGAAAAACCCTTTTCTGCGCATCCAGGTGCATCCTTGGTGCGCCCAAGATCGTCCCAAGCAAACGGGGCCCCTACGCAAGAACCCTACCTGAACCCGCAAAGCAACCGAACCAAAACCCGGATCAGGTGTGAACCGAACCTGGATCCGGCCCTACAGGAGGCAAACCCAATAACATAGGACTTAAACATAGGCATAGCAATAGCCACATATACTAGGTTGAGTCACTAGTACTTGACAACTAGAAGTTTACCACTCACTTAATACTACATTTTGTTTGCAAATTTAATTCAAAAATAATTTAAAAACAAAAATTGTAAATGCCCTATATGTAGTAAAGCCAAATAAATAAATAGTACATAGCCAAACATAAACCTCACATTCAATACAAAACAAAAACAAAATGCTTAAGCAAAATAACATTTCAATCAACATTCAGTTGGAAAGTCTCTCTGAGAAGAAATTAAAAACAAAATTTGTGATTGCTATGTAACCTTGTTTGTAAATGTTACCTAGATACACAAAATTAACAAGTCCCGGAGCAATTACTAGTATCACAACTTCTATTCAAGGACAAACACATACAATTTGAAAAACATTTGGTAGCTGCTTTGTATGCAAAAAGGCCAAGAACTTTAAAATACAAAATTAAACAAAGATTTATCCACCAATAGCTATGCTAGGCTAAGTTAAACAGTGCTTGACTGGTTTAATATTCACTTTGACAACATGATTTGTTAGCAACACTATTGAAGGACAAAATCCAAAAGGACCTTGAAAACAAAATTGGACAACTTGGACTTCTCAATCATTTTACCTTTGAAATTTATTTCCTTCTAAATCCATGGATGAGTGATTAAAAATATTGCAACTCTAATAAATTCATTAAGTACACCATATATGGTCCTTAATCAGGGGTGGATATTCCATACCGCAGCTCATCAACAACAGATAAGCCTAGCAGAGTGTTACACCAACCGTAATAGTCCAATTTGCAACACAAATGCTAGTAGAAAGGATGGAATTTTCCTAACCATATTAAAGGAAACCACCATAACTGCCTTTGCACAAACCCGGAACTCCTCACATGCTCATACCACATGCTACAACAGTTGCATGGCAGTGCAAAGTCAAGTGGAAGCTAAGAGAATGCTCTAAATAACTTGTAAAGAAGCAACAAAAGCAAGAACATTCACAACAAACACCATGATACAATTTTTTGACCTGGTGACCCAATGTAGGAATACTAGGAAGAGAACTCCAACAATAAATTCATGAGAATGCAGTTTTATAAGTAACAGTCCCTCCAGAATTGAGTTGGATGCCAATTTAATCTGGATCATCCCAAGAAAATGTTAATGACCTTCAAAACCACTATGTAAAAGACATTTCTGCAAAACCATCTCCAACTGTCCAAACAGGATGACTTCAACTGCAGGCCAAGAGAACTGCCCAAACTGTTGTCACTCTGGCAACTACCCATGACCAAGGGCTTAATTAAATGCCATGGCCAAAATAATTGTCACCACCACATCATAAGAAAACAGCTGCCCGCAGCGGGATCAGAAATGACACAAGTACACAAACAGGTAGCCCTCAAAAAGAGAACAGCTGTTCCATGCCAACCAGGGAATATAAACCAGCACCCAGGGAAATTAAACTAAACAGCCTACTAATGATTTCATAACAACCTCCATAATGCCTGCCATGACTTCCCAGTGAAGCAAATAGGCACAACCAAACAGCCCACCAAGAATGATGTTCACTGCCAAAACTCTGTCCACCGTGGAAGTCAATAAACACGGCCCATTATGAAGTAAAATGACCACATAAAGGGACAAAACCGCCCTCACCATACTCCTCTAATTTAATCTGGCAAGAAGACTCCTTGCACAGCTAAGGCTGTCATACAACCAATAGAAATGCTTAGGCAGCAACTACAAACCACTTGCACAGCAAAAAAGTTCTTATTTCACAGAAACTAGGATTTTGCATAGCAATTAGGTTCCTCTTGGACAACAACTGAGACCTCAGAATGACATGAACGTGATGACCCAAATGTCTCCTTAGTCTGATTTTCTGGATCAATATATATAGTAACACCTAGGATGCAATAATCCTATACACAATGATTTTCCTGTCTTTTCTCAACCAGTGCTTGAGCTGCTCAATATTCACTTCACAATTTGCTTTGTTTAAAACTACATTACAGGATCAAAAACGCCTAGCAACTTAAAAAAACAAAACCATATAAATTGAAATTTTCTATCAAATACATTATAAACTGCCTTGACCCCAACTATAGTAGTTTCCCTGTTTCATTAGTCGAAACCGGTGCTTCAGCAGTTGACTATTCATTTCAAACTGTGTTTTTACAAAAGTCAGTTGAAGGACAAAACAAGGAAAAAAACTAAAGTGGGCTTAACCTTGGGGAAAACTCTATGGTTAAACACGCTTGAGTTGGAGTAGTACTGGGATGGGTGACCTCCCAGGAAGTTCCAATGCTTCACCTCTATGAGCATCACCTAGATGCAATGAGTGCTAAGTGGACCATTCATTATCATGAGAGATGGGTTGTTGTGAACAACTCATTAAACATGGGTCTATGAGTCTGACTTGAAAAACTACACGGTTGAATCCTGATAGCAATATCCTAAGGAAAAAAAAGCTTTGAAACTAATACTTAAAGGCTTGGAATTTTTGCTTAAGTACCTTTGAAACTGCTGTTGTAAATCTACTGTCAAGCAGTTTAATCCAATGCAATGTTAATAGTAATACTGTGCAAGTAACAAATAATCCTCTTAGTGCATTCTAAAGCATATTTTACAGCCACAGTCCTCATGTATTACTCAACAATGAGAAATCTACACTAAGACAGCTTCACACCATATTTCTCAACAACCCTGTTGAAGGACAAAATCCGAAATACCTCGAAATAAATCAAATGACTTCTTTTTCAAATACCTTCAAAACTATTTACTTCACAATGAACATTCTGAAGACAACCCTGTTGAAGGCAGACCCCAAAATCCCTGAACGAATTGAACTTTCCGTTCAAGTACCTTCAAAACTATTCACTTTGCACTATTATTAGTAGGTAATTGTCTTATACAACGAAAAAGAATCAAAATACCTTGAATTGAAGGGAAAAAAAAAAACAGAAATTGTATGCCTGGAAATTTCGTTTAAATCTTTTGAAACAGTATTCCTGAGTTTACCCATGATGCATGGGTAGTTTACTCCATTGCAATAGTAATAAAGTAATTCGCCAAGTAGCAACCCTCCGTCTCATTCAAAGGCTTTATTAATAGTCATGATGCAGCAGGCAGTTGTTTTTTGATGTTTCACACGGTTAAAAAACAAGCCGGAGGAACGCTCGCAATACTTGTCATACCCTACTCTTAATAAAAGGGCCTTCACACAGCAGTTTTTTTCCCACTAGTATTCAAAAGCTACGTTTACTTCCACGCAAAGTTCAAGTCTCCATAACATTATCGAGTTAACCAGCAAAACATCTCAGAGCAAAAACAGAAACATTTCAAACAATGACCAATAATCTGCCCTATAACAACGTTTTCGATTCAAACCCTAGCAATCATTTCAACATTTCCACACAAACTCAAATCAATAACATTTTGTTAAATGCCCTAGTTGTGGTGTAAAAAAAAATATTACCTCTGAAGGATATTCCGCGCAGAGACGCTCGCAAAGAAAAGTAGCGTTGCGATACATGTACAGACGAAGGCTGGAGTTTACGCACTCCACCATTTTGGCCTCCATCTTACATCAAATTTAAACCGCCAACAGCCTCTCCGTGTGTTGCGGGTTCGACTCTCACCAAGCCACCAAAAAAGAAGAATAAGTTGATGATGATATGAAGAAGAAGCAAACCACTCTTGCTTGCCGTTGTGCAGATCGGATCACAGCTTGGATGAACCAAAATGGAAAAAAAGAAATAAAAAAATCCGCGGTGCGCCTGTAATAAAGCGAACCCTTTTATTTTTTCCGGCTCTCGCATCCATTTGAATTTTTTCCGTCTCGCTTTTATAATATTTTGGTTAAAAGACCTGAACTGATAAATTATTGGTGATGGTTTCAAATCGGTATGTCCGTTACGCGGATTCAAATTGCAAGAGTTTTTATGATTTCCAGATAGGTAATTCGAGCCATATAATTTTATGTTTTTTATTTTCCTTGATGGAGAGGGTAATTACGAAGGAAGCGGTCCCACATTAGGTAGATTAAGGTTTATAATTATGGAAGGATACGGCTTGGGAAAATAATTATAGGATAAATTGAAATTTTATTTTAGAAAATAAAAGCTTTTTTTAATGCTATTTTTTTGGAATTGTGTATAATGATGTTATAGAATTTAACATTTAAAACAACTTTGTCGTAGTTAAGCATCATTTTTATGTTATTGTTTAAAAAAATCACTTTTTTAAATTAAAAATTAAATAAAAATAATATTATAAATTGAAATTAATAGTCTTAATATAATTATTATTACTTGTTTGTTTGTAAGGTGACAAATATTTTTAAAAATTAGTGAATATATTGATATGAATAGTGTAAAATATTTGAGAAAATCTAGGAGGTCAAAGTTCCACTTAAATGTAGTGTCAAATAACATGGCAGGGAAAGGATGAAATTGATTGAAATAGCATGTGAGCCAAAGAGTTAAGTAAAACTAAGCTAGGTTGCCAATAGTGGCATGGTACGATGGTTAAGTTGTTGTGTTGTTATTCTTGTCATCACAGTTCAAACCCCATTGGGGTGTAATTGTTGAAAATTTATATTTGGGATGAGGTCCCCCGTTTGTGACCTCATCAGTTTATAGCTTCGGATCAAAAGTGTTTACCCTCTTTATAAAAAAAAAAAGTAAAACTAAGCTAGGTACTTTTTTCTACACAATACAAACTACAGTCGAACATAAGTTATCTTCTCTCTACAGAAAATTGGTGGTTGAGTTAGACGAGTATTTCATATTGGAGAGGAGTGGTGAATACACATTGTAAGTACGGATTATTGTGGGTTTTCTTAGATTTTGTGAAGTATTTTGGGTGAATGGGGTATACTTTTGTGCTTTGTGTGGGTTTTATTGTTTTTCAAGGCATGAAGCTTGTTGGGCATGTTATTAGTTGTGTGCAATTTTGAATTAGTGTATAGGTAAAAGAAAGAGTCAAAAGCATGTTTGCCTAGTTATTGCAGTTATGAAATACTATAAAGCTAAAATTTGAAACATTTGCCTATATCCATTATCTAGGCCAAAAAGGAGTCTTGGAACAAATCCATAAAAATAAACTTCTATCAAATATCTTTTCTAGACCCAAAAATCTATGGTTGTTGCTCTTAGCAATCATGAATGAATGTATAGTTATGGTTGCAAAATATGGGATCATAGACAATGGATGAGTTATGCTTTGTAAAGTGCTAAGTAGGCAATTGTGGAACCACAATAAGTAATTTGATAAATTAAATTGCATAGTTGCTTGGGGCAAGAGCAATTTTATGACACCTACGAGTTTCTTAATGTAAATTTTTTTTTCCTTATTAAGAGGATAGGTGAAATCAAATTCTTGAGTGTGTGGGTATTAAACTCATGGCTAGTATTGGGAAAAAACCCTTGGTCTAAGACAAAGATTGATCAAAAACATAATTCAAGGGACTTTTTGCTTAAGTATGAGTGGTGATTTTGATACCAATATAACCAAAAAGAAAAAGCAGGCTTCTCAAGCAAGGAATGAAGTATATCCAGTGGTTGGTCCTAATTCCACAGAAACGTTTGTTCCCACCCATTATTGCTCATATTCCCAAGTTTGGAGAGTCAAAGGTTCCAAACCATCGACCAATCCATCTCATATTCCTTCATGCATAACACTGTACACTCCATTCATGATGTCCAATTCTCGCATTAACCATGTGTTAGCAGCTACTCTTCATCATAAGAATTTTGAAGGTACCATATCATGATCTATGCACATAGACAAGGTTAATTCTGGTATCCACAAGGAAGATCAGAGTTCTTCGAGGTTGCACCCAAGTGCAAGTATCTTAGCAAAGCAATTTTTTCAAGTAGGGTATTGTTGGCGCGTTATGACAGTGGCCTCTACATCAATACCACTAGGTGGTTCAACATGAGGGTAAAATTATCAAAAAAAAAAAAAAAAAAATCCAATAAATAGTAAAAATAAAAATCATCCTCAAGTGAAAACCACTATGGTGGCGCTTTGGGCAAGTACTATGATGAAAACCTAGAAAACAGGCATCATGAGTAGAATCGAGCGTCTATATAATCCTTCTCAGACAAAAGCATCTCATCCTTATCATGATAAATCGAATGTTCCCTCCATCCATCCAATCCAAATTCATCCAAATATTCCACTTTATCTTGATCTTGACAAAGATTTGGCGTATACTTCAACTTTACTCATGGCATACTTATGACAGGCTCTTTACCATTTTTATCTCATGAAGTCCCATATCCTATATCCAGCATGATAAAAATTGTGTTAAACTCTTCGCATATACATTACCTATCTTGGTTTTTTCATTAAACTATGAAGCATTGTTAGACATTGGTGTTGGCAAAACAAGAATAAATAACTGAAAGGGGGGGTGAATCAGTTGTCACATAATTTAACACTTATTTATCCTTATTAACCTTTAATCTCATATTTGATATTTAACAGTGAAAGCATGAATCAATAACACATCAAAAACACAAGAACACCATTTTATATGTGGAAACCCTGTTAGGGGAAAAACCATGGTGGATGTTAGTCCACAAGATTATACCCTATTAGAAGTATAATGAAAATGAATAAGGAATGCACATGCATTCAGGCACACTGCCTAGAGCTCACTGCTCAAATAGGAAGGCTCACTGCCTTACATAAACATTCAGATTAAATCCATCTGAAGAGTATGAAATGAGAAATTAGTTTCTTCAAAAGCCTAATGACATTTTCAATTAGGCACAAAAATACTTCTTCACACTTCGTTCAATCTTCTTTAGACTCTACTCTGTAATCGAATGATCTCATCTTTATTTGCACATTTCGCATACACACTTCATGTTCGCATATTTCAAATTAAAAAAATAATCGCTCTTATATATTCACTACATGGAATTACATCAACAACTCTATCGGCCAAAAATAAAAGAATAGATGAATTACAATATGTCGGCCCAATTCATGAACAAATCTCAATGTGCACCAACCAAAGTCGGTCACAACATAATGAAGACCTAAAAAAAAATTCTCAAACATTCTAAACATTAAAATATTAATCCACAAGGATCTGCAACACACGATAACCATCATGTCGGCCAAGAACATGAAAACCCGAACACACAACGAAAAAATCTTTGATCACGATCACACCAATCAACGCGAATGTGCAACAAGGATAGAGCATGATCTAGAAACATCAACAAACATCGCACGAGCATACGCAACAACTAAAATTACCAAAATCGTGTTCTCTTCTTCCATAAACATCAACTATAGTAACAGAATAACTATAGGAACACAGAAACATACAACTTGCACAGATCTTGATGTGCACCTCTTAGACTTTTAGAGTATAAACTAGCTAGGCTCAACAACCAGCCCTTTAAAGTGCAACACTTGAGTAGCAACATACAAAATTTTCCACCACGTTGAACTTCACAACTTCACTGACAGCCTTCAACATATTTATTATAATTTTCTCAATATCCTCGACATATACAGCCTTCAAAATCATCAATGCTAATAATGTTGACATCAATGAAAACCACATATCAACAACATAACCACAACATCCAACAATCTCCCCCTTTGGCATTGATGGCAACACATGATGTGAAAAATACCATCAATACAACTAACTCTTCTCAAATTGTTCTTTTCCTCCTTACGTTACTCTTCCATCTTCTCCCCCTTAGTTCTGATTACTCTTCTCTCCCTTTCTTCTATAAAGGTTTTCACATTAATCTTCTCCCCCTTTGACATCAATGGCAAAGGTACACATGCTCTAAACCACATATTTGAATCAGTTGACTACTCCCCCTGAGTAGCAGCCACCACAACATCAATTTGGAACAAGATATGACTATGAGTGCATGGATTGATGCAAAGAACTGCATCTTAGTTCAGATTAGGAGGGGAAATCACCCCTAACTTTCCTCTGAGATACTCAAAAGTATCCTTAGGCAATGGCTTAGTAAAGATGTATGCAATTTGTTCTTTTGTAGGTACATACTCCAGTCTGACTTCTTTATCACTCACTTTGTCTCTCAAAAAGTGATATTTGATAGATATATGTTTTGTCTTTGAATGCAACACCGGATTCTTAGAAATATTTATGGCACTTGAATTATCACAAAATATAGCAACAGGCTCATTATACTCAATTTTGATATCTCTCAGCATTTGCTTCATCCATATTACTTGAGTGCAATTATTTGTAGCAGTAATATATTCTGCCTTAGCAGTAGATAAGGAAATGGAATTCTTCTTTTTACTTAACCAAGACACCAACTTCTTCTGTAAGAAGAATGCACCACCACTAGTACTTTTTTTGTCATCCACATCTCCTGCCCAATCAGCATCAGTAAAGGCGCTCAAAGTAATATCATCATCTTTAGGATACTAAAAACCAAAGTCAAAAACAACCTCAAAACATTTTCAAAATACCAAAAATATTGAAATATTCTAGAAAATCCAAAACCACCCATCTCATTTCAATTGCACCCACAATAAACTTCCATCCATAATAAATTGACTATCACACTCACCAATTGGTAAAACAAACAGAAAACAAGTGCAACAAACAACAAAAGTAAAACCTTAAATACAAAAATCAAACTCTTGATCATCATCAAACATGTCAATCGAACTTTATATCAACAGCCTTTCAAACAACATATCAACCTACCAACACCTGATAGCACATCCTAGGATGCATCCTTCCTACAATGGGCATTATCATTGGCAATCACTTTGGATATTTATCCTCAACACACATTACACCTTTGGCAAGAGATATAGATAACATTGACTATTTGTTTATTTTGATCTTGTTTTATGATTTATCTTATTGACCCATTCTAAGGACCTTTCGATGATGTCTAAATGATTTAGAGAGAAAGGAATGGGGCATCAATCATTATCTTGTGTTTGTTGTGCTTGTGGGTATTCTTGTAAAATAATCTTGGCGCATACTTGCTTAGTTGTGTGTAGGGAGGTTGTTTGGAGTAGATTGTTGACTATTGTGTATGCTTTGGTTCAATATATTCTAAACTTCTAAACTACATTCCAACGAGGTTTGTGTATGTCAAGGTGTGAACAAGAACTATCCTATCTATTTGTAGAGTCAAAGTCCATCACACTAGATACAACACCATCCTGGTTATCGATACCTTGATGCATTGTGTCTATTGTTATATCAAACATAAGGAATGACATAAAGTCCCAATTCTGAATATGAGAAAATCATCACCATATCTAAAAAAGTCTCAAAGAATCATAGGCTTGTTGGACTTCTAAATTAATCTCAAACCAATGGTTAATTCATCCATCTTATTCTTTGTATTCTTCTATCTTTACTAACATTTCTATCTAAGTATCGAATTTGTGTGATATATCAAAATATACATCAGGCTACCCATGACCGATGAGTGTCTATACATTATCAAATATATCTACATCAACACTTGAGCTTTCCAAGAACTATTTTTCATCCTCTTCACCAACAATCCCTCTTCCACTGGGGCACAGTGGGGCATCTATATCATCTTCAACTCAACAATCTGAAAAAGTTGTGGCTCTTTGATTCAAAAGCAACCTTAAATCTCAAGCATCTCAAGCATAAGTTTGATTTTCACCTATCGTGAACCCGATCTAAGCACTTTATTCTTCGATCAATCTCTCGAGGGGCAACCAACCATCTTTTGATCATATTGATATCAAATAATCTAACAAATTTTGTTCCTAGCCTTGCTAGCAAATCTTGATCAATTTATCAAATCAATCATCATTGGGATATACCTTTCCCTATCAATCCTTGTGTTGTTCATATCTTGACAAAATTATCCTTGCATTGTTGCGAATCCTCAACAATGTTATCAATCAATCAATCAGATCAATCAACTTTAGCTTGGCTATCATCATCTCAAAGAGATCATCAATATTCGTTTTTGCATCGTCATCAACATCAGTCTTTGAACCAATGCAATCAGTACATTGCTTCAAAGAGAGGCAAAACGTAGACACTTAAAAATATCTTGAATGGTATCACACACTTGAATCTGATATATTAACATTGTTTCATCCTAAATTTCATCTTCTCTTTGCTTATTTGATTAAATTAACCTAGTTATTTAATTAAATACATCATTTTCATCTATTAATTTGACTAATCTAATTAGGTTAATTCCTACCCTCCCACACTAAAATTTCATAGGATTTAATTAAATAATGCAAATTATTTAATTTTAACCTTATGTCCTCTTATTTAATTAAATAACCTAGACTATTCAATTAAATATCATATTTGCACCCCCCTTTCATTAAATAAATCAATAATTTAATGAATATCCTCACATTCCTCCTCTTGCAAATTTAAATTTAGTTTTATTTAACTAAATTACTAATTATCCTCACATTCCCACTTGCAAGGGAATATTCTTGAAATATTCCCTTTTGCAAATTCCTTCAAAAGGGAATATTCTTGGAATATTCCCTCTTTTCCAAATTCCTCCAAAAGGGAATATTCTTATGAATATCCCTCCCCTTTGCACATTAACACTTTGTTTTAATTTGCTAAATGCTAATTTTCTTCATCCACTTGTATGATAATATTCTTTGAGAATATTCTCCCTTTTCACTCATTCGAAAAAGAAAATATTCTTCTTTGAATCAAACTTCTTGAGCAAGCTTTGAAAGTGTGCTTCTTTGCATGATTGTGAGCCCTTGATTAAATATCAACTTGCATTGTCAACCCTTGATGGGAATCCATGATCCATGCCTCCATCTTCTTTCCATCTTGACCATTGATTGATCTTTTCAATCTAAGCCCTTGATTTCTCATTCAAATTTAGTTTTAATTAACTAGATTGCTAATTATCCTCATCCTCCCACTTAGAATATTCCCTCTTTTACACATTCCTCTAAAAAGAGAATATTCCTATGGAATATCCCCTTTTATACACTCATTCCTCCAATTATCTCTTAACCTCTTCCTAATTCTTAGGAAGTGTGTTTGTTGAAAGCTAATTTGGACCCTTGATTAAATTAGTTGATCCTTGTCAACTTTCAACCTTGACCATGGATTGGAATCGTCAATCCATGTTTCATCCTCCTTTCATATGTGACCATTGATAGATCAAATCAATCTCATTCATTGCTTTTTTATTTGCTCTCCTATCAATAGATCACTATTTGGAGACAAATGGATCCATCTTTTAATAGTAAACTTATGTTGTTAAAATCACACTCATCTTGCATCCATGTTTACCATATATTTAGCATTTTTAGTTTAAATCTTGATCATAGTAGCTTAAAGCATCCATTAATGGCTTCCATGGTAACTTGGTTGCATCCATTTATAATATTTTTTAATTAGGACTTGCATCTTTAAATCTTGCATACATTTAGAATAGATTTGCACACATTCACAACACACATCTTAGCATATATCATGTTAAATTAGCTTTCATCATGTTTCACATATATCTCTCATCGGTTTCATCAATAATCTTCAACAAAATTGATTGAAACAAACTCATTATCTAAGGGATTGGGAAAGGGTCGCCATTCCACATCAATGCGACACCACTCCCCCAATAGGATAAGTTTCAATGTCTTATAATAGATTTTTGTCAAGCTTTCATGTTTTTTAGCATGTTAGATTAATGACTTCTTCGTTTTTATTGATATTGAATATCTTATTGGGATTGATGCTTAGTGGATTAAATATGGCTTAAATTCATATGGATCGGGTGTAGTTAACCTATACTAAGGTATCAGTAACACTACTGTCACATGTGGTTCTCTAGGATCTTGAAATCTTACCACAAGACAAATTGCATGCATGATATCTGATATAGTAGCAGTAAGATATAGCAGTCCATCAATCATTAATCTGCAATTTCTTTAATCTATCTTAAGAGACTCATCATTTTTGCTCAACTTGCAAACAATAACCATGGGAGTACCTATTGGTTTATAATCCTCCATTCCAAACTTTTTCAAAATTTCCTTGACATAATTTGACTGTGAAATGAAAATACCTTTTTTTTGATTGACTGATTTGTAACCCAAGGAAGAAATTCATCTCCCCAAACATTGAAATCTCAAACTCTTTTTGCATCTGCTCTACCAATCTCTTACACATACCTTCATTTCCTCCAAAGATTACCTCATCAACATACACAACCACAATCAGGATCTAATCTCCCTCAACCTTGAAGTAAAGGTTGCTATCTATAGTGCCCTTTTTGAATCCTTGTTGCAACAAGTATCTATCCAGTCTTGCATACCAAGCTCTAGATGCTTATTTGATTCCATACAATACCTTTTTCAACCTGCAAACCATATCAACATCTTCTGATAATAAAAACCTTGTGGTTGTTCAATTTAAACCTCTTCTTAACTCACCATTTAGAAATATAGACTTGAAATCCATTTGATACACCTTGAAGTCTTTATGTGTTGCAAAAGCGAAAAACATTCTAATGGCTTCCATTCTTGCCACTAGGGAAAAATTACTTTTAAAATATATTCCTTTCACTTGTGAGTAGCCTTTACACATAAGTCTAGCCTTGTTTCTAACAACCTTTCCATCCTCATTCATTTTGTTTCATAAAACCCATTTAGTTCCTATCACATTCTTGTTTGCTCATCTTGTGACCAATTCTGAAGTTTGATTCTTCTCAATCTATCTCAACTCTTCTTCCATAGCTTTGATCTAGTTCTCATCCTTGCATGCTTTAGTTATTGTCTTAGGTTCTACTTCTGAGAGTAAACAAAAGTTTACTTATTCCTCTATCATAGCATCTTTTCTCCTTGTCAAAACACCTTTGCTCTTATCTCCAATGATTTGATCTTCAAAATGATTCTTTTGCACATACTCAGCAGTCTTAGGGATCCTTTCTGGAGCTTCTTTCTCTTCAATTGGCATCTCTTTTTCCTTCTCTTCATCCTTTTCTTATTCATTACAAGTGGGTTCATCAAATTCATATTCTTCTATCAACACAAAACTCTGGTGTGGTTCTTCATCCACTTACACTTTCAACTATTTTCTTCAACCTTTTATTGTAGCACCGATAAACCTTGCTCTTTGTAGAATATCCAAAAAATATTCCTTCCTTTGATCTTGCATCAAACTTTCTTAAGTTTTCTTCATCTCTTCTGCTATAGAATTTTCTTCCAAACACCGAAATATTTCACAGTAGGAGGCTTTCCATACCATAACTCATAAGCAGTCTTTGAATTGTTCACTCTTGCTTGACCTTTATTAAGAATGTAGACTGCAATATGAATTGCTTCTCTCTAGTAGAAATCCAGTATATTTTATTCTTTCATCATGATTCTTATTGCTTCCTAAACTGTCATGTTCTTCCTTTCCACAACTCCATTCTTTTGAGGAGTCTTAGGAGCTAATAATTGTCTCTTTATTCCATGATCTTCACAAAAATTGTTAAACTCATTGGAGGTGAACTCACCACCTCTATCAAACCTTAAGCACTTGATTTTTAGATTCATTTCATTCTCAACCATAGATTTAAAGGCTTTAAACTTCTCTAGAGCTTCTGATTTTTCTTTAAGAAATGTCACCCAAGTCATTCTAGAATAATCATCAATCAACGACATAAAATACCTATCACCATGAGAGCTTCTTATTCTGGTGGGTCCACATAGGTTTGTAATGCACCATCTCCAAAGGTCCTACGGTAGAATATTCTTTAGTTTTGAACCTCTTCTTTGTTTTCTTTCCAAACTAACACCCTTTGCATATTACATTAATAGGCTTTGTAATATTTGGCATATCTCTCACAACATTAGTAGTACTGATCTTCACTAGGCTATCAAAGTTAATGTGACCCATTATTTTATGCCATAGCTAGCTTTCATTGATTTGAGACATAAAGCACTTAACACCACCACCTTTGAGCTAATAAACATTTCATTTTGTCCTTGTAACTACAACAACCAAAGTTCCAAAGCTTCCTTTTCTAATTTCACAACCATCATCCTGAAACATCAAATTGTATCCTCTACTGCACATTTTTCCTACACTGAGAATATTATGTTGGACACCCTTGACATAATAACATCATTTGTTTTATACTTGCCATCAAAAATAGTTGAACCTTTTCCATAGATTTTAGCAAATGTATCATCACCAAACTTAACAAGACCGCCATCATACTTCTAAAGTTTAACAAACTCAATCTTATCACCCATCATATGATTTGAGCATCCAGTATCAATTATCTAGTAGTTCCTCTCCTCTCTTGCATGAAAATCAGTCAACATAGTTCCTTCAATATTGTGACCTATTTTTTGATAACTTTCCTTCACACACCTTTCAATATCAATAGAATTAGTTCCAACATTTAGAGACATGAACAAGCATTCATCATTGTCCTCATCGAGAAAGTCTATTTCCTCATTATTAGATACACCATTCTCTTTTCCAACATAATAATTCTTCTTGACAGATTTGCCTTTATGATCCTTATGTTTATAATTTGCAACTTTGATTGGATATTAGAAGCATAATGACCTATCTTTCCACAATTGAAACACTTAAAGGGTAACTTGCCTCTGTATTTTCTTGTGCCCTTTTTCAATCTCCTCACATAATTTTCTTCCACCTCATCAAGATCATCATTATCTGATTCATCATCCTTCCTTGTCTTGCTAACTTCAAAAGTACCTTCTTTCATTGTAGCATCTTCACAAAACTCTCTCAATTCATAAGAAATTAAAGCACCAAACATAGGATCTCTAGAATATTGATCTAAATTTTGAGCTTCCTTAATAGCAGAAACTTTAGAACTATAAGATTTAGGAAGAGTTCTTAATACCTTTTTCACAACTTCACTTTCTTCTAGCTTACCGTGCCAAGACCATCGATGGTATTGACAACTTCATCCACTCTGAGCATGTGGGATGTAATGTCATCATCTTATGACATCCTTAGGTTTTCAAATTTATCTTTGAAATTTTGCATCTTTGCTTGCTTGACCTTATCTCTCCTTTATAAATGCTTTGCAACTTCTCCCAAACCTCTTTAGCAGTTTTGAGACTTATCACCTTTCCAAGTTCAGAATCAAAAAGACTACCTATGATAGTATTCCTTGCTTTGCCATTATTTTCATAATCCTTGACCTCATCATCACTTATCACGGACCATTAGCAGGCATAGTATATCCAATTTCAACTAACGTCCAAACTCCAAACCCTAGAGAAACAAGAAAGGCTTCCATCTTGGCTTTCCAATAAGCACAATTTGTTCCATCGAACATAGGAGCTTTAACACCCTTCGTGTGTGCCATCTGAATCTACCTCAAGTGGTTAAGCTTCTTCCAAGGAATTGTAGCTCTGATACCAATTGTTAGATGCATAGGATAACTAAGAGGGGGTGAATCAGTTGTATATTAAAACATTCAATCCCTCATTAACTTTAAAACCCTTGTTAATCATTATCATAATGTGAACATATGAAACAATAATGCAAACACAACCATACACAACATAACACTAGATTTATGTGGAAAACCCTAAGCAGGGAAAAACCATGGTGAGGATTAGTTCACATATATATGAATAGCAACACCGAATACAATAGGCTCACTACCATAAGGGTTCATTGCCCAAAAGAGAAGAAAAACTCACTGCTAAGGGCTCACTGCCCAGAAGAAATAAGAATAGAAGAATACTATTACAAAGAGATTCACTATATTAGAGAAATAGGAGAAATCTACCACTACAACTCTACACCATTCACAACCTTTGGTTCACTACCTCTAGCAACTTCAAGCACACTGAAAATGTAGACACCTTCTACTCATTGAATTTGGTAGCCTTAAGTGTTTAAGCTCACACTCATATAACCACACTTTACCACACTCGTCTCTAACAATTAACCTTGCTTATATATCCTCCACAACCTCAAAAACCTTCTCCATGTCGGCCACAATGAAACGTATGCACCTTAAATGTGCAACCACTAAATAGGTCAACACTAAACACTTCCATGATATAAAGAAGTGAAGGAAAAACACACCAAGGGTTAACTAAGACCCAAATCTACACCAACATGCTGCACCACACTTCCACAAACAACAAACAATCTCCACAATTAGCGCTAGCACCTAAGTCAGCCAAACCTGCACTAACACTAACAAACAACCACATACACGCATCTCCGAGTACAAAAACAACATGCAATCCACAAAGAAACACTTCACAACATCCAAATAACATCCCAAAATATTCCAACATCATTGGAATATTCTGCAACACTGCCACAAACACTTGAAACTAAGAACACCACCATCTTGTACAACCAACAACATTGCCATAGGCATACAACTCACTACCCAACCTTGTAGAACACTCGAACCCACAAAACTCCAAGGGAAGGTGAATACAAACAATATTAACATGTTTCCAAATCTGTAAGACAATAAACCTCACTATGGACAAATGTAGAGTAATCTCATTTCTCCCAGATAGCCTTCTACATAAGCAGACACACTATCAAACACAACTTCCACTGTTGCACAATCCATAACTTGAAACTCTAGATATAGCACCTCTGATCATCATATCCAAACCACAGAATCATATCTTCAACCATGAAAAAATGTGGAGCACAACACTAAACACACCTCTATTATACTAGTCTCTTGTTCAAATTTTCTTAAAAGCACTTGGAAACCAAGTGAAACAACTACACCAACAACACTATAAACACCTGCTTAACATATTTACAACATATGCAACACCAACAATATCCCCATCTACAATACCTTCTCAACACTACACTAGAGGTTGACATCAGTGACAACACTAAAGGAAACACACTCACTATTGGCAACAATGATAACACTACAACAATATTCCCGACCATAATAAAGGTTGATATCAATGTGACATCAAACCACAACACATCTACACTAGGGGTTGAACCATAACTCTTTTCCTATGCCACACTCTTCAATAGTTCCAACAAGCTCCACACACTAGGGGTTGACATCAATGACAACACCAAAACATCTCCAACAATATAGTAAAAATCCAACACTATGTTTGCTGCAAGGTCTTTTAAACCTCAATGTCTAGTGTAATGTGTAGGTCAACTGAAATCCATTGGTGAGGAATTGGGTGTTGAAGAAACTTGAATCATTTCTAACTAAAGGGCCCTCTAGTCCCATATTGATTTGAGATATGTTGGACTAAATGCCACAAGATACAAAAGGTTATGCAAAATTCATTTGATGAACTATATGTTGATTGTTCTAAGTTATGATATTTTGACAACGATAACTTTCTACACTCTAATCCAAAACTTTTGAGATCTAGATACAATGTTTTTGATATACTGTATAACTCTATTTCTATATCATGAGCCATAATGATACTTTAAAATACAATTTTGTAGGTTTCTTTGGGATTCTCCTGTATCAAACACTCAAGGTTATTTAAAAAGCGAGTCCCACACATTTTTGGTTTTAAAAGGAATCCAAGGTGCTCCATCTCAGCTTGTGAAGTTCATGATGAGTCTTTTGGTTGTCTTCCTTTCCACTTGACTATGTAGTATCCATATTGCCTATTTTTGGTGCTATGTTAGATTCTTCTATCCAAAATATGCTTTATCTATTCTCTTGGTTGTCGCAGTAGTTGTTCTAAAGAAACTTCTATGATGTTTCCATTAGACTAGACTTCATGATACTGACGAAGAACTACAATATTAAATATAGGCAATATACCAAGTGCTTCTAGAGACTCCACCTCATAGGCATTCCTTGAATGATTTTTTGAGAATATTGTATGTACCAAACTTCCTCATCTTTAGCTTTCTATAAGTGCTCACTGAAAATTTTTCCTTCCTAAGATATACCATGATTTTATCCCAAACAAAAAAATTCAAGTTGTGTCTCCTCTTTCCACATGCTTGATTCTTGTACTTGTATATTTAACTCAAGTGCTCCATTACCTAATTTTGTATTGTTTCCATATATCCTTCAAATTCTTCTACCTTTGCACTCCTTTTTGTTTTCTTACTAATGCCTTTGAGTTTCACCTATCCTTTAGGTTGCAATTCGATCACAATTTTGAATGGTGTCTTCTTTGTACTTCTATTAACTAAGTTGTATGCAAAATTTGCTTGTGATAGGATTATATATCAATTTCCTAGCTTATCTCCCACTAAGCATCACAATGAATTGCCTAAACTCCATTTCACCATTTATGTTTGTCCACCATTTTATAGGTGGAATGCTAAACTAAATTTTATGTTGGTCTTCATCTTCTTCCATAATGTATTCAAAAAGTATATGATGGGCTTGATCATTAGTGATTTTTCTATTAATTTTCATATGCTTTCAGACACTTTTTATATGTTTTCCAAGACAAAAACTTCCATAATATGCTATCTTATTATAACATACCTTGCAACTTGAACCTAGTTTAAAAAATATGAAATATGGTGATATTTGTAGCAATTGCATGATTTCAATATGAGAATGTATGTATATGAATGGAATTTTGTGATTTAATTATGAGGGTGAGTTGTATATGTATATTGTATGGATTAACATCTCTGGAGCTCAGCATGAGGTAACAAGTGTAGGATTTGAGAAATGCAAATCCATAGAACCCGATCAATACCTGCATGCAAAAGACTTGTCACAGAGAAAGAGAGAGATCAAGACAAGGGTTTGGCTCTCACAATGTGCAAGATGTATTCCAGAAAAATGAAATAGAGCATAAATAAAATACAAGAGATCGATCCTTATAAAAGGAGATCAAAACCTAAAAGGAAAACCTAACCCTAAAGGTGAGTGCATTTAATAATTAATATTAATTATTAAATGACTAATATGTGTGCAAGGCGAAATCTTAAGAGGAGAGTAAATTAATTAATTACTTTACTCTAACACCCCCCCTTAAGATGAGCAAGAGTGCAGCTACAAACATGTGCAAGAAAGCAAAGGTAACTACAATGCATGAAAATAAACATGGGTCCCGGCAACTAGGCCTGATCAGGTACCCATTTACAAAAGCAATGCAAACTAAATGAAACGGGGTAAAGGAGAAAACCCAGTGGGAACAAAACTCCTCCCCAAAATAGAATGTAAAGAAAGGAATGTGATGTACTAATGAAAGAAGGATAGGAGGTGGATTACATGATACCCCCCATAGACACTTCTATCATATAAGTACATATACAATGGTCTCCATAGGAGAGATAGAAAGAGAGAAGAAGGCCCCCCCACAATGAAGAAACTCCTGTCACAATGGTAGATGCCTGATGTAGAATCCAAAAAGAGATCCTGAAGCGGTAGATGATACGCACTGAAGAACGAAACATCAACATGAGTGTATGAAAAACAAAATGGTGAATCAAACAACTCAAGATGATCATGAAATGGAATCTCCAATGAAGAAGGGATAACAGGTGTGCTAAATCTGTCATCTGTGAGGAAAGGAATATCCTCAGATATGGCCTCAACAACTACACTTGATGGCTCGATGAGTGGAGCAACAATGTCAGTCACAATTGAAGAGGTATCTTGCTGAACAAATGTAATCTCAATAGGAGGAAGAGGAGTAGAAGTCTCAACACTAGTCTCATGAACAGATGGAAGAACACATAAGTTCAAGTGACCGAACTTCTCCTCAGATACTGCATGCTCTCTTGTAGAAAGAGAGGGAGATGGTGGACCAAAGTGTGTGAATGCATACAATCGGGAAGAATGATCAACTGTCCCTGTTGCAACAATGTTGCCAGTCTGAATGTCTCTGATGTGCACTGAATCAGGTGTGAACTCAACTGTCTTCCCTGTCCCACTGTGAGCAATCTGATAGATGGAGAGAAGGTTAGTGGACAAAGATGGAACACATAGTACATCATTGAATGTACCGTCATCAATATCGATAGAACCTTTCCCACATACACTCATATAAGTGTTATTACCCATCAATATGTGTGGTGAGGACGCAGCCTCGAAAGATGAGAACATGTCCTGAGAAGATGCCATATGGTGTGAAGCACCTGAATCCAGTAGCCATCTAGATGAATGTGAACTGGTGGTTGCACATAATGCATGACCCTTATGTGGGGCCTGTCCATCTATCTGGAATGATGGTGAAGAAGAAGACCCGCCTGAAGTAGATGAAGAAGAGTGATGAATATGGTTCTTCTCAAGAAGAGCTGTCAAATCTGAAACCTGTTTTGCATATCCATCTATCTTCTTCTCATAACACTTGGACTCATCATGTCCTAGCTTAGTGCAATAAGCACACTTAGGTCTATCTTTCTTCGATGATTCCCCCTTAGGAGAAGGTGAATCAGAAGTCTTCTGTGAACTAGAATCCTTCCAATGCTCTGTGGTCTGTGGTTTTTGTTTTTGTTTCTGCTTCTGCTTCCCCTGATATGACTGTGCTACCAATGCTTGGTGCGGTGATCCTGTGAGAGCATCCAACTGTGATATCTTAGCCTGCTCTCGTGTCAAACGATCACAAAACACCTCAAAAGAAGGCATGGTAAAACGTGCACCCAAGGCATCCATAGTGGAATGGAAGGTAGATGAGAATATCTGAAAGTTCCCATGAAGTTTTGACAAAATCAGGTAAATACACTCTGTATCAGTCTTAACCTTACCACAACCCTGTAGAAGAGATCTCTGTTGTTTGAATTTCGTCAGAAAGTCCTCAATGGAGGGAAAAGAATCAGGTACAAGTGAAGTCAACTCTGCCTCAATCTGCAATGCTCTAAACTCGTTGATAGTGCCAAAAAGTCCCTCAAACTTGGTCCAATAGGCCCTAGGTGTGAGACACCCTTCAAGATGAAACAGGAGACTGTCTGAAATGTGCAAAGCAATCAATCCCATAGCCTGATCCATATTGTTCCTGTGCTGCATAACCTCAAAGGCGCGAGTCAATGGAGGCTGAACCGCATCCAAACAGGACCATAACCCTCGAGACTGAAGAAGTGTCATCATGCGACCCTTCCAAGTGTGATAATTATGCGGTGTGAGAAGCTCAATAGATCTGTCGGCCATGCTGTGAACTGTGCCTCAACTGCTCTGAATGTGTTTTTTTATTATTATTATTTAGTGGTCTTTCAGAACTAGACAGAAGATGCAGAAGGGGTTTGTTTGTTTTGTTTTGGTGTTTATAGATTCTGGTTTTCTGATGTAGATGACAGAAAGCAAGAAAAAACACCCCCCACAATGCAAAAATCCAATCCCCAGTACAAACTGAAAGCCAGAAAACAATAAAAAGTAGTAATTGGTATGAGACAAATCTCTGAGTACCTGAAGAATTTTCTGGTGAAATAAACTTGCAGATCTGGAAAGAGCACAGAACCACCTTTCCGACGCCTATTCGCTTTCGAAAAACGGAGCAAAACGAGCAAGTTATGCCCCTCGGAGTGCAAAAGGCTCATCTGACTTTGACTGCGAAAAACTGCATGCAAACTGAAATTTTGAAAAATTTCCTACACCATCAGAACGGGCTCGGAACCAGCTTTCCGTCGATATTTTGTTTTCGAAAAACCGAGTTCGTATGCAAAAGTTAAAAATACCAAAACTGCTCCAAAAAAGTTTGAGGGTTAAGCCTGGTGGTTAGGCTAACCGCTAGCGGTTAACTGACGGCGGCGCCCATAACTCTGTGATTTTTAAAAAAATTTCTCGGATTGCATGCCATACCAGGCCTGTACAATCCAAAATGAAAAAATTTGCCTCCCGGAATCACTGTGTCCGATTTTGACGATTTGACAGTTGATTTAGGGGTTTTTGGGTGCTCTGAATGCGATGGTGAGGTCCGTTTGGGCTGAAATCGCTCCAAAATTTCAGGTACGCTCTAGATCAGGAACCCTCAAAAAACATCAAACCCTCGTAGATCTAACGCGTGAAGCCAAATTTGATGAATTTTATATCAAAATAGGGGTTTTTGGATGCTGTGAGCTCAACGGTGAGGTCCTTTTGAGCTCAAAGTGCACCAAAAAAATAAACCCCCTATTCCAAATAAAAACTAGAAAACAAACACAGATCTGATGCAACCAAAAAAAAGATCTCTAATTCTTTCAAAAACTGAACAAGCTGCAGCAGATCTGGCTCTGATACCATGTAGGATTTGAGAAATGCAAATCCATAGAACCCGATCAATACCTGCATGCAAAAGACTTGTCACAGAGAAAGAGAGAGATCAAGACAAGGGTTTGGCTCTCACAATGTGCAAGATGTATTCCAGAAAAATGAATAGAGCATAATGAAATACAAGAGATCGATCCTTATAAAAGGAGATCAAAACCTAAAAGGAAAACCTAACCCTAAAGGTGAGTGCATTTAATAATTAATATTAATTATTAAATGACTAATATGTGTGCAAGGCGAAATCTTAAGAGGAGAGTAAAGTTAATTAATTACTTTACTCTAACAACAAGAAGGAAGCATTTGTAGCAAGAACCGAAGCAGTGGAATAGGGGACCATTGAAGTTCAAACCGCCTAAAGTACATAAATCAATGGACTTGGACGTGAACCATCATGGAGGAATAAATATTGGAGAAAGATACTTGTTTTAGAACTTTTAATGTTTACCTATGTGTTTCACATGCAAGCTGTTTCATTTAAGATCTTTGTTGAATGGGTCTTTTCTTCCTTTTCAATTAGAATAAATAAGCCAATCTTAATTTCATATCCTCGTATCTAGGAGTGAGATTAATTGTTGTAGTTAGTTAGTAGTTTGAATAAGTCTCTCCCCATTTTTGCATAAAGTCAGGGGATGAGTTTATAGCTAAGTTAATTGGTTGTTACAAGTTATTAAGTAGTTAATCGTTTCCAGTTTCAAGTTATCCAGAACATGTTGTTAAGATGTCATTATTGAATACAATCTAAAGGGGGATTTTGTTTGATATCTAGTGTTATGCAATGAATGGAATTGTATATTACATGGATGCATAAGATTCTAAGTTAGATTTGGTTCTTAGTTAAGTGAGAAATTCCCTTGAGTTGGCAACTCGAGGTATTGGCTTTCACTTCATTTATTTATTTATACATTTTTGTTAATAACGTTTTTATTTGCTTCATAAATACATTGCAAGTAAAGTAGAGTAGTTCTTATGGTTGATTAAATTAGTTGTCATTCATGAACGGTTGTATAAATAGTGAATCTTATCACTTTGGAGGTTAGATTTGATTGCTTGTTATTTTGAATAAGTTTTAGACTGATTCTATACTTCCTTATTATTAGTAGTCACCTACAACCGATGTTGCACGTACCCATAGCTATTAGGTTTCATAACTAATTTTACTATTTTTATAATTCTATAAGCTTTTAGCAAAGTAGAATAGTTTGAATAAGTTTGCATAGGATAATTTAGGTGTACATGAGTTCGTGAAGGCATATACTGTGCAATACCATCATAAGCTTAGGCACCTTTGTTGATGATTTAATGTAGTCTTGACAATGTGAAGTGGATTGTTCAGCCAGTTAACCCTCTGAATTGAGTGAATTTTACCAAGTTTGCGAACAAATTAGATAGACTCTACATTTTTGGCGCCATTGTCAGGGATGGTGCTATCTTCACATACCTATTTTTACAAGTTTTCATAGTTAATTTTTCTTTCAAGCATTAGGGTTGTTAGACACCACTTTTTTTCAACACCGAGCTACTAACATTGTGCAGGCCCGCTAAATCTAAAGTCATATTTTATGTATGTGGAGGCAAAGAGATCCCTTGGGTAAGTTCCTTCCCTCTACATGTCAGGAATCTATTGCAAAGATTGGTGGACCTAGTACTCCGAGCGATGGTACCACTGAAGATGAAATTTTCTTTTCACCAACTTCTAGCACACATATAGAAGGAACATACCACACCATGGGTGATGCAATAGATGATGATGATGTTCAACCAACATTTAGGTTTCCTATTACTGACAAGCAAAGGGCTACAGTGTTGAAAAACATCCCTCCTTTGGCCCTGCCAGTTTTCTATGGGTTAATAATTGAAGACCCTGATACATTCCTCTTTGAATTAGATGTCTTATGCATAAGCTATGATTATAATTTTGATGCACATGGCTTGAAGCTTTTTCCTGCCACTCTCAAGGATGCAACTTTGAGATCGTTTATGGGATTAAGTAAAGATGTTGTTCCTAATTGGGACACTGTGAAGACACTGTTCTTGGAAAAGTATCAGGACTGCTTTAGAGGACCTGACAGGAGGAGGGATGCGTAGAGAAGGGGGATTCACTACTCACGGTTTCTCTTCATTCAAAGAGCCTCACGGGGCAAACTGCCCTAAACTACCTCAAGGAATAGAGTGAAAGTTCTAGAATAAAAAAGAGTAGGTCATGAAGATTCTCTAGACAAACTGACCAGCTCTTGGCCAAAGGACACCAACGCAGAATATGGATGATAGCGCAACGTGTTGGTGTCTCGTATGGACCAGAAAGCGAGAATGTCACAAAAAATAGTTAAATGACTACTTCTACTCCGATTGCTAAGAATGTACATAATGCAAGACAATAACAAAATGCGATAAAGCTAGAATAAAGTGAAATATAAATGATAAAGAGAGTAAGAGATATGAATAAAATTCTCACAACCACACAAGTGATGAAGCCTCCAAAACGTGAATTTCTTCAATACCTATGTGCCTAATATTTAGAAAAACTTTTGGGGCCATATAGGGGTTTGCCTCAATCAAACCCTCGTTTTGGTGTTCCCACCTCCACGGACAACATAATGAAAAGAGATAAATGAACCAAAATGGATAAAGCATGTGGTTAAAGCAAAACCCGCGTCAAGAGTAGAACTTGCACCACCAAGTATGAGTGATAAAAGCAAACCCCGCTCAAGGAGGAAAACTTGTATCACAAAAGAGGTGATAAAAGCAATCCCCGCTCGATGAGGAAAACCCGTATCACGAAGTAAGGATGTAATAGATAGATGATATGGAATCCCAAGATGCTCACAAGAATGAAGTGAAGGAGATAGAGCCGCAAGGCTTAAAGAAGCCAAATGGAGAGAGCATGGAGCTGCAAGAGCTAAAAGTGTTATTGTAATGTGCTTGTTAAATCTTGAGAGTGTTGCAAAGGGTGGTGCCAACAAGTAAAAGAGGAAGCTAGAAGTTGGAATGAAGCTAGAGGTTGAAGAGAGCCAAAATGGATGAAAAAAATAGCATTTAAGGAAGAAAAATATGCTTCTCGAGCCATTTCAGGATGTTCCCAGTTGTCACCATCGGAAAAACTTGCTGACAAGTGGCAAACATGCATGGAAATGGTCATTTGAATGTTGAAATGTTGCAAGATACTAGCGTGCCACACAGACGTCTACGCGTCACGCTAGTGTCCAGACATGTCACGCTATAAAATGACATGAACAAGAAAATCATAAGGTTCGATGCAAAGTTGATGCATGAAGGTAGCTACTGAAAAGGGGTGTTGAGCATCTTGAGAGGAAAAAAAGATGATGCAAGGGCTAAAATGAGCCTACATAAGATGCTAAGGGAGTGGACACTAAAGTGGATACAACAATGTATGTGAAATTGCAAGGGGTGCAATTTTAAGACTATACATTTTTCCCCCACTTTAGAGAGCATATGAATCAACACTAATATGCACACTAAAGGAAATCTACTAAACATAAACAAAATCATATGCCAAAAGGATACTATAAAGGAAGAAAATAACTCTTTGAGCCAAAGAAGCATGCCCCAGGCTGAAGATCTGTAAAACAAATGCATTAGACAAGAAAAACCTGCACCAGACAATAATGTTAACACATAAAAAGGTAAAGGATTTGAGTCAACAAAGTAAAAGAGACCTCGATGTAAAAGGTTGTCTCGGTACTATGCATCATCCCCAAATTAAGAACAATAACATAGAAGAATTCTAAAATGAAGAAAAGAAGGGCATATACTCAGGATGAAGAAGATCTTTGATCCATTATATACAAAAGAGAAGAGAGTGAGAAGGCTCAAGAGAGAGCAAGAAGGAGGAATGAAAATTCCAAGAGAGATGGCTCCATGGGTCCTTAGACCCAAGGAGAGTTGAACAAAAGGAATTCATAGTTCTATAGAACTATGAAGTTGCACAAAGTACATTGAGGGCCCCTGACCAACGATGGAAAAATCCTTCAGGATGAAAGCATCTTACAGGCCCATAGACCTCAAAGGAGGTAGCCCCAAAGATCTCTCACATGAAGGAAGCCTTGTGAAGTGTGCGTCTTACAGGCCTGTAGACCTACAAGAAGGTATCCCCCAAGATCTCTCACATGAAGGAAACCCAAAAAGTAATCATCTCATAGGCCCACAAACCTACAAGGAGGCAACCCTCAAGATCTCTCACATGGAGGAAACACAAAGAAGGGGACTCCAAAGAGTCAAATTGTGGCTTCACAAGTGCACCTATGAAGCAATATGTTTACCCACAGATAAAACATGTCCTAGAACAAAGCGGCCATGTAGGAAATCAAGTGGATAGTCACGCAGATCGTCAATAAGTTGGAAAGCTTTCAAAGGGGTCCGCCAGGAACCCTTCAAAAGAATAGGGGTCCACTTAAGGGATGCACTATTTGAAAATCGAGGTCTAGTTTGGCTAGCCCCAAGCTAGATGCAAAGATATGAAATAGGTCTAGTCGGGCTGCCCCCAAGCTAGACACCATAGTATTCATTTGAGATACAAGCTTTCAAAGGGGGTCCCCCGGGAACCCTTCAAGAGAAAAGGGATCCACTCAAGGGATGCTTAATTTTAAAGTCATAGAGAGGAGAGAGGGTCCTTAAGAAGGACACACATCTCTAGAACAAGTTATCATTGCCCCCAACATACAGGGGAGGAGAATCATGCAAGATCCTTTTAACATGTAGGATAGAGGTAAACCTTGATATCACTTGTCATTCAAAGACAAGGAAAGTGCATCAACAAACAAATGAGTGATGGCACCTGAATCACAAAGTTGTTATATTTTATCCTTCAAGGCTTTACATTCACTAGTGGAATGGCCAAGCACTCAATGGTATGCACAAAAAGAGTTCTTTGCTTTATCATGCTCATGAGACTTCTTGCGTGTAGGAGGAGGAAGAGTAATTAAGTGGGTTTGAATAAGACTCAACAAAATACGCTCTTGCTCAAATAAAGGATGAGGAGAAGGAAGCAACCCTTTCTCTTATGGAGAAGTGTAACGAGTGAAACTCTTTAATTCCAAACATCGATAGTTCCTTAAATAAATTCATTTATATTCCAAAGAAAGTCGAAATTCCATTCAATTAAATTTCATAAAATCCAAAAGATTCCAAAATATCGACTTAAAGTCTACATAAGATTCAATAATACTTCCAATTAATCTCATAAACGTGTCATCTTACACGACAATAATAATACAAAAGCATTGTAAAAGATATTTACAATTCGATACTTTGGCATTTTGTCGCCTTAAGCTCTACAATAATCATACAAGAAATAAATAGAATAGATATATGAAGAAATCTTCCTTTGATCTTCAATCCAGAAGCTTATCTTCAACATGAAGACAAGAACAAGGATCAGGCACTTTTTTCACCCAACCTCGAAGCTTATGCTTCCCCATAATTCCTTAGTCATTCAAAGAATACCCGACCCTGCACGAATCGCTTAGCAAAAAGAAGTCGACAAGCAGGATGGAATCTGGTGCGTGCCTAGTATAACTAGTAAATCCACAAGCATTTTCATTTTTCTAATTCATTTAAGAAACAAGCAAGTTCAATACTAGGATATGGTAGAGAGCTACTTTCATTCCATCTATTTCAATGGTCCTTAAGTTACTTGGCCAAGTAAAATGTCATGCACGACAAATAATAGTAGTTTTGGAAAAGCAAAACTATGCTCTCTAAAAACCCATATTCGACACCCGTCCCGGAAGGTAACTTTTCAAACACATGTCATGCACACTCAATTATCAAGCATGCGTGGTTCCATTCAAATTAAAAATCATTTTTCACAAACATCTTAAGTGCACTTTTATTTTCAAGCAAACATGGTTTTTAATACAATAATCTCACAGATTTTAAATCACAAATAGCATTAAGTTCATATTTAAATTAAAACAAAAGAAGGTGTATCTCAAGTATGTAACTAAGTACATATAAAAACAAGAATAAATGAGCACACATTCTTTCGGTTCGTTTACTCATGAAATTCAACTACACTTCAATATAGTCTTTGTCTAATTCATTTAATTTCAAGGTAATTATATTTTACTTCATTTTCTTTCTTTTCTGGTTTTCATATTTCCCTAAAATCTTATCTTTAAAAAAAAAAAACATAAACACCATACATTTACTTCTATTTCTGGGCAATTTAATATCAATCCTAAAGATTTGTCAAATTTCACTCAATTTTTCAAGCATATTTAAATACATAGAAATATTTAATCTTATCATTTTGGAAAACATTCAACAATTTTATTCTTTGATATTTTAATAATTTCATGTTCTTTTCTGGTAATTTCCAATTTTCTGTCTGTACAGATAACGAACATAGTTTTCGTTTGGAGATTTTCTGTATCTAAAAACATATAGTTTTCTGTGTGCATCTTTTAAATTTACTAAAACAGAATTTTCTAAATAAGAAATCTATTGTTTCTTAATAGTTTTATGTTCAAGTTTGTTCTATAATTTTTTGAAAATATAGTCTGGTGTTTGATCTTTCTTCTAAATTTGATAAAAATAGTGACATGTTTTCATTTGATAAAATAAATGAATAAACGAAAATGATTCAAATTAAACATACTAAGATTGTGAATTTGGTAATTAATGTTCTCATTGAATCTACCTGACAATTTTCTGTTGCTCAGTGTCCTCTAAATCTGGCGATGTTTATTTGTTTTCCTCTGCCAATTTTCTCCTGTAGCTATTCTTTTGTTCTATTCTTTTGTTGTTTTGGATTCTCTTCTTGTTGTTTGTGTGTGGTGAAGGCTACCTTCTTTTCTCCCTTACTTCCACCCTATTCTCCATGACACGCCTCTTCTTTTTCTTATGCGCGCCTCACTTCCTTGCTTCCATATGCGCTTGAGTTCTCCTCTTTCACCTGCTGGTTGCTCTGTGTTACCTCCTCCCTCTCCTGGCCATGCATCACCTGCTGTCCTAGCGTATGAGGAAGGGGAAAATCTGCTTCTTAATTCCTCCTTCCTAACTGTTGTGCGCTATCCTCACTTCTCCTCCTTCCCACGCTTATGATGGAGGATTCAAAAACAAACAAAATAAAACTGTCCTCTCTCCTCTTCTAGCTGCACATGTGTTAGAAGATTTTTTTTTTCCAAACTCCCTCTGTCCCTTCTAAAAACGGATTTTTCCTGCCTTCCTTAATTCAGCAAAAAGTGAAGTCTTGAAGAAAAGCCGATCCACAATCTGTGCCATGATCTCCAGAAAATGGTCATAACTCCAAGTTCCTCTATTTGATTGCATGCAAAAATTGATTGTGATGTAATTGTTTTCAATTTGTTAACTGTTATTTTCAATTCAATTTCAATTGCAAACGTATTGTTGTTTTCTCTTTGTTTTAAATAACTTAATTTAATATATATAATTATTTATACATATCTTTCCACTTTCATTAAATACTAAATTTAATATAAATATCTATTTCTTTTTAAACATTTATTTGTACTTTCATTTATTATTTGTGAAAATAACAAATAAATCAATAACACAAATTTTACATTTTATATATTTTCACAATTAAAAGTTAATAATTTAGACTAATAAAAGCATTATTATTTTCAACTAAAATAGAAAATATTTACATAAAGAAGTAATTATTTGAATAAAATCAAATTTTCTCACAACAATTATCAAATTTCCATTTAAAACAAACATATTCTTTTTTACATAACTTAAGCAATCGAATAAAATTATTTAAAAATTTACAAACTTAATCATCACGAAAACACATTAATAATAACTAAGTGGTGTGTGATATTTCATCATCCTCATTAACATCTAATGGCTAAAATGACTCTACCTGATCAATGTTCTTGCTTTCATTCTTGTTCACTTGTTCCTACGTTCACTTGCACTCAAATTTTCATTAGCAATGGCAAACCCCGAATTTCATGATAATGAATTTCAAATCATTTCATTTGCGTTTAAATTTAAATTTCAATTTCAATTTCAATTTAAATAATCATCTAACATGAACATTAAAAATCTCATGATTAATCATTGTAATTAAATAATCGATAAAATCAGTACGTGACAAGAAGAGTTTGACTGCTCACAAGAAGAGGTCCTGAAGATAGTAGACAACAGAGGATCTTCATGGAGAGTATTATTCCAACAACAAGGATCATACTCTTCTACGGGATCTCCATCATCCTTCTCGATGAGATTACCACCATTGGCATCTTTAACACAGGTGCGATCATCTTCCCTAGAAGGGGGAGGACCAACATCAAGAACTTTACAATTTACATTCACATTACCCCGCGATGTAGAAGAATGATCATCTTTGATAGTGAGTGTGGATGATATTATCGGAAGGTCTAAGTGGATCAGGTTGACTTTACTTTCTCCAATGAAGGAATTTGTAAAGTCTAAAGAACCCCAATCATCACCGAGACATGCCTTCCTTTGAGAAGTAGGAGGAGTAGACTTAGGATTTCTTGCTTTAGAAGGTTCTTCTTCAGGGACATCTATCTCAAGAGTATCCTTTGTAGTAGGTACTGCTGGAGTAAACATTGACACATTGGAAGACACTGAAGGAATAAGAGTAGGCACAATCGAAGCCTGACTGATAATTGCCATCTCACATAAGCACATAGCCTTAGGGTCAGCCTTGACTGTGACTACTCGATTGTTGCAAATGAACTTAATAGATTTATGCAAGGTAGACGAGACTGCACCCATAGCATGGATCCACGGTCTACCAAGAAGAAGGTTATAAGGTAACTTTTTTTACATAACATTTCAAGAGAGGGGGACCAACCACTGCAAGGCCCCAGGTCACGAAAGGCCACAGGTCACAAAAGGCCACAGGTCACGAAAGGCCAAGAGCGGTAGGCTACCCTAACTTACCTCAATTTAGGGATAGTTAGGATAGGCAAGATGAGAATGATGACAACCGTGAGATTCTTTGATCACTCTACAAGCCTAAGAGTTGAAAGGAGACTAGGCGAGTTGATCTTCAGAGTCAACTCTGTATCTCAGATAACTCTTTGTTAGAGGACAGAAGCGTGATTCTGGGATGACAACACGGTGCACTGGCATCTCACAGGTGTGTTGGCATCTGTATGGACA
This sequence comes from Sequoiadendron giganteum, assembly GCA_007115665.2. Taxonomy (NCBI): domain Eukaryota; kingdom Viridiplantae; phylum Streptophyta; class Pinopsida; order Cupressales; family Cupressaceae; genus Sequoiadendron; species Sequoiadendron giganteum. The sequence goes on along the minus strand of CM021109.1, from coordinate 29,368,715 downwards.
AAAAACCAAAGAGACCAGACTTAATCTCTAAAAAGTGGACTAACATCCTATTTATGAGTTTCGAGAAGTGCAAAATAAGATTAAGAAGTAGGAAATGTAAAGATGGACGTGATAAATGAAATATGTTACCACAAGGATGACAAAGACGATCTCATACAATAATCTTTTTTCCAACTTGCTCCAATATCTCTCCACCTGCACACAGAAAAGGGGGAAAATGTTGGGGCTGTTTAGGGGCCTGCCTTAGTCAGACCCCCATTTTGGTGTTTCCACCTCCACGGACAGTTAAGTTTTCCACAATATATAAATAAGGCGATAAAGAAGAGAATACAAGCTAAGTACACAAAAGTCACTACAAAATAGTACGTGCTTACTTAGCTAAAACAATAGAGAAGATGTGAGGAGCTTACCACCTCCGTCAAGTGCTCAAGACTAGTGGAGGAGAGAGATGAGAGGAACTCAAGCCTCTACTAGAATGGAGTTGTCCTACGATTTCTCTATTGGAGTGATGGAGTGATAGATTGTTGCAATGAAGTGTGATAAATGTTGCTACAAAGCTTGGAGTGAATGCTCAAGTGTGAATAAGTTGTTTCAACTTGTGAAGAAGATGACCCAAAGATCAAAATGGAAGAATGGAATGAGAATATGAAGAAGGAAGATGAAAAACGACCATATTCGGGTTGACCTGCTGAAGAAGGGCGTTAAACTTTGACTTTCGATAGGAAGTGTAACGTCTCTATAGACTCTAGCCGTAGGAATCTGCTAGGGACATAAGCACGCCGCACAAACATCTGCATGATATCCCCGATAGAAATGCCTCTACCAACACTCAGAATGGATGCCAAATGTGATGTGAACAATAGGCTTATGTGGAATTAATCCTTCACCTTTGGTTTTCTAAAGTGTAAAGGGGTGAAAGGGTAATTTTCATTAGGGGTGCAAATTTGCTCCTATACATTTTCCCCCCACTTTAGCGAGCATGAGTACTGATGAGTGATTCGGTAAAATAGATTGAAAGAGTAGTAAGGTTAGAAATGTATACTTGAACCGACGAGGAAGCAAATCATGGTCTAGCGAACTCAAGAGTGTAGGATAAGACTTCATAGTTTCACGAAACTATGAGGCTGAAGAATGAAAGCACCTTACAATCCCGTGAACCTACAAGGGAGGTATCCTTCAAGAACTCTCACATGAAGGAAACCAGGAAGAGCGCCTTATAGAGCCACAGTCCTACAAGGAAAGGTACCCCCCAAGAACTCTCACACGAGGGAGACCGAGAAGAGGGGACTCCGCAGAGTCAGGAAAGGTGACATGCTTACCCACAAATAAAAAATGTCAGGAGGCGACCATGCATGCCAGTGAACGGATAGTCACACAGACCATCGCTAAGTTTTAAGACTTTCAAAGGGGTCCCTTGGGAACCCTTAAAAAAAAAGAGGGGTCCACTCAAGGGACACATTGTTTGAAAGGTAGAGTCTAGTCAGGTTGCCCCCAAGCTAGATGCCAAAATGTAAAGCAGGTCTAGTCGAGGTGCCACAGACTAGACGCCAAGATATAAAGTAGTTCTAGTCGGGCTGCCCTCGGGCTAGACGTGAAGATGTGAAAAAGGTCTAGTTGGGTTACCCTCAAGCTAGACGTCAAAATGTAAAGCCTTTTGAAGGGATCCCTTGGGAACCCAACATGAAAATAAAGGGTCCACTCAAGGGACACAATGTTCAGAAGCCAACGCCTTCTTTTTCGAATCGACTCATCATCAAGGAATCCTTCTGAATGATGTTCAATTCATCAAGGAATTCGAAAGGAAGGATATACCCCCACGCGAGGGGAAGATCAAAGTTTTTCCCGCTTTAGAGGAAGGATTCTCAAGTCCTTTCTTTATGAACCCATGATGAAGGAAACATGTTTCATTAGGTTTTCAAGTCGAGAATGTAATTCTCATAAAGAAGTGTGTGAAGGGTCTTAAGAAAAGATTCTTTTGATAACAAATGCTCTTTCAAAAAACTAAGTAGTGTAGAAACAACGTTGTCACACATGAAAGGGACAACTCAAGCAAAGAAGAGAGAAAGATAAAGAGCAAGCAAAAGAAAAGGGAACATAAACAAAGGGCACAGGGGGATCTAGTTTTGTGGGGTTAGATCTACCTTTATTTATAAATATTAGGTA